>JAWZYV010013371.1:0-704114 GCA_038373885.1 Cheiracanthium punctorium
GGGCGTACATCCATTTCTCTTTTTTCCTCACTGTCCCTTGCGCCTGCGCATAAGTGAGAGATCACTGTAAGTTCGAAGAGTAGTGAGCAGTTTTTTAAATGGGGTGTCCCATTTCTGTATTCCCAACTTGTAATTTTCTCTTCGACTGTACAATAAAATATTTAATTCTTAATTGAAGATGTGAATATTTAGAACCCTGGTTATTTAACGCACACTCCAGAACTTAAAAAATCTTTTGAGACTGTCTCGATCGGAGATGAGGGGATGAATGTCTCTATTGAAGTCTTTCTCTGAGAAAAGAGACCAGAATCTGCTATTATCGAATGGAAGGAAGCCTGGAAAATCTTAACAACTAATGCAATAAGTATTTGTGTTGCAGTCAAACAACTTCCACGAACAAGGTATTCACGGCTCCGCAAGAAGGTAGGACAAATACTTGTGTAATTTTGATGATTATGTGTAACAATACTCCGAGTCATTTTATTATTGTCTCTTGCTCTGTTTCGATTTGATCCACTTTATATATTAATAATTTTGAAATGAATATGCTAAAGTATAAGCTGTATAAACTAAAATTATTAAAAAGCAAGGTCATTTTCAGGTAGAAATAGATTAACTATAACACAATACACACGCGCATATAAACCACACGAAAACACGATATAAGAAGTTCTCTTTTAAATTTTATATTATTCACTTATTCTGATTTTTAAAATAGCTATTTTTAAACACTTTATCCTATAGTTTCTTGATTTTCATATCTTTCTATTTTTTCGTTCTCACATAATCCCCCCCCCCCTTTTCAAATAAAATCACAGGTGAGCAGCGATTGAATCTCCTGGAATATAAATAGAAAACTATCGATAAACAAATGAACAAATTTCCTAAACAAAACTTATCGAACGCATCCCTGGTATACAAACAAAAATGTACAAAATATTCAAGACTGAAAGTGAAATCAATAACAATCGAACTTTGCCAGAGCGTGCAAATTATTTCTTCGCCTCATCTACCATTTTGTTTCGCTGTTCTTCATTCAGTCACAGATTTATTTAATAGTCAAAAATGGAGCATAATCCATTAAATTAGATTTTTTTCCCCCGTGATCGTTATTTTTCTATATCCATCTTCGTCATTGTTCAGCTATATATTGTTGCTACGAATCGATTACTCGACGAATCGAACTGGAAGGGAAATTATCGATAATGTATATGATACTGAAAGAATGAGAAAGGCGAAGGGGAATTTTCATTAAATCTAAATTTTTAAAAGAATAAATTTATCGTAAAATAAATGGCCCATCAATAGAAGAAACTCTAGATAAATTTACTTTAAGTATTCAAAGCACACACTCATTCAATTGTTGTATGGTTATGTTAAAACTAAGGTAATGCATGGTTGCTACATGTTTCATTGTTTCGATTTCCGTAACGTTTCACTGTGCATTTTTTGAGAATCTGTTTTTTTTAATAATAACTAATTTTTATATAATTTTAAATTATATAAAGATTAGTAATTATGGAAAAATCGGATTAAAAGGGGAAGCTGCCTCCCCCTAAAATGAAGCAAGCAGTTAACAAATGTGTGTGTGTGGGGGGGGGGGGAGGGGAGGACATTTGGATTCCAGTGCCTTCCTTCATGGTCTTACCCATCCCTAGCATAACTCCTGGCTACACTCATGTATTTAAGTCTGTATTTTTTTGATGTAGTATTAGTTGATAAATTCCAATAGTGAGTACCAGTTTAAATATTGAAGATTTTTTAATGTTTCTAAGTGTGTAAATATTATATATTTGAGTTGCTCATTTACTCTGTAATGTATCAAGTTCATTTCGGTACAGTGAATTAAAAATTTGAGAACATTTTTGAGAATATCTCTTTATTAAACATACACTAAAGTATGTGACTTAAAATTTATGCACCCCAGAAAGCGGTTTAAATCTTTTCCTGTAACAGTAATTCATAGAAGGTAGTAACAATTCCACAACACTAACATTTTTTAATAATTCAGTTGAGGACCATAAATGAATACACTAGTTAATGACCGCAATCATTAACCCGTTCTTGGGCGGATTCTTTTTAGAATTTCCGATCCCGAAAAAAGCATTGTTCTTCTGAGTTGACAACTTTTTTTCGGAATACAACTAACCACTTTTTGGATAAGTATATTTTTTAAACATTTTTTCAGAAGAGTTGTTAATCAATGTACTGTTATGTTGAGAATTGTTGACTGATTACAAGACAAAGGTTGCTGTTCGCAGCAGTTTGTTGCAGAGTTGTGCTATTTCTCGAGGGGTGTAAAAAACCTTCTCGGACAAAATATCATTGCGTGCGTGGTGTCCACTTTTATTCAGTTTCGATTTGTAAACTGAGAAACACTCAGTAATAAAATATTTTGGTTGCTTTTATTAATTTGTAAGCAGAAACACAGAGACTGTTGTTTCTCTCCCTCTACATACATACACACTTATAGTTTATTCTAAAAACACATAAATATATTATCTGATCTTGACTATGACAATGCTGACTTTTATGTTTTGTTAGTTTTAAGCCAATGAAGGCTGTCCTGTTGTACATTCAGATTGAAAATACGATGAGGATGGAGTAGGACTGGAGCGTGTTAAACTGGATACACACCTGATATACTCTCATCACAGCCTCCTTCACACTTTCGTCTTTTGGGACATTTTTCAAAATGGTTTCATATTCTATGTAGCTTAGCACTAATGCCACTAGAGCACTTTTTACTGCACATTCCAACAGTTAGTTACAAAACAGTTAAACTACCATAAACTAACAGTAACTACCATTTTTAGTAATTTCCACAGAAAATCTTCCTATTGTATCTTTTTCCTATCACATTTATTTGGAATTGTACTCATCTTTGCTTTTTTCTTGCGGGAAAAAAAATGAATCCAATACTTTAAGTATACTAAAACATCTAACTCCACCACTAATGAACTCACTATCACAAAGAAGAACATAGTATTTTTTCTACACTTAACTATACTAAATGAAGCATCCGACTGCAATGCTGATGCAACTCAGTATGACTGAGACGAGAGCAGAGCAGTTTTAAGTTCACCTTTTATTTTTGGTTCAGATTTTTTAGTTATTGTTCTTGTTTTGAAGTTTTGGTTTTGTCATTCTGTCTTGGAGAAAAACTTATTGTTGCGGAATTACTCTGCTACTCCTGGGGTTCGTCGTTCTAAAGTCCTGTTGGTGTAAAAAAAAAGTTCAAGTAAAAAGTCACTTTTCAGGATGGAACACAAACTTTATTGCTTCTAGAACTTCGTAGAACAATCAGCTGTACACAATTCACAAGCACAATCTAGCAGTAACGTGCTTTTAACAATCCGCTTGGATCAGAAGCTCTCACAAATGCTGAATTTCTCACACAAAATAAGTCACTTTCACAGGCAAAAATTCCGTGGAAATATTCAAGGGATATAGTACAGAATCCCTTAAGACACAGCAATGAAGAATTAACACACAGCACTTTAAAAACAGCTTCACAAAGCAAGCTAAAACACAGCTTCTATAGCACTATCAATACACACAAAACAAGCGTACTGAGACCTCTTCACACATTGAGCGTTCAACTCACACTGAACCCTCGGGGCGACGCGCGCTTCTATAAATAGCCGACGCAGGAGGTACAAGGGGTTTCCAGAAAAGTCAATTTCTCGAGGGTTCTACATAAAGCGTGAATTTTGATTACGTCATAGAAGAGATATGTTAGGTTATTATGCGTTTTAATGCAGGAAAAACAACTTCCAGTCCCCATTGGGTAAATCGCGCCAAATGACCAAAAAGTCGCCAAGCTTGGCGACTTTTGGCGAAATATCGCCAAATTTGGCGCCAAAAATAAGTCCCCAAATCTGAAGAGATCTAAGCTCTAGGACTAATATTTCTCTAGTTTTCTAGAACCTCCATTGAAAAACAATGGCAAACCGGAACCTCCATATCTCCGGTTCTAATTGGCCGATTTTGATGCAACAAAAAGCAAAATTTATCTATTTGAAGCGTAGAATAGGAATTTTAAACCATTTTAAGCCACAGAACAGCGGGTTACCCCGAAAATTCGTAACATTGCCCCCTTCCCAAGGACTGCACGTCCCGGGCAGTACAATCCCCGGTTAGGAGGTCACACAAATATACAGTGTCCAACCTTTAACCAAATCTTAACAACATAATTTAACAGAATTTCCGTGTTCAGGTTGATCCGCTCCCGAGCAAAATGATGCACATCTTCAAACCGTGCCCGAAGGTTTTCCATGTACTCCTCTGGCGATGAAGGCGCATCTGGAGGGCGGCCGAACACTAGATCGGCGGGAAGACGAAGATCTCTGCCGAACAACATCTGGGAAGGTGTGAAGCCGGTAGTCTCATGGACGGCGCTCCTATAGGCCAGCAGGAAGAGGGGAGTTTCTTGTCCCAGTCCTCTTGATTCCTAGATACCAGAAGCGAGAGGTTGTTTAAAATTGTGCGATTGAATCTCTCCACCATGCCGTCGGATTGTGGGTGTAAAGGCGTAGTCTGGGTTTTGTCCATTCCGAGAAGTTGGCATAGTCCTTTAAAGACTGCAGAGGTAAAGTTCGTTCCTTGGTCGGAATGAAGTTGCAGAGGGGTTCCATATCTGGAAATCCATTCTTGCACCAGTACCTCTGCTACGGTCGTAGCTTCTTGATCGGGAATAGGAAACGCTTCGGGCCACTTAGAGAAGTAGTCAATGACAACTAGGATGTATTTGTTGCCACCCGAAGTTCGCGGAAGAGGTCCCAGGATGTCGAGGGCAATCCTCTCAAAAGGCGCTCCTACATTATAACGATGTAGTCTTCCACGGCTTCGTTTCTTCGGGCCTTTACGGGCGGCACATGCGTCACAAGCTTGACACCACTTTTCGACGTCGCCTCGAGCCCTAACACAGTAGAAGCGCTCGCGAACTTTCTGAAGGGTCTTCATTACGTCAAAATGGCTTCCAGTGTAGCCATTATGAAGTTCTTCTAGAACCTTCGGAATCCTCGAACGAGGGAGTACTAACTGCCATCGGAGCATCTTGCCGTCGTCCGACTCCCATTTACGATACAGGACTCCATTCCTCAGGCGAAGCGAATCCCATAAAGCCCAATACTGTTTTGTTGCCGGACTGTAAGATGATATTTCTTGCCAACTGGGCTTAGCGCTGGATTTTTCCATAAATTCCACAATAGGTTTGATGTCGCTGTCTGCTAATTGGTCCGCCCGAAAATTTTCGTCACTCCAGGGATCTTGAAATGGTGCCGATGATGTAACGTGGTGGACAACGGGATGTTTCAGATGGTAATTATTCTCCGCCCTGGAGCAATAACGACAACTGTCTATGCAGGGCCTTCTGGACAAAGCATCTGCATTTCCATGAGATGACCCTTTCCGATGACGTATCTGGATGTCATATTCTTGTAATCGCTGTATCCACCTGGCTATTTGGCCCTCTGGATTCTTGAAATTTAGAAGCCAGGTTAAAGAGGCATGGTCCGTTCGGAGCAGGAACTTTCGGCCGTACAGGTAATGATGGAAGTGCTCCACGGCTTTAATGATAGCAAGAAGTTCCTTTCTCGTAACACAATAGTTACGTTCTGCCTTTGAAAGGCATTTGCTCCAGTAAGCAATGACGTGTTCTTGGCCATCTATCTCCTGGGACAAAACTGCTCCAACACTCTCCTTACTTGCGTCTGTGTCCAGGATAAATGGCTTGTCAGGGTGAGCTTACGACAGGATCGGCGAAGATGATAAAGCCGTCTTCAGTTCGTTGAATGCTTCCTCACATTCCTCAGCCCATAGATATTTCTGTCCAGTCTCAGTCAATTTGTGAAGGGGTCTTGCAATTTGAGAAAAGCCCTTCACGAATTTTCGATAGTAAGTACACAGACCGAGAAAACTTCTTAAGTCATGGATATTCTCGGGACGACTCCAGTTCTGGACTGCGGACGTCTTTTCGGGATCGGTTCGGACTCCGTGGGCGGATATTATGTGCCCGAGGTAACGTACTTCCCGACGAAACAAATTGCACTTCGATGGACTTAGTTTCAAGTTTGCCTCTTTTAATTTCTGCAGTACCTTTCGAATGTTCTCGAGATGCTCTTCGAAAGTCCTTCCGACGATGATGATATCGTCCAAATAAACGAGACATGCTTCGTAGGAAAGTCCTCTCAACACTGTCTCCATTAGTCGCTCGAATGTAGCAGGTGCGTTGCAGAGTCTAAAAGGCATAACTTTGAACTGCCATAATCCTTGTCCCGTGGTGAACACAGTCTTTTCACGGTCGTCGGGATGAATTTCCACTTGCCAGTAGCCACTCTTGAGATCCAGAGTGGAGAACCATTCATTTCCCGATAAAGTGTCCAATGTGTCATCTATCCTGAGAAGAGGATAGCTGTCTTTCTTGGTAATGTCATTCAGACGTCTGTAGTCAACACAGAACCGGGTGGAACCATCCTTCTTCCGGACCAAAACAATTGGCGAGGCCCAGGGACTAGTCGATGGCTCGATGACGTCATCACGCTGCATCTCCTCTAAAAGTCTGCTCACCTCTTCTTGCTTAGCAAACGGCAGCCGCCTAGGATGTTGCTTGATGGGAGAATGGCTGCCTGTATCTATCCTATGTTGAGTTAAGCTCGTACGGCCAAAGTCACCCGAAGTATGGGAGAAGAGGTCTTCAAATACAGCTATTACTTTCTCCGCAGCGCTTCTCTGTTCTGCCGTTAACTCCACGTCTTGTATTAATTCCTTCGTCAGGCACTCGGAAGATTTAGCTGTCGTTTGGCTGATGTTCTTATTAATGCAGGTAACAGGAGTGCATGTCGCCAACACTTCATTTTTCTTTATCACCTTCGACTTGTCTGTGACATTTGCTACTCTAACTGGAATTTCTGTTCTCGACAAGTCCACAAGTGTTGCTCCCACAAGTACTCCTCTGACGGAATCACTATTGCTTGGGTGTTCGATTAATCTAAAACGGAATTTATTGCTTTCTTTTACTGTTCCAGAAATTATTGAATCAGTTCTGGGAGGTAGAGTGATATCAGTCTGGGCTATTATTTGCTGAACAGGTAAAATAGTTTCATTTTTAATATCGAACGCAGCTATTTCTTCTGAGTCTGAACGAAGCTCATTATTCTTAAAGTCCAAGTTAAATTTGTGCGATTTTAAAAAGTCGAGTCAGAGAATAAAAGAGTCTGTAATGTTGGCGACATATACCACATGGTCGTATCTGGCATTTCCAAACGTGATTTCTACTTGCGCTTTTCCGCCCACTTCGATCTTGTCACCTGTCACAGTCTGGAGGGTCAGCGAGGGCGGAGTCCAGATAATCTTCAAATTTAATTTCTTGGCCAGATCCGTCCGTATGATGGTTACGTTCGCTCCAGTATCAATCACCATGTGGCATGGGGAACCATTAACGTATCCCATTACGAAGAGTCCATCACTGCCGCCATTCACTGATGAAATCTGTAAGACTTTCAAACGAGGCTTTTAAATATCCCTCAGCCTCTGTTCCTGAAAGTCGTCTCTTTTCTGTCTTCCTTCATGGGCTTCTCTGATGCATTGATAACTGCGATCTTTACGACGAGAGTTCTTTTGTACGTCACAGTATTTTCTTAAATGCCCCTCGCTGTTGCACCTCCAACATTTTTCTTTTCTTGGCTCTGACTGTTCTTGTCGTTCCACCAGATTTTCCAGGGTCTTTAATTTATTCTCTAATCTCTCCATTTCTCCATCCGTAGGCTCCTGGAATGACACAGCTGTAACATTATGCTGCTCTTTTCTTACGGCCAGCTGAGCTGCCTCTAGCTTCATGGCGAATACGAGGGCTGACCTGAGATCTTTATAATCCGCCAAGATCAATGCTTTCTGAATTTCAGAGTCCAAGAGGCCTTCAATAAAATGTTGCACTGCAACTTCTTCTCGAACGTTATCTGGATAACTGCCATAGGCTAGATGACACAGCCTATCTATGTCAGAAGCCAGCTCTTGGAGGGTCTCGCCAGGTCTTTGCATCCTTGACTTAAGTTGTATTCTACTATATTCTTTCTGGCACTTCTCTCCGAATTTCATCTCCAAGGCATTTGCAAGTGCGTCAAAATCTCCTATCTTTGTCGCCCCGATGGTTTGTATTACATTAATTGCATCTCCGCTAAGGGAAGCGGCCAGTTGGTTCGCTTTCTCGGACTCGCTCCAATCATTGGCTCTGGCGACGATGGAAAATTGGGCCTTGTAAGCTTCCCAGGGAGTCTTTCCATCATAGGTCGTTAGTTTCACTGTTGGGCGGCATGACGGCAACCTGATATTTTCTGGTATCTTTCCCAGCTTTACCAGATTGTCCAGTTTTTCTTCTAACTTGTGATCGATCTTTTCCTCAATTCTTTCCTCGTATTTCGCTTGACTTTCTTCCAGGAGCGACATTCTCTTCTCCATATTTTCTTGATTTGTCTCTACTCTCTCCAGTCCGGATTTCATTTCTTCTAGACCGGCTTCTATTTTCCGCTCCAGTCCTGATTTCATCTCGTCGTGTGCGGCTCTTAACTCCTCTAATCCGGTTTTCATTTTATTGTGTGCAGCCTTTAATTCCTCCAATCCGGTTTTCGTCTCGACTTGTCCGGCTACAATTTTCTTTTCTAAATCGGTCTGTCCGGCTTTCATCTCGTCTTCTCCGGCTTTCATCTCGACTTGTCCGGCTTTCATCTCGTCTTGTCCGGCTTTCATCTCGTCTTGTCCGGATTTCATTTCCTGCATCATCTTCATGAGCTTTTGAAGTTGTTCTTCCATTTTTTGTCTAGTCAAAACCATAAACTGAAAAATTAAAGTCCCCTAGTAGCAATGGATGATTGGCATTTCCTTGGGCGATGACCGGTTTGATTGGCTTCTCATCGTTACACGAAATGCAAAGCTTGGCCCAGTATCCAAAACTTCATCTTAAAAGGGTGCATGGGATGTCCACTGCAGATACTGATTGGGCCAGTACCAAAAATTTCATCCTAAAACGGTCCTTGGGATTTGAACTGTCCAAGGTGCATGAGCCAAACGCCTGTATTTGACCCATTGATACACTGAACCGAAACAGTGCTTGGGCCAAGACTCGAAATACCTCCCTCATCGGAGGAAAAACAAGGAGCAGATTTACGCATGCGCGCACTTCCGTTCTGAGACTACCGACAGCGACCCGACCGCCATTATTTAGCAAGATCTTTGGAGGAAGGGAAGAAAACAAGCTACTCGCTTGCTTGCTTTGAATTGGTATGTATTATACTTTTGTTTTATTTTAACACAGATTCGATTAATATAAGACGAAATAAATATAACGTATTAAATGGTATTTGTTTATAAGAATGTCTTAAAAATAACTGTGCTGCTAACACTTGTGTTAGGGTTAAAAATCGTAACAATTCTGTTGTTAGTTGTAACGTGTTTATGTATCGGCTACCGTAATTAATTGTTTCACTGAAAAAAAAATATGTATTAACAAGCTTTAATAGTAATTAAATATTCTATGTACATTTGCATACAATTGCCGCCAGCTGTCAAATCAATTTTCTGTATTAGATTCGAAAAATATTCATGTAAGCGAAATCCCCTTCAAAAAAATGAAAAAGAAACTGCAATTTATGTATTGAAACCCAAATATTGAATACATTTTGCTGGTAAGACTCAAAATAATGCTAATGTTTTTTCTATTGAATTTAAACTAACATATGAAATCTATCCACAATATTGGGTATATATTGGAAATGTTTCTGAAGTAGTTCCATTACTGATTTGATGTTTTCAATAGTAACTCAGTATTGTGAAAACATTAAAGTCATAAACCTGTGTGTTAGTAGCAAGTTACTATTTAGACCAAATATCTTTTCAATGTTTCCACAATTTTAAGTAAAAATTGGAAATATTTATAATGTATTCTTAGTATTGACAAGTAATTATTTTTAAATATTTTTATACTATTTTTTCTAATGCTAATATACTTAATCATTCATATTATTATTACATTGCAAATAAAAACTGATATTGCTAAAAATTAGCAACATTTATCCATTATATTGTCCATGTTAATGAATTTAAATATATTTAAAATCTATCCACACAGTATTGTGTGTATATTGTAAATTTCCCTCATTGTACAAACAAATATTTTTAATATGTCAGCATCTTAATATCACAGTAATGCTGGTGAATTAAGGCTGTATTCAATTATTTCAAAATTTAAAATCTGAGAATTAATTTTAGGTGTATTTATGTACAAATTTCTGAAAAAAATGTTTATAATTAAGTGAAAGACTACTAAAAATCCTGTGATGATCAGACCCCGATTATCACAGGAGCAAGCAGGGCACATAGGGGTCCTTTAATTTTTTCAGAATATGAATTTAGTTCTTAAATTTTCATTCTAGGATTTACTAAAATACGTGTGTTTTCCCAAAAGTTGGATATCTGTGTGGCAAAATAGATCCCAAATAGATTAGCCGATTTTAATATGGTTTGTTTTATTTTAAAGATGGTTGTTAAGGAGTTTAATCTACCATTGAACCTAGGTTTAACCTGTTCGGAGAAGCAGAACCTGTTCTAGACCGTTGGCCGTCCACGTGAAAATTAAAAATTGGGTGCCACTTTTTGCAAACATTGATTTAATTTTCCCCCGCCGCCCCTAAACTTGACCGCCCGCGTGCTGTGCACCATCATGCTCACGCTGGGATCGGTCCTGCGGAGAAGACTCCCTTTCTAGCATCGTTTTGTTTTCTACCTAAAAATAAATATATCCCCTCTAGCGTTCGTCTATGAAGCGTCAAGAGACAAAAGTAGTCAGTTATGACTATTTATCGGTTTTATTGGCAAGTTTGAAAGCGATTTCACACATAAGAAAGTACCACAAAAACCTGATTATAGCTTCCCCCTCACTTCAACTTAAAATCGGTTATTTTGAGGGGTTATAATTGGGATTAATAAAAAATTGTTTTTCTTTTGCTATTAATGCTTTGTGTTTATGAAAATTTTTGCTTAATTTACGCTAATTCTGTTGAATCTCACGCAAAAAAAATACGTACATAGTAGTTTTATATATGCAAAAAAGCTGATTTTTAAAAAAATCAGTGCATTTTTGCAACTGTGTAAACGGCACCGAATCAATATAGAAGGTTCTACCATGATTCTACAAAGAATCCTCTTTTTATTTCATTCATTTGTTTTGACAGCGGCCAGCGCGGAAGTGTTGTCGCCGCATGACAGAAAGTCCGGCGCGCCGAAGGCAGACCTCCGAATTCCTCTGTTCCTCCTGCTTCAAGACCTCAGGGTGGGGGATATTCGCCGCGCTGCTCGGATTTGTTGGAGCGTCAGAGCTCATTCCAGTGGCCGTCTGAGAAACGCACTTTATTTGCTTCTGCGAGGGAGGGGGGGGGGTATTTTTGACAGCGAAAATCAAGATCATTCAACGTTGAGGAGGGGAGCACGTATTTTATGGTAATTAAAAAAAATATTCTTAACGGGGCTACGGAAAATCCCGGTAAATCATTCTCTATGACTTGGCGCGTGGATGTGAATTAACTTGTGGCCAAGCAAAATAATTTAGTCGCCAGGTGGCGACTGGCGACCGGGAATCTTCAGCTCTACTAAACAACCATTGGCAGGGTACTTCACTCCCGCTGAGCACCGCTCAGGATAGCCAGAACCAACCCCAAATCAATCATGTAAACAAACGTCAAAATATAAACAACACCACATACCAAATATAGTCCCTCCTTTTTGTGAAAATTTTTGCCTTTTTTATCTTTTGGACCCTCCCAGAAATTTTTTCAGGTATGTCCCTGCCCTGCTCTCTTCTCCTAGATCTGCTACTGAATAATTTGCTTTTTTGATAATTACTTAAATGTAAACTTTAACTGAAGGTTCTTACATTCATATAAATTGATTGATTTAGGAAATTAAATGTTTTTTATGTACTGATGCTCATTTCCTTGAAATGTAGGAGATTGTTAATAACAGCAGTACATTGGGAACCATTGTTGAAGATGGATACTCTACTTTAGACGTTTTAATGTGTGTAAGTATTTATTTATTTTTTATTACTTCCTTGTATGGAGTATATGGAAGTAATGTTATCGCAAAAAATTTTGGGAGCCAAATTTTGACAAAAAAAAAAACAGATTTTCACTACGTCAAAATTTACTTTTAAGAATTTTTGCGATGCATCGCATCGTACGCTAGCATGCACGTTCATATAAATGCATGTACAACCGATTTTGATCGACCGCAAGTCTATTTTGACATGTTTTTCCATGCTGTCTGTACGTACGTATGTATGTAACTTGTATATCTCAAAAACTATTTGTCGTACAATGTTAAAAACTTATATTTAGGATTGTTGTAACATCTAGTTGTGCCAGGGTTTAAAATACGGTCGCATTTTTTGCAAAATGCGAAAAGAGTTGCGAAAATGAAACGAGAGAGTTTTCGCTTTTTTGCAAAAACATATTTGGAAAAATACTAGCGAGCAGCGGAATAACGGCTTTTCTAAGCTTTGTTTACAAGAACACGTAGAGAATGTTAATGTGTTCCATTGTTGAATATTGTGCAACCATCCCAATGCACGCAGGTTGATTGCTACTGAATCTTGTAAGATCTAACATTAGAAACCGATTATCTATAGAAAACATTGATAATCTTCTAATGATAAATATAGAAGGTCCAGAAAGGGAATTTTTCAACTTTAATAAGGCTTTTGAAAAGTGGGTGAATATGAAACAAAGAAAACTAGTAACATGTAAAAAAAGTTTTGAAAAACAATAAAATCCTTTTATCAAATTAACATTATTTTTTATCTGTTTGTCATTTAATCATAACATATATTACAATAGCTTTCAGTCAAACTTTTGTCTCACTGGTATGTACAGATTTGAATTACATTGTCATTAAGAATGTTTTGTAAATATCTAATCCTTTACAGATGTGGCTGATTTTTAAAGGTAAGTCAGCAAATGAAAATCAAACGCATCAAGATGTCGAGAAAGTGGGGGAATGTGAATTTATAGGTATATTGGTCTTTTAGCATTTTGCCAAAGCTTTTTTCTCATTTTAGCTTTTTTGCTAAAGAAATTTTTAGCCCAGGTTAAACCCTGAGTTGTGCACCTTACCTTTTGGTCCCCATCGACTGGATACTTTATCTACAGGTCCTCCCAAAAGACTATAAATACATTTCGCTCTATGGGCAGAAATTCACTAACTCTCATATCTCAAAAAGTATTGGTCGTAGAATGTTGTAACATTAATGTATGTTAGTGGTCATTCTGAGCTACATTTGACCTATGGAATCCCTGTTTTATCTGGAATTTTCTTGCAATATTTGTTTCACAGTGTCCAGTAAAAGTTAACCACACTGTCTTTCTCTATTACTCTTTTAAATTCCTTCTCTGAAAGCATAACATAATGAGTTAATATGCCCTAAAATATAAATTATTGTTAATTTCAGAGTGTATTTTGTATGTTAATCACGGGTGCCCATAAAATTTTTCTAAGGGGAGAGGGGCAAACTTAAGAAAAAAAAACATTAGAGGGGGACAAATTTTGAATTTGTAACAACTTTGGTTCCAATTTTGCTTTCTGATGCAATTTGATTTACATCACAAGACAATATGCTAAATCTAAAAAAAAGGGAGGGCAAGTTCCCTATCTTGCCCCCCCAACCCCCCGTTATGGGTACCCGCAGTATTAATGTTATATTCTTCAAGTACTTAATCTTAGGCTATGGTTTTCTGAACTTGCAGGTGGCAGAACAGATTTCATTATTGACATTGTTGAGCAAGCAGAAAGCATGGATTTCAGCCTTGCAGCATTTGGGTCTTCTACTGGGCATCATTAAAGGTAAATAAAATTATGATATTGGTAAAATTTACTTTTAACTGGGATATAAATACAAAATAATTTTAATCATTTTTACTATTCAATTTCAATGAAATGTATCTGCAATATTGGCTATATAATATTATTAAGGTTTTAAGTAAGTAATTTTAGGCTAAAATAAATCTAACTAGTTTGTTATTTGTAGTTTTATGGGTTATTGTATATTTGCATATATTTTTTTGCATATTTTAGCTTTGACATCTGAATCCTCCCTTTAAAAATGAGAATTTCCTGATACTAACTGGCCTGGCACGTAACATTGGGGAAGCAAAATGTTTCCTACTGTAGACAACACTATTTTCAAATCGGCTATATTTTAATTTTAGGGTATGGGACAATTTCTCACTTTGCCCTTAAGTTACACCATAGCTGAAACATTTATCTTCTAAAAATACATGCTTATTTTGCAAGGCATGCTATCTTTTGGTTACTGCAAAAGATGAGTGCAGTATTAAAAAAATAACATAAATAGCAGGGTCTGTATGCCTCCTGGATTTTCATTTTAAAAATTATGGGCCCCTAAAAATTCCCGTCTTTTATGGGAGACTCCTGAAATTTAGTAACTAATCCTGGAAATATTGTGTATTTAAGTATTTGATCCGATATTTAAAGTTTCAAAATGTTCTACCGCAGTTATGATCTACCGAAAACAATCTGCAATTATTATCCTCTGTTAACAAATTTGAAAGTTTTAATAAATGATTTTTAAATACTATCATTTTGTTTTGTATTGTTTGTGTAAATGTGTATGGTTTCTGATGACGATTCATACATGTGTTTTTTTTTTTAAATCTCTCTCTCTTTTTTAATATAAAACCTGTAATTTTCATTATTTGAGGTTTGCAGCTATGAAGTAATACTTTACTTTTAAAATGAAGTACATTTTAATTCATCTACTGACCAACATTTTTCATTTAATTTTTTTAAATGGAATTTAAATTAGTTTTAATATTCTTGTAATAAATACTTATTAATTTAAGAAAATTAGGAATGTATTATGCATGAGGCTGGCCTAATCAAATTTTTAAAAAAGACCAAATTATGGTAACAGATTACAGTATTATGCACATATTTTTATTAAATGTTGGATAACATCTTTGTGAACTATGGGTTTTCAATTATAACAGGTCAAAACACTTTTTTTAAGTGAAAAATACATTAAGTTCAAGAAAGAATAAAATTTTAATGCACTTGGAACCTTTCGACTGCTCCTGGGAAAACTCCTGGAATTTACATCACAAAAAAGGGTATAAACCCTGAAATGAGTACGTAAGTTGCATTGAGATTTGAAGAATTTTAGAAAATTTATGGTTGTTTCTCAAAGATTAACTTTCATTCCGAACAAATGTGGGTTACCATTGGTCAGGGAATTTCATGTTGGTGAAAATATTGCAAATTTTGGCCCCAAACTTGGAAAATCAGTGTTTGTAAATAAACAATGTTTAACCCTACTTCGGAAAGCTAAAAATGTTGTATGCAAAGTTGACATAAACATAAAAAATTGTCTGGATTTTTATAACATGGTAATCTGGAAAAGACTGAATTTTTTTTTCAGAAATTGAGTGTCAACCCTGTGTTGAGAAAATTTGTTATTGGCGAAAGAATATTTTATTCAGCAAATTTTAGCTCAAACTTAAATTTTTTACTTTCACCTACACAATTTATTTTTTAGTTTGAAAAGGTTGTTTTTTCAAACATTATTTGGCATATTATAAAAATCACTATTTTAAAACATTGAGGTTATACAACTGCTTAGTAATTAAATCACCACCTAATATTTCTTTGTCGTGAAAGAGGAACACTTTGTTTTTTACATTTTTTGAAAATGAACCTTCAGTTTCTGAGGAAATTAATAAAAATATTTAAAGAACACTGATATGCTGGTATTGAAAGAATTACAAATATATCTTATTGCAGGCAATACACACTTTTGAATGTGTTATTTCATCATTATCTACAACACTGTTCATTGATATGTAAAATAGGGAAAATTGAAACAAATTTATCTAATGAAAACTATTTTATATATAAATGGTTAAGTAAAGATTGGTTTCTCTTTTAAATAGAAAATGACATTACCAAGATATAAATATTTTATTACAATTCAGTAAATTATCTTAGTTTTGCTAATTAACAATTTAGCTTTTATCAAACTAAAATCATTGAAGAAATTCACAAAACTAACCTTAATAAAGTCCTTGTATCAGTGTTTCAGGCAAAACAAAATTTAAGGATAATTAATTGACTGGAGCACTGATCGGACTAATCTTTTAAAAATCTATATCAGTTATATACAAATAAATAGACGCGATGAAAACATAATGGCAAGTAATACCATAGACGGCATTTGGCCCATTATAACACCTAAAGTGAATGGGCCAATCCCTCTGAATCCATCGCGGCGCGGCGGAAACTCATTGGGTACTGATACCTTGGCCGGCGGCAAGTCCAAGATGACATAAAGTGGATGTATCCATGCACTTTCACCACGCCCGGCCCGATGCGTATTCACTGGCGATTCGCTACGCGGCCAGTCTCTGGCCAAGGGGAAATTGCTACTAGGGTCTTTCTTTAGAACCCCGATTCTGACACCAAATGTTGCGGAATTACTCTGCTACTCCTGGGGTTCGTCGTTCTAAAGTCCTGTTGGTGTAAAAAAAAAGTTCAAGTAAAAAGTCACTTGTCAGGATGGAACACAAACTTTATTGCTTCTAGAACTTCGTGAAACAATCAGCTGTACACAATTCACAAGCACAATCTAGCAGTAAAGTGCTTTTAACAATCCGCTTGGATCAGAAGCTCTCACAAATGCTGTATTTCTCACACAAAATAAGTCACTTTCACAGGCAAAAATTCCGTGGAAATATTCAAGGGATATAGTACACAATCCCTTAAGACACAGCAATGAAGAATTAACACACAGCACTTTAAAAACAGCTTCACAAAGCAAGCTAAAACACAGCTTCTATAGCACTATCAATTCACACAAAACAAGCGTACTGAGAGCTCTTCAACTCGCACTGAAACCTCGGGGCGACGCGCGCTTCTATAAATAGCCGACGCAGGAGGTACAAGAGGTTTCCAGAAAAGTCAATTTCTCGAGGGTTCTACATAAAGCGTGAATTTTGATTACGTCATAGAAAGAAATGTTAGGTTATTATGCGTTTTAATGCAGGAAAAACAACTTCCAGGCCCCATTGGGAAAATCGCGCCAAATGACCAAAAAGTCGCCAAGGTTGGTGACTTTTGGCGAAATATCGCCAAATTTGGCGCCAAAAATAAGTCCCCAAATGTGAAGATATCTAAGCTCTAGGACTAATATTTCTCGAGTTTTCTAGAACCTCCATTGAAAAACAATGGCAAACCGAAACCTCCATATCTCCGGTTCTAATTGGCCGATTTTGATGCAACAAAAAGCAAAATTTATCTATTTGAAGCGTAGAATACGAATTTTAAACCATTTTAAGCCACACAGCATCGGGTTACCCCGAAAATTCGTAACATTATTGTGACTGTAGTGTGTAGCATAGAATTGACTCTTGAATGAAGGTGAATTAAAGTAAATTTTCTTTTTTTAGTTTAGGCTCTCAATTTTATTATTTATTCCAGTTTTTGACTGTGATTCCGGTTTGAAGCAGAACTGATTGCTGAATTCATCAAATGTGTGGTTTTCAAATGAAGATTAAATGAAGGAATTTTAGATCTCCAACAAAAGTTTTAGAAATATAATTAATTTGTAAGTGCAATGTTGAAAGCGTTTAATATTTTCTCAGTACTATATTGTTATATTGTACATAGAAATTAAAGTGTATAAAAAATAAAATTATTTTATTTTATATTTTCAACAAAACTGCTTATGTTATATCATAAGAGAAATCCCCTTTTTCATGCACAAATGCAATTAAATTAGTTATTTAATAGCTAATTATATTTTTTCGTTAAGTTTAATTTTTCAGCAAAGTATTTCATAAAATTAATTGCTTTACTATGTAGTTTATTTTTTCTTTGTGAATTTATTGGATTATATATGATTCATATGGGATGACTTTTAATGAATAATTAATAAAATATGTTCTTATTTTTGTTAAAATGTAGAGACATAGTTTTTTGCATGATAATAAAATATGCATCATAGCAATACGCAAATTTAATGATTTTTATTTTATCCATTTTGCCCAGTTTCGTCCATTTCTTCCAATTTTGTCCAGTTTCGTCTATTTCGCCGATTTCTTCCAATTTTGTCCAGTTTCATCCAGCGTCCCGGACTTTTTACAGAAAACAGGACAAAATACCCGCTCTTTTTTAGTTGATTGTATTCCGTAAAGGGTATCAACTCTTCATCACATGGCATACGATACCAACCAAGGAGATATGGGAGACCATGGGAAGACCTGTTACCAACCGTACAGGATTTGGTAATACTTAAAAATGATTTAAGACTAAAAAGTTAGACGTTGCCAAATTTTTAAGAATATAACAAACCACTTTTTGAAAATGATTTCTTAAAATGACAAATAACCCCACGAAAGATCGAAAATCTCATTTGCAGAGATGACTGCCCATGGCAAAGTTTCATTGAGTAACCCTCTCTTTTGAAAACTTTTTTATACCCTGCAAAGCAACTTTTATATCACATAACGCCATACAAAAAGAGGATGTTATACCACCATAAAAATGATTATTAAGATGTTAGCACTATGAGATAGTAAGACTTATTATTATTTCTATTATTTTTCATTATTAGTTCCTCTGTTTCTTATTTTAAATTAAAATCGAATTTTGGAAATCTTTAAACTTAAAGGATAATTGGGAGGGGAGGGGGGTTGTTGGGGACCCGGGCGCTCGCCCCAAATGCCCTGACGGAAATCAGTTACTGGTTGTAACCCCAAAATTTATTGTATTCTGAAAAGTGTTAACAGCTCTGCAAATAATTCTGTTAAGAAATGTTGGCTCCGTTTAATTTAATTGCGCTGTTTAAATAGTAATAATTGATCATAAAAACGTCATGCTAATGATGCTAGTAAAAGAAATGCAAAATCAGACCTGATGCAAATTTTATTTGTTTAGTTCCTGCGCCAGTGTTTCTACTATCCAATCAATGGCAACCATATCAAACGCACTTCAGTTCATAAAGCGACAGCAATTTGTCTTAAGTATTTTTCACAAGAGAATGGCGAGAATGTCTGAGTGTTTATGGAATTGACATCCAGAGAAAAGACAAAAGAAAAAAAAAGGGAAAACCCCCGAAAATCAGATATTATTAATGGTAGAAAAGCCTTTGTTTTGAATAGTCGAAAATAAAGCGTCTCTGCGAAATTTCGTTCAAGAAGCATTTACGACAGCTTTATTTTCTCTTTAACTGGACGATTATATTTGAATAACTGTTTGAAGTTTTGTTCGCAAAGCTCAAAAGTCTCTGTTTGAAGTAATAAAGTGTTTTAAAATTAAATGTCACGAGAGAATGCTTTGGTAAATGGTCTTGCGGCATTTAGTAGGGTTTGCGCATTTCTTTTAATTAGATTATAATATCCTTGCCAAATACAGAAATTCACTTCCTTTTTATTATTACGATTATTTTTTGAATAGGTATCATTATGTTTTATTGGAACAGGAAAGTTACTAAGTCAATAACGTATTTATCCGTTGTATCTCGATCGGGCAATCTAATAAACAGCCAATAAACGACCAAAGATGAACTAGATGAATCATTATGATTACATTCCTTACTATGAACAGCATACCTTTAAATATTAATGTTTTATAACGTGTAATATACGTCTTACTTAATTTTATTAAATGTACCAAGAACATAGCTGTTATGTTTAATTTTAAGAATAGTTTTCTTCCAAAAATAAGTTAAGCAAAGTAGAAGTTTTTAACATAGAATTTTAACACGCTTTTATTACTTTCATTTGTATGTATGAATGAAAGGAATCTTGTAATTCTCAATTTTCATATTCTTCCAGACATCCAGTCAACTTTAAATTTTTCAGGCGTGTAAAAAATCGATGACAATGTAATAATATTGAAAATGGTGTACAATTCGTTTATAGTTCTTTTACAGGAGTACACGAAAAAATTCTGGTACATAACGCACATACGGGCAGTCATTGTTTAAGTCGTATTTTAGAGTTATTTTTCTATTTCAAACAAAATGAACTTGATGAATTAATATAGGATTACAAAAAAAGGCCCTTCATGATAATAGTGTTTGAAGCAATAAAGTTTTTTTACATGGGCACTTAAAAGAATATCGCTAGATCTTCTTTTAAGTGCCCATGTCTTATAACAGTCTATGTCTATGACAGTTTAGAGACATTCATCCATTTTTAACACAATTTAGATGTTTACAGTGGCTTACCCTTCATTTAAAAGATGGAAATAAGAACATTTAAAGTTCTTTTATAGGGTCTCACAAAAATACATTATAAGTGATGTCTTTAGTTCATATTTTTTTAAAGCGTCTTTCTAAAGTTTTTTAAACTATAATTTATTTAAATACAGTATTACTAAATTAAAAAACGAATTATTATAAACAGTTTTGAAACACAGAAAACGCAGAAAACCCCCTTGAAACTGCATATTTTCTTTTACACTATTTCAATCTATTCCTGAAAAAATTGCAGTTTTTTCCTCAACGACCGATATTTATTATAGATTAAAAATATAATACAAAAAAAAAGGCTTTATTTATCATGTGTAAAAGTATGATCACTCGGTATTCCCGGATGCGAGACATAGCAACGCGTACGTGCACCCGAATTTTCCTGATCACATTCTCCCCTCAAAAATTGAATAATAATATTTAGTCGTCTTCTTTTTTTTTTCGGTACACAAGAAACATTCATGAACATTCATGAAGGCAGGGATAGATCTTCAACGTATCTGGACCGCACTGGCGAGCTTAGGACACAGCATCATTAGGGCCCCGGAAAAGTAAGTACGTGACCGGAATCCAAGCCCGCGGAATCAAGCGGGGGGTTTTCAACCTTAATATTTGTTTCCTTCTGGGGATAATAATTGAGAGGGAAAAGACGCCATCTGAATATTTGTGATCATCCAGTTTCCTTCCCTACTGGCATTGCTTCGTTTGTCTTGAGCAGAAATGAATTTGCTATGACGAACCAGGGAAAACTATGTTGAGTTGTTGAGAACACCTGAAATAAAAAAAATCGAGAGAATAAACATTTGTTTTCTTAAATACAGCTCGCAGGCAAAGCTTTATTGAACGAAAGGAAAATATATTTCGACGTAATTTTATCTGTTGTTGACGTTTTATTTATTTATCATCGTTATTGTTACTTATTTTTATTTTTTGTGTTTTCCTCTGAGACACATTGGCGATAGCTGTAAAGTAGAGGTAGTGACAAGTAAATTAAAGAAATAATTGTAAAATGAAAGCATGATTTAAAAGTTTTGGTAATCCGCCATAGCTCAACACCTTATTCTTTTCTTTATTTCTTTGTTTGTTATTTTAAATTAAAACAACCCTTTTTTAAAAAATTTATGTACCTTGAGGACTAGCTGTGAAAGGAGCATATGGACTACTTTTACTAATTTGACAGGACTCAGCACATATTCAGAGACGCACTCATGGAAAAAGAAAGAAAAAAGAAGAAGAAGAAAAAAAAAGTCAGTCGTAGGATTGCACATCAAAAGTGAAAACTTCTTGTTAAGCTTTCCAAAATTTTTGCTTATGCAGTTTAAACAGCTTTTCACACATTATTGTATTTTTCTTAATAAAAAATAAACATTTATGGACATTCAAATTTTTATACATTTGGAATTCTTTGTAAAAAAAATTTTTAATTTTTAATTTTTTTTTTTAAGGCTGTAAAAAGTATCGCACATTTATTTACGATATTCTCATAACTTCACATATTTTTGTACGTTTGTAGACATTTTAACGAAATTTTCACTGGGTTAGCATTGGAAATTTTTGATCTTTTAATTTAATTAAATTTCGAATTTTGCGCTCGATTTGTGTGCACATTTAAAATTTAAAAAGAGAGGGGGAGTGCTCGCACAGACCGCGACTTGACACAGTTGGTATATGCATACGGTATACATCAACGATACACATTTTTCTACACGTGTGGGATTTTTTTCGATTTAATTAATCATTATGTACATGAATTTATTAATTATAAATAATTATGTACTTACGTTGTAATGAGCAGTAATCCTATTTATGTCTATGACTGATGGATTTATAATTCAAATTCAAATGCACTGTAATATAACTATTCTAATTCAAATAACGTACAATATATAATTATTAAAACTCTCCACATTATCAAATTAGCTTTATTGCACAATAACTATATAGCTATCCAAATTAAGTACAGCTTTTTAAATAAAAAATCGAAAATTATAGCCCTACCCAGTTAGAAAAAGTCTGCACTTTTTTTTCAAAAACTTATAGATTGTACACAATTTACATATAAAAAGTGGATATTTTTAAACTTTTGAAAGTACACCCTTATTGTGCAAATTATATGCAGTTTTTATGCATACTAAAACAAAAATTTACCCAATTTGAAACGAATTTCAGAAGAATCTCAAAATCTAACCAAAAAGTTCTTAAAATCCGACGCTTATAGCCTCAGTTGAGTGATCGCCTATCATGTCACCAAATTTCATTTCTTTCGCTTTAGTCGTTATTACGTGATGTGCGAACAAAAATTTACGCTGTTTGAAATAATTTTCTGAAAATCTCAAAATCTAATGAATTTTTTAAAAATGTGACACCTATAGTTTAAGTTGAGTGACCACCTATCATGTCAGCAAATTTTATTTCCTTCGCTTCAGTCAGTTTTACATGATATGCTAATAAAAAAAGCGTCACTGACAGAACGACAGGCAGACAAACTTTTTTTTTCTTACAGTTGTACTGGGTCCCAAATGATTTAAACGGATAGAATTCGCAAAACTTTTAAATACCAAGTAGTGTACAGACAGTCTAAGTTTATTTATTTAGATACATAAAAGTTCCCATTCCGAAATTGATACAACAATCACTTCAAACTTTGTCATTTCATCCCGAGTCGAACCCGTCTTGTGGTTAGAACGCTCGTCTACCACGCCTTGGGTCCACAGTTCGATACCCGTCGAGACGCAAGTCGAGGAAGCTAGAAGGACGCAACTTAAATATAACCTGAATTTCTTAGGTATGATAGCAGATGGCAGCACTAAAATTCAAAGAAAGGAGGAAGAAATCATAGGCAAAAGACGGTGTAGCTATAACGTCACAATCTACTTCCCCCCCCAATCCACTTTTTCCCACATGTATCTGAGCGTGACGTCACGCGAATTCAGTACTTTCTCTTCATCCCAAAAGTGCCCAACATGCCTTAAGAAGTTTTAACTTAAAAAAAGTTTTGTGCTATAGTCACAGATTCTTATAAAATTAACCAATTCTAGACCCTACTGTAAAAATGAACTTTTTTTTCCCCACTACGTGAGACTCCCCTGTCGAAAGGATGGGAGGAGGGGATGTTGAAATTTGAAAATATTCTATAATAATGTGTAAAACATTATAATGGCGGTGATAATACGTTTTTTTTAAGGTTGGTCAAAAAAAAAAAAAAAAAAAAGCAGAGATATCATTCGTCTTGAAATTTAATAATCGAAAAAACGGGTGGAGGAGCTTAAAAAAATTTGCCGAAAATTTACTCAACCAGTGATGCTTTAGCGTAACTCATAAAAAATAAATATGATTATTATTCGGTCAACTGATCGATCAATAAATTAAAAATTTTAATCGATTGTCGCATTTATTTGTGCTATCCATCGTGTGAAGGAAGGAGAAAAGCCCGTTTCCTAGTAGCAGATGTGTCCTTGCAAGAAAAGTAGTTTTACAGGCTGTATTGCATGTGCTACTAATTTTTCAAATATACATTTTTTTCATATAATTTTTTAAAATATGAAAAAATACGATTTTTGCGAGACGAGAAAGAGATTTACAGCTTTTTTCAGAAACGAGACAAACAGTTTTTCACAACCTCTTAGCGGTAATACTAATGTCGCCAATGATGTTGCGAGCCTAAAAATTCATAGCATTTTTTCATAGAAATGTGTGTGTAGTTAATGATTATACGATTAATTCAGAATGCTCGGAGATTTTCTCATACGCACAAGACAAAGGAACACCTGGAATAGCCAGGAAATTTTATTTTAACAGTAAATGACAGGGAAAATTCTAAACTTTTCGCTAAAACCCTAGAAAGCTGCGAAATGTGACCTACAAAACTCTCTGAAGTGTGAATTTATAGCTAATTTTTCATTTGCGATGTCTGGAATGCTCCAAATTTGACTTAACAAAGGTGTGCGACAATAGCGGATAAGTTTATTGAGAGGTCTTAGTTTTTAAAAAAAAAAAAAAAAAAAAAAGCTTTAAATGTGATCTGGTAAATTATCTGAAGTCTGCATTTTTAAGTAACTTTCATTTGCAGTACTTCTAGAATAATCTATAGATTATTCTATAAATTACTAGTAAAATTTCAAGTTTTTCCAGGTTTTTAGTCAAAATTTGCAATTTTCCCAGACGTTTTCTGTTACAATAAAATGGTTTAACTATTCCAGCTTTTAAATTATTAAGTTATCCTTGACCAGTGGCAGCCCTCCATACTAAAATAAACCTGCCAGCAGCCCGAACTAGCTTTCCACATCCGTATTTCCACGCACACATGAAACACGTTTCTTGTCGCAAAATTTCGTCAGCATCATTACTGGGAATGCAAAACAATATACATAGTTTTTGTAAAAGTACTCTTCATTTTGGGTTTATTGAAAAATTCTCTGTGCGGTTCATTATTTTATCCGTGATTATTTTTTAGCACCAGAGTGCTATTAATTTCAACCTTGCTTTTTGTGTAGACACGATTTTGGTACAATTTTTGCGTCGAGTCACTTTTCAAATATGTTTGCCAGATAATGTGGGGGGGGGGAGGCGTTAATAAAATGTTGAAAGTCGCACAAGGTTTGCAATTTTTGATAATTATCGCTAAACTGGGTGCCAAAACGCGACAATTTATTATAAACTAGCTGAAGTACCCGTTCTCCGCACGGGAATGAATGGACTTTTTGATATTACGATTTGTGGTGATTACCATTCATTGTAATAAACAGATATAGCAAAGTGGATATCGCGTTATATTGTGTCCAATAATCATGCATACCGAATTGCAAGGCAATCGTTTGTACGGTGCAGAAAGCCACGCGGCGTAGCGCAATCTAGTGGCGAGTTTTAGCAAAACGGATACGGCGAAAATATTTTTCGCATTCAGATATCGATGTATACGAATTTTCATGACTATCGGCTGGACAGTCCTGAAGTTCATGTGTTGACGCGACATCTAGTGGCAAGTTATAGGAAAATGGATAGCGCCAAACTCTTCCCCGTGTTCAAATATCTATGTGTACCTATTTTCATAGCGATCATTTGCACAGTCAAGAAGTGATACACTGCAGGGCCATCTAGTAGTTAATTAAAGTAATGATTTGCTACAGCGCCGTCAAGTAGCGAGTTATAGCAAAATGGATAACGCCAAAATATTCTCATTGTTCAAATAGCTATGTATACTGATTTTCATAGCGACCGTTTGAATGGTCAAGAATTTGGCCTGGTGCAGCGTCATCTAGTGGCGAGTTAAAATAATAATGTATTGCAGTGTCATCTAGTGGTGAGTAAAATCAAAAAGAACACAGAATATATTCTTCGTGCTGAAATGTGTAAGTATAAGAAATTTTATGCCGATAGGTCGAACGGTATAGAAGTTGATGCTTTTCAGCGCCATTTAGCGGCAAGTTACAGCAAAATGGATAATGAAAAATATTCTCCGTGTTCTAATATTCGCGTGTACCAAATTTCATCGAAATCGGTTGGACGATATTCGCATAGCAAACGGCTAAACGGAATAGAATTCGACGTTCTGCTGTGCCACCTGGTGGCAAGTTAGAGGAAAACGGATAGCATAAAAAGCTTCTCCATGATAAAAGACTTAGGTGAACCAAATTTCATGGTGCAACGGTGCTCAACGGTGCTGGAGTTTTTCAACCTCATACACTCATACCAACATTCATTTTTATCTATAACCAGTGTCATTATATATCCCAGTCTCAAATAAAATCCAGTTTCAAATCTAAGCCTCGCCAAAGTGCCAACATACGCCATTTTGCAAGCGTTTTTTCAGGAAATCGTTCGAAGCATTGACTTAGCAGCAATAATATATGGGAAATGGTTCGACCGCGAAAAAGTAAAGCAAGCCTTTATTTGAAAAGTTGAATCCCTTAATACAGCCGAATTTTTTAAAATTATCAACTATAGCGTGTTTTATTCATCATTACTCCGATGCACTAAATGAGAAGATTTCAATTTTCTGAAATTTGGCGGAATTCCCCCAACTTAAATCAATGTACTCATTTGGCGAGAATTCTGGAGATAGATCAATTGAAATCCCTTAATAACTGCATTATTTCTTCACGGATCATTAAAATTTAACGCTGTATTCTAATAAAACCTTTGCACTTGTTTTCAAATATCTATTTCCTTAAGCTCTCAATAAATTGCGCCAAGCCGAAATCTGTGCAAACCGCTAGAACTCACTTTCACAAAATCGGCATTTGAGCCATTTTATTTTTTCGCCAAACTAAAATAATTTACCTATTAGCCTCGGAAATCTTCAATTCTTATTGTTTTGCGTGTAAAGCATTGCATTCCTGCTCTGATTTCCCATGCACACGATATTATAATTTTAAAAAAAATAACCTTACGAATATAAACTAACAAAAAAAAAATCATTATTATTCTTTTATTTTTACTTTAAGAATTTAAAACATTTTATTCGGCAAAATCGCCACACATGGCAACCACGATTCTTATTTCACACTTTTTTCACTACAGGGGTTACAATTACGGAAAGCTTTTTGCGTGAATAGCATAAAAAATCTCTTAAATTCCGGGAACGGGTGGACTTTCAAAGTTTTAAAGTGGACTACGATTTATTCTATATTATTTTACATATCTGTGCTAAATTTCAGGCCGATAGGTCCATTTTTGTGGATTTGTATACGAACGACATTTTATTCGGCAAAATCGCCACACATGGCAACCACGATCCTTATTTCACATTTTTTTCACTACAGGGGTTACAATTACGGAAAGATTTTTGCGTGAAGAGCATAAAAAATCTCTTAAATTCCGGGAACGGGTGGACTTTCAAAGTTTTAAAGTGGACTATGAGTTATTCTATATTATTTTACATATCTGTGCTAAATTTCAGGCCGATAGGTCCATTTTTGTGGATTTGTATACGAACGACATTTTATTCGGCAAAATCGCCACACATGGCAACCACGATCCTTATTTCACATTTTTTTCACTACAGGGGTTACAATTACGGAAAGATTTTTGCGTGAAGAGCATAAAAAATCTCTTAAATTCCGGGAACGGGTGGACTTTCAAAGTTTTAAAGTGGACTATGAGTTATTCTATATTATTTTACATATCTGTACTAAATTTCAGGCCGATAGGTCCATTTTTGTTGATTTGTATACGAATCAAATTCACAAACAAACAAACAGAATTTCATTTTTATTTATAAGATATATTTTGAGTATAGTTACTAAACGCCTGGCGAATATTGTAAAATAGTTTTAGTAGGCGATTTAAATATAGATTTTAATTCCGAAGAAGTGTTTTATTGAACAGTGAAGACAAATACGGTGCACATCATAGATTATGAGACACTTTCCAAATGGTATTTATAAAGGTGAAGTGTAGTTTGACTATGCCTGGATTGTTAAACAGTTTTGGTAGGCGATTTCTATTCCGAAGAAGTGTTTTATGGACCAAGAAGGAAAACACGATACACTCATGGATTATGATGCTCATTCCAAACAGTATTTAAAATGTCTAAGAGATATGGTTGGAATATGCCTATAGTTCGAATATGCCTGGTGAAGATTTTAAAACAGTATCAGTAGGCGATTTTAAGACAGATTTGGATTCCTAATATGTGCTTTATGGTTCAAGAAAGAGTTGATTCCCATTTTAACGCCCCTACTTTCGCCAACCTAAAAATTCCCCGCACTTTGGCGAGCTTTGAAGTCACGGGTCTCTAGGAGTTATGCACAAGTTTCAACGCTCCCTGAACAACTACATGAAAACTAAAGTGATCAAATTAGTGATAAACACAAAAGATAAGGATTTTGAAGACACTTAATTATTAAAACTACATTAATTGGCAACCCAAAATAAATAAAAATGTTTCGGAATACTGTACTTACAGGTTGTTCCAAATCGCCATTTTAATACTAAATTACGATTGCTACATAAATGGTTACTGTATATGTTTAAGGATCGCCACCTTGGCGATAGTTGGGGCGTTAAAGTAGAAATCAACCAAGAAAGACAAACACGGCACACTCATGGATTATGATGGACATTCGAAACAATATTTAAAACGGTGAAGTATAAATGTAATATACTTGGCGAAGATTGTAAAATAGTTTTAGTAGGCGATTTTAAGATATATTTCGATTCCATAGATGGGTTTTATAAAACAAGGAAGAAAAATACTGCTCACGCATGAATAATGATACACTTTCCAACCTTATGGAATAAGGAAGAAAATAGGGACGACGCATAAACTATGATACTCTTTTAATATATAGCAGTTTGGTGCGTATTTAAAATCTGAAACGGTTTCAGATTTTCTTCATTTTTTTATTAGCTTATTTTTGTTGATTTCTTTTATAAATAAAAAAGTGCACTATCATATATTTATTTTGTTTTGCTGATTTTCATTAAAAATATATTTTAAAAATCCCCTAGAGGAAAAATTATGTTTATTAAAATTTCACAAATGCACAACAAAGCTGTTTTTTCCCCTTTAAACTTAAAAAATGAGTTCGAATTTTGTCACTTTACATACAAAGAAAGACCCCTTATGCCAACCACTTATTGAAATATTCTTAAGTGATTCTCATTTTTTTTTTCTTTTGTATTCTGTTGTACGTTGCTGTTAAAAAAACTAACCTTGTATTTTTTCCCCATGATATCGATCAGAGCGAAGAAAAAATTCTAATTTAAACTAGTAGATTATTAGTTTTAGTGAACTTGCCTCCGGCAAACAAACTTTTTATTAAAGTATGAAACACAGCAAAATTCCAACAGTTTAAAAGAAATGAAATGGAAAGAGTAGTAGTAGAGAAAAGGGAAAAAATATATCGAAAGAATTTTTTAATGAAAAATCGTAATCTATTTGAGAGAATATAATTTATCATGGTATGTGACAAGCTTTTTTTAAAAACCATTTGAAGCATTTTCACTTCATTATAGAAGGCCAACTGTATAGACTGCCCAACTTTAAAAAAGTGCAACCGTTGCCATCGATCCATTAACTACCAACAAGATGGCGATCGATTGAATCGCCCATCTGGCGCCACAGAGCTAAAAATGTTTTCAGATGCAACTGTCTGCACGGTGTCTGAAAACGTCTTTAGCTCTGTGGCGCCATTTGAGCTATTCGATCGACTGTCATTTTGTTGGTTTGAGAGTTCCCTCTGCTCTGTATGACGGAAAGGTTTTTCTGACGAAGACCGAACGAATTTTCGGTCGAAAGGATCTTTACGCCTTGAAGTAATCTTTTATGTGTGTGTGTTTTTTTCACAAAGTTTTTATCTATTTTATCACATTAAATATGGTTTTGACATCAATTGGTTTTTTGTCTCTAATTCTAACTACTGGTACTAAAGGCCACTGAAATTTTCCCGGAATCTGCTGATCAGTTTTTGTAAAATTATCCTCCGACATCAGTAAAATAGTCTGAAAAATAACTTTTGGCCCAATATATTTTTCAGCAGAAGTCAGGAATATAAGAAAGAAAGAAATTTGTGTTGAAAAGAACGTGTACCTGTCAGTAGTTGTGACTTGTCGGTATGATCATTGTTTTAAATTATTATTATTAATTTAGGATCAACTTCAGCTTGCGCCCGAGGCTAATATCTGCCATATTTTGCAGTCGTTTTCATAAATTGGGATGCAACATTCTGCCGGTGTGTGTGTGGGGGGGGATGACGAAATGTTTCCTGTTGTAGAAAATATTCTTAAACAGGTAATATATGAATTTCCTTGAATTTTTTTGGGGGGAGGGGCTAATTGCTTCCCCTTGCCTTAAAAAGTCACGTCTATATTTACAATTTATCAGTTTTGTCTCCTCCCCCCCCCTGAAATTTATATTGACTGTGTTAATTTGAAGTAATGTTACTATGTTAAAAATAAGCTTGAAAAATTATGTGCTGTTTTTTCTCTTGTCACTCATTGTACATTTTTGTACTGGCCATGTGACTCATATTTTGAGGTTTTTGTAAAGTTTTAAGTTACTTTTTCAATTCTCAAAATTGTTTGCTAAGTCACATCGCAAATCCATGCAGTCGTAATTTCGAAACAGCTTCACACTTACATCCCCCGAAAAAAAGAGAAAGAAAATGTGTTTTTAATTTCTGAAGTATAAATGTTATGAAGTATCATTTTTGATAATCCGTTCCCTATCGCTGAGAAAACCGACTGTGCAGTTTCTTTCCACGCACGTGTCAATCATACCTCGCATTCTTTTCTAGCAACCATAGTTTTTCTTTAGAAAATATTTGAATAATGCCTCCCCCTCCACCCCCTTTAACCCTTTAACGTGCAGTGTTCCCGCTCTGGGAACACCAAACTCTGACGTTTTGACTGTTGCCAGTCACGAAGAATAGATTTGATTTCTATAAAAATAGTTGCGGGGGACATAGCTCCACGAGAATTCTTTACTTTTTAGCACGTCATTTCCCGTAAAAAATGGTCACGATTCTTTTTAACAGCACTGACATCTGCTGAAAAATGGAAGAACGCGAGAACAGCTGGATAGATTGCCCAATGCTGAAAAAAGGGCATCCGTTGCCATCTCTCGACTTAACTACCAGCAAGATGGCGGACGAACGAAACGTTCATCGCGTGCCACAGATCTAGAGACCCTTTTTTTGACGCAGCTGCTTGCGCGCGAGCACAGGCAACTGTCGTCAAAAAAGGGTCTCTAGATCTGTGGCACGCGATGAACGTTTCGATCGTCCGCCATCTTGCTGGTAGTTAAGTCGTGCGATGGCAACGGGTGCCCTTTTTTCAGCATTGCGAAAGGGTTGCGTCTCAAAGAGTTAATAATATCATTAAGGGGGATGGGTGAAATAACGCAACTAAAGTTGTCTGTTAATACAACGTATAGTTGTCTGTTTATAAGTTTCTAACGTTTTCTGTTCTGTCAACAGCCATTGCTGCAAAAAAATTGTTTTATTCCCAATTATTTTTAGCATTTTTTGTGTATGTTTTTGATGCAAACAATTTAGTGATGAGCAGGGGTTAAGTACAAGGGATCATTTTATATCACAAATGCAATTGGCATCAATTTAGAGTTCCGGAATGATATTTTAAGAAATGGGTTGTCATTTTGATACTCAAAATCAGTAACTTTTGATTAGATAGGTTACCACGTTTGCATGTTTTTCGTAGAAGCTGGAGACTTTTCTTTTGGTGTGTACGTGCAGTTGAGTTCTTAATTTTCCGTGCAGATGTATACAGTGCATTAACCAAGCTATTTTTATGAGTTTCTTTGCACTAGTTCATTAGAAATTTCGTGTTATTTTCGTGAAGACCCAGAAATTAATGTCAGGAATTTCTTAGAAAAATTATATACTTGTTTCATACTTCGTTACTGATATTTTCATTTTTACTTTTAAAAAGTTAAAGAAAATTAACCTTGTTTTATTTGCTATATTTAACCTTGTTTATTGCTACATACTGGTTTTTACGAGTTATAAAATTAAATTACTCGCCTGACACGGTGAGTCAGAATTCGGGAAGAACTTTTAGGGACAGCAGGAACTCACAGCAGTGTGATGTAAGTATTGTCCTCACCCACCTGTTATAGTAATCATTTTAAAAATATTTGAAAGCAGAATTGCTTCATGTTTACAAAGTAAGAAAATTAGACTTTTAATTTGAAGAACTATTTATTAACTAGCACGAAGAATAGCACTAAGTCTAGCACTTAGACTAGCACGAAGACTAGCACTTACCACTCTACAGTTTCGTGTAAGTTATTCTAGTGTTCCTTTCTCAACTAGAATTCCTGATCACAAATCCTGTAGAGATAACCAAGATCACTTACTACTGCCCTTACGTATTCAGTCGGATTACGTCAGAATTTCAGAAAGTAACAAAATGGCTAAATACTAAAACTCAACAAACATACTGAGGACAATAGGATGCATCTTTGCTTCGTACGACTTAAAAGTTTAACGCGCAGTGTTCCCGCTCTGGGAACACCAAACTCTGACGTTTTGACTGTTGCCAGTCACGAAGAATAGATATGATTTCTATAAAAATAGTTGCGGGTGACATAGCTCCACGAGAATCCTTTACTTTTTAGCACGTCATTTCCCGTAAAAAAATGGTCACGATTCTTTTTAACAGCACTGACATCTGCTGAAAAATGAAAGAATGCGAGAACAGCTGAATAGATTTCCCAATGCTGAAAAAAGGGCAGCCGTTGCCATCGTTCGACTTAACTACCAGCAAGATGGCGGACGAACGAAACGTTCATCGCGTGCCACAGATCTAGAGACCCTTTTTTGATGCAGGTGGCGGTGCGCAGGCACAGCCAGCTGTCGTCAAAAAAAGATCTCTAGATCTGTGGCACGCGATGAACGTGTCGATCGTCTGCCATCTTGCTGGTAGTTAAGTCGAGCGATGGCAACGGCTGCCCTTATTTTCAGCTTTGGGAAAGGGTTGCGCCTCAAAGGGTTAAGCTAGGCACTGATTTCATTTTTTTGCAAAGGTCTAGATTTATTGTTCTGTGCAATATACAAGGTCGCGTGTCTCCTTTTACAACTAAATTACATTTCGGGAGGGCTTTCTCCCCTATTTCTTCCCAAGCACTAAACTAAGAATTAGAAGAATCATGGATGATCATTTTTCGGCTCAATGCATCGAATTATCGATAAAAATCAACTGAACAAAATTAAAAACGGAGCATCCGAGATGAATACGAACTGAGGCGTAGTAGTAAAAATAGAATCTCCGTTTTATTGATGGAACACAATTTTGGAATATCGAAAAATATTTGGAAGAGAGGGGGGGGGGAAGAGAAAATAATTCTAAAGCGATTGAAGTACGGCCGATGATAAGCAATTTTCAGCGCGCTTCGCTGAGCATAATTGATTCTATTTTCAGATGGAATTTGTTTTTCTGTTTTCTGATTATTCTACAGTGAAGTAATTTATGATCAACGAGACGAAGTAAAAAAAAAAAACAAACATACATTTTGTTTGCGTTTCAGAAATATTTAATAAATAAATATTAAAATTAAAATTTTAATCGGGATTTGAAGGGAAAAAAAACTTCTGGAATTTTGCTCAGGGTTGTGATATTTAGTCAGAAGAAATATCGCATGCTTCGCTCTAAGGTTTTAGAAAAATACTATTAGGTTAAACAAATTTATTAAATAAAGTAATTTGCATGAAATTTTATTAATTCAAGGGTATTAAATTATCTTCATAGCCCTTAAATGTATAAATTTTCAACAGATCATGAAAAAAAAATATTTTATTATATTTTTTCATTGATAAAGTGAAACCGCGATCCAGCGTTGCGAGAAATTTACAAAAACTCATCTATTTTAAAAATGCCATTTGTAATGCAAATAATAAAAACAAAACACAAAATAAAATAATGAATTTATTAAAAAGTAATTTAGAAAACTAACCTCTAATTACTGTAGAGGGATAAATAAAAAATACTGTAACCTAAATTGCACTTTAATTCATTGTCTCATCACTTTTTTTCTACAACCTCGATTTAGCGTTTTCCCGCATATAACGTTATTTCTTTTTGGTCCCTTGAATGACGTTAAATCAGGGCTTCACTGTATTACGTTAAAAGTCGATAATGTGATTATCTAACCGATGATTAAAATACCGATGATAAATAATGCACTATTCGGTTATCCTACTATACAGTTATGCTGATTCCTGTCTCGCTGACTCTGTAACAATTCCGAACATCCACTCCAAGAGATAAAACTTTTACCATCATTACTCGAAAAAGATTAAGAAGTTAAGCACAAAAACCTAATACAATCTACACCATTTGTACGATCCGAAAATTTTCATAATTACGAATAAAAATAAAGAAAATAATCTGCCCTACTTTAAAAATCTGAAAAATCCACCCGTTGCGTAATTTTCAAGTGACTTTTCTTTATTTTCAGCTGTATTTTATTTTTGAGTCATTTGCGTAAGAAAAGTATGTGTCTCAAGTGATAATAAAGTCATACTAAAGTCACGGTTATCAGACTTTGAAGGAGAAATTGAGATTCCAATTCGTTTAAAATATAGTTTTTCTAGATCAGCCAGTTTAACATTTTTTTCCCCAAAAAATGATTTCCTCTGCATGAAGAATTGATATGTATTGTATTTATTTGTTTATTAAGAATTATTTCTCACTTTTTAATTAGTTCAATTTATCACTAAAGCGTGTTTTTTTTAAAATATATTTTTTTATTATTATTATTATAATCATGAAAAATGCACTGTGTGGATTGAGACTTTTTTAAAGATTATTCCCAAAATTTATTTATCATCAATATTGTTTTTGAATGAACTATTAATGACTGCAATTATTTTAGGGTTTTCGTTCTTAAATATGGGTAAATTACAAAGTAATTATGCACAGGGTGGAGAAAAGACCTTTAGAAAATTTTCTAGGGGTATGCATTAGGATTTTTCATAATAATTTGGAATGAAAAAAATAAAAGTCTGATCTCAAACGTTTTCTTTATATTTATGTTTTTAAACACTGAAAGGGGGAAGACACTGAAGTGTTTAATCCATTTCTTAAATGGATTATATATATATATATATATATATATATATATATATATATAAAGATTTGTACTTAGTTAATTATTAATTCAGCGTTAATTTCTGTTTCTAAACTTGCAGTTACTAGTGAGTGCTTTTTGTAATTTTAATTAATTGATCTTAACAAATGTATACATGCAAATCTTTATTTAATGTTAATTAATGTTTGCAATGTGAATCGTTGGAAACTCCATTACCAGTTCAAAACTTTTTTTAGTAAAATGATCAAATTGAGGAGACGAAATTTGTGACTCCATAATGATGGGTAATTGTGAGGAGTCATGGTGCAACTTATTTTTTATAGAAATTTGTCGAAAAGTTTTTGATTTACTCTGAAAATTTTTCAAAGTTCTAAAATTCTGTAACAAAATATAGAGAGTCAGTTTTAAGTTTTACAGTACGCAAATTCTAAATACTTACAAACCTTTATAATAAGAACGTAGTCAAAAGATCATTTAATGAAGCATAATTTTTATGATATAAATTCAAAAGCAGACATCGCATTTATTTTCCATTATAAAAAATCTTTATTATGTCTTCAGAAAGGTTTTCTATTTTATTCCAGGCATAGTTGGTTTTTATTATGTTATTTATTTTTATTTTTTTCCCATGGAAGTAGTTTTAAGCGAAACTTGTTCGAAAAGAACAAAGGTCTTGCTTTTTTTTTTATTACATAGATATATTCTGCATTTAATCGATATCGACAGAAAAACAGGTCTCTCCATCGCTATCGTAAAAGAGCGACGTCAAGCAAATTAAAGTAAGAGAAAGTGTTGGAAAATTAATTAAAATCTCTTCAGCCATTCTCAGGTGAATTTCAGAAAACGAGAGTATACGGGGAATCGGTCAGGCATCGAATCAATGTTTTTCTTTTTATTCTAGTAGTACAAATGAGTTTTTCTCTTTTCTTTTCTTTTCTTTTTTTTTTTTTTTTTTTTTTGTCTGCCTCCTCGCGAAAGTGCAAGACAATGTTTAAAGAGTTTAAATAGAGTTTTCGGAAGCGTCTAAACTGTGCATTTAGGTACATACTGTTAGTTTTTTTCCCCCTCAGTGAGGGGTGTGTGTGTGGATGGTAAGAGGAATTAGATTACATTCACATGGGTAAAGAACATTTTTTTTCCCCTCTTAATTGGGAAGGAAAAGAGTTTATTTCAATGAGAAGTTATTTGATATCCGAAAGTAAGCACGCAACATTGTATAGCTTTTCTAAAGCTGAGCAAAAATGAGTAATAATGGTGAAAGGTAAGAAGGCCGTATCCAGAAAAAAATTTCAAGGAGAGTGCAAAACAGCGGAAAACGCAGAAAGTTTTCGCAAAAAGACTTCATCATTATCGCTTTGTTTACGAAAATCAAAATTTCTGAGGGGTGTGGAGTGATTTGGGCCTCTGGACCAGATTACAAACTGGGTGAGAAATAAAGAAGAATAATTTAAAAAAAAAATGAAAATAAGGTTCATTGCGTCCATCGCAAACTCGTCTTCAGATAAGACAAATGTCTGAATTATCAAGATGTGGTAAAATAACAAAGTCTGTGTTTCAACAAATTCGTATATTTTTCAACACTCTTGGCCTTTATACTCAGTGAACATTCAGAATCATTACTAGGTAAATGCGATAAATTACTGAATATTCATCAAATTTACCAGTTTATTTATACAATCTCCAACTTGTAATGGGAATGTAGCAAAGTCGGATTATTTTGTAGGGGTAACGAAGTCTAAATTCCGAAAAGTGAGTATTTTTAAATTGTACTAAATGAATTTGCTGTTAAGAATTGGGAAAAACAAAACAAAAAACGCTAAAATGGCTATCAAAACTTATAATAACATTTCAAAACAAGTCTAATGAGTACATCAGTCAAAAATTTGTTCGCTTATCAAAAAAAAAAAAAAAAAAAAAAAAAAATGACTGAAGCGAATGAAAGGAAATTTGGCGACATGGGTGGTGGTTCCTAAACTTAAACTATAGGAGTCAAAAAAAAAAAAAAAAAAAAAAAGATTAGATTTTGATAGTTTGAGGAAATCGTTTCAAACTGCATAAAATTGTGTTCGCACATAAATAATGAAGACTTATGCGAATAAAGCGGCAAATAAAGTCACATGATACGTGGTTATACAATTTTAACTATAGAGATACGATTTCGAGATTTTGTGAAAATTTATTCAAAATGTGTAAATATTTGTCCGTCACGTATAAACCACTGAAGCGGTCAAATATAATTTGGCATCATCATAAGTGGTCACATAAACAATAGGCGCTAAAGTACTTCATTTTTTTTTTATACGTTTTGAGATTTTGTGAAAATTGGATAAATGTTTGTTCCATTCCTGAAAAATGGTGATGAAATTGAATGAAATTTAGAATTTTGTTTAGTAGGAAGTTAGTTTAAACAAAAGATTCCAAAATTGTTTTAAATATTTCATAGTTTTTGAGATTTTGAAAATTTTGAGAAGAAGTATTTACACGATTTTGTGAAAATCGTGTAAATCTTTGTTCTTGCATTTCACAAAAACGGCTCAATAGAATGAAATTTAATAACAGGATCAGCAACGAGTGAAACATTAAATGTCGGAATTTTTTGAAGAATTTGAATAAATTTTAAAACCTTGCGAGCAAAGCATTGCATTTCTTTCTTTCTTCCTTTTCAGTTTCCTTTTCTTGTTTTTTCTTTTCTTTTTGATTAGAGATCCCCTTAAGGCGTCTTGGAGGTAACATATTAGCTGGGTATTCAACTTAAACAAATTTAGATCCGAAACACATCCCGAACCCCTTGTATTTCTTCTAATTGTTGATAGATAGCAGTCAAACGCACAGGTGTACAATATTTCTTTAACGAATGTATAGCTTGAATCCTTTTTAATGTTTTGCCTGCAATTATGCAATCCTTATTTTGAGATAAGCCCATGATTTTACCGTAAAAACTTTTAAACACGTTATGCTTAAGTACATTTTTTACACAAATAACTGAATCCATGCATGATTCAGCAAATAGAAAGTCAAAAATTAAGCCAGCAAGTCAAAATTAAATGTAGAACCTGTATAGAGTACTATATATATTAGGGTGGATCGAATTTTTTTTTTTTTTTTTTTTCCGAAATCTTTATCTCCTGGGGTCTCAAAAGTTGTATATTGATATGAATAAGATGTGTGTAAAATTTGAATGTTCTACGACAACGTCTTGGGGTTGCGCATCGAGCTTGAAATTTAGAAATTTTTGAAAAATACCACTTTTTTTAAAAATTGAGCCAAAAAATGCTTTTCCGAATTATTAGGCTCCCGTGGTTTTAGGAGTTGTATATTGTTATGAATAACACGTAGCTAAATCTGGAGGGACTACGACAATTTCTAGGGATTGCACATCGAGCTTAAAATCTATAAATATCTGAAAATTATGTTTTTTGAAAAAATTATGTAGAAAGCAAAATTTATTTGTTAAAAATAATTTGGTCCTTTTATATGTTAAAACATATTTAGAGAAGCTCAGTAAATTACAAAAAATAGCTTTTCGAACAGTTTGATACAATGCACATGTTATGCGGTCGTTTCGTCTTGGGCGCAGTACGCAAGCTGTGCTCTAGACAACTAGCGCGGCGGAGAGCTGACTCAAGGGAGTAAGGCCATCGGCTGGTCGGCAAAGAGGCTCGCTGCATCTGCTGCGAACGATGGACGATGAACCCGTCTCCCGGACTATTGAGCGTTAATTTTTTACAATTTAAAATTTTTAATTGGCACACAGGCAATCATCCTGCCGGCTATTTGAGACGCCAAATATTCCAGTAAAGTTCCAGAGTTAAGGCAGATAATATGGTTTATTGAATATTACATTTAAGTTACAATATAGAGTGAGAAGAGGGGAGGGGAGACGGGTACAAAAATCAGCGTGGACTAATTAAGCAGTTCCAGTGGCGGAAGTCTCTGGAATTTCGATGTGCGGGTGTATTTACGCTCACCACACCACGTGGTTTGCGAAGACATAACTCCGCCTCTCTCTTATCTCTGATCGAACCACACACATTTACCAACATGACCCGCATCCGGGGCTACAAAGGCGTGGGGACACGTGCACACTCTAAAGAACTCAGAATCGACGGCCTGATGTCTGACAAATAACAAAATAAATAAAACATAGCTCCAGAGCGCGCGTGGCAAGTATGACAGGAAAGCAAAACTTACAGTGAAAGTACCCGCTTGAACAATACCCAAACTAGTAAAACCCAAATTACCTTTTTATACATTACATATTATATATATATATATATTGCCGCCCGAGCAAGACCATCCTCTTACCCCACTATCCGATGGTGGCTAACAAACCAATCAAAGGAGCTATCATTCGACCAAGGTGTCAAACGGCATTATCACCACCGAATTCCCTCTGTTCATAATTCGTTACATCATATTCCCATCATATATACCCACCACCATATTTCCCCTCTGCATAAAAGTTACGCCATATCGAGTAACTGTTATTGGCGCCCGAGGCAGAATGCCCCAGTTGCGCCACTGTCTCGATGGTCAAAACCTCTTGGCGTAGAAACAGGGGCGGACTGGCCCTAAGATTTTGACGTGGAAAACGTTATTATCCCATAAATAGAAAAAGGACTTTTTTGAAAGCGGGAGGGTGGGGCGGAAGGATTTTTAAAAACGGCCCAAATTATACATGGCCACAGGGGATATGGAACGAGAGGAGGGGGTGGATTTTTGAAAGTTGCCCAAATTGAGCATCTCCGTGGTCGATGTGGAACGCGAGGGGAGGATTTTTAAAAACGGCCCAAATTGTATGTGGCTCTTGTGGAATTATCCCAATCTTCAGGCCCGGACTGGGAGGGAGGGACCCGCCCGTCACAAGAGAAGGGGGGGGCGGGTTATTCTGCAACCGATAAATAATAGGATGTGTTAACTTTTGTGGTATGGGGGAGATATGGTGTTATTATTAATTAATTATGATTGATAATTAATGCATTAATAAAATGTTGATCTATTAATTCATATGCGTCATTCATATTAATTAATCCCTTGTTCATTCGGGAACCCTCACTCAAAAAATTTTGAGAACTACATTTAAAATGAAGTGTTTTGAAGCCTTCAAGGGCGCAAATGCAGCTGCAAAAAATTTTTTATGCGTCAAATTTCATTCAAGTGCTATCAGTATAGCACTTTTTTTAAAATGTTCTTTCTTTTTTCTGTTTGGGGGCCCGCCCTTAGCAGGGAGGGCCCGCCGAGGGTAGGGCCCCATCCGTCTGCAGACAGTCGGGCACCCTGGCCAACCCATCTTCAATTTGGCCAGTCTGTTACTGCCTAGTATAGCAAGAGAGATATGGACTGAAATATGCGCCGAGCAGCGAGAACAAGTTGCTTCCCCCCCCCCCCCCCCTTTAAGTGGGACAAAAAAAATCCGCTACCTGGATAGTGCCGCCCCGTTCGGTTCGGCGCCCTAAGCGATTTTCTAGATTGCTATATGATTAGACCCGGCCCTGCTGGTAGACAGTTCACTACATTAGTAAGACTCGCTTGTGTAAGCGATGTGTTGTTTGTTTTAAGAATTTGAGAAGTTTTTTTTTTTTTTTTTTTTAAGACGGTTTGTGAATTTATCATTGTTGAATCCTGAGGAACTGCTCATAATTTTCTTCGTGAATTTCCGCTGTATTTTAGCCTGTGGAATAGGGTGGATCGATTTTTTTTTTTCGAAATATTTTATCTCCCGAGGTCTTAAAAGTTTTAAATTGATATAAATAATATTTTTGTAAAATTTGAATGTTCTACGACAACGTCTTGGGGTTGCGCATCGAGCTTGAAATTTAGAAATTTTTGAAAAATATGACTTTTTTAAAAAATCGAAAAAAAATTCTTTTCCGAATTATTAGGCTCCCGAGGTTTTAGAAGTTGTATATTATTATGAATAAGGGGTATGCAAAATCTGAAGGATCTGTAACAATTTCTAGGAGTTGCACATCGAGCTTAAAATCTATAAATATTTGAAAAATATGCGTTTTTGACAAAAATATGTAGAAAGCAAAAATTATATTTTTAATGAATTAGTCCCGTTGAAAAATAGTCAGCAACGTTCGCAGCTCTTCTCTAGTACAACCACAATCGCAACTACATTGCCCAGGACCCACCTCGTTGATTTGCTTGCGATCCGAGTCCTGCCCGTGCCAGCCCAAGCATCCAATGAGAGGAGCATGCGTTGCAATGAATAATGTAAAGCCCGACTTCAAGTCAAACTGTGGCATTTTATGTCCAGTGTAATAATCGATCGTAAGAAACCATCATCTGATAGCAAATTTCGGAGTGGCTGTTTGCTATGGTGTGAAGTTGGCAAATACAACATTGCAGAGATTTAGTTAGATTAGAGAACTGCGTTTCTAGATTTCGGATCACGCTTTTGTTCTCCAGAATTCGATGATTCTCCACCACTGCCAATGCATGTGAGAGTCCCAAGATCAATGGATTTCGTGTCAAATTCTTCCAAATATCCAGTGAAATTCTTAAAATCAGATCGTGACATATGGCCAAAGTGTGTTGAACGAAGTTCCATTATCAGCGAGACATGTTCTTTGTGACAAGCACTTGGGTGCAATTTGCCGTCAACAAATTTTTCTATACCTGGTTTTGTTCTTCCTCCTATCACAACACTATCCAAAGAAAATTTTAAAGCCTTCTTCCGTTTCTTTCACTGTGCGTCATCTCAGCCTTCCCCTAACTTTATATGGGTCGAGAAGGCTTGTGAAGATTTCTCTCCATCTGCATTCCTCCCGCTTTCTAGACTGAGAAATAAAGTTGATACCAAAGTTGCTGCTGCCCAGTCCGTAATAACTTTGTGTCGCAGACTTGTAAAAGCACTGAGATTTTTATTCTAACTTGGTCATTTGTGAACGCATCTCCCAAAGTGGCGCTATATAGACATTCAGCGTTTTCTTGAGTCTTTCGTACTTCTCTTTCGTTATTTTCACTTTCCAAATCAATGACTAAAGTTGGAGAATGGATTTTGGAACTTTCATCTCTTTCTCCACTAATCTCGAAATTTCTCTTTCCAACCTTTCAACTCTTCACTTCTTTACAACTCCATCGATTGTCACATATCTTGCTCCCTTCTGAATCTGCTAATGACTCCCGTTCTGTATGAGGTATTAGTGGCTCTGAGCCACACCTGCTCCGGGAAAAGTCAGGACATTTGAAAGTGCGATATTCAATAGCTCGGTAAGGGAGAGCTTTTCCCACTTTCTTCATAAACAATTCCTTATGTCCGTCTCTATCGTACGAGTTATTTAGCTGCTGAACTTGCCCATGACCTTTTCTAACTTTCTGTTGAATTCCTTAGATTGGCACAGTAGAGATACTGGCCTGGATCTACATTTCCTGTACTTTGATCGCCATAACTAAGGTTACTTCTCCTTCCGGTGGATCCTGCGCTTTATTCAGAAATTTTTCTTCTTAAGTACAAAATAATAATATAGAAGTACGAATTTGTCTTCTGGAGATGGTAACTTGGTACAAGGTAATTCTTTCGATATTCCCAGCTCTTCTAAGAACACCGATTTTGTTCCGTATCCTGTTGCAGACAGTTTCACTCTATTCAGAATCGTAGCAGTGCAAGGCAACCACCCTTTAGCTTTTTTGAGAGTAAACTGAAAGAACCATCTATCTGAAAGGTTAAACTAAATGCCTGTTTCAACGAAATATCTCGTGCCTGGTTTAACCGAATGCATCGCCATCATTCGGCGCTAGTTGTCTAGAGCACAGCTCGCGTACTGTGCCCAAGACAAACTGACAGCATAACGTGTGCATTGTATGAAACTATTCGTAAAGCCATTTTTTGCGATTTACTGAGCTTCTCTGAGCATTTTTTACCATATAAAATGGCCAAATTATTTTTAATAAGTAAAGTTTGCTTTCTAGATATTTTTTTCAAAAAACACATTATTTTCTAACACATATTTTAAATTGAAATCTATAAATATATTTCAAGCTCGATGGGCAATCCCTAGAAATTGTCGTAGCCACTCCAGATTTTGCATACGTGTTAGTCATAACAATATACAACTCCTAAAACCTCGGGAGCCTAATAATTCGGAAAAGCTTTTTTTTTGTCGATATTTTAAAAAGCCATATTTTTCAAAAAATTCTAAATTTCAAGCTCGATGCGCAGCCCCAAGACGTTGTCGTAGATCATTCAAATTTTACACACGTCTTATTCATATCAATGTACAACTTTTGAAATCTCAGGAAATAAAGATTTCGAAAAAAAAAAATATTTCGATCGACCCTAATGTATATGGTTACCATTTTCCAAGACATTTTCCGTTGCGAGGACAGGCAGCTGTGATGTGTTACGTTTGTACCGTACAAAATGAGATAGTTGCGCACTGCCATTCTGGTATGCATGCCGCAGTTTCTTTTGTACAGGACGCCGCAATTAGCAAAATTTAAATTTCTCTCCGTGTCTTATTGAAGTAAAACTTCTTTAGTCGCGACTAGGGAGTAACTCAGATTTTTTTTTTTTCTGACGGAAATAACGCTCAGTAAAGGAAGTGACGCGCGCGCCCCAAAAAAGAAAAACCACTGTAAAACCTACCTTTTCGACCTGCTTTCACCGTTCCCCGAATTCATCGTGTAAAAATACGCGAAACCCGTTAGAGAAAAACAGTCAGGAGCCGTATCTTTGAGACATCAATCTTTATTTATATATCAATAAGCGTTTTGAAGGTACATCCAACATAATATTTTACATGTAATCCCAACTTCACAGGAGGTTCTCGATAATCCTTATTTTTAGATGAATAATATACAATACATGGTTTTGGAAAATCACAAAGAAATGGAACCTGCCTGCAATCGAACCGGAACAGTCAGGGACTGATTTACGGCGGGGCATTCGGGGCACGTGTCCTGGACCCCGATTTTTAGAGGCTCCCAAAACTTCCTTTTATGTAATCATAATAGCTACTAAAATTATCTCTCAAGAGAAAAGTTTCTGATTACTTCATTTCATCACAAATATTCAAAATTTTTAATTTAATGTAACTTGTAACGCTAAAAATTATGCATTCGATTCGACATTCGATAAATTCGATATTCGCAAATTCGTTCGGACACCTCAGCATGCTCCTCCTTTTATCTTTTCAAAGGTGTGTGACGGCTGTAAATACACATAAAAAATTTCAAAATCGAAAAATTCATATAAGTGGTATCTGTCGTGACATTTTACTGATTTGTGAATGTTTACGTATGGTTGACTTAGGAATGATAATTGGTTTTAACTTAATTTAATTAAGTAGTATTCTGCGGAAAATTTTTGCGCAGGGGCCTCCAAAAGTATCTGTGCCCTGGGTCCCCAAGTGTGTAGATCGGTCCCTGGGAACAGCAGATGGAAACGTCAGTTTAAGAACACTTTTGCTGGATTCTAACCCAACTTCCAGACAGAACAAGGGGATGGAACACCGCAATTAAAGGGACAGTGGCTGCAAACGAACCTAAACAGCAGAGGAAAATTTTCGTTTAAGAACACTGTTGGAGGATCATACTTCGATCCCACGAAGGTAAATTTATAGGAGGGGACACTTCTCTTAGAAAGTTGGATAACGCCGTAGTTGCAAACAGATGACGCTACGCACACTGGGTAACTGCGCATCTTCTGCTTCTGCGCATCTCAGGTTGTTTATATTTTCATCGAGGCGAAGTAAATGGAGATCGTTGAATTAGCAGAACTTCAAAAAATTAAATACATAAACTTAAGAACGTGATATATAGTAATTACTGACTTCAGATGTGTTTTAATTACATAATTGTCTTTGAATTTCGTAATGATTATAGGCAATAGTTTCGAAACGAAGTGATATTATTATTTGTCAAATTCCAGTTACATTGGCCGTTAAGCCATTAAACTCCTAAATATTAAGTTTGTCATGTCTGTTATTATTTTGCCCAAAAGCTGTATTTTAAGAAATGTTAGTAAATTTAGAATAATGTAGTTTGTGTAAACGCAATATTTATAATAATATATATAGTGTAATGATATATATATTTATATACAGTAATGATATATATATTTATAATGATATATATACAACGATTTAAGAATACGGGGATATAACACCACAGAGAAACAAACACTGGCTGCAAACGGTTTAATAACAAAATAAAAGAATAACAAATGGATACTCCGTGGATTCTAACCCAACCTCAAGACGGAGCAAGCAACGGTTGAATACGGGGATGGAACACCACAAAGAAACGGACCCTGGCTGCAATCAATCCCAACCAATAGACAGAACATGCAGTTTAAAAACACGGATACAGAATAATAATTCGAAGCCTAACAGCAGACGAAATCAACGCTTAAGAATACTGTGATAGAAAAACACAAAAAAATTACACTACCTGCATTCGAACCCAACTAACAGAGGAAAACATCAGTTAAAGTATAATACTAGACTATGGACATTCCTCCCATTAGACCCAACCTCCAGACGGAACAATGGTATAAGAATAATACTACAACATGGACACTTCCTGGATTCTAAGTAATTATCATGAATTACCGATGATTCTTACTGGAGATTTTAATGTTAATTTTCGTTCTCAAGAATCTCAGCCGTTAGTTGATTTTTTAAAAGAAAAATTTGATCTAACTATGAATACTTCTCGACTTCAATCAACAATGCGTTTCGGTACAACGATAGATGCTGTATTTTCAAGAAAATTAGCAAATTTAGAGAGTAAAATTTATGTTTCCCATTATAGTTACCACAAACCTATAATTTCATACATGAAAAATTATCATGACATTCAAGTACCTATTTCCAATGAATAATATGAATATAACATTTATATAATCTTTGTAAAGTACATGAATAATAAATATAATTAAATTATAATATGATATTTATTTTAAGTTAATGTTTAATCATTTCAGTGATATGTGTCGTAAACGTCAAAGAAGTTTTACTTCAACCGCGCGTAAAGATTACACGCATACACTTTTTTATATTACTGAATTAATGTTACTGGATTATAGTTGCTGGATTTGATTAAGTGTTATTAAATTTTTTTTCTTTTCATTTTACACAAACTGACCAAGTTGAGCATGTTATTAGTTGTTAATTGTAAGTGCAATAATTCTGCATTTTAACGTTCTGGCCTAAATGCAATATTGTTTTTAAAAACCATATAAATTGTTAATTTATTAGATTTTATTAGAAACGCCTACACTAAAAAAATAAAACAATGCAAACACCATTTTACTCTTTTATTCCCACTCAAATACTCTTTTACGTTGTTGATGAAACAGTAATTAAAATTTAATTTAAAAAATCTGGAGTGGCTCCACTCGACTTTCCGAACACTTACGATTAAGATCATTACCAAGCATTAAATAAATTTTAAACTGCAGCTTAAAATCAGAGAAAATCGCTCTCCTTATTCTGTTTATACATAATTTGTTAGAGATATTACAATTTTTTGCATTTTCAGATTTTGTACTTATATTTTACGCATAAAAAAAATACAAAAAAAGTATTTAATCATGTTTTATAGATTTTTTTCAATTCTTTTAACTGTAACTTTTGCTATTTTATCGTTTTTTTGCGATTTTTTTAGAGTTTGAGGGATTCTAAGACAAATATATTTTAGATTCGGATTAAGCAAATCAAATTACACAAAAATCCTGTTTGATTTGGGTCAACAAATTTTTTTTAATTCATACAATGACGATTTTTTGCTAATTTAAACATTTTTCAAGTTATTTTTTTCAATTTTTTGAGATTTAGAACGGTTTATAATCTAAATACACTTTAAATTTGTATTCAGTTGATCGAAATACACAAGAATTATGCTTGGTTTAGATTCATAACTTTTTTAATTACTATTTATCCAATTTACGCTATTTTTTTAATTTACTCGATACTCGAGGGTGTACGGCTTAAACTGACTTAAAATTCGGATTCAGCGGGTCGAAATACATACCGGTAGCTAGGTGGCGTACTATGTACAAACAACTCTTTTTTGTGTATGCCGGTTTTATTTTTTACATTTTTTTGTCGCAGTACACAAGTTTTATATTCTACTATAAATAGCACAGCATCATTTATTTTACTATATGCGTAGCCTGGGATTTTTTACACTAATTAAAAAAAATATACCGCATAACTCCCGGAATTACCCTGCATATGCACCTGAGTCCATGCATAGAGGGTGGTCTAAAAGTTGGTGGTCAGTACACGCTTAAAAAAAGAACTAAATTCGTTCCGAAAGACCTAAATTAGTTCCAATTTAGATCCAAGATTTAAAATCGGGACAAGTTAGTCCACATTTTAAGTCTTTCGGAGCTAATTTAGTTCTTTCAAAGCGAATTTAGTTTTTTCTTTTTTAAGCGTGTAAATAATAACATTTATTTTGAGATACAATTATATTTACCAACACAGTCATCACACTGAAAATTAAATTTTGTCTGTGGCCACAAATATCATAGTTATAACGAACGCATTTACAAAATGTAATTCATACAAAGTGAAATAAATAAAACCTATTCGACATACTGTCCTCCTACATTTGGACCACCTTGTATGTTAGCAAAACTTTTATTTAAAAAAATGCTTTTGATAACGGAATGAATAATTATTAAAGAATAATATATATTGCCTTTTACATACAAGCTTACTAAAAATACGAATGTATCGTTTAAATTATTTATGATTTTTAGTTTCTAAAACCAAATTACTTACGTTTTCCCCCCCTTTCCACATAAAGCAGCAACACAGGACGTTACACAACGTGCAAAAATACGTGCGCGGGATACCATTATTTTTCTTCAACTTTCAAACGATATTTGTTACTTTACAAGTATTTTCGCTTAAAAAAATTACAACTCTCCTCCGATAATTTTTCTTCTTTCCATTCCGCTGTAAGCCGTTGTTGCTTCTTAAATCTCGGAGTAATCTGTTGGTGTGATAAATTACATTCTTTTATCTTTAAAAGCGGGTAATGAGCCACATTCATTTTTTTTTTTTTTTTGTGAGAAAAATAAAAAAAATGGATGCACCTGAGTACCTGTTTTCTATTGTATTAACGCTTTTGATTAATTTATTTAACCCTTTGAGGCGCAACCCTTTCCCAATGCTGAAGAAAGGGCAGCCGTTGCCATCGCTCGACTTAACTACCAGCAAGATGGCGGACGATCGAAACGTTGCCAAACAGATGTCAGTGCTGTTAAAAATAATCGCGACAATTTTTTTACGAGAAATGACGTGCTAAAAAGTAAGGGATTCTCGTGGAGCTATGTCACCCGCCACTATTTTTATAGAAATCAAATCTATTCTTCGTGACTGGCAACAGTCAAAACGTCAGAGTTTGGTGTTCCCAGAGCGGGAACACTGAGCGTTAAAGGGTTAAGTGTTGAAGGAAGGGAATATCTATAATTATTTTTTATTCGTTCGAATATCTCCACCCTCCCAATCTTTAACTAACAAATAAAAATACAGTAAATAATATGCAATTTAAATGTTGAAGTTATATGCGTATATCATTGAACAGCTTTCTTCAGCACTCCAGTAATACGTCGTGAGGTACAGTGAAGTCTCATTAAGCCGACGTACACAGCGATATCAAACGTCTTGAAATAGTGTGCGACAGTCCTCGAACTTTGCACGCGACTTTTACTTTTCGCTTCCTTTCTTTTCTTTTCTTAAAAAAAAATCAGTCAGCTACAATACTATAGGGCTGAGAAACCCGTTATATTCAATATATCTGAAATCAAGTGTTATAATATAGGCATTTCTAATAAAATTATGTAGTCTCCAAACTGTTTGCGAGACCCCATAAAAGAATTAAATTCTTATTTCCGTCTTTTAAATAAAGAGTAAGCTGTTATAAATGTTTGTTATGTTATGCTATATAGTTGGGTTATGAAAAGCTTACACGAGGGGCACACGATCTGTCTAAGAGGGGTGCCTTGGTAGGGGGACTTTTTAAGAAGTTCTAAAGCGGATCCGAGTTACATCTGGAGAAAGCCGCCCATATCTCCAAAACGTTAGGTCACTCGATAGGCCCGAGCCCGGGACTCTCACACCTCAGTCATCTATAAACGTTTGAAACGCTTACTGTGACGTGCATGAAAAGGATGAATGTCGCTAAATTCTCACGATTAATGAAATTTTGAGAGACCCTGTAAAATAACTATATGTTATTTCCGGCCTTTAAATGAAGAGTAAACCTCTATAAATGTCTATATATACTTACTGTGTGTGTGTATTGTAATTGAAATAGATCATGTCTCTAAACTGCCGTAGTCCGTAATATACTGGAATGATTCTGAGTACCCCTATAGAAAAACTGTAAATGCTGCAGACACTGCTTTCGGTGCAGGTCATTATTTTGTAGTGCATGACCACATATATCAATACTGTTTTCTTTAAACCCTTTAACGCGCAGTGTTCACGCTCTGGGATCACAAAACTCTGACGCTTTGACTTTTGCCAGTCACGAAGAATAGATTTGATTTCTATAAAAATAGTTGCGGGTGACATAGCTCCACGAGAATCCTTTACTTTTTAGCACGTCATTTCCCGTAAAAAAATGGTCACGATTCTTTTTAACAGCACTGACATCTGCTGAAAAAGGGAAGAATGCAAGAACAGCTGGATAGATTGCCCAATACTGAAAAAAGGCAGCCGTTGCCATCGCTCGGCTTAACTACAAGCAAGATGGCGGACAATCGAAACGTTCATCGCGTGCCACAGATCTAGAGACCGTTTTTCGACGCAGCTGGCTGCGCCGGCGCAGCCAGCTGCGTCAAAAAACGGTCTCTAGATCTGTGGCACGCGATGAACGTTTCGATTGTCCGCCATCTTGCTGGTAGATAAGTCGAGCGATGGCAACGGCTGCCCTTTTTTACAGCATTGGGAAAGAGTTGCGCTTCAAAGGGTTAAAAGTGTTAAAAAACGAACCGAACTTATTGGCGAACCAAACAACTCGGCACTTTAATTAAAATTTAAGCGTGGAGATGACTAATTCGCGGCATGCATGGCACTAATTAGCGGCAGTGGGCGCAAAATAATGTTGTTACCCTCTGCTTCGATTCCGTCCCGTTAATAATAATAATTTTCATACAGAATAAATGTTTGCTTTGTGCCTCCGAAACTTTTCATTAAAATGGCTGGATCAACTGATTAATACCTTGGCGTATACGAGTGCTAGGTAAACAATCCTTATGCAAGGAGAATTGATTTCGGAACCGCGACTAAACTTTTATCCCATTCCTAATGAAAAGGATGTTATTGATTAGCCTGATGCGCTTAACAAGGAGGACAAATACCGGAATGAATCAAACGCTTTTGTTAAATGTCCCAGAGTTCGCGGCCTTGTTATTTCAAGCGTTGTTTAAGCGAAACGCACCGATTTTATAGATTTCGGCGGCCAGAACTTTTCCCATTGAACCGAAGGAAGCCCTATGTATGAAGCAAAATATTTATTTTTATTATGGGTAGAGTGTGTTGTGTGTTTCCTTCCGCTATTGAGAGTGAGCGTGTTATTGGAAAATGCAAATACACGAAAAATTTGTGGAAACTGTTGTACGCACAACAAATTAATTTTCGTTAATTACTAACCTCGATGGCAAGCGCATTCTTGTTGAGCACTAACTAGGAGTTGGCAAAAGGCTTTGTAATTAGTTATTCACCCGCCCAACTTCCACGTAAAGCAGTAGACAAGGGGGAGTTTAGGGGGCTCAAAATCCCCTCCGAAACTTTTAGGCACATTAATTACTCTTCATAGAAGCATACTGAAAAATCCTATAGGAGTGTTTTTTGGGCCGAGCAAGTCTAGGGTCCAGCCCCAAGAAGGTACTATATTTTAGTGTTGAAACACTTCTCCGTTATGCCAGTACGTAAATCATAATGGTAATACGGGAGTTTGGGGGAGATGACCCCTCCTGTCCATGGGTTCCTGCCCATGAGTGCGTGCAGTTTTGTTGTCTGCCATGGATACCACTGAATACCAAATTAAAACTTGAGCACCTCCTCCCCCCGCAATATTTTTTCCAAGCTACGGCCTTATCGTCCATGCCTGAAGCCAGCGGATTGAAACCTATTTGCACAGCCATACATGTGTATTCACAAAATGGTTATTTTCTGAAGAAATATTTTACTCTCAAATAGTTGGACATAAATTCATTCTACGGGATTTTCCCGCAATATTGGAAGCCAGTCAATACCGAAAAGAGCCCATTGAAAAAGCTTTTTACAGAAGAAACTGATCATCAGGCAAAATTGCGAAATATTGTGAGTCGCCTAATAAAAACATGCAGCTCGTTTTCAGTGGGAATATTAAGAAAAAAAAAGATTAAAAAAACAACAACAACTAGATAGCTTATTATTTAAAAATTTGTGGTAAAAATGTAAATATTTTCTACGTCGCTCACATGTTGCTAATTAGAAGCTTTGAAAATTCTCAGACCGTGTATATCCACATAGGTGCAGCCTCTAGTAGCAATCCTTAATCGGGCTTTATCCGGCCTATCATCGATGCCTCGGATAATCCTCGTCTCATCATTACTGATCATCCTTAATTTTTCACATGTTCATAGTCTCCAGAGGATCGGATCTTTAAGCGCAGATGTGATTGGTTCGATAGTGTTTGCCTATGGCAAAGCCGGAAAACCGGTTCAGATCGGCACTTTCTGCCAAGTTCCTGAACGGTTGCTGATCTTCATTCAACCACAGTGTGCGAAGACTGCTGATTGGCTAAGCCATTAGGTAGGAAGAGGTGACCAGTAATCGTAATCGATTATAATCCATTGCATTTTTTGTGTAATCGTAATATAGTCATAATCTGGAATTTTAGTTTTACAAATAATGTAATGTAATCGTAATCTGAAAACTTAATCCCCGTGTAATCATAATCTTATCGTAATCTAGAAATTTAATTTTCTAAATAATCGTAGTATAGTCGTAATTGTCTAAGTATCCCGTAATCGTAATTGCTTGAGACGATTACAGGATTACATTCATTCAGGTATAGCTTTTATGTCAAATGAAGATAACAGAAAAAACTCATTAAAGTGTGCGTGCAGTTTTCGTCAAATTTCTCGGGGCTCTTTCTTTTGACAGTCTTAAGCACTGCTTAAACAGATTAAACCTGTGTTCAAGGATACTTTTATGTGTGCATGTACAAAGTTTTAATTATTTATGTTTTAAACTTCAGTTCGTTTGAGTGTTTTTTGTTAATTAGTTCCGTCCTCTGGGATTACCATAATCTAATCGTAGTCTCCATCTGGAAAAGGAAAGTAATCGTAATCGATTACACATCTGCATAATCGTTTCGCGATCTGGAGGTGCCCCGACAGGAAACATTTTGAAATAAATGTTTTGAATCAAAAGATTTTCAGGCAAAGTTTGGGAGGACGTGCCCCCTTATTCTCCAACGCCCCCGACGCTACGCCCATGATTCGAAGTAAGCAGCGGCTATCCGTGTCTCTCTTGTTTATGCGTCTGTGGCTGTAAGCTTGTGTGCATCTCCTAACAGGACAAATCTAGAAGTCAAAAAAGGGACGCCTGGAGGAGAAAAACCGATGCACAGAAATTTCTGCGTCGACGAATTGTTGAGAACGTCAGAAATCGATACCTACATACAGAAAACCTAACAACTTAAGTTTTCACATCATCACTTGGCTTTAATGACGTCATCACAGTTTTATTCTCATAAAGTAAAACTATTTGAATTTTCTGATGAATGCTACAAATATTAGAAAAGAATTAAAAAAAATTAAAATGCCTTTGTGATACAAAACAATTCATTATGATCTATTTAGTTATTACATTCTATAATTAGTTAAAATTAAAAACTTGCCCTTTGTCGTAAATTTAATTTTTCTATCTCAAATCATTAAAAATGTAATTATGAGCGAGTAAATTCACCGGAAATTTTAAATAGTTTTACTTTATGAAAATGTGAAACCTTGGTGACGAAACAGTTGTTAGAATTTCTATATCTGGGAGTTGTCGCAGAAATACTGCCCTGGATTCCTAAAAGGGGACAAAATATCTTCTTGCAATCTCATGCCTGAATATCCAAGCATTTCTTTATTGATCCATCGGATACAAAGTCTACAGGATCTTTTCTTTCTTAAAAAAAAAAAAAAAAAAAAAAAAAAAAGAAAAAAGGACACGCTATATGAAATGTGTTACACGTCATTTGAATCCAAAACGTTTCTAAGGCAGTAAGGTTACATTTTTTTTTTTTTTTTTTTTTAGGAGCAGTGAAATTTTAGCTGCTATATTATGCATGCATAACTGTCAAATGAGCGATTGTTACGAATGCATTTTTAAGAAAAGTGAATGCCGAACAAATGATTCGGAATTCAAGTTCGAAATGACTCGCGAAACTTAACTTTTCATTTGTAGCAATAAATAATGTCGGATTCATTTTTTCTTTTTTCGTTTCTTTTCTTAAAAAAAATGCTTCACAGAGAAAACAAATTACGAGAATTATTAGTATTCCTGCATTTTTTTTTTTGTTTTCCATTCAAGAATTGTTTTTGAGATGGCAACGTTTATGCTTCATTAAGTTCACAACAGCCAAAAAATTTGAAAATTAATTATGTGTACGTTATTTGTCTTTCGACACGTATAAATTCTTTTACTACTTTCCAGCAAATTAAATGTAGAGCGTTTTATGATTTCGGCTTGTCCGTCTGTCCGTGCTCTAATTGCCGAAAAATGGCCATTGATTACTATGACAATTTTAACAGCGAATGTAAATAGTTGTTTTACAGGGAGATCCCAAATTCTAGGAATTCTTTAAGGCAGGTGTAGTTTTATATATATTGAAAAGTAAGTAACGTTCATATCTATTTCACACAAAACAGAACTAATTAATAGATATAAAGGAAACTAATAGATACGAAGGAAGTTAGAATAGGATTTTGTGGGTGCGTATTTATTTAGTCCGGACAAATTAGACCAAAAAATAGGAGTGAAGTTACAAAAATTCACACCCAGCTGAAAGTTGGTAGGATTGTTTAAAACACCATCATAAATGAAATCTAAAATGTCCTCATCGATCCGATACCCGGAAAAATATTTACACGGGGTCAAACATCAAATTCACGAAAATACCGTTTTGACTACCTCTAAATTTACTTTTAAGAATTTTTGCGATGCGTCTCATCGTACGCTAGCATGCACGTTCATATAAATGCATATGCAACCCATTTTGACCGACCGCGAGTCTAGTTTGACCAGTTTTTGCATGCCGTCTGTACGTACGTATGTAACACTCGCATATCTAAAAAACTATTGGTCGTAGAATCTTGAAACTTTATATTTAGGATTGTTGTTACATCTAGTTGCACACCTTCCCTTTTCGTCCCGATCGACTGGATAGTTTATCTACAGAACCGCCCAAAAGATTCTAAATACATTACGCTCTATGGGCAGAAATTCATTAAAGCGTATTTTAGAGGTATTAGGCTATTTCAAACGACTCACAAGTGATATCTGTTGTTAAGAGTTACAAAATGAATTTCTTCATCGAAAATACTGTCTTTATCATTTATAGTTCTGCAACAGGCACACTGAAAAGATTTCCAACGCATTACGGTCAAGGACAGTTTTAGGGACATTCATCCGTTTCAAGCACAATACCGTCATACCAAGTTAGGTAATCATCCAACCACGGTCACGTGCTTCTCTCAAAAATTATACCAATTTGGTGTACGTGTGTATGTATTTAACTCCCATATCTCAAAAACTATTAGTAGTAGAATGTTGAAATTTCATGTATAAGATTGTTGTGACATCTAGTTCGGCATCTCGATTTTTGGTTCCAATCTACCGTAGAGTTTATTTACTACACCACTCAAAAGAAATTCAATACATTATTGTCTACGGACATGCTGACCAGATTGTATGGTGGATAAAGCACCGTACTACGGTTTCGGGTTCAACTCCCGTCGGTCGGGGTTTGATCCCCGACTAGGCATGGATATCATTGTGTCCGTCCCTTCATAGGGGGCAACGTTGTTCTACCTCCTAGGTGCCCCCATAATAAAGTGACCAACAACTCCAGCCTTAGTAAAAGCCACTGCTTCCAAAGCAAAGGTCTGCCATTTGAAAAAAAAATGTCTACGGACATCTTCAATATATTACATCTTTAGTCAGTTTCTATTGGTCCATGCCTAAATTCTCGCCATTTGTCATCGACTTTTAATTATAGAATGTTGAAATTTTGTATTTAAAAATATTGTAACATCTAACTGTGCATCTCTTTTTTTGATTGCAATCGACTCGGTAATTTATTTACAGGATCTATCTTTTATTATTCAATAGTTTCAAATTAAACAGAATCACAGCAGATCCGTGGGATAGGCCTACCGGGGAAACCACATAAAAAAAAGCGCTAAGTACACTACCTCAAATGTCGCGTGGAAACGTGTGCATGTTATGGCGATTACAACTCTTCCAACTTTTTGAATCGTTATATCTCAAAAACAGTGGCTCTTAAAAAAAAAAGTATTTAGACATTATTAATAGATAATTATCTGATTTACAATCTTTGTCTGAACTAATTTTATGATAAAACTTACCGTTTTGCTGAAAATTGCGAAAAACCCGTTTTTGTGACCTTTGACCCCGAGTAAATTTTATTCCAGGTGTCGGATCGATGAGGACTTTTCAGATTTCATTTATGATGGTGTTTTGAACAATTCTACCAACTTTCAGCTAGGTGTGAATCAAGGGCGGATTAAGGGGGGGGGCGGAGTGGGCGACCGCCCCCCCCCGGAGACAAAAGAAATTAATGTAAAAGATCCTATTTTATTTCCATAAAATGGACATATATGTCAATCTTCTAACTAACCGCCCCTACCGACAAACTAACCGCCTCCCCCTCCGAGAAACTTGCATTAATCCGCCACTGGTGTGAATTTTTATAACCTCGGATGTCTAAATTGACCGGACTAATTGTGAAAGCCGCTAAATGACCCTTTCGACCAAGGCGTTCAGTTATATGTGTTTAACGGACACGCCCTACACAAATTTTCTTTTTCTAACAATGGCCTTGAGAAACAAGTTAAGGTGTTATATAACCCCCACCTCCGAAAACAAAATGAAGAAAATTCTGATATCACCTTTTTGAAAATAGTATTTTCTACAATAGGAAACGTCTTGCCCCCCTCCCCCCAATGTTACATGCCAATTTACGCCAATGCAGGTCTTGTATGCGAATAGTCACGGCCGCGAAAACAGATTACTCTGTTTTAAGAAAGTGTCTCATCCATGTCCCGAGCTTACAGTAAAACATCTACATCATTCTTATATACAGGTGTAACCCCAGTTCTCCTAAACGAAACACAAAACAGGTTTCATTTGCACACATACGAGGCCAAATTAAATATGTCAATAACAATGGAAAATGAAAAATAACAATCATCAAATTTTGAAAATTACATATTAAAAATATCAATAAATCCATTATTAAATAACAAATGAAAAAAAATCTTCACTTTTCATATTTACAGATGTCTCTACACCACCAATTGACTGATGCTCGGTAATCTGCACTGTACGGTAGCGTGCAAAAAACAGATGGGGACACAATTATAGGACGAACAGGACGATTTATTTCACTATCACAAACACATCCATAAAAACACTGGGTTACATTCACATTGCATTATATTCGCGGTGTTAGGTGTGTGCTACAACCACAAGAGTCCGTTTTAAACTCGCGGTACATCTCCATGCATTCTTCAACACCGTCGCTGTCTCTGCGCCTTCTCGAACTGAAAAAAAAAAACAACTTCTGACGTATGGCGCCATCGCATGGAGAAGGGTCTGCTCGACGTCATAACAGTCTATACTCCTCCCCTCACGGAGGAAAACTTTTCACGAGTTTGGAGGGAAAAGTTTTTACCTGAAAATCTTCAAAGTTTGTCAGTCTTCAAAGTTTGTTAAAAATAATTAATTAGGGCCGACAAATCCTATTTCAGTGCCAGTTCAGTGCCATTCAATGAACAGTGCATTTCCCCAAACAAAAAATTCAATTATAACTACATATAAAAAAGTTACATAAACTTCACTAATAATCAGAAGATATGACCAAATAATACAATTATTTACAATATTAGTAGAAATATAAATTCAAACAAAACAGATAATAACATTATAATTTCTTAATTGCCTTTAATTTAGGGGAGACGACTTAAGCTGTCAGCATTTTGATGAAGTTTGCCCTTTTTATGAACAACTTCATAATTGTATGGCTGTAAAGTTAGGGCCCATCTTAAAAGTCGCGGATTTGTCCCGCTGTTTTTCCCTAACCACACTAAAGGATTATGATCCGTCTGAATAATGAATTTGTGCTGTCCATCGAGATAACACTTCAACTTTTGTACGGCATAAATTATTGCTGCACATTCCTTTTCAATAGTACTATAATTTTGTTCGGCGGAAGAAAACTTTCTACTCAAGTACATTATTGGATGTTCGTCGTCATTTTCTACTTGTGATAGGACAACACCAATTCCATAATTGGAGGCGTCGCACTGTACGAGGAACGGTTTTGTAAAATTTGGACTGTGCAACACTGGTCTTTCCGTTAACCTTCTTTTAAGTTCATCGAATGCAGTTTGACATGCTTCCGTCCATCTTATAGCTGACATGCGACTTTTTCCTTTTAGTAGGTCTGTCAATGGTGCTGAAATCACGGAAAATTCGGGAATGTACCTTCGATAATATCCAGCCAGTCCTAGAAATGACCTAATGTGTGTTTTCGTAGAAGGAGTAGGGAAGTCTCTTATGGCTTGGACTTTAACTTCCCCTGGTCTTCGTTGTCCTTGACCAACTACATGACCTAAGTACTTCACGGTCGCTTTTGCAAACTGACACTTGATGGTTTTATATGCAACTTAGCTGTCTTCATGTTTTCGAATACAATTTTTAAATGCGATATATGCTCTTCCCACGTAGGAGAAAATATGGCGACATCATCGAGATATGGCACGGAAAATTCTTCGCAAGTTTTTAACAGTCCAGCCATCAACCGGCTGAAATGATATGGAGCATTTTTTAGTCCAAACGGTAACCGTAACGGTTTGAAAATACCAAAGCTGGTACAGAAAGCAGCATAACGCTGAGCTCGTGCCGTTAATGGGATTTGCCAAATACCTCTGGTCAAATCCAGTATAGTTATATAATTTGCATTCGATACCTTTTCCACTAGTTGCTCTATATTTGGTAGTGGAAAATACTGCGTTTTAGTGACGTTGTTCAATTTCCTATAGTCAATGCAGGGTCGGGGATCTTTCCCGGGGACTTCAACTAAGATGAGCGGGGATGAAAAGTCGGATTCGCCTTCCTCAATTATTCCGAGAGTCAGCATCTTTTCTACTTCTTTCTTTAAAATTTCACTTTGTCTAGGCGACAACCGGTATGGCTTTGTACAAATTGGTTTCTCGGATTCCAATTCAATATCATGTTTAGTAAGGTTCGTACATCCTGGCTCATTTGAGAAAATGCCAGAATACTCAGATATTAGAAGTCTCAGAGTTTGACTCTATGTTTTGTAAAAGTTCAGACTCTTCATTTTTACAGGAGTTCAGCTGCAAACATGGCATTTCTTCTTCATCAGCATCTGGTTCTTCCGTATATAACAAATTTATATTTTCTGGTCTTTGATAATAAGGTTTCAGCATATTGATATGATACACATGATTTTTTTCTTTGTCTGGAAATTTAACAACATAGTTTGTTTCAGATAATTGTTGGATAATTTGTCCAGGACCTACCCACTGCATGGACAATTTATTAGGCTTTGAAGGAGCCACCACAAGTACTAAGTCTCCCTTTTCAAACTTGCGTTCTGTAGCCTTTCGATCATACCATAGTTTTTGTTTTTCTTTTACGTTTTCCATTTGCTGAATTGCAAGATCTTAGCATCTCTTCATACGATTCATAAGTTCAAAGACATATTCAACTACACTACTTTCTGTCTCGTCTTCACCTTTCAACTTTTCGTAGAGAAGCATGATGGGAGTTCTTAAGTTTTTTCCGTGAACCAATTCAGCTGGAGAAAATCCGGTACTATCATGAGTTACCGTTCGAAGAGCGAAAAGAGCCTGGGGTAAGATATTTTCCCAGTCTGGTCCAGATTCAAAACATAGGACTCGGAGAATTCTTTTTAGAGTTCTGTGCATTCTCTCCACTGGATTACTTTGGGGGTGATAAACGGAGCTTCGCACCACCTTTATTCCAAACCTTTCTAGAAATTCCGATGTAAGTGCACTCACAAAAGATGATCCCTGGTCGGTCTGCAATTCTTTAGGGAATCCCATGCGACTAAAAATCTGAAGTAGCACATTTACAACAGTGGTCGAACAGAGATTTTCCACAGGGATTGCATCTGGATATTTAGAAGACATGCAAATTGCAGTTATAATGTATCTGTTTTCTGAGGGTGTCACGGGCAAAGGCCCACAAGCATCAACATTTATTTTCGTAAAAATTTCTGTGATAACTGGTACGATCTTTAAAGGAGCCTTCTTCTTTTCTTGAGGTTTTCCAGCTCTTTGGCAACTGTCACAAGCCTTCACGAAATTCTCAACATCTCGGTAACAGTTGGGCCAGTAGAAACTTTTAAAGAGTGCATCTTTAGTTTTTGTTGTTCCAAGATGAGCCGCTGTTCCTTCATGACATATTTTCATGAACTGTTCACGATACTCCTCTGGAACTACTAGCAGTCGTCTTTCTGTTCCATGTTTGTCTTCCTTCTTATAAAATAACAGTTCATTATTTAACTCAAATTTACTATTTTCCTTAACTGTAGCTAATTCCATTAGAGACTTTAATTCTGCGCTTCTACTTTGAGCTGACTTGAATTCTTCAGGTGTGATCTTCAAAAGATTAGGAGTTTCAACAAAAGGCTCCGGTGATGGTAATATACTTTTTTCTTCATCAGTGATTTCGGTTAGGTCAATGATCTCTTGACAACTTTCATTCGAGATTTCTTGCGATTTCTCTTCTTCCTTTCGTAATTCTTTTTTCTTCTTAGAACGTGTTTGAACTGCGTTTATCATATGCATTTCCACATCTTTATTTTTCTTCATACTGTCGATCAATGCAGCTGTCTTATTTCCTAACAAATATTTACTTTCTTCCCATTTATACGGTTGTACTGCTGCTTTCGTTACAACATGCCCAAAACTACCTTCTAATTCTATTTCGGCTAATGGTAGACATGTAGCAGTCTCTATCAATGGTGATCACACCCACACATATTTACCTGTAAACATATAAGGCTTCACCAACTTAGGGCAAACCAAATCTAATGTGGCTCCAGTATCGCGGAGTATGGAAACTTCTGCACCATTTACTTTACCTAAGGTGGTATAAGGAGCCATCAGGTGATCTACATCTCCGTCAGCGATATCGTTTGCAGCCACCACTTCTTTCAGTTTTGGACACTGAGGTCTAAGGTGATTATAAGAACCACACTCGTAGCATCGCGGCTGTTTTCTCTGCTCAAATTCCCTTTCTTTGTTCTTCTGTGGATCGTATTTTGTTTGATTCTTATACCTCTTGTCTTCACCCCTTAATTTTCCGTCTAACTTCCTGGAGTAGTCTGAGTTTTTCGATGATTGTCGATATCCGGTTCTTTTGAAACTATCTTTGATATTTTCATATTCGTCTATTTTATCTGCCAAGTCAAAAGGAGAAACCATTTTCATCCAGTCTTCCAGGAAATTATCTTTTATTTCTTGGGGCGCACGTCTCTTCAACTGTTCTGTAACCATTAATTCTTTCAGTTGTTCAAGCGTAGTAATCTTTAATTCAGAAGTCCATTCTCCGAAATAGCTATTTAACTCGTGAGCATAATTCCGCCATGTTTTCTCAAAACTCTTCTGATGCCTATAAAATAACTGTTTCAACCTTTCAGCATTTAATTTGTACCGCTTCAGTATCAACTCCTTAACATAGTCGTAATCTTTAACCTTCTCTACGGGTTCTCGAGCCAACATATTCGTTACTTCACTGGGCAAAACACTAAGTAAATACGCAACCCAATCTTCTTTAGAAACTCTAGCCATTTCTGCACGACGCTCAAAATTTATTAGATAGAGTCCTATTTCATCTTTCTTTTCATCGAATTTTGGGTTAATTTTCAATAATTCTACTTTAGGACCCGTCTGACTGCCAGAGAAGTTGGTACACAACGTACGCGAATCGCCTGTAGAAGCACTCAATTCTAACCGTTTCATTTCTAATGCAAATTCTCTATCTTTCTCTTCTTTACGTTCAATTCTCTCTTTGTCTTCACGTTCAATTCTCTCCCTTTCTTCACGTTCAGCCTTTTCCCTTTCTTCAGATTTAATTCTATCACTTATTATCAAATTCACAAATTCTTCATCATAATTCTTGCTATTTAATATCAAATTCCTTAAATCGATCATTTTAAGATCATCAGTAACCTCCTCCCCTAACTCTTGAGCAATTGTTCTTAATTCCTCTTTACGCGCCTTCGCGAGATAGGCCATTTTAATAGTTTGATTTTTTCAAGAAATTCCTCAGCAACGATACGAATAGAATTAGGGAAAAGTTAATGCTAATTCTAACCAAATTAATTTTCTGGATCTTCAGATGACCCACAAAAAATTTTAGTAATAAACAAGCACAAAATACTCAATTTTAAACTTTTTCTAAAAAACCACTTAATGTCTTAAAAAACTTTAAATGGCAACCATGAAAATGTTTATCATCTTTAAATTTGCCAAAATCGTATAACTTATACCGACAAAATCATAAACATTAGTAAACCAATTAAACACATAAATAGTAATAAATGAACAATGTACAATATAATTATTTAATTTTACTAATGATACTACTTAAATCAAAAGCAAACTACACCCATCTACAAATTACTTTACGAAGTTTACTTCCGTTTCTAAAAAAAATGATAACAGAATTAAACACTCTTATAATATTCCCTGAGGATTTCAATTATTTTCTTCGAAAGCTGCTTAACAAACCAAAACTGTTTTTCTTTTCAAATGAAATCAAACAATATAATGCGATCAAACCATAAAGAATTTTTTTTCAAAATTATTCAACACAAAATTCAAAACAAAGTCAAACTGCGTATGAGAAAATATATTCTTTTAAACAAAACACAACCTTCATAATATTTTCTGAGAACAAAATTTTCTAATTGAAATACGTAATTTCAGTAAATACCTCTCTTTTTTCTTATGAGAGCGAAAATTAGTCTTAAATCTGAATACACAGAATAAAACTATTTAAAAGTGTTCTCAAAACTAATCACGATTCACTTCATGAAAACAGAAGGTAATTCCTATGTAAATAGCAACTCTTAATGAATCATATAATCAAGATTAATCAAAATGGTATATTCACAATAAAATAATAATTGTTTTCTTAACTCAAAATGTTCAAAAAAAAATATTTTCATCTCACACTCTGCTTAGCTTTCAGGAAAACCAATATACTTATTTTAAACGATAATACAACCACTAAAACAAGTAATTACAGCATAAACACTCTTTTACTCAAATCGAAACCAAAATACATATACTTGTCTTAAACGATAATACAACCGCTAAAACAAATAATTAAATACTATTAACACTATTTACCTTAATCGAAACCAAAATACATATACTTATCTTAAACGATAATACAACCGCTAAAATAAATAATTAACACTCCGCTAGTCGCGCACCTCTTTGAGACAAATGTGATCGCACTATATCTCTCAGATACACAACTATATACTTTTAAAATTAACGCTTAAATAAAAAGATAAATTAAATTAAAATAGAAATAAATAAAGCTAAAATGAATTTATTTAATAAAAAGTATAAATTTTCTAGTTTACAAACGAATTTCTGGATTAAAAATAAGAGTTTCGTGTATCCAAAGATCAATATTTAAAGTTCCATGTTAATTTACATGGAACATTAATACACATTACATTTAAATTAAACAGATAATTTTAGTGCATAATCTAGGTTATGTAATTAAAAATAATATAGTTACTACTTATTTAGTCTTCGTGTTCTATGTTTGATTCGCTTGCACATTCTTGTGAACAAATAAATGAACAGTGCTGTAAACACAGGTGTGTGCCACATTTTTTGCATGAGTATCTCGTTAAACGTGACTTATTCTGATTTTTGCAAATCTTACATCTTTTACGAGGAGTATTATCATTGTAATTGCTATCAGCTTCTTGTTTTTCAGTGCATTTGTCCTTTGACACGATTTCTTGTAGGCGTACAGCAGTCGATGTTGGTAAGCACCGGATTGTAGCTCTTTTTTGAAGCTGTTCTTTGATCAGTTCCTGTCCCAGGCGTTTCAGAAATACTCTTCTTCTGATGGCCTCATTTCCATTGCTGAGAAATAGAATCTGGCAATTGATTCCTGAAATATTAAGCAATGAAAAAAATACAACCATAGGCCACCGTTTAGTATTTCTGGCAACAGAATATGATGAACACATTTTGTCCACCATATCGACTCCGACTTTAGTATTGTTGTAATAGGTTATTATCTCCGGTTTTCGCTTATCTCCTGTATCCTCATCAATTTTATCATCAAAATGCATCGATGATATTAGTAAAACATTTTTCTTACTACTTTTGTTTGGGGGAACATAAGAAACGAGAATACCTTCTTTTCGAAAAGCAAAAAGACTTGAAGAAATCTCTCGTTTCTTTATATTTTTAAACTCATGGGGTATTTGCCATTTATTTTTTTTCAAAGTTCCAACGAATGAAAAGCGGTGTTCTTCTGACAAATACTTTAAAAGAGATACATCGCTGAACCAGTTGTCAGCTGTAACATTTCGGCCAGAATTACTTATTGGGGCAACCATCCGTTTCACGACATCTATACTTTTGTTACTCACTGCATATGGTCCTTCAGGTTGTTTTCCAGCATAAAGCTCTAAATTACACGTGTAGAATGTCTTAGAATCTACGAGAGCAAATATTTTCAATCCATATTTAGCAGGTTTTGAAGGTATATATTGAATGAATGAGCATCTACCTCTGAAGGGTTCAAGCTTCTCATCCAGTGTCACACATTCACCAACAGAATAGCATGATTGACAATTTAAAACAAATTTTTCAAACATTTCGCGAATGGGAGCCAAGCGATCAATTTTTTTCCTCTCTGATCTTGTTTCTTTGTTATCAAATCGCATTACCCGGAAGAGAAATCTGAATCTTTGCAAACTCATGGTCAAACGAAATATTTCAACTCCAAATCCATTTGTGTCCCATAAATCCTCAAGATTTAATCTTCCTGCCTTGAAAAGGCCAGCTAAGAACAACAGGCCCATAAAAGCTTTGATTTCAACCACGTCAGTGGATAAAGTATCTCTATCACGTGTGTAATTTTTTTTTATAATGTCAATATACTGATTTGTATAAGTTACAATTATATCCAGCATACTATCATCGAATAAACACTGCCAAATTTCTAATATTCCATTTAAATTTTTTGCTCTACCTTTTACACCTGGGAGCTTTACAAGCAGATTGTGTTTTGTTGTTTTTCTACGAGTAGTGAAAGGAGTTTTTTTCCAAGAAAAAGAATCAGTTATCTTATTTTTGAGTTTCCGTAGAGCTATATAATCATCATGCCTTTCTTCATCACATTCGTCATTACTCGAATCGGTATTATTCTGTTCACTTAAGGAATCTTCTTCTCGTTCCTCTATATTTTCAGATGCATCAGTGTCATAATCTTCTTCTGCTTCATCTTGTCCTTTCTGTGCTTCAATTTGTTCCTCATTATCAGAATTTTCCTCTTCTGATTCCTCAAATAACAGTCTCTGAATTTCCGCTAAATCATTCTTATCATTCAAATCAAAATAAACTTTTCTAGAAGACATTTTATATCTGTAATAAAAATAATAAATATAAATAGTTTAAGAAAATTTAAATTGATATTTTATTTGCATGAAAGAAAATTATACTAAAGTGGTCGCGTAGTATCTCTCAGATACATTATGATTTAGTATAGTAAAATTAAGTATAAAAATTTTAAATCGGCTTAAAAAGTATTGTAATTGATATACGAACTACAAAATATAAACGGAAAGAAAATATATTAAAATAAGAAATACTTACAAGAGTAGTCGCGTTGTATCTCACAGATAAAATGTAGCAATGGCCTATGCGAACATCACTCTTCAAGAACAAAAACCACTCTAAAATTCTCCCCAAAACAAACTAGGAAGATAACAAAAGGGAATTTTTTGTCAGATATCGCGCCATCTACTTGTGAGAAAAAGAAGTAATCGTGTATCTGTCAGATAAGGCGCGACTAACGGAATGTTAAACAGCATTAACACTATTTACCTTAATCGAAACCAAAATACACATACTTATCTTAAACGATAATACAACCGCTAAAATAAGCAATTAAATAGTATAAGCACAACCTGTTCCAAAACGACCCCGAAATCAAATTTAGTAACTTTAATACAAAAGCACTGTTTTAGATTAATTAAAAAGGCACTGTTTTAGAACTGGCACTTACCCACTAAAAATAATCATTTCTTAAAACACTGGTTTTCGATGCACTGGTTCAATCCGTAAAGCTGCCACCAAATGTATTCCTCATCTGTACGGTAGCGTGCAAAAAACAGATGGGGACACAATTATAGGACGAAAAGGACGATTTATTTCACTGTCACAAACACATCCATAAAAACACAGGGTTACATTCACATTGCATTATATTCGCGGTGTTAGGTGTGTGCTACAACCACAAGAGTCCGTTTTAAACTCGCGGTACATGTCCATGCATTCTTCAACTGCGTCGCTGTCTCTGCGCCTTCTCGAACTGAAAAAAAACAACTTCTGACGTATGGCGCCATCGCATGGAGAAGGGTCTGCTCGACGTCATAACAGCACCTACTACAAGGAAACAATAATTAAAAAAATATGTCGCGTGTCTTTAAAAAAGAAAAATTCAATACTTCATGCAAAAGACATAATTCAGTAACGATCAACAGATTAGCGATGTTCTGTCCAGAATTGACTACAAGAAATAAGCAACACTGGTTAGCAAAACTTTCGGAACAGCGTGCATCTTCAGTGACGGCGAATCATCAAACAACTTCAATAAAATCCTAATTCTCAAAATCTCATAGAAAATACCGCAAAAAGTACAATCATTAAATAAACACATTCAGTTCAATTGGGTCAAAACACATGTAAAGGGTAACGAGCTGAAGGACAGTGTGACCAAACAGTTACCTACATACCAAGAAGTAATAAACTATAGTAAAACAGAACATACCGTTTCCGCTGCCCTTGTCAAACCTGAAATACGCGCTACAATCCTTATAAATAAAAATGAAATTCTGTTTGTTTGTTTGTTTGTTTGTTTGTGGATTTGATTCGTATACAAATCCACAAAAATGGACCTATCAGCCTGAAATTTTGCACAGATATGTAAAATAATATAGAATAAATGATGGTCCACTTTAAAACTTTGAAAGTCCACCCGTTCCCGGAATTTAAGAGATTTTTTATGTTCTCCACGCAAAAAGCTTTCCGTAATTGTAACCCCTGTAGTGAAAAAAGTGTGAAATAAGGATCGTGGTTGCCATGTGTGGCGATTTTGCCGAATAAAATGTTTTAAATTCTCAAAGTAAAAATAAAAGAATAATAATGATTTTTTTTTGTTAGTTTATATTCGTAAGGTTATTTTTTAAAATTATAATATCGTGTGCATGGGAAATCGGAGCAGGAATGAAATGTTTTATACGCAAAACAATAAGAATTGAAGATTTCCGAGGCTAATATGTTAAAATTTTTTAGTTTGGCGAAAAAATAAAATGGCTCAAATGCCGAGAAAGTGAGTTCTAGCGGTTTGCACTGTTTCCGGCTTGGCGCAATTTACTGAGAGCTTAAGGAAACGGATTTTTGAAAACAAGTGCAAAGGTTTTATTAGAATACAGCGTTAAATTTTAATGATCCGTGCGGAAATAATGCAGTTATTAAGGGATTTCAAGCGATCTATCTTCAGCATTCTCGCCAATTGAGTGCATTGATTTTAGTTGGGGGAATTCCGCCAAATTTCAGATAATTGAAATCTTCGCATATAGTACATCGGAGTAACGATGAATAAAACATGTTATAGTTGATAATTTAAAAAATGAGGCTGTATTAAGGGATTCCACTTTTCAAAAAAATGCCTGGCGGTCGCACCATTTCCCATTTTGATTGCTGCTAAGTCAATGCTTCGAATGATTCCCTGAAAAAACTCTTGCAAAATGGCGTATATTGGCACTTTGGCGAGGCTTAGATTTGAAACTGGATTTTATTTGAGACTGGTATCTATATTAATAAAACAATGTGTGTAAACTGTTTGTTTGTCTGTGTCTCGCGTAGCTCGCAAACGGGTGATCGTAGACCTACCAATTTTTGAACGGAAATTCTCCATGACAGGTCCCGACACACCTCGAAGCGATTTTTTCAAAATTCGAACTATTTTAGGAAATATCGATAAAAACGTATCGCAAAAGGCTAATTTTTGCTTTCCGCCATTTCGTAATTGTAACCCCACAGTGCATTAAGCGACAATTAAGCTTATCTAGGTTGCCACATTCGGCAGTTCATTAAATGATTCAGACTCTTGAAGTAAAAATAAAAGAATAACGATTTTTTTTATTTTGACTAGATTATTTGTAAGGTTGTTTTTAAATTAAAATATCGTGTGCATGTGAAATCAGAGCGGGAATGAAATGATTTATACTCAAAAGAAAAATAGAATTTGGAAATTTTCCGAAAATAAATGTGCAACTTTTTAATTGGGCGAAAAATAAAAGGGGTTGATGTGCGATTTTGAGGAGGATTCTAACGCTTGGCGCTATTTATCGTAATTTAATAGTCTGCTATTTGGGTTATGAATACACCTGCGTATAAGTTTTTGAAATTTTCATTCAGTTGGAATTGTGCATTTTTCTGAGCAGCTTTATTGCATCTATTTCTAATATATTACATCCAGAAAAAAGGATGTTAGAAATATCAATTTTAATTTTGTTTAATCACACTCATGAATAATGATACACTTTCCAACTTAATAAAATAAGGAACGAAAATAGGGAAGACCTATGGATTATAACTCTTTTTATATATAGCACTTTAGTGCGTATTTAAAATCTGAAAGTGTGTCAGATTTTCTATGATTCTAGCGCTTGGCGCAATTTAATGAGAGGGTATTTTTAAAAACAAGCGTAGGTTATCTTATAAATAAAAATGAAATTCTGTTTGTCAATTTGTTGATTTGGGTAGTATACAATTCCACAAAAATGGACCTGTCAGCCTGAAATTTTACACAGATATATGTAAAATAATATAGAATAAATGATAGTCCACTTTAAAACTTTGAAAGTCCACCCGTTCCCGGAATTTAAGAGATTTTTTATGTTCTCCACGCAGAAAGCTTTATGTAATTGTAACCCCTGTAGTGAAAGTGTGAAATAAGCATCTTGGTTGCCATGTGTGGCGATTTTGCCGAATAAAATGTTTTAAATTCTTAAAGTGAAAATAAAAGAATAATAATGATTTTTTTAGTTTATATTTGTAAGGTTATTTTTTTAATTATAATATCGTGTGCGCATAAGAAATGAGAGCAGGAATGAAATGTTTTATACGCAAAACAATGAGGATCGAAGATTTCCGAGACTAATATGTAAATTTTTTTAGTTTGGCGAAAAATAAAATGGCTGATAGGCCGATTTTTAGAAAGTGAGTTCTAGCGGTTTGCACAGTTTTAGGCTTTTTGGCGCAATTTACTGAGAGCTTAAGGGAATAGCATTTTTGAAAACAAGTGTATAGGTTTTCTTAGAATACAGCATTAAATTTTAACTATCCGTGCAGAAATAATGCAGTTATTAGGGCATTTCAAGCGATGTAGCTTCAGAATTCTCGCCAATTGAGTACATTGATTTAACTTGGGGAAATCCGTCAAATTTTAGAAAATTGAAATCTTCGCATTTAGTACATCGAGGTAACGATGAATAAAACATGTTATAGTTGATAATTTAAAAAATGAGGCTGTATTAAGGGATTCCACTTTTCAAAAAAATGCCTGGCGATCGAACCATTTCCCATTTTGATTGCTGCTAAGTCAATGCTTCGAATGATTCCCTGAAAAAACTCTTGCAAAATGGCGTATGCTGGCACTTTGGCGAGGCTTAGATTTGAAACTGGATTTTACTTGAGACTGGTATATATAATAAGACTGGTGATAGATAAAAATGAATGTTGGTATGTGTGTAGGAGGTTGAAAAACTCAGCACCGTTTCACCGATCACCATGAAATTTGGTTCACCTAAGTCTTTTATCATGGAGAAGGTTTTTATGCTATACGTTTTCCTCTAACTTGCCACTAGGTGGCGCAGCAGAACGTCGAATTCTATTCCGTTTAGCCGTTTGCTATGCGAATATCGTCCAACCCATTTCGATGAAATTTGGTACACGCGGATATTAGAACACGGAGAATATTTTTCACTATCCATTTTGCTGTAACTTGCCGCTAAATGGCACTGCAACGCATCAACCTCTATACCGTTCGACTGATCGGCATAAAATTTTTTATACTTACACATTTGAGCACAAAAAATATATTCTAACTGTGTTCCTTTTGATGTTACTCACCATTAGATGGCACTGCAATGCATTATTGTTTTAACTCGGCACTAGATGACCCTGCAGCAGGCCAAATTCCTGACCATTCAAACGGTCGCTATGAAAATCAGTATACATAGCTATTTCAACAATGAGAATATTTTGGCGTTATCTATTTTGCTACAACTCGCCACTTGACGGCGCTGTAGCAAATCATTACTTTAATTAATCACTAGATGGTTAACTGACCACTAGATGGTAACTGATCGCTATGAAAATAGGTATACATAGATATTTGAACACGGGGATGAGTTTGGCGCTATCCATTTTCCTATAACTTGCCACTCGATGTTGCGTCCACACATGAACTTCAGGACTATTCAGCCGATCGTCATGAAAATTCGTATACATCGATATCTGAATGCGAAGAATATTTTCGCCGTATCCGTTTTGCTAAAACTCGCCACTAGATTGCGCTACGTCGCATCGCCTTCTGCACCGTACAAACGATTGCCTTGAAATTCGGTATGCATGATTATTTAACATAATATAACGCGATATCAATTTTGCTATATCTGTTTATTACAATGAATAGTAATCACCACAAATCGTAATATCAAAAAGTCCATTCATTCCCGTGCGAAGAACGGGTACTTCAGCTAGTAAATCTATATAAATAAAACGAACTGTAAAATGTCAGTAAGTTGGTTGGTTAGTTTGTTTGTCTGTGTCTTGCGTAGCTAGGAGAAGGGTGATCGTAGACCTACCAAATTTTGTATGGAAATTCTCCAGGACGGGTCCCGACATACCTCGAAGCAATTTTTTCAAAATTCGAATTATTTTAGGAGATATCAGAATCACAAAAAAGTCACCAAATGCCTAATGTGGTAATATTAAAGTATGATGACTTCAAGGGCGGACCCAGAAACTTTTTTCGGAGGGGGCGCAAATCGTAAATACTCATTTTATCTAGTGTAAAGAACACTCAATATTGGTGAAAGCCCCATTTATCTAGTGTAAATATACTTTTCTCGGAGGGGGCGCGCGCCCCCTGCGCCCTCCCCCTGGATCCGCCTTTGGATGACTTCAATGAGAATTTTGAAAATTCACTACCCTTTCTCTAATTAACCGATTTAGTGTGTTGTGTTGTGTTAAGTCAAAGCTACACAATTGCTATCTGTTTAGGGGATGTGTGTGTGCGCACGCTCGCGCGCTAGTGTGTTGGAAAGTGTTTTATAATCGATGCGCTTGGCATGATTTAATCTTCTTGTTTTTCTTAATTTAAGATCGTTTTGGAGAAACGTAATCCTATGTTAAACCTGATTTCATTCACAAAACAGTCAAGGAAATAGACGAAATAGAATTCCATCGTTACAAATGCATTTTCCTCTGTCCACAAGAATATCGAAATAAAACCACGATTTGGACTCCGAATAAAATTTTTTTATAACTTTCAAAACTTAAAATTCCTCGAGCTGCAGCCAATATTGGCGACATTTGTCGAAGTATCGCCAAATTTGAGGCCAAAAATCAATTCTCGAAACTGAACCCAATCTGGCGATATCTCCCACATTTTACGGAAAATCGCCAAGGCTGAATATTATTGAAGTGCCACATATCTCTCAAATCCAATAAGTTTTAATAAAGCGGGTCAGCGATATATGTAATTTAATCGACGTACAACGAAGTCACGTGGTGTCCATGCATCAGATTTTCTTTATTAACAACAAATAAAATTATGAAATCAGTATCATTATCCGGAACCAGCCAGAATAAAAGAGTCGTCAATTGTTGCTGCTTGTTAACAAGCTCTCATTAAACACATTTCATTCTAGGCTTTACTAAACAAGTGGAAAAAACAAAGAATTATGTATGGAAGAACAAAGAGAAAAAATTCTTTGTGTATGCCAGCGCTATTCATTTATTAGAACATCTTTCCTTAAATGTCAAAACCATTCCTTAATCATAAATAACATTGAATTAACTTGATATTCATTGGAACAGCACTCTCTTTATTAAAAGTTTTTGAATGGGATAACAAGGTTTAACTTGTACACTCTTCCAATAGGAGACAAAGGAAACATCAACTTCAGATGAGACTTAACATTTTATGCATGGTAAAAACACATTATTGGGGGGGAAAAAAACTCTTTTCTCAAGATAAAAGCTTTTCATAATCTCATATTTTTGTATTCAATTTTTTTAACTGAAAGTACTCCTTAGTGGAAATGCATGATGTAAAATGTAATTTGGGTATTGGAGTAGCAATTGTACGATAGATGTGAGTGCTCTATTAAATTCATGCCTTACAACTTTCAATGAATCAAACAAAAATATTTAAAACGCATTAATATTGACTATTTAAGGTACGTATTAGTTTCAGCCCCTGTAACTGTCTTTCAACTTATAACTCAAGTTTAACATATTCTCTCCCATCAGTGAACAGCAGACACAACAATAAAGTGGTTTATTTGATGCTGCGTAATTTTAAAGACAATAAAATAAGTAGCAAGAACACTTTAAAAAAAGATGGTCTTAACCCTTTGAGGCGCAACCCTTTCCCAATGCTGAAAAAAGGGCAGCCGTTGCCCTCGCTCGACTTAACTACCAGCAAGATGGCGGACGATCGAAACGTTCATCGCGTTTAGATCGCAGCTGCCAAAAGGGTCTCTAGATCTGTGGCACGCGATGAACGTTTCGATCATCCGCCATCTTGCTGGTAGTTAAGTCGAGCGATGGCAACGGCTGCCCTTTTTTCAGCATTGGGCAATCTTTCCAGCTGTTCTCGCATTCTTCCAGTTTTCAGCAGATGCCAGTGCTGTTAAAAATAATCGTGACAATTTTTTTACGGGAAATGACGTGCTAAAAGTAAAGGATTCTCGTGGAGCTATGTCCCTCGCAACAAAATTTATAGAAATCAAATCTATTCTTCGTGACTGCACTGCAAAAAAAAGTCTGTCAAATTTACAGAAAAAAACTGTCAGCCAGGACGCCAGTTTATTTCCGTATATTTAACAGAAATGTTCTGTAATTTTTTACAGATTCTCCGTTTATTTTACAGAAATTTTCTGTGTGTTTTGCAGAAGTCTTCCATAATTTTTACAGATTCTCTGTTTATTTCTGTTTATTTTACAGAAAACTTCTGTGTGTTTTACAGAAGTCTTCTGTAGTTTTTTACAGATTCTCCGTTTATTTTACAGAAATCTTCTGTATGTTTTACAGAAGTCTTCCGTAATTTTTTACAGATTCTCTGTTTATTTTACATAAATCTTCTGTATGTTTTACATAAAACTTCTGTATGTTTTACAGAAGTCTTCCGTAATTTTTTACAGATTCTCCATCAATCTTACAGAAATCCATTTTGTGTTTTATAGAAGTCCTCTGTAATTTTTTACAGATTCTTCATAAATATTACAGAAATATTTTGTGGGTTTTACAGGAGTTTTCCGTAATTTTTTAAAGAGTCTCTGTTTCTTTTACAGAAAAATGTGCATTTTACTGATTTCTTCTGTATTTTTTAAATTTTTACAGATTCTCCGTTTATTTTATAGCAATGTTTTGTATGTTTTTTTTTTTTAGATACTCCATTTAATTTACAGAAATCTGTAATTTTTCCAGATTCCCCGTGTTTTGTCGACGGTATATTTCTGTCAATGTAGCAGACTTTAACCATTTCTTTTACAGCTTGATTTCAGGAATTTACAGAAAAACCAGTTTATTTATGAAATATATTTTGTATTTATAACAACTTTCTTTTGTTTTTAATAATTCAATACCTTACTTAAAATTACTTAAAAATTTTACTTACTTACAATTACTTAAAAAATTCAGTAATTTTATCATATACTAGCTTCTTTCGACGACCTTGGCCCTGTTAAGTGAAAAAAAAAAATTCTGCTACGAAATATTAATGAAAATAAATTCTTGAGTATGTTTTGAAATGATAGGTGACATTAATTATTTTCAATCAATTCCATCCAAGGGCATACTTTAAAATTAAGTAACTGTACAAAATAAAATATTAGTGTTGAAAAAAGAAAGATTTATAAGAACGATTGCTATCAATCAAGGAAAACAGTAATCAAAGAAGCTGATTTCAAATGAATCAATGCATTATGCATTTCAAAACACGAAAATGTATACACAAATCAATGGATCAGGGGTGGGAGTGTAGATGTTCCAAGCATAAAATTTAAAGTTTATTTTTTAATGCTTTCAAAATTATTTCTTGATATTATCCATCAAGTATCCATCAATTTCTATATTCATGGGGAAGGAAGCGTATCAGTTTGTCATGTCAATTGTCCCTAAATAAATGGTTGGGGTATTTGTAGTAAATGAAGTTAGTGGAAGTATTTACTGTAAGGTTTATTTTTTAGGTGATTGTAGCACGTCATTGTAATTAAAATAATATATATGTTTGCTTCTAAACTATTGATTAATGTAGTGATAGCGTCGTTCAAGTAAATACTACATATATAGAGTGAAACCTCTGAAAAACAGCTACGTTTGGTCCCATAAAATAATGACCATTTTATGAGACAACCGTTCTTTGGAGGTTCACAATAATGTTAATTCAATAGTCTCAATTCAATTCTGTAAACTTCTAACAGTGTCTGTTTTAAGAGATGACCAGTCTTCGGAGGTAACCGTTAGTAGAGGTTTTAATGTATATACATATATGCATCTTATTTTTCAGAAATAGTTTTTAGGAGTTTAAAATTACTCTTGCATGATATATCTATGCTTAGATTTTTGTAATATCCATTAATAATCAAAGAAATACGCCAAGAAAAATTCTGAAAAATTAGATTTATTTTAAGAAAAAAAAAATACAGTATTTATAAAGTATTTACAAAGTACAAACAAAGGAATATTTACAAAGTTTATTGTTTATAATTTTATAGATTTGCTCTCCAGTATTCATGGTATTTCTTAATATATAATTAGTGGTCAATTAGCTCATATGCCGACATTTTATTAAGTAAATTGAGAATTTTCATATTAACGGCCTCACGTTTTTTCACATCAGGATTCTTCTTGCATCCTCTGTTAGGACTTATTCCAAGCAAACACCTAGAAACAAAATAATTTACTTCAGTGAATTAAACACAATTAAAAAATCACATTTTAGTTTTGACTCATCTATAAACTGAAATTTGTTAGCACAAGATAGGAGCATAATAATTTTACTTTTCAGCAGCACTTGTTGTAATTCCCCCTCGACAAGCACGTAGCCAGGGAAGGGGAGGCTTGAGGAGCTACACCCCCCCCCCGAAAGTTCAAATATGTATGTTTATATACAGGGGCGGATTTAGGGAAACAGGCTCTGCAGCCCCGCGTCCTCTACAAGAGAGGGGCACCCAAGGGGCCCCATTACCACAATCCAGCCAGTATTCTACGGAAGGCTTATATTCTATTGAAGACCCTTATTCTAGAGAAGGCTTATTTCAGTATTTCAGGCACTTCAGTACTAAAATACGAAAAGTTCCAGTGTATTTTAAAAATGATCACTATGCCGCGCCTATGTCGGAGGGTGGGGGCTCTTTCTTGCACCTTTCATAGGACCCCATGATACCTATGTTTAAGTTATGGTATTTGAATATTTGAGCCTCCCCCAATAAAAATCCTGACCATGGGCCTGCCCTTCCAAATTAAAATGTCAAAATTACCATCTTGTTTTAAAATAGAAGACTGTATGCATCATTGCTATTGAACATTCGAAATAAATTTACATGATAAAATATATTTACTACATTTAACAATATGCTTAATTTTCGTCAAATCTTTTTGAAAAAATAATGAATAAGAAAAAAGAATCAAATTTTCAACTTTTTAAAAGGGGAAAGCTCAAATTTTTAAGCATTCCTCGCTTTTTAAATGTAAAACTTTTATAAAGAACTGCTTACAGAGCGATCAGATCTGCGCTAATTTTTAATTACTTTCTTACATATTTCAACTTCGAAAAGTATTTAATAAAACATTTCTATTTATGTTTAGTGTTCTAGATTCAGGATATTGGTCACTGACTACACTTATGATTCGAGATTTTGAAATTTAAAACGTTGATGATCAGACTGTATAATAAGCAAAATATTAAAAAAATACTTTTATAACTAGGCACTGATATGAAATGGTTTTAAAATTTATGCATTAAAATAAATAAACAATTTTCTTGCACAAAGCCTCACCATGGCACAGTGGTTATATCACTGAAAATGGTAGACGGCCGAAGTGTGAAGGTCCCGGGTTCGGGTTCCATCGCACATCCGTCGACCTAACCGTTCGGTGTTTTTCGTGGTTTTCTCCGAAACTTAGGGTAAATACGGGTTAGGACCCCTTACAAAGACCCCACAGAGGGTAACTCCCTTGTTTTGTCATTCGGACGAGGATTTACAAGTGGACTTCCAGCCAAGCACACAAATCCGATATACATGTTCACAACAGCAGCAGCTAGTCACTATAGCGCAAGCGGGTTGCACAGATGTATGCTTTGAATGCATATAAACAAGTTCATATACGCAATATGTATTCAGTTATCACGAGCAGGCACGTATTCAGGAAACATTTTGGGAGAGGGGGAGGTGAGTCCAAACCGTAAAAAAGGCAGAATTTTTCACAAAAAGACTATCATTATAGTGACAAAAATCAGAATTTCAGGGAGGGGGGTGGGAGTGTCCGAACTCCCAGGACCCACCCCCCCCTCCCTCATCTCTCCTCGTTAAATACGTCATATGGGTTTGCAGATAGTTTTGGATTATGTGCGCTGATAGCTTTTTCTTTTATCTGATATGGTTGTTAGTAAACTGAAATTGTATTTATTTAAAAGAAAGAAACGGGTTTTGAGGGGGTGGAACCCCCCTCACAGAGTAAATGTTAACTTAAAATATAGTGAATAAGAATTATAAAAAAAATCTATACATCCCTGTTTAAGAATTTAAAAAATGAATACATAATATTTAAATAAAATATTAATGCCATTGAAAATTTCACAAAGTTATGACAAAGACTGCCAATAATGACCAATACTAAAGCTGTTCCGATCACCAGAAGCCAAAACTACCATGTTTACTCACGTAATAGTCGCACTTTTTTGCCAATTTTTCATGTTGAAAGTCCAGGTGCGACAATTATGCGGGTAAAATCTACTATATAATATTGTAACTCTAAAGAGCTATTTTTTCTGCTTCAAAACGGGATGCGACTATTACGCGAGTAAACACGGTATTCTGCATCAAATGACGATAAACATTGTAAAGAATTTTAAATCTCCCTGATTTAGAAGAGATTTTCTGCAGAATTCCCTGACATTTCCAGACAAAATTTCCCAAATCCCTGAATTCCAAGTCGCCCCTGATTATACAAAAAACTAGAAAATTCTCACTGTAAAATTACTTCAAATCAAAATCTAGCTGTTTATCTCATACAAATGAAAAATTACTTTTAAAACTGAAGAAAATGATTATTGTTTTTGATAATGATATAATTTATAGAAAAAAGAAAATCACAATGTTATGAAGCTAGAAATATTTCTTTGGTAAGATATACTACTCGTCATTAAAATTGCTGCACTGTGTGTAGCATGTCACCTTCTTGGTGTTGCTATTTTAATTACCAGTTGTGTATTAATAAAACAAAAAAAAACAGTTATATGCTATATACATATAAATTTCACACTTTTTAAAATATTGCTATGAGGTTTGATTTATTTATATGTTTACAAAATTGTAGTTAAAAGTGTTTCATTAACTTTGAAAAAAAAAAGTGTATAACTATGCTTCTTTGATTCATTTTTACTAGGATTAAGAAATAATAGTATGCAATATGCAAAAAGAATTGCAAAGTGTATACAAATTTAAAACTACATAACAAATATTACAAGGAAATTATAAATAATTTGTAGATATAATTCTTCTGTTCTTTTATACGTTAAATGTGAAATATATCATTTCTTTAATTTGGTTTACCTCATAAACTTGATTGAGATATATCCATTGATTTAAATTATTGACGGCACTTACGCATTAGGAAACTTTAAGATACTCCTAGAAAATCAGAATTCTTATTGTAAGTATAGAAGATAGAAATTTATAAGTCTGGAAAGTCTATATACTATATTTGATGTGAAATCTCCCAGAGCCCACATGCAGGGGTGTAGCCAGGGGGGGTACGGGATCAGAAATTTTTGGATTAGTGATGAAATTCCGTCTATTTATACACATATCACTTCATTCCCCCCCCCCCCCCCGAAAAATTTTCCTGGCTACGCGCCTGCACGCATGCACACTAAAAACATCATAAACTGTTCGGTGTTAGACGACTATTCAAGTACAAACACTGAAAATAAACAATATATTTATCACAGTGCCACGATGTTTAAGTTCAGCGATATTCTTTCACTTACTGGAGCACTGCAAACAAAATGATTGCGAACAAAAACACTCATTCCAAAATATTTAACATATCGATAACTATATAATAAGAAATGCTAACTACAGTTCTAGGACCAATTAGCAAGTGCAATGAATAAAAACAAACACTATAATAAGGAAATAACTTATGAGAAACAGTTTATGAGTTTATGAGTAGTACTTAACTTGTTGCATGAAGTTGCTATTGTTCATTTCCTCTAAAACCAAGAACAATTGCGGTACGTAGTTGTTGTGAACAAGTATATCGGATTTGTGTGGTTGGCTCGAAACCCGCTTATAAATCCTGGTCAGAAGGACAACACACAGAAGGAAACCTCCCCGAAGCTCACTCACCAAACGTAACGATTTTAATCCAGTCATAAGTACACACTTAAAGAAACCTAATGTGTAAAAATTAGTTGCTATCTCCTAAATTAAAGCTAAAATTAATTAATAAAAATGAGTATGAGCCGACAGAATAGAGCCTCTATCGCTACTTGGCGCTTTCTATTTTCTTTTATAAATGCTTTTACGAAAAGATGCTTATTTAATAAGCATTTTAAGTAAGCACAGGTCAGGATTCATCTACAGCAATGATTCACTAGATATCCCGCAGTACATATGGTGGGAAAAAAATCAGGCCGGTAACTGGTTCCGTTTTGGAGAGGGGGGGTGGAGGAAATTGGCCAAAAATATTTTTTAAACATAAAATCTATGCATGCATAGGAGGTTAAACGTAGCTTTTTAGAAGCAGCTTAGCTTTTTAGCGAAATAAGAATTGAAATAAACAATGGTATTAAAAAAATAATTTTAAAAAATTGTAATGTTTTTGGAGGGGAGGGGTTCACCCTATAATTCCCTCCCCCACCCCTTTGATTTGACCCTGAAAGAAATATACTATTAAGTTGTTTCATTAACACAATGTCAGAAAACTGCTGCACTTAATTTTTTCCGAATTCCCCAGTTTTTTCGGGATGTTCAATATGTAATGGCTATAACAATCTATTGTTTTTACTTAAAATCGGCATTGTAGTGTAGGAATGTGTCACTGCATTTTGTGATTGAATCTCACTTTCTACTTGCTTCGATCCTCTATGTTCCAGCCTTCGTCTAGAAGGATTTCTAAATTAAAACCTGACTGATCAGCATAAAAATTTGATCGTCTTTTAACAACGAACCCTTTATAAAGACATTTACATTATTTACGAACGCCTGCGTTAATTTTTTAATTTCCTTTGACCGAGAGTTTTTCAGCAAAACAAATTTTGTAACTTTCCTGCTCACAATCTTATTATTTTTTTAAAATCTGTACTGGCATCCTTTAGATGCACGGAATTTCAGTCCTAATTCGAATGCCTTTTCTGAAGCCCAAGTTTGTAAATCACAATCATGTACATTTTTCTGTAATTTTCTTGCGTATTAGAAAAGTTAAAACGTATATTTTTTAATTTGATTTAGTTTATATTTATAATCGCCATTCTTCTGAATTTGCTTTTCCCACAGATATAACTTCCTTTTATTTGTAACAAGTTTAAAATAATTTTGAACACTCTGTAAACTGCGGGATTTTGCCACTATTGTATCCCACCAGTATTTTACTGCAGTCTCCTTATCTTTTCAAGAAATAAATTTCTTTTTTTGCATGATGTCCTCACTGGACATGAAGTCAATGCTTTCGTTTTCTAAACTAGAAAATATAGGATCTTCAGGGGTATCGAGTAATAAGCATTGCTCATTTGCTACCAAATCTGTTGCATTTACTTTCTGATAATTTTGCAAGCTTTCAACAATTTGATTTTGCAGACTTTTTCTTCGTCTGTGCATGGAGACAATGTCATATTTTTCGAAGAAAATTCCGCGTAAAGCATAAAAACAACATTAAGTATATTTGCTCCATAGTATCATCATGTGGATAAAAAGAATAGAATTAAAATAAATGCCTCACTTATGCGTAAACTGAATTTGCAGCTTGCAATGTGTTAATACAAATAAAAAGAAATTACTTTCTTCAGAGACTTTCAGAACTAAAATAAAAAGATTATAGGACTTCAGTTTAACTAGTAGAAAACGAGATTAAGCTACTTAAAAACCCAGTACGTTGAAATATAACACGGTATAGCAAACACTGATTTATAAATATTTCGAGTACGTACTCGCGTGAGCGTTTCAACTTTTCGATCAATTATCCCTGTCACCAAATACTAGCTAAAGGGTTACAATTGGCGCGATTTTAACTAATTTTTAACCTTTAATTTCTCAAATTCTATGAGGAGATAGCAGCTAATTTTCACACAGTACGTTCCTTTTAATGTGTACTTGAGATTTTGCGAAATTCGTTCCATTTGGTGAGTGAGCTTTGGGGAGGTTTCCTTGAAAAAGGGGAGCCCTCCGTAGGGGTCTTTCGAAGGGGTCCTAATCCGTATTTACGCTAACTTCCGGAGAAAACCACGGAAAACTCTGAACAGTTAACGGTCGACGGACGAGCGATGGGACCCGAACCGGGGACTTTCACACTTCGCCCGTATACCATTTCCAGTGATATAAACGTTGTGCCATGGTGAGGTGAACGGTACGTATCGTTCGTTAGCCGACCCAGAGCGTCACCTCCGATCAGTGTTGCCTGAAACTTTTGCACATAAATCACAAGTAGCTGAAGAAAGAGTCGCTAAGGTGACGTCATAGTATGACGTCAGATCAAGTGATGCCCTGCACTGCTTAAAATCATTATGCCGATTTGTCAGGTTGGTCCATTGGTTTCGATGCGTAGTTTTACACATAAAAGTCCACCCCCCCTCCCCTCACCCGTAAGTCTAAAATAAATATATCAAATTCACAGGTGATTTTTTTCGTTTCTTTTTGTAGATAAAAAGTCTCGAATTCACAATCAAGTTCCATAACTGTTCTATTTCCCATCATTCAACGCCAAGGACAGATTAAAAGGGAAGACGGAGGGGTAACTGCCCTCCCCCCCAAAAAAAAAGAATTCAACCTTTTTGGAAATATTTTCTACAAAAGAAACCTTTTTCCCCCTCCCCTCAATGTTACATGCCACTTTTTACCAAAGAAGGCCGATATTGTTGCTTACAATAAGAGTACTCACCTGAACCTACGTATGCAGTTGAAACTAAATATACCGTCCCTTTTCTCCAGCTCCAGCTAACGACACGTAGTACAATGTCTTGCCGTTTTAATTGCGCCGGAGGCAAAATGAGCCTCAAGGTTCAGCAATGACGTCTTCGTCTAGTACGCATGCGCGGGTGAAGATAAAACAGAAAAAAACTGTTTTTTCTTACGAACAGACTTATTCTGTAAATAATACGAGTAATTTCTGTACGTTTTACAGACTTTTTTTGCAGTGTGGCAACAGTCAAAACGTCAGTGTTTGGTGTTCGCAGAGCGGGAACATTGCGCGTTAAAGGGTTAAAAAGCAAAATTAATTTAAAACATTGCTTGGTTAAATTCGTACAAAACGACTCAATTCAGTTAATAGATGATGAAAAACTACTGAATAAATGTTGAAAGTGTTTGAACATTTCGAATTAGCTATTTCCAAAGTTACATTTGCTGTCTTTTTATGCAAAGCGATACTGGATATTTTTTGAAATAAACTTTTTTTGGAATTCATTGAACGTATCTCCTGTCTGTACACCAGTCTATATAAAAAAATTGTTACAATACGTTTTGGATAAGGACACTGAGCATGGTAGATGGCTGAAGTGTGAAGGTCCTGGGATCGAGCCTGTCGCGCATCCTGTCGATCTAATGGTCTAGAGTTTCGGGCGGTTTTCTCCAAATGTAACGCGAATACGCGTTAGAACCCCTTAAAATTTCCTCCGCCGAAGGCATCCGCGCCAAGATGCCCCTCGTGTAGGTTTGCCTCAACACACACACACACACAAAAAAAAAAAAAGAAAAGAAAGAAAGAAATAAAAAGAAAAAAGAAAAAGAAGAGAAAAACGTTTATCCGTTTTAATTATAGAATCCTGTAAATTTGTTTATAGGGGAAGTTTAACTATAACCACTGCTGTACAACACATAAAAATTATACTTAACAAAAAGTCGAACGTCACTTTCTTCAATTGTAGTAAATACATAAATAAACAAAATATTAATAGTAAACAAATAAAATTAGTGACTTTTCTATTTCTTTCTTCTGTTCTTCTGTTTCTTAAAAGGAAAAAAAAATGTATTGCTCGTTTATTTCTGTTTCTTACTTCTTTATTATTACTATTACTTTATATTGCCATATTTTTTGTTCATTTTACTACTTTATTTTATTTATTTATCTTACTACCCCGCTTTCCCAGCATGGGTCTTGATATCCCACTTGGGCTAAGTGTCACGCGCTTGACCTTATGAGCGAGCAAGTCACATATGTCATACATGTTACAGATATATGGAATGTCAAGTTGGAAACAAAGTATTTCGAAGTACCATTCTTTTACAAGAGAACGCAAAAGAGTACCAACACATTACGGCTATTCAGCCGCGCAGACAGCTGCGCTAGAAAACTTCGCCGTGAGCGCCGTGGTGCCAGATGGGCTATTCGATCGGTCGCTATGTTCTAGGTATTTAACCCTTTGAGGCGCAACCCTTTTCCAATGCTGAAAAAAGTACAGCCGTTGCCATCGCTCGACTTAACTACCAGAAAAATGGCGGACGATCGAAACGTACATCGCGTGCCACAGATCTAGAGACCTTTTTTTTGACGCAGCTGGCTGTGCCGACACAGCCAGCTGCGTCAAAAAAAGAGTTTCTAGATCTGTGGCACGCGATGAACGTTTCGATCGTCCGCCATCTTGCCGGTAGTTAAGTCGAGCGATGACAACGGCTGCCCTTTTTTCAGCATTGGGCAATCTATTCAACTGTTCTCGTGTTCTTCCATTTTCCAGCAGATGTCAGTGCTGTTAAACATAATCGTGACAATTTTTTTTATGGGAAATGACGTGCTGAAAAGTAAAGGATTCTCGTGGAGCTATGTCAACCGCAACTATTTTTATAGAAATTAAATCTATTCTTCGTGACTGGCAACAGTAAAAACGTCAAGAGTTTGGTGTCCTCACAGCGAGGACACCGCGCGTTAAAGGGTTAAATGAATCGATGGCAACAGCCGTACTTTTTCAGCGTCGGACAGCCTATGCAGTTGGTCTTCTATGCTCATGCGAAAATGCTTGCGTTCACAAAGTTTAAATTGATCTCTCTCACGCAATTCTTTTCCCAGCTCCGAACGTAGCAGTTGATGAACAGTTCAACAGGGTTTCCGTTTATTTATTATGTCTACAAGAACTTTTTTCGACAAGTTTCTGAGTGGGCGTCACATATAGCGACCAAACTTCAACGTGCCAGGCTATCTCCGCCCCCCGTACTGCTGCAAAAGACAGTTATGAAACAGTTGTCGGATAGCTTCAGACACAACATTACATTTATGTCTTAAATGTTTTCGGCCAAGGGCGTATACTAGAGTGGAGATTTTAGGAAAGTTTCATAGGAGGGGAGGGGCGCTTCCCATTTGGCAAGATATTTTATATTTTTTCCAGATAAACTATACTTTTATTTGTTTGTTTAATGTTTTCAATTTTAATCTTGAGGCTTATTCCTCATTAGACCTAGATCTCATCAGTGAAAACACCTCATAATGAAGATTTTCCTTTCATGATCAGTTTCGCTTCCGAGCTTCAGTCTTTTCTTTTGATTTTTCCGGTGTGGGCTCAGCGATTGCGCAAATGTGAAGATTCATATTAAGAAATCCAGTTGGACGCGGAAGTGGAGGGGTGACTTCATATATGTGTGATTTCAATGATGAGTGTGAACAGGTTAAAATTTTAAGATTTAAGATGAACAGAATGCCCTATCAGTGACATATTCCTTCACAATAATTATTGCTCCTCATCACTCAATACTGATTATTTAACCCTCTGAGGCGCAACCCTTTCCCAATATTGAAAAAATCTGATGTGTCCAACACATGACTTCCTTGCACGTTTATTAGATCAAAAATATTTTCGACGCACTTCCTCTAAATTTATTTGTTTGAAAGAGATAAAATATCAATAACAGTAAGGTTTAGCGATTTCTAGCCAAATATTTCGATATCGCCAAGCTGAGTTCAATTTGAAAGATTTCCTTCTAACACTTTATTTGGCGATATTTCACCAAAAGCCGACAAACTTGAGTTAGTCAGCGAGATTTTGGGGATAGCCAAAGTAGTCATTGACCCCAGACTTTCAATGAATTGAATGCATCTATACACCTCAATGTATTTAAAGTCATTTGGCTCACCATGTAAATAAATTCTCAGTCGATTGCTGTCAAAAAAGATATTGAAAACAGTTAGATATTACAATAGTTCTAAATACAAAGTTAAAAAATCTACGGGTTAAAGTTTTAGAGTTATACAAAATAGGAAATAATTTTTGGCGCCAAATTTGGCGATATTTCGGCGAAACTCGTCAATGTCGACGACATTTGGCGAGATTTTAAGCATAAACCAAACAATGACAGATTATCGCCAAATTTGGCGATATTTCGCCAAAACTCGCCAAGAACGATGACAAATGGCGATACTTTGGGCATGGACCAAATGACTGACTATCGCCAAATTTGGCGATATTTCGCCAAAACTCGCCAAGGTCGAGGACAGACGGCGAGATTTTGGGTATGTACCAAACAATGACTGTCTACAGTTGTATTATAATGAAGATGTCCATAGACATTAAGGTACTGAAATTCTTTTCGGTGGTCCTGTAAATAAACTCTCCAGTAGATTGGAACCAAAAATCGAGATGCACAACTAGATGTTACAACATTCTTATATATGAAATTTCATAATAGTTTTTGAGATTTGAGAGTTAAATATGCACACACGTACACCAAAAGTCGCCAAGCTTGGCGACTTTTGGCATAGTTCTTGAGGGAGGCACGTGACCGTGGTCGGACCATTACCTAACTTATGTGGTAGGACGGTATTATGCTTGAAATGGATGAATGCCCCTAAAATTGCTATTGACCGTAATGTATTGGAAATCTTTTGAGTGTTCCTGTAGCAGAACTATAAATGATAAAGACAGTTTTTTTAATGGAGAAATTCATTTTCTAACTCTTTACAGCATATATCACTTCTGAGTCGTTTGAAATAGCCCAATACCTCTAAAAAACGCTTTGATGAATTTCGGCCCATAGAGCGTAATGTATTTCGAATCTTTTGGACCGTCCTGTAGATAAACTATTCAATCGAATGGAACCAAAAGGGGAGGTGCACAACTAGATGTTACAACAATCCTAAATTTAAAGTTTCAACATTCAACGCCTAACAGTTTTTGAGATATGCGAGTTTAATGAATTTCGGCCCATTGAGTGTAATGTATTTCGAATGTTTTGGGCAGTCCTGTAGATAAACTATCCAGTCGAATGGAACCAAAAGGGGAGGTGCACAACTAGATGTTACAACTATCCAAAATATGAAGTTTCGACATTCTACGCCTAATAGCTTTTGAGTTAGGCGAGTTTAATGAATTTCGGCCCATAGAGCGTAATGTATTTCGAATCTTTTGGGCGGTCCTGTACATAAACTATCCATTCGATTGCCACCAAAAGGGGAGGTGCACAACTAGATCATAGAACAATCCTAAATATCAAATCTCAACATTCTACGACCAATAGTTTTTGAGATATGCGAGTTACATACATACGTACGTACGTACGTACGTACGTACAGGCGGCATGGAAAAACTGGCCACAGTAGACTCGCCACTGGTCAAAATGAGTTGCAGACGCGTTAATATGATCGTGCATGCTAGCCTACGATGAGATGCATCGAAAAAAGTTTTTAAATTAAATTTAGAGGTAGTCAAAATCGGTTTTTATGTCGAAATTTGGCCCCCAAAATTTTTCGGGATCACATTACTTCCTTATACTACGTACAAGGAAGTAAAAAGGGCAGCCGTTGCCACCGCTCGACTTAACTACCAGCAAGATGGCGGACGATCGAAACGTTCATCGCGTGCCACAGATCCAGAGACCCTTTTTTGACGCAGCTGGCTGTGCCCGTGGACAGCTACCTCAGAGGGAGGAAACACGTGCCCCCTAGACATATCAAGTATAGATTACAAACAATAATTGACAATAATAAATAAAAGATCGACTTATTTTCTAAATTGAAATGCACTGTCACTGTGGATCCCGCTCTTCCTACCCATCATAGAACCCTGCTAAATTTTAGGGGTGCACTGACCCACACGCCACCCCTCACTACGCCACTGATAAAAACACATATCAAAACATTTCTAGATAAATAAAAACGAAATATCTTCAGACCCTTTCATATCGTGATTGCATGGATGACTTTTCTTTTCCCTTTTAGCTTTTAAGGATGTACGATTTTCTTTTCTTGTAAAAATGTCCCGTAAAATAATACTGACTTTAAAAAAAAAAAAAAAAAAAAAAAAAAAACACACACACACACACAGAGTGATAGAGAGAGAGAGAGAGAACGCCGATTCATTAAGTATTCTTTTTGGTAATTTCTCTCCGATTCCTGATTGGACAATCAATACTTTCTTCTCAGTTTCAACGAAGCGTGTACAAAAATTCGATCTCTAATTATTTTGCTTCAGGAGAAGATAAAAATATTAATGAATTGAGGCTCCAACATATTAATCTCCGGCTATTTAACAGCACTTTCGATATATCGATAGAGTTTTATGGCGTGGACTGACATCGATTTATTTACCTTACCATAATAAATTAGATAAAATACAGTTTCCAAATCTCTCCTCCCCTCTACTTTTTTCCCAGCGTCGAAGTCATCAATCTTTACCGACACACTTTTTTAGCACGTTAACGCCAGCTTTGATTTATATAGGGATTTTTCTTTTTAAGAAGTGATAATTCTTTTTTTTTTCCCTTTCCCAACAAGACCAATAATCGGGCACCTGGTTGATCCCGGGTCTCAGCTGCTATCGGAAAATGTATAAGATAGAGTTTATTTACACTTTTAACATAAACGAATGCGTTCGATGTATTCTTAAAAGAAAAAGAGTTCGAAAAAGTAATAATGTTAACGAAATCCTATGCAATTCCTTCTAGGGCAGTTTATGGATTAATTTAATTCAATAGAATCCGTGAAATGATACTGCGCTTGCGGTGTCTTTTTAGTGAATACTAGTTCGACATTATTTTGTTTAAATGTGCAAACGTGGGATATTTATTTTTTACTTCCTTGTACGTAGTATAAGGAAGTAATGTGATCCCGAAAAATTTTGGGGGCCAAATTTCGACAAAAAAACCGATTTTGACTACCTCTAAATTGAATTTTAAAATTTTTTTCGATGCATCTCATCGTAGGCTAGCATGCACGATCATATTAACGCGTCTGCAACTCATTTTGACCAGCGGCGAGTTTATTGTGGTCAGTTTTTCCATGCCGTCTGTACGTACGTACGTACGTATGTATGTAACTCGCCTATCTCAAAAACTATGGGTCGTAGAATGTTGAGATTTGATATTTAGGATTGTTCTATGATCTAGTTGTGCACCTCCCCTTTTGGTCGCAATCGAATGAATAGTTTATGTACAGGACCGCCCAAAAGATTCGAAATACATTACGCTCTATGGGCCGAAAATCATTAAACTCGCATATCTCAAAAACTATTAGGCGTAGAATGTCGAAACTTCATATTTTGGATAGTTGTAACATCTAGTTGTGCACCTCCCCTTTTGGTTCCATTCGATTGGATAGTTTATCTACAGGACCGCCCAAAACATTCGAAATACATTACGCTCAATGGGCCGAAATTCATTAAACTCGCATATCTCAAAAACTATGAGGCGTAGAATGTTGAAACTTTATATTTATGATTGTTGTAACATCTAGTTGTGCACCTCCCCTTTCGGTTCCATTCGACTGGATAGTTTATCTACAGAACCGCCTAAAAGATTCGAAATACATTACGCTCTGTGGGCCGAAATTCATCAAAGCGTTTTTTAGAGGTATTGGGCTATTTCAAACAACTCAGAAGTGATATATGCTGTAAAGAATTAGACAATGAATTTCTCCATTAAAAAAAGTGTCTTTATCATTTACAGTTCTGCTACAGGAACACTCAAAAGATTTCCAATACATTCTGGTCAATGGCAATTTTAGGAGATTCATCCATTTCAAGCACAATACCGTCCTACCACATAAGTTAGGTAATGGTCCGACCACGGTCACGTGCCTCCCTCAAGTGCTATGCCAAAAGTCGCCAAGCTTGGCGACTTTTTTGTGTACGTGTGTGCATATTTAACTCTCAAATCTCAAAAACTATTATGAAATTTCATATATAAGATTGTTGTAACATCTAGTTGTGCATCTCGATTTTTGTTAAAATCTATTGGAGAGTTTATTTACAGGACCACCGAAAAGAATTTTATTACTTTAATGTCTATGGACATCTTCAATATAATACAATTGTATACAGTCATTGTTTGGTACATGCCCAAATTCTCTCCGTCTGTCCTCGACCTTGGCGAGTTTTGCCGAAATGTCGCCAAATTTGGCGATAGTCAGTCATTTGGTCCATGCCCAAAGTATCGCCATTTGTCATCGTTCTTGGCGAGTTTTGGCGAAATATCGCCAAATTTGGCGATAATCTGTCATTGTTGGTCCATGCTTAATATCTCGCCAAATGTCGTCGACATTGACGAGTTTCGCCGAAATATCGCCAAATTTGGCGCCAAAAATTATTTCGTATTTTGTATAACTCTAAAACTTTAACCCGTAGAATTTTGAACTTTTGTATTTAGAACTATATTATAATATCTAACGGTTTTCAATATCTTTTTTGACAGCAATCGACTGGGAATTTATTTACAGGGTGAGCCAAATGACTTTAAATACATTAAGGTGTATGAATGCATTCAATTCATTGAAAGTCTGTGGTCAATGACTACTTTGGCTATCCCCAAAATCTCGCAAACTATCTCAAGTTTGTCGGCTTTTGGTGAAATATCGCCAAATAAAGTGTCAGAAAGAAATCTTTCAAATTGAACTCAGCTTGGCGATATCGAAATGTTTGGCTAGAAATCGCTATATCTTACTATTATTGATATTTTATATCTTTCAAACAAATAAGTTTAGAGGAAGTGCGTAAAAAATATTTTTGATTTAATAGACGTGCAAGGAAGTCATGTGTTGGACACATCAGATTTTTTTTTACTGGGTATACCCTAATATTTATAAATAAAACTGCTCGTTATTTAAGGAATCAATTAAATCGTAGAAGCTTATTACACGAAAATAAGGCCTCTATTCTGCCACGTTCGTTTAAGCGAACTTTGTGACATCTAATTGAGATCATTCGCAACTCGCAACCTGCAAACGTATGTTGGTATTCTGCAAAGTACGTTAGAGCTATTGGTGCAGATTCTCCATACCGAGTGTTTACATTCTAGCATACGCTTCGAATTACGTCACAAATCTGAACGTCTACTTAAACGAACTTGGCAGAATATAGCCCTAAGAATAACTCTGAAGCCATTGTACCTCGGTATATGGGGTACAATATGAAATACTGACAAATATTTACCTTTTGTAATCTTTTAAATATGAAAAGCTCTTTACAAACTCATAAAAATTCATTTAGATGAAAAAAAAGTAGGTTAAGAGTGTCCATTAATTTTATTTTTGTACATGCAAATTTGTGAACAGGAAAAAAAAAGTAAATTTTGTTTCATTGTACCCCAACTTCCCCTATTTGAAACACTCACAGTTTAGTCTTTTATTCGATTTACAAAAGATTTGTAATTCTATCTGAATAGAGAGGGTTATAACCAAAATTAAACAAGAATGTAAATTTACAACAGTAGAATGTACAACCTGAGTAAAAATTTTAAGGCCAGTAAAAAATTTTGGAAAAATGGAAAAACCTTAATGTGAGGATTAAAATATCATTTGAATGATAATTATTAATCTTAAATACAAGTTAAAAAGGCAGCAAAATTCATTTCTAAATATTTTATCATCAGAAAATATTATAGAACGCAAAGATTAATATTTAAGCCTGAGTAAAAACTTCAAAGCCAACATAGAAAATAGCATGTAAGACAGAAAAAAAAGCTTTTAAAAACTTGTGTAGGATCTGTTTCATGGAATTACTTCAAATATATATTTTTTTTTCATGGCTGAAACTAGTTTTTGTAATTTCAAAGTTCAGGGTCGTTTTATACCATTCGTCTTCAGTGGCGCACACAAGGGGGGGGGGGTCCAGGGGGTCTGGACCCCCCCCCCCATCGGCTTTGATTTTTTTCCGATTGATTATTACCCTATATCTATAGTAAATAAAATGATTCCAAAAAAAGGTAGCAATAGTTTCAGTTCTAATAAATAAAAAAAGAAACTTTTTTCTCGTTTTCCTCAACTTTTCAAAAACGAACTGAAAGCGAACATAAAACACCATCTTGTTCTCAAAACTGTACAACTATTATTTTGCTTCCTATTGTACTCTGTAGTGTATTCTTAGGGAACTGGATGGGACGAGTTTTGATGAATTCCATCTAATGAAAACGAGCTCTTTCATCACTGATTTTTGTCAATCTGGAACATCCCTAAAAGTTGGACCCCTTCAAACCGTAAAAGTTGGACCCCCCCCCTCAAACTGTAAAAGTTGGACCCCCCCCCCCAGCCAAAAATCCTGTGTGCGCGTCTGTTCGTCTTCGATAGTAGATTTCCATTCTACTGATGATGTAAAATGTCTCCGATTTGCATAAACTCTTCTTATTAAGTCACCCCATGAGTTCTCTATTGGGTTAAGATCTGGAGAGTTAGCTGGCCATTTCAAAGTTTCAACATTTGGAACCCATTTTTTGTACTGTTACTCGAATGGATAGGGGCATTATCTTGCGGATATTTTCAATTTCCTCCTAAGAGATTCAGCATTTGGTAAAAGATGACTTTCTAGAACACTTTGATATGCTTGTAACATTTGGAACCCATTTTTTGTACTGTTACTCGAATGGATAGGGGCATTATCTTGCGGATATTTTCAATTTTCTCCTAAGAGATTCAGCATTTGGTAAAAGATGACTTGCTAGAACACTGTGATATGCTTGTAAATTCATTTTACCCGAAACAAACACAATTGAACTCACACCATAGTAAGCAAAGCACCTCCTGGTCATCACAGAGCCTCCACCGAGTTGGCGCTTGGAGAATACTCTTTTCCTTTTCTTAAATCATGCTAATAGTACTTCCAACTATCTGGTCCATCCAAATTCCTTTTATTTTAATCAGAAAAAAAATTATTTCTATCCCCCAGACAGCACAGCAAACTTGCAGCAAGCTTGATTTATCAAGTCAATAAACTTGAATTAAGCTTGAAAATTTCAAGCGTGTAAGCTTAATGCAAGCTTGAATCAAGTGTTCTAGTTTACACTTGCCCAGCTTGCATTAAGCTTGACATAGCAAGCTTAATTTCAAGCTTAAAAATTTTTCCAAAAAAAAAAATCCTAAATACACGGGACGCCCGTCGGCGAACTCGCCCCACATATTTTATTTTTCCACGCATTTTCCCCTCTACGCTGAAACTTCAAGTTATTTTAATCTGTTACCATCAAGCGTCCGTGGCTGGAATCGAGCTCGGTATCTAGCGGTTAGGAAGCCAGCGTCCTAACTCAATTGGCCAACCTGAGTTGCGTTGTTATGTTTAAAGTTTGAAGTGACTGTTATGGTTGTCACACCCTTTTCCGGCGAGATCGATGAGTGGCCGATGTGTTGATCTGTTTCTTTTATTTTCCATGGGATGAATCAAAATTAAAATAATGTTATGTGTGATTTAGAGACTCTATTAATAGGGAAATAAGCATAATATAAATTTAAAAGCAATACACGTTTTAAAACTTTCAATATCGCGACACTCATGTTGGGCAATACTGGCCAAAATCGAATTTGAAATCAATTTCGTAGTATAATTGTATTTTATTTTGAAGAATTTCAATATTTGGAAATATAGAACCTTTTTTTTTAATTCTATGGTCAAGTACATTTATGACTGATGATAAATTATTTGTTATGTGGATGTGGCTTTCCAAATCAAGCAGTAATCAAGTTGTATTCAAGCTTGACAGTTCAAATGACTTCTCCAAGCTTGCTGCAGGCTTCAAAGAAATGTCAAGCTTGATTTAAGCTTATGTGCTGTCTGGGCCAATGGTTATCCCAGGTCATCACTTGCTGGCTAGTTCAAACAGCTATTGCGATCTATTTTGTGCTTCAGCAGCAACTGCGGCTTAGTCAATTTTGCAGTACAAATATAACTTCCAGACCTTCTAATTGTGTTATACACGGTTTTTTGAGAAACATTTAAACCTGACGCCGAAAAAGTTTCCTGGTTGAGTCCTTTCTAGTAGATGCAAGTCTGCAAACTCTTCTTTCATCAAATGAAGACAAAGCTTTAGGTTTCCCCCTGCATTCTTTTTGCCATAATTGTCTTTGAAATTAAAAAAAATGTTGACTACACTCTTTGATCTTCCTACCTTTATTGCAATAGCATAGCTATTGATTCCTGCTGAAGGAAGAGTTCCAATTGCCCTCTTTCATGAACAGTTACTTTCTTACCTTTCACCATCTTCACAAAGAGCTCCAAAACTTCGAAGAAATGCTTGATAAATTTGGGAACTTCAGAGTTTCCACAATCTGAATTGTTCTAATAATACTTAAGCTAGCATATCTATATTTATTTTTTTGGAAATACTGGTGGCCTTAAAGTTTTTACTCAAGCTGAATATACCGGTTTTGTACATGCAACTTTTTCTGATATAACTATATAATTAATAAATTCTGTTTCTTGCGCTATTTCTCAACAAGGAACTTTAACAATTAATAATACAATAATATTTGGATCCATTTTATTTCATTTTTCCATTTTCTCAAAAATTTTTACTGGCCTTAAAGTTTTTACTCAGACTGTATTAAGCGTTTAGAATGAATGCTGGTCGGTGTCCTTAGAAACGAGTAAAATTGTCACTGGTGAAACTTAGCATTATTAGTTTTTAATTTAAAATGTTATTTTATGTAATTTCTTGCCATCGAGTTAATATTTATTCTGAAAGAAAAAACTAAAAAAATAAGGAGGTAATATCGTCAGACTTAAAAAAAACATTTTTCTAGTAAAGGTCATTACATTGCAACTTTTAATCAAAAAATTTTTAATTTTATTGAAGAGGATCTATGTTATTTTCAAACAGACTTGAATACTGAATTCCTTTTTTTAAAACCATGCTGAATCGAATTAGCAGAGTAAAAATACTAACAAATAAAAAGATTTTTGAATATTGGAACATATCCATTGATATGTTTGAATAGTCACAGTATATTTATGTAGACTTTTAAAATTGAATAATTGAATATATAAATATTTCAAGTGTCTTTTCCATTAGGTATTGATTAATATCAGACTATCGCTAAAGAAATTAATTTTAAAATGTAATTTGCTGCAACCTTTTAATTATTTTGTTGCTATCTCATGGTACTTGATCTGGAAAATTTCATTGTGGTGAAAATATTCACAGTGTGTCCGCTAAAGTCTGTTTCTCTCCAATAACACTAGTCAACAAATTTAAACTTTTTTTCTGCCTCTGGTTTGTAAATGGGTGGATTTACTTAATTTCGGGGTGCTGAATTCACTGGTGAAATCAATTTATGTCTATCACGTCACATTTCCAAGAGGCACAGGAAAATCAGAAGCAATACCGACAAAATTTGATAGAATTGAAATTAACAAGCAATTCATATTAAGAACTTAATAATTCAATATTATTTTATATGTATACATTGGTATTTATATGTATACACATGCCAACATAGATATCATCTTTTTTCTTGTCCAAAATGCCCTTCCCACTTGATTTGAATGAGGTCCAAGAAGCTAACTCGATATTTGTCAGTCTGATATCAAACGATGGATCGCTGACCAATTTTTCTATTTGTGGTCCGATAAATATACTTTCTTTTAACTTTGCTTCACTCAGTTTGAGAAACTTTTCTTTCAAATGATTGAAGACCTGACCTCATTTATCCAGAGCTTTACCAAAGTTCTTCATAAAACCCAACTTTACTTGAATCGGAGGCAAAATGATTTTATTGGGCTCAACCAGTGGAGTATTTTTCACATTTTCCTTTACAGTTACATGTGATTTCCTTTTAAGCCGCTTTACTGTATAGTGGCCAAAGTTTCATAAGTTTCTTTCACGTCTACTGCATGAGAAAAAGGCACAGATGGAAAAGTATTGCCATTATGCAGTAGTACTGCTTTCAATCTGGTTTTGCTAGAGTCAATAAAGAGTGACTCTTCCTGATGGTTATGTTGTACACCTAGCTGCATCAGCAGACCATTGACATCTCTACATACACACATTGAATTCTGCATGTCGAAATATTGAGCGAGTGATGAATCTTTTGATCTCAAACAGGAAATTTTTGTACCTGGAGCTAGAAGGTTTCGTTGTTATAGTCTCGACCCCAAAAGTTCAGCTTGCTGTTTGAAAGTTTTAGATCGCGAACCAAATTGTTCAACTCCTTTCGATTAAAGGGCTGAGGCGAAAAATCTTGAGGGGAATATTTTCTACAGGTTCTTGATCAGCGTCTTCAAATTCACTTGACATTGTTTCTATGTTTTGCAGATTACAGGCAGGAACAGGCAACCCTTCATTATGTCACCGGCAAATGCACTGAAGATACATTTTATATTTTATTTTATGTCTAGTTTTGAGAGAGAATGCTCTGCAATATTTGTGAGAGAGAAGTTATAGGCTGGAAAATGATCCTTAGGCTAACTCAACACCATAGGAATTGAGAATTGCATAGCTCGGCATTTTCCTTTCAGTCACTTGGTTAAAGTAGTAGAACATGTTATGCACGAATACGAGGCGCAAAAGTTTATCTTGATCACCAAGAGGAATATCAAAATATAATTTATAGGCCTTCTTAAATCAAATCAGTAATTGTTTTTTTGGAGGCTTTTGGGGTGAATTTCTCACAGACATAAGAAAAGTTGTCGGGGTGGTTAAGACAACAACTATGTTTACTAGTTGTTATTTTTAGTAAATGTAAGTTTTAAATATAAGTATAAAGCAATTAATAAAAATACCTCTCAATTAAAACACTCACTTATTTAAAAAAAAAAAAACCTCTCATAGCATTCTTAGGCTGAGATAAATACGATAGTACTATGCCGATTGCACCATGCATGTTTCAACATTCACTAGGTCATAATGTTTATTTCGCACTATTGGATTATCTGTCCAACTAATGAATAACACTTGCCTGTGTAACATCTGACATCAAGTGACAATTTGTTGATCTTATAGCACTCTTGTACCAAACTTTAGAAAAAAAAAAATAAAATTAAACATTAAAATAAAAGAACGGAAAGTAGTGAAATTACGAAAAAAATAAATAAAAATCCTTAAAAATTCAAAAATCTTACGTGCTACATTACTTTGAAAGGTAGATTCGGATTCTACTCACCAAAATACACACTAATTGATGTATCACATCCCAGAGACAAAATGGCTGTTGAGTAGTGTAATTTCTGAACGGCAAGGTCATAAAAGTGGGGTCTTTGTATAGTAAGCTGCCATGTGCTACGCAAGAAAACTGCTTGCAGCGCCATTTAGTGGCTAAATCTGGAATTAGATCCCCCCCCCCCCCCGATCTAATAAACGGTACAAGATACAGCGAAACAGCCATTTACAAGGCCAATTTATCCCATTTTTATGACTCAAGCCCCTGCCGCTCAGAAATTATTGGGGGTGACAACGGAAATATAGGCACTAACTTAAAGATTCGTATCTCTATTTTTAATCGGAGAACACTGAAAATAGGACTAATATTCACTCCATTAGAAAATCTGAATCCCTGTGACTCAAATTCCATAAGTGCAGAGTGATAGAGGCGACCTCACAATGTTCTTCTTCCTGTGGAGACAGAGACTTTACGTAGGTGGTCAAAGATGGGCATCTGTCAGCAGAGTCTTAGATTTCCATTATACAGAGGATTTTGACAGGTGTTCCTGCAATTGCTAAAGGAGTAAAGTATATTAAACGGGGTACTCATTTTAAGCAAAATTCAATGCTCTACAGCTGTTAAAATATATATCTGTTAATTTTTTTGCGCCATTTTCGAAAAATTTCAGAAAAAAATGCAAACACGCCCCATTTTTCAACGTATCTCCGCGGAGGTGGGGGGGGAAACTTAAGACAGTCATATTGGGACATAACTGAAGCTTGAACTTAAAACAGTAAATCCTTTACCAACATTTCCCCTCTACTCGAAACTACCAAACTACTGGACTATCGCCACCATGATAACATATAAAATATAGAAAAAAAAAAACAAAAATTTCCAATATCCTGTAATAAATTATACCCTACTCAAATTTTCAAAGTTCACTTAAATTTGGTAACAAAAGTTTGTTTCAGAATAGTTTTAGTAATTAGTAATTACTAGTTAATGGTTATATTGTTCTTAAAGTATCAATTACTGGTGCACCTGCACTAGATTTTAAAAAAAATCTTTCTGCATTACATCTCATTATCAGCTATTGGAAAATTTTACAAACAAATAATAGCGTACAGTAAGTAATTTTAATTGGCATTGCTTATAACTTTCACTGAACTATATTGTTGTTCGTGTAATATTTCATACATTTTGTGGAACGATAATGAACGATGTTCATTAAATGAACATCGTTCTGCAAAATACGTCACATGATTTTACATGTTAATTTTAGTGTTCACAAAATTTTAATGTCATATCACTGAGAAAATAAAACTAGAATATCAAAAAAGCGTGATTGTTAAAAAAAAATCTGTCCGAAAGCTGAGCTTGAACAAATTTTCTCTTGCTCCAAACTCTGAAAAAGTAGGACAAGTAAAACAAACTCTCGTTGAGAAATTTAAGAGTTATTTCAAAAAATTCTAATCAAGAGCAAAATTAAAGAATTCCAGTTCACCATGTGCTTATGAGTCTTATTGATAAAAAAGGGCGTGGTTGATGGGCACTTGCTTGATTGATCAATTTCTCACCGTCGTTCTGCAGGGAAAATTCATCAGGAAAAACATGGAAAAGGAAGTTTCTTGTCGCCGAAATGGCGCAAATGGCGGCGACATGAGAACATCAGGCAAGGACGTACCCAGAAAAAAATTTCGGAGGGGGTCCAAACGGTGAAAAAGGCCGAATTTTTCACAAAAAGACTTCATCATTCTTATTTTGTTAACAAAAACTGAAATTTCGGGCGGGTCCGGACCCCCTGGGTACGTCCTTGACATCAGGGGTATCAAGGATGTGGGGAGGCAAACACCCTACCTTTTCCCTGTATGGATGCCTATCAGTATGCATAAAGTGATAATTTGGTGAATTCACAATATTATCAAACTTTTAATGTATATGACATACCGAATTTCTTTTGAGGGTGAAAGCATATAATGTATGTAGCTTAATAGCTGAATCTCTGGCTTTTGGAGTAGGTTTAAGTTAGATTCTACTTTATGCTTGATGTCTCGGAAAAATAAAGTTATTTCCTTTCTAAGACCGTAGCTATAATAATATTATAACATTGAAATACTTATTTCGAAGTGTGAATGCTTTTTCGGCACAGAAATACAAAATCATTTTTTCTATTTCAATCGAAGTTAATTTAAGTCGCTTTCATTTTTTCCGAATATTAATAATTCCTTAAAGTTATAGCACATTTCTCCGAAGGATTGCTTTTTACCCCTAAGGCAGCCCTTATTGACTACGAAATCCAAAGTTCTACTGAATAAAAAAGCATTTGGAAAATAGTGGTGAATAATCTTCCGGAAAAACCGTACATGTTGACAGCTATGTTATAGTAATAGTAAATATGTTTTCGGCTTTTGAGTTCTAGTAATAAGGATAAAAATCTGCTTCTTAATATCAATATTAAATGAGATGGGTTAAATTTAATTTAATTTTATTGCTAAGCGTAAAAATAAATTAAAAAAAATAATTAAATTTTTTTCATTTTATTTAAAAAGTATATATATATGCTTTACTGTACCTTTCTAGTTGAAATGATCGTGTCCGTTTGCCATCTTTTTTTTTGTGTATAAAAACAAAACTTTTTGGTTGATAGGGTCCCAAGCATTTTATTTCAAGCTTTTGTGCTATGTTTAATCTGCTGAAAGGAACTTGTAATAAACTGTCTACAGAATTCATAGTCGTTAAATTATATTTATAATTTGACAAAATATTTTTATCTCCGACCATTTCTCACTCAATTAATAGTTTCCCTATATTTAAAACCTAAAAAATAGTAAAATCAAGTATTTTTTAAATTAGATAAATAAAAATTCCTAAATCTTAAGGAGGATCAGCAATAAGAACAAAAATCACTATCAGCACCTTGTTTTCGGCCAAAAGAACAATACTCGCCAAATAGGGCTATTTCCATGGAAATACTTTTATTTCTCCTATCGGGCCAATGCTAAGGGGCCCTAAATTGATGCTAAATTAACTGTGCTTTCACATTCTTTTTTGTGATAACCAGCCAAATATGGTCATCTTTTGAGAAATGATCAATGGTACTAACACTACTCTGCTGTGTTTGGCGCAAATGTATTAGGGCTTCCTTTCTCGGGCCCCAGAGTGCTTCAATGGGAAATACATTGGAGATGCCGCGGCGTGGCCGTAGGATTTGAACGATGGGTCGCTTTACATAATTGGATTAAGGGACAAAGCTTCTGTAAAAAATGCTCCTTTAAATATTACTTTTATCCACCTTAAATCAAAATAGAATAAAATATATGCAGACACCTTTATTAAAGTAAACTGATTTTAAAAGAATACAAATTCTGCATTATAATTAAAAAAAAAAACTTTTGAAATATCAGGTGGGGCCAGGCCCCTCTGGCCCCCTAATGCCGAGCCGCCACTATATATATATATATATATATATATATATATTATACTAGATGATGATTATGATGATTATATATACTAGATGAAATTCTAGTAAGGATAATTCCCTATACTCGCCATGTTACAAAATTCTGAGCCAGTTCATTTAGAAACTACTTCCTATAAAACCTTGGAAATTGGTGAGTAGATACGAAAATGATCACTTAAAAATGGCACGAATTAAAAACTGGAAAAAGTACCCATAATATTTTACATTTGAAATTCTTCTGTCGTCCGTCGTTTTCGTCGTCTTTGTCGTCCAGGCGGAATTTTGTTTAATAACGGAACAAATTTTCATTTATATTTTTACAAAGTTTTGAACTTATTGGTTGAACGGTGCATATTTGTACGCGACACATAGATTTTCTACTGAATTAATATGAAATGACAAGTCTTTTCAGAATAAGCACAAAATTGCGGATAAACCGACACATGCATAACAACAGATATATTTTCTAATGGCGGTACTCGGTAAAATAATAATAATAATTTGGGATGATTGGTTTTAAGCTTTTGTTATTCATAAGTCAAGATATTTTGCATATTTTTGTTCTTTCAGTCTGTTTTTTTTATATAACAGATTATGTGCCAACAACTTAATACAAAAGTCACCTGAACTTACGTTACACTCTGGCTATCATGAACATAGCTCCACCTCTTCTCCTAAAACACATGTATAAACTTTGTTCTCTTGTAATGCATTGTTCGAATTTCGTTTTTCTACATTTCCTATTTTTGTGTCAATAAACAGCTCTCACTTTATTTAATTTCGAATCTTTATTGCTGATGTTGTGGAATAAATTATTTCACTGTGGGCGTTAACATTTATTACGGGGATCCGCCTTCATAACAAAACTTACACTCTACAATTAGTTCGAGAAAAACGTACTTCTACGTGACCGGCGTGGCACGTAGTGCATTAAGTATAATGAGATATATGGGAATTAAAGGTTTGCTGCAAAAAAGCGGTATCATCATCTTGCACGAGTTGGAATTTGCATGTACTTATTTCTAGTAAAAATAACCTCTTACGTTTGATTCCAAAAGGATGTAGCTCGAATCATTACTTCGCGTGCAAGACATAAAGCTGCCTGTCTTGTTAGTTTGTATTGAATCCCCAAACGTTTTTTACAGATTTCCATAAACCTCGATAGTTGGGATATCTCCTTTTTGCAGAAAACATTTCAATTCGCAATGCTTTTCTTGATGTGTATTATTTATACCCATCGCATGACTGTACTTACTGACACTGAACATGGTAGATGTCCTGGCCATGGTAGTCCATGACCAATGATGTATTGTCCATGGTAGATGGCCGAGTCCTGAAGGTTCCGCGTTTAAGCCTACGTGCGGCTATAGATCAAATGGTCTGGTGTTTTGGGGCGGTTTTCTCCAGTTATAATGCAAATACGCGTTAGAACGCCTTAAAGAGTTCTCCGACCAAGGCACGCCCCACCCCGTCGGCAGATGCCTCTCGTGAAGGCTTGCCATAGAAAAACAGTCAATCGTAGAACTGTACGTAAGAAGTGAAAACTTCTTGTCAAGCTTTCTCAAATTTATATTTATACAGTTAAACGGGTTTCACACATTATTGTATTTTTATTAACAAAAAATAAACATTTACGAACGTTTATTCACATTTTTATACATTTGAAATTCTTTTCAAAAATTTTTTTAAATGTTTTTTAAGGCTGTAAGGGTGTGGCACATTTATTTATGCAGGGGTCGATCCAGGAAATTTTGCAGGGTCCCATTTTTGTGAAAACTGTTTTTTTGTGTGAATTTTAATACTTAATTTTGTGACTTTCAAAACTTATTTTTGTAATTTTTATACCAATTTTTAATAAAAGTAACTTTTTTTTTGGTTAAAATACTTGATAAAACAGGTTAGAATGTCGGTAAAATGGAAAAAGAAGGACTATTTTAATCGACTGTATTTTCCTAAAACGGCCGTTTTAATCGAATGCATTTTTGTGAAGGGCCCGATTTTATACATTATAATTTTGTGAAGGGGCCGTGTCAATACATTGTAATTTTGCGAAGGGGCTGCCTAACGAGCCCAATTTTCTTCTGCACCAACCCCTATTATGATTTTCTCACAATTTTACATACTTTTGTACGTTTGTACACATTTTAAAGTAATTTTTACTCTGCTAGAATTGGAAATTTTTGATTTTTTAATTTAATTATATTTCAAATTTCGCTCTGGATTTGTGTGCACATTTAAAATTTAAAAAGAGAGTGGGAGTGCGCGCACAGGCCGCAACGTGACACAGCTGGTATATGCGTACGGTATACATCAGCGATACACATTTTTCTCCACGTATTGGATTTTGTTCAATTTAATTAATAATTTTGTACTTGAATTTATTAATTATCAATACTTATGTACTTACGTTGTAATTACCAACAATCCTATTTATTTGTAATGAATGATGGATTTACAATCCAAATTCCAATGTACTGTAGCATAACACTTATAATTCAAACAATGTACAATATATCATTATTAACACTCTGCACATTATCATATTAACTTTAATGCACAGTAACTACATAGCTATCCAAATTAAGTACAGTGTTTTAAATAAATAACATTGGGGAACAATTTTTAACATAATTTCTGTTGAGTTCGATTTTTAAGCTGTTTTAGAGTCCAATGGGCACTCTGATTACAAAACTGTTGTTAGTTTTCTTCGATCACGTCAATTTTTTTCTCTACACCTACCTTCTCTTCTCTTCACTATCCGCAAGAGCGAACTTTGTTCCCAGGAAACACTCTTGTTGTGACCCCAATGACGAAGATTTTGAAATTGAAGATGATCCCGTTCGCAAGGGATTTGAGCAACATGAGTTAAATGATTTGGGGCTATCCAAAAAAGCTTGAGAACTGTTAGCATCAAGACTGCACGAAAAAAAAATTGCTTGAAAAATGAGCTAAAGTATCCTACTTCCGATACAAGAAAGTGCATTTCTGCAATACTGTCGAAGTGATGATGGGTTTGTATATTGCCATAACATACATGGTTTAATGGAAGAGTTGGGAATTTCAGCTCATCGATAGCTCAAAGCAGAGCTTAGAGTGTGTACTCCTCCACAATGGAAATTTATTTGGTGCAGTCCCAATAGGTCATTCAGTATGTTTGCGTGAGGAATACGAAGACATAGAGTCGTTGATTTGTTGCAATATCACATGCACCAAGGATCATCTCTGTTGATCTTAAAATGGTCTGCTTCCTCCTTGGCCAGCAACGTGGATATACCAAGTATCCCTGTTTTTTGTGCATGTGGGACAGAAGAGCTCGTGAGAAGCATTAGGTACAGTCAAAATGGCCGCCAAGATGACCTGAAACCTGGTGATTCAAACATTCTTCGTCAGCCACTTGTCAACAGAAAGCACATAATATTTCCACCTCTGCGTATAAAACTAGGTCTCATGAAGTAATTTGTTAAAGCTTTGTCAATTGAAGGAGAGTGTTTCAGCATTTCCTAACCTGTCATTTGAAAGATGAAAGCTGGTATGTTTGATGGCCCACGGATTCGCCAGCTTTTTAAAGATGAGCATTTCATCGGAACAATGACAGAATGCTTGGTTGGCATTCAAAAACATTGTCAAAGACTTTCTTGGAAATACACGAGCACAGAATTACACCGAAATTGTCCAACAGCGGAGAGCTTCAAAATGCTTGGTTGCAACATGAGCATCGTTGCATTTTTTACTTAGCCATCTCGCTGACTTCCCGAAAAATCTTGTTGAAGTCGATGATAAGCAGGGTGAGCGATTTGACCAAGATTTGAAGATCATGGAATCATGCTATCAAGGAAGATGGGATGTACATATGATGGCTGAATGTTGTTGGAGTATAAAGCAAGAATGTCCACAGGTTAAACATTCCAGAAAAAGCTACAAACGAAAATTTTTGCCTTAATATGTATGTTTACCACTTGGTAAATAAGTTTTTCTATGTGTATTAATACAACTTAACTTGTAGTAACTATATATTTGGTAACTTGTACCTTTATTTTTCTTTTTAGGCACATTTTGGGGGTACCCTGTATCTTAAAAAGTTGACGTGACAGACAAAAACTACAGTCACTTTTAGATTCAGGAGCCAAAAGTGATTAAAAAAAAGTCACAGTTCTAAGACAACAAAATTGCTGTTCCCCAGTGTAATCGAAAATTCTAGCACCTACCCAGCTAGAAAAAGCCTTGTTCCACAGTTCGATACCAGTCGCGGAAGCTGGAAGGACGCAGTTAAAAAGCAACTTGAAGTTCTTACGGATCATAACAGATATCAGCACTAAAATTCAATGACGTCACAATCTATATTTTCACCCAGTTCCCTTTTTGTCGATATGCATCTAAGAGTGACGGTGACGCGGAAGCGTGATGGTAAAGCGAATTCAGTGATTTTTCTCCATCCCCAAAGTGCTCAAAGTGCCTAAAATTGTTTTCACTTCAAAAAACATACTTACTGGAAAATTTGAGGTGTGATGCAAGTGACATCCATCAGTAACGTGTCAAATCTGCTAACAGTTCTAATTAAAGATGTGTGTACCCAAACGCCAGCCTAAAGAAGCCGACGTTACTGTAAATAAGATGTTTTTTTTTTTCTAAATACTGACACTTTAAATATCCTTTATCGGATACAATATTAAAAATGTCTCATAAAGTTTCAAAGTATCTTAATGTCAAAATTTCTTTTCGATGAATCGTACCGATTTCCATGAAAACAATTTTTTTTGCGCATTTTATCTTTCCTTTCCTAAGCATCCAGGAAGGATTTCATTGAGGTTTAATGATAGACGCAGGTGCAGTTGCAGTTAATGCTGACATTCTCAGATGCTTACCATGCGGGAGGACAAAATACCTCCGGGAGTTATTTGAAGGATTTATTTTAGTCGGACTTCGCACGATGAACAGCAATTAGGTTGGTTCAGTTGCATAGCATTAGAAAGAATTTTACTTTGACTTTTTTACACGAAAAATGGTTGTTTGAAGCTATTTCACTGAATTCGTCGTAAATCTAGAAAAGACGATTTATAATTCTTTAAATAAAATTGAATTATCAGAAATTTATGGGAGCAGACGATGATGAAAATTTGAACATAATATAAAACAACTTATTTAATAATTTCCAACTAAGTTAAAAAATGTTTATGATTTCGTGGAAAGCTTGAAATCTTCTATAAAAAACATAAATTCGTTTCCACTACATAGTAATTATTGTCATATACTTCCTTTATATTCCTTTCCTTGCTGTATTATTGATGTCTAAAAGTTACTATTTGTTAATTATTTACTTCAAATTATTAAAAAGCTTTTGCGATTAGTAAATTACACAGACAAATCATTGAACTTTATTTAATATGATATTACTTTTTTATAAACATGTTATATAATACAGGGTGTCAAAATACCGATATGATGTTTGCCCACTGACGCTTAGCTGTATCCGATACCCTGAATGCCATTTTTGCTACACCGTGATGTACGTACCATTTAGTATCGTATGCGCATCGTTTGCTTACTATTGACAATAGCTAGCTTTCATTCGAAAAATTTCGTTCTCTCGTATATTTGTATTTTTGACAAGTTTTTTTTTTTGCCTTAAACATTAATGTTTACCAAATTTTAGTTAATTCGAAAGTAATTTTCTTACTAATCTATACTCTAGATATTATTGTTATCATCTTTCACTTTTTTATTTTATTTTTGTCGGACTACTGATTCCTTCCTTTTGGAAATTTTTCTTTTTCATGCGAATGTATCAAAAAATAATTCACTGCACAGTATATTATTTTCTATCCTCTGCATATTTAAAATATAGTTGGGTATTACTAATTCTGATGTTATTATATTTTTATTATATTTTGTAATAATATAAACTTTTAGGAATTATTATTATTGAGTATATTTGGAGTGTCTATTCAGTTGAAATTGACAAATTAAACTGAGTTATCATGGGGGAGGAAGAAAACCTGAAACACTTTCAGATTTCAAATACGCACTAAAGTAATATATATATTAAAAGCGTATCATATTATATACATCATTCGTATTTTTCTTCCATATTCCGTTGAAAAGTGTATGATTATTAAGTTGAAAAGTGTATGATTATTCATGAGTGTGCCGTATTTCTCTTCCTTGTTTCATAAAACTCATCTTTGGAATCGAAATCTATCTTAAAATTGCCTACTAAAACTATTTTATAATCTTCGCAAGTATATTCCAACTATACATCACCGTTTTAAATATTGTTTCGAATGTGCATCATAATCCATGAGTGTGCCGCATTTGTCTTTCTTTGGTTGATTTCTTTTTTGCCCAGATAGACCAGGGTTTCTATGTTGATTTGTGCTATGCATGAGCTCTTCTATTACCTCCTAAAGTATTTTAAAGAGTTCCCAATAACCCTGTATATATGATTAGCTTAGAGTAAGAGCAAGAGATATTGCATTTGAAAAATAAATTGTTTTTATCTGCTAATGATATTTTCCCTTGGATCGACATATAAAATGTAATAATAAAAAAAAGGAAGAAAATCTGAAAAACGTGTACTCACTTTAAAACTTAACTTACTTTAGATTTTAGATTTCAAATACGCACAAAAGTGCTATATATTAAGAGCGCATCATAATTTTTGCGTTGTCCCTATTTTTCTTCCTTATTCCATTAAGTCTGAAAGTGTATGAATATTAATGAGTGTGCCGTATTTTTCTTCCTTGCTCCATAAAGCACTTCTTTGGAATCGAAATCTATCTTAAAATCGCCTACTAAAACTATTTTATAATCTTCGCAAGTATATTCCAACTATACATCACCGTTTTAAAAATTTTTTCTAATGTGCATCATAATCCATGAGTGTGCCGTGTTTGTCTTTCTTCGGTTGATTCCTACTATAACGCCCCGACTTTCGCCAAGGTGGCGATCATTAAACAAATGGAGCTATCATGACGATTTTTTGTATTTATTTGGCAACAGTAATTTAGAATTAAAATGGCGATTTGGAACAACATGCAAGTACAGCATTCCATTACTTATTTATTTATTTTGGGTTGGCAATTAATGTAGTTTTAATAATTAAGTGTCTTTAAATTCCTTAACTGGTGTGTTTATCGCTGATTTGTTCACTTTAGTTTTCATCTAGTTCATTTGGGAACGTTGAAACTTGTGCATAATTCCTAAAGACCCATGACTGCAAAGCTCGCCAAAGTGCGGCAATGTTTTAGGTTAGCGAGAGTGGGGGCGTTAAAATAGGAATAAAATCTTTCTTGCTCCATAAAATACATCTTTAGAATCGAAATCTATCTTAAAATCGCCTACTGAAACTGTTTAACAATCTCCGCCAGGCACATTCCAACTATACTTCACCATTTTAAATACTGTTTGGAATGGACACCATAATCTGGCCATGAGTGTACCGTGTTTTCCTTCCTTGTTCCATAAAACACTTCTTCGGAATAGAAATCTATATTAAAATCGCCTACCAAAACTGTTTAACAATTTTCGGCAGGGATAGTCAAACTATGCTTCACCTTTATAAATACCATTTGAAAAGTGTATCATAATCTATGAGTGTAGCGTATTTGTCTTCTCTGATCTATAAAACACTTCTTCGGAATAAAGTTCTATATTAAAATCGCCTACTGAAACTATTTTACAATATTCGCTAAGCATTCTCTAACTATACTCGAAATATATTTATAATATGAAATATATTTATAATACGTTTTGGCACCAAATTTAGCGATCCAATATCAAAAATTGCAAGCCTTGTGCGACTTTCAACATTTTATTAACGCCCCCTCCTCTCCACATTATCTGGCAAGCACATTTGAAAAGATCTTCAACGTCACAATTCATACCTATAAAACTTGTCGACAAGATCGCGCAGACAAAAATGCGTAGACAAAATTCTGGTATTGAGCGAAATAGCACTCTAGTGCTAAAAGAAAAAAGAGAAAAATAAATGGGGGGGGGGAGGAGGGAATTTAAGGTCATGAAAGCTCATTTGTATCACAAGGGAATATCAAAAGACCTCTTTGAGCATTTGTATACACTAACGATGCAAATGGATTAGTAAATTTCCAACAACCAGAAATTTGAAATGAATTTTTGTTACATAAAATTTCTTAATAGCGAACGTCTTTCAAATAGGTTAAAAAGGATAAATTCAGAGACCTAACCTCAGATTGCCTAGGAATCCAGTGAACTAATATTTAGTATGTCGCGTGTTGTTCTATCTTAAAGTCGGAAAGTGTGGGTACGGGAACACGAAATACTGTGTCACTTTGCAGGACAAATAACTTCTGTCTGCTCATAACTGCCTTAAAAGTAGGACGATAATAGTTATTCGATTTTCGTGCTAACATCAAAAACTAGGGTATTAAAATTTACTTCTGTATTACAAAAACCAATACTGTTTTCCGGAAGCGGGCTCTCAAAAGAAATAACTCCGCTTCGGAAAAAACACTGAAAATACTGGTGTTAAACGTAAAAATAAAAAAAAACTTTTTGAAAAAACACACATAAAATGTTACTTATAAGAAGATACGATCGTTTCGACAGAAAAAATTTTTTCAGTCTTCCTCAGTCAAAGCCCCTCGTCTCACAAAACAGAGGGAACTGTAAAAGATAAACAAACAAGCATGTTGCCACTTGGAAAAAAGAAAAGGCGACAAAACCACGGAGATTAAAAGAAGGGGGGGAAAGGGGATGGGATAAAAAGAAAAGAAAATAAGGAAAAACAAAAATACATAAATAAATAATAATAACAATAATAATAAAAAGCAAAAACGAACACAAACACACACAAAAAGAAAAAACAAAAGGAAACTGAACAAACAAAAAATAAAAATAACAAAAAAACACAAATAATATATATTATAAGTACACATACATGACAGCACATTATATATATATATATATATTTAATTAATTAATAAAATAATTTAAAACAACATAAAGACAGAAACACACACACAAAAACCAAACCAAAATAAAATAAAAAGGGCAAACAAAATAATAGATTAGAAAAAAAAAGAAAAAGAAAACTGCTAGCAGAAGAAAAGGAGAAGAAAGTGAATAGAACCTCACAACAGCAGCTTCCAAGCAGAATGAACGAAAGGAACGGAAGAACCATCGTTCACAAGACGTTCAAAGTACTGGGTAGTGGAAAAACCTTCCAAAAAATAAAGATGGGACAAAGACTGAGGAGTGCGCAATATCTTAGCCTCAGAAAACTGAAAACGAGGATTAGAATTCCAACAATGTGAGGCAATAGAAGATTTCAAAAGCTCGTGCTTAGAAACATATCTCTCATGCTCTTTGAAATTAAATTTGAGAGCTTTTCTGTTCTGACCAATATAGCTCAAATCACAAGATCCACAAGGAATATAATAAACACACCAACGGTTCTCAGTTCCTACTGAGATCTTTAAGGGAAGAAAATTTTAATCTAGGATCTTTAAGGGAAGAAAATTTTAGTTTATTAACAGGTTTAAAAATGACTTTGAAACCGAAATTTTTGAGAAGTTTGGAAATTTTGTCGCATAAAGGTGAAAAGAAAGGTAGTACAATTAATTCATTATGAAAAATAATAGTTGTAGTAGAAGTATTAGGCTTATTAAAATTAGAGAGAGCTTTATCAAAAATAGAGGGCCTAAAACCACGAGAAACAGCTAAGGATTTTAAGTAACTAATCTCATTATTAAGAGTTGAATAGTCAGAACAAATTTTGATAGCACGAAACAGATAAGTGTAAAAAGCAGAAATTTTTTGCCGGTAAGGATGATTAGATAGGGCATGAGAAGGTAAAGAAATTGAAAAGGGTTTGCGGAAAACAGAAGTAGAGGAACCGTCAGGATTCCTAGAAACAAAAACATCCAAAAAGAATTGTTGCACTCCTCTTCTAGAATAAACTGGATACACGGATCAACAGAATTAACAATCAAAAATAGAAATATCACAATTGGAATCTGTTAGAAAGAAAGTATTGTCAACATACCTAACCCAGCACGAAAAATTATTATTTTCCGTGCTGGGAGCTTTTGAAGCTCTTCAAAAAGACCTTGAAGAACTTCTCTTCAAAATAATGCATATAAATATCACATAAGAGAGGTGAGAGAGGATTACCCATAGCATGACCCTCGGTTTGTTTATAGAATGAACCATTAAAAATGAAAGCAGTTTGTTTAAACAAACGCTTACTAAAGCTATAAACTCGCTAGAAGAATAATGAAACTCGCATAAACGTTTTTCCAAGCAGTCAATCGCACCATGGATAGGAACATTAGTAAATAAAGATTTAACATCAAGAGAAAGTATTTTACAATTAGTAGAAGAAAGAAGTTTAGCTTTGTTAACAAAATCATAAGAGTTTTCAACAGTGTGAGTATTACTAGCAGTCAAAGGTGAAATAGTATGCGAGAGGAAACGTGCAAGGTTATAAGAAGCAGTACCAATGTTAGAAACAATGGGGCGAAAGGCAAGAGAAGGTTTCTGAATTTTAGAAAGGGCATAGAAACGAGCACAGTTAGCAATAGAAGGAATAACATAACGTTTAGTTTGAGCATTTAAGATTACAGAGGACTTCACAGTATGTTTAATTTCAGAAAGGTGACTATTAGTAGGATCAGAATTTAATTTAGTGTATGGACCAGTGTTAAGCATGTTATTAATACTATCAATGTAAGAAGATTTATCATGTAAAGTAGTCTGGCCACCTTTATCAGTTTTAGTAATGAGTAAATTAGGGTTAGAATTAAGTTCTTTGAGAGCAGTTTTTTGAGAACGAGAAAGGCTAGATTTAGCATGCATATTATTCTAAGAGATAGTACAGTAGTACCTCTCAATAAGGGGCACCCACGGGACCAGACATTTTGTCCCTTAAATAGAGGTTCCCTTATTCAGAGGGTGCATATTAAAAAGATGTCACATAAATGGAAATCTAGGTTGTACTTTTAATAAATTTTCATAAATAAGTAGCATAGCCACAGTAATTTTAATGAAGCTAGGTTTACCATTAAATTTGAAGTTGCTTCAGTACGGGACTTACTTGGTTTTTGTTTAAACTAAATTTTTGACTTAATTCTCGCAAGCTAAGCTTTTCAACTTCTGCTGAATGGATTACATCAATTTTTTTTTAAATGTTATCCTTTTTCTCTTTGATGCTGATGCCATGCTAGATAGTAGATGTAAAACTATGACTCAAAACTGTACAGCCCTTATGCTCTCCAATCTTAGCAAGAACTGAAAATGAATGAATGCTCTGTAACTTGCTAAAAGTTTTTGGCCCAATACAGAAAATAGGGTTTTGAATTCTTTGAATGTGTATAACCTTCTGGTTGCACCACAACTTGCTGCTTTTTTACAGTGAGTTGATCCCCTTTTCTCTGATGTACTGATAAGCAAGATTCAAAAGAAATAGATTAAAGGATAAATCCCTCGAAATGTTGAAAAGAGGGTTCCCATTCACATTTTCCAGTAATTTCCCATCATTGAGGACTTTTGCAATAGCTCAGGCTAGGGTTAGTTTTTAATGAACTGAAAGGGCTTTTTATGGTTGCACACATATTGAAATGACAGACAGTGACCCCCTTTAGAGAAAAGAAGAGATCTGACTCTCATTTCTGCTTGACATGGCTACTTATTTAGTACAAAAAAGGTTCTGCACTTTTATCACTGAAAGTAAAAAAAAATTCCTTGGGGATTTATCTTTAAATTTTCATTTATTGTTCTCTTGTCACAAAACTATGTTTCACTTACCAGAAACTTGCTTTTGAAACCTATATTTTATTTTTGAAACTTTTTTACGGTAACCCTCAAATAGAGTGTCCCTTATTCAGATGTAAATACATTAAGGTAACTATTCAAAGGGACTGGGACCAACAAAACTGTCCCTTAAATACAGGTATCCCTTATTCGGAGGTTTCTCTGTATTAGCAATAAGATATCGCAGAGTATCAAGTTGGTTAGAAAAGAGTTTTCCACAGGAGCAATAAGTTTGGAAACCGAAACGTTACTAACGCGAGAGAAATTCAAACCTAAACTAAGAAAATCTCTCTGAGAATCGGTTGACAAATGCGAAGACAAATTAACAACAGTGTCCTGAATAAGAGGACTGACAGAACCGAGGGAAGACCTAAACGGAAGAAGAGCTTGGAATTTCTCATCCAAAGTAGCTCTGTGAGAAATAAAACGTCGTTCACCGTAAGCAAAATTCCGTTTTTTCCAGTGAGCAAACGCAGGGTAAGACGTACTCAAAAACAAATGGAGATCATAAAGTTCAGATTCAAGAATCGAAACTTTATAGCGGACATCTTGAATAAAAGCGCGTAAAACTGCCCTCTTAGACATCTTCAGAGCCTTATCAACACGAGAAGAACCGTGAATATTGCACTTAATGTCAATGAACTTATTGACATGACTAGGTTTGCATCGCAAAAGAAAACCTAAATGATTCAAGAAACGAGAGCGTTTCAAACGTAAACAGAGAAAATGGGTAAACAAAGATGAATCCTCACAGAAAAAACTAAAACAGTAAAGAAGTAAGCATGAAAAGTACGCGAAGAAAAAAGGGAGACAGTGAGAACAAAAGTGAGTGTTAATAGTCCAAATAAACAAAACTACGAAAAAACACTCAAAATACTGGTGTTAAACGTAAAAATAATTAAAAAGTTTGTGAAAAAACACACATAAAATGTTACTTATAAGAAGATACAATTCGACTGAAAATTTTTTCAGTCTTCCCCAGTCAAAGCCCTTCTTCTCACAAAACAGAGGGAACTAAAAAGATAAACAAATAAGCATGTTGCCACTTGGAAAAAGGAAAAGGCGACAAAACCACGGAGATTAAAGGAAGGGGGGGGGGAAGGGGCATGGTATAAAAAGAAAAGAAAATAAGGACAAACAAAAATACATAAATAAATAATAATAACAATAATAATATAAAGCAAAAAAGAACACACGAACACAAACACACACAAAAAGAAAAATAAAAGAAAACAGAAAAAAAAAAACATAGAAACACAAATAATATATATTATAAATACACATACAGGACAGCACATTATATATATATTTAATTAATTAATAAAACTAATAAAATTAATTAATAGAACTCCGCTTATTTCATTGGATAATCTGCGTTTTAAAATATTTGGCTTGTATAAATTATAGCCAAATTACATGCTATTTCGTACGTTTGGTTACACAGTTACTGATTGTCATATTCCTTAATATTCCTTTCCTTGTTGTATTATTGCGGGAATTGAATATCAGCACTACATAAAATTAAATAACGTATAAATAAATCTATCTTCCCTGCCCTCCTCAATTTTTTTTAACTAACCAGAAATTTTTATAAGAAATGTAGTATGATTTAAAATGATTTATTGATTACTCGATGCAGATAATACACCAATATCATTGTAAAAGCCTGGCTCCTTAGCGTCGGGTGGAATTGTAGCTAGAAGTAGACATGGAAACTGTATGTAAGTAGTACAGAGTATAATCATCACCTCTTTCGCATAGGAAGCTCTAGCACTTTTACGTCACCAAGTTTTGACGTTATTTGGTTTTCATTTAAAAATTTTATTTTCAAATCTATTGAACTTTTCTGGCGGATTTATCCATGAATAGCAATATTTTAATAATTTGCGATAACGAATATAATTTCACAACAAATGGCAGTTTTTTAACATGACTAATTAGATAATATGATACGGAAATAGATCATAATGAATAATTTTGTATGAGAGAGGTATTTTAATTTTAATGTTTAATTTGAGATATTTTCTAGTATTTGTAGCATTCACCAGAAATTTTAAATAGTTTTACTTTGTGAAGAAAACTGTGATGACATTACCCTCGTGGGCTTAGTAATGACGTCAAAGTTTGGTGACGTAGGACTTGTAAGACTTCCTACGTCTAGGAGGCGTTGGTGGAATCAGTAGGTTTAAAGGTTTGTTCCTTTGCGGGAACTCTTGCTGCTCATTTATTTTTAGCGTAAAAGCAACACGCCCTAGATAAAGAAAGCCTAACACATGAAGGTAAATGTATATGAGGGGACACTTCTCTTAGAAAGTTGGATAATACTGTTGTTGCAAACAGCAGTGCCGGATTAACAATATAGCAGATTTAGCAAATGCTACGGGCCCCGCGCTTTTACCTTGAAAGTTTTCGTCTTTCCCCCTCAAGATCTAGCTTTTTTGACACTTTCCAACAAGGTAGAAAAGTGTTTAAGATTTCGGTTTGTCTGTCTGTCCGTCCTTGACTCGCGTCAATAGGCATTGATTTCTACGAAATTTATATATGTTATTCTTATCTGCAGTACCATGTACCCTATTGTAAAGGATCTATGTAGCATTTATAGATTTTTTTTCTACAGGAGCACTCAAAATAGTCCCAATACATTGCGCTCTATGGGAAGTTATTCTTTAAAGCGTATCACCCTACTAACTACAAGGGGTGATCAAATGAAAAGGTACGAAACAACACGGTGGGTACAAATGTAGACTTTATTCAAAATGTACACCATAGGCCTGAGCACAACGATCCCACTGACGAACAAGCCGCAGGATTCCTTGTTCCCAGAATTCCTGTGGCCGTGACGAGACCCAGTCCGTCACAGCGTCCTTGAGTATGTCGTCCGAGTTGAAGCGCTTCCCTTTCAGGTGGTTTCTTCAGAGGAACCGACACATGGAAATCGCAGGGCGACATGTCCGGACTGTAGGGCGGATGGTCCAACGTCTCCCACTTGAACGTGGCCAGTTCCTTGGCGAAAACGGACATTCCATTTTCTCATTGACTTGTGGGACACACAGCCTTCCCAGTATACGATCATCATCCTGCGATGAATAGTGGCCGGTTTAACACCTTCCGCTGTCAGAAATCGGATAACGCCTCGCTGCCCCTAAATCGTCGAATTTTGCAATGTGAACACCATCCTGTCCTCACACGCACTGCCGCGTCAATTGGACGTAGGAGGGTGCTTTTTACAAGAGCTTCTGCTCTCTCCTGCGGGCCCCCGCATGTTCCTATCCACACAAAAGGATAGGCATTCCTAGATGTATCGCTACGTGCTCTCATAGCTGCATGGACAAATATGATAACGGTTAGGTTGTTGCGACGTTTCGTACCTTTTCATTTGATCGCCCCTTGTAGTTGCGCTGAACCCTGACTTCAAGATAAAACTTTTTCCTCTGTGACTGCAAAAAGATTACAAAGTCAAGGACAAAAAGCCTAACAACTTCTACATCGTTTGTACGATCCGCTTGAAATTTTTCACAAGTTTGTAAAAAAATATAGAAAACAATCTGTCAATTTTAAAAATCTGAAAATCCACCCGTTCCTTCATTTTTAAGCGATTTTTCGCTATTTTCAGCACCATTTCGTTTCCGAGAGTCAGAAAAATTGAATCATTTGCGTGACAAAATGACCTATTTTAAGTGAAAATGACGTCATACAATTGGGGGGATTCCAATACGTTTAAAATAATTTCTCCCGATTACACAGTTTATTATTATTTTTTTCCCCACAAATAAATCGTCTATTGGATATTCGAATGTTTATGTATACAAAACGAAAGCTTTCGACTGCGAAAAGATTCCGCGCGTTTCCAGATGAGCATGAAATTCGATTTGGGTCTGTAATAAAAATTGAATATGAACTTATTTATTTTAGGTGGATGAAAATTAAATATATTGAATGAAAGACAAATTTCCTTAAAATGTTTTTTCTCTCGCCCGTTGTAATTGCCTTCACAACAGGCTTTACTTCTAGTTTTAGAGATATTCTGCTCTTTGAAATGAAACAAAATTGAATGTTATTAAGGATTACAAAATGAAGCTTTGCATCGAAAATAGTGTCTGTATAGTTAAAAGTTTTTCTATACGGGAGCACTCAAAATAATTTCAATACAATACGGTCAATGGCAGTTTAGAGACAGGCATCTATTTTAAGCATATAATACTATCCTGCAATATGATTAGCTAATAATCCGACGACGATCGTGTGCCTCCTTCAAAATTTGAGCCAAAAGCCGGCAATGTTGGCGACTTTTGCGATAAATTGCCAAATTGGGTGCGAAAAAAATGCTTTGAAAAATGAACCGAACTTGGCGATATTTTTATTATTTTACGATAAATCGAAAAAGGTATTTACGTATTATCCCGGCGGTCATTAACGTCAAACTATTTTTTCCTCAAATTTCCTGGCAAACTGTTGGCAATCGTATTCCGAACCATCAATAATTTCATGTGTCCGGCATTTATCTTTGCGAAAAAGTTGCTCGTCTTGGCGGATCGCCTGGATTGTAATACAGTAGACACCGGTTATGGACGTACTCTCACGGGACCTAAAAAAGTAGTACGTTATAGCCGAAGTACGTTATAAATAATACCGCTGGCAAGATTCAATATTGCACAAAAAAAAAAAAAAAAAAAAAAAAAAAAAATAGCGGGCTCATAATTTCACTGTAATATGTGTTTTAAATAAGTCTGATTTTTTTAAAAATTTAAATTAAATAAGCAGAAAATTCTTCATCACTTATAATTTTTATTGAGATAAATAATCAGTTATTTTCTTTTGTTTTAAATGAGCAGATGCTACTTTAAAAATACCGTTTTGGATATCCATAATAGACTTTTGTAGAGTCTCTTCATCATCATTGTGGCATTCAAAAAATCGTGATACTGTTTCTGCAGCATTTAATGCGTGAGGTATGCTTGGTATGGGCTCTTCTGTTTCTTCCTCACTATTATTAGAATCACTATAGATAGGGCTTTTCAGAAGGCATTGATAAATTCCAAAAAAAAAAAACTTTCTGGTTCTTATCCCTGCCTAGCGATCGTTCCCTTCATTCATGCACAATTTATCTCGCTAGAGAATCTGAAAACTGACAACGAGTGTTTTTGAACGAACTGAAATTTATGAGAAAAAGGGAATAAAATGCTTAAAGCAAAATTTCATTTTTGGCTTTGGTGTAAAAAGTACGTTATAGCCGAAGTACGTACTTTTGCTTAGTACGTTTTAACCGAAATTAAATAACATTATAAATATAGGACTTCAATCGGGACCTAGCTTCTAGATACGTTATAACCGATAGTACGTTATATTCCAGGTCCGTTATAACCGGTGCGCACTGTACCTCGAAAAATGTCTAATGTAATTATATTAAGCTATGTCGATTTCTTTGGAAATTTTGAAAATTCGTTACTCGCACTTTAATTAACTGATTTATTGTATTGTGTTTTGTTAAGGGCTATGTGCCTAGGAGTATGAGGGGGTCTCCGACCGACGAAAATTTGTTAATGCATTAGAACCCAAAACGGATTAACGTCCTTATGATTTCGGTTATTTGTCTGTTCTGATGTCCACCCATCCAGTGTTCTAACTGCTGTGGATATACATCGATTTGTGCGAAAGTTATGTTCTTTCTATGTACAGTACCACCTACCATATTGAAAATGGTGTATGTAGCATTTGTAGCATTTATAGTTCTTTTACAGTAGAAAAATATCCAATGTATAGCACAGTCTAAAAAACAGAACTAAAAGGGGGGGGTTCGTGGGGGGGTCTCCCCCTGTATCTGTTGATACAGGAATGACTGAATCAACAGTCATTCTTGAAAACATATTTTAGAGATATTCGATTTTTGAACAAAGTTGGCATATATATTACTAAGGCTCTCAAAATGATGCTCTCCATTGAGAATAACGTCCGTATTATTAATAGTTCTACAGGAGCACTCAAAAGAATTCCCATTGCAGTCTGTGGCATTTGAGAGACACTAATACATTTCTAGCACAAGACAATGAGTATAAAATTTTTATATTCTTCAGTTAAACGCTAAAAAAATTAAAGGTCTTTTACAGGGTCTCATAAAATTGCATTTATAGTGATAATACAACATTTTTTTATCCACGAAATCTCGCCAGTTTTAACTAAAATACATAGCAGATTTGGCGCAAAAATATTTTGTATTGGAAAGTGTTTTATAATCTATGAGCTTGGCATGATTTATCTTTCTTGATTTTTTAAAGCAACAGATAAATTTTGTAATTCTTTTTTTCTTTCTTTCTTTCTTTTCCTTTTCATTTATTTATTTTTTGGATAAGACAATTTCTGAAGCTCTATATAGTGGAACTGTAAATCAGTTGTAGACAACTCATTGAAAGAATATATGTATAACTCGGCTGTTCGAGCCTCGTCAATGGGAGACCCCCCCCTGAACCCTCCTAATTTTTTAGTTTCATGATTGCCATATTAAAACGATATTAATGGACTATGTCATTTTATCTCTCATCTATCGTATATTTCACCTGGTAACCCCATGTTGAAATTTTTAGGATTGTAACCTATTTATAGAAAAATACATGTGATGCACATTCTACAGCTTAGTAAATATTGTAACAATAGATTAAAGCTCTTGTGAACTAATAGTATTTAAATATATGTAAAATATACTTGTGGTGTATATTCTACAGCTTACGAAATAGTGTAACAATAAATTAAAGCTGTTGTGAACTAATAGTATTTAAATAAACGGATGACATTTTTAAACAATCATTTTATCAAATAAATGCATCCTTACGGAGCTTATAGAAAACGGTGGTTTACGTAACACATACTAACATTTTCAGCGGACATTTATTCTTACTTTTATGTCGCGTTTTCGTAACGTATTTTCGTGTCTTATTTTTATGTCACATTTTCAAAAGGGGGTGAGAGATAAAATGACATAGTCATTAATATATTTAATGTGGCTGTTGCATGCCTGCATTATTTAGTCAACTCATTACCTAGGCGAAACTGAATGAGTATTCTAAAGTCAGCAATACGAACACACACAAGAGTATATCTAACAATACTCTGGAACAAAAACACGGTTCTCAGTAAAAAATTTCAGGGAGCATCCAAAAGGGGGGAAATAAAAGAAAGACAGAAAGAAAGGCTGTATCATTATCTTTTCGTTGACTAAAAGCGAAACTCGGACAAACGGAGGAGGGGTATCCAGATCCTTGCACCACCCACCTATGGCCATTTAGAAAATGGATTCCTTACCAATACTGTTACATTTTTGTCTTTATTTGAAGAATGAATCCAGAAATAAACAAAATATAGAAAGAAAACTAAGTGCCGAAACAATAAAACAGACTCAGGGTCTGATCAAGGGCGGATTAAAGGGAGGGGGTCGGAGGAGGTGACCGCCCCTCCCGAGAAAAATGAAATTAATGTAAACAATCCCAACTTACTTCCACAAAATTATATATATATATATATATATATATATATATATATTGTGTGTGTGTGTGTGTGTGTGTGTGGTGTGTGTGAATCTTCCATCCAAGCCTCCACCCACAAAATTGTATTAATCCGTCAGTGGGCCGGATTATTCATTAGGCTGTAGTCTATCTGTCCCGATCATTTCAGGGACTTTTCAGTAACAAGTCGAAAGAATTTTTTAATGAAGTTGTATAATCAAACTTTTCAAAATGACTCAATAGAACGGAAATATTTGTGGCTATTTCTGAAGATGTTCTCTGGAACGCGAGTTGACCTTCTGCATTTCCCCGAGGGCTGAGATCCATAGGATTAAGATTGTAGGAAAAACGCGCCCCATAATCAATAATAATCCCCCACGAAACAATAATTTTTATTTAAATATTGGACATAAAGTTATTTTGTTTTGCAGTAAATATGAGGATGGTATTTTAAACGGATGTTGGGCAGCCCCAAAGTTCTTTTATTTTACAGTAAAGGCATTTTACAGGCATCCACGGCATTTTACGCCAAAGCCACACATCTAAAAGGTATTTTACAGTGTGGCTTTGGCGAAATTCGAAGGTGTATTAGGGTGTAAACTATCTTAGAAGGCTTTTGGTAGTTGGCTTGCTTTGTTTTTACTTAATTATTTATTTTACATTTTACAATATTTAAACAAAGGCGAATTATTTTTTGAAACAATAATAATATATAGAATGTAAGTCATTTTTTTATAGTTGAGGAATCCACTATTACGATAAATTATCTTATTAATCTCGGAAATTAACCACGTTAAATATGAAAGAATTGATTTTTGGCCGATAGAAACCACAGGTCAAGAGCGCGAATGCCAGTACGTTCGTTCATATAAAATAATTAGAACCGAGAGGATCTTCGCACGGTCGGGGTATCCGAGAAGCCATAACCTCAGGCAAACTGAAAACAAAAAGAATTATCGGATACTCTTGACCCACAAAGAAACTCACAAATTACTTGTCACATTTAAGATTATTATGTCTTGCAAAAACATTTGAACGTAATACGATAATGAATGTTTTATCCGAATTTTTTATTATTTATTATATAGATTATTCTATTCCTCTTATAAAGATTTTTTTTTGAGCAAAATATTTTATATCATTTTAACGAGGATAAATTGAAAAGTAATGTACATATGCTTGTAGAACACTAACGAAATGACATTTAGAAGTGTTCCAAGCGGTATGTGGAAGTAACAGTCCCCCTGTACAAGCATGTACAGTTTAAAAACCTTCCGTGTATGCAGTATATTTTGAATGGTGCAGGTATTATTGTGCTAGATCTACCTATCGCCAGTTCGATTTCTTATGAATTAACCCATTAAATAAATTAAGAGAAGTTAAAAATATGTAACTTATAATTAGTAAAGACCGTCCAGATAATGAAATAATTTTACAAGCATGTATTTTTATAGGGGAAAAAATAGTGTTTAAGGGCACAGTTTAAAATACATATTGATTTCGAAGGTTCTAAAAATTTTACAGAAACAATTATTATTTTATGTGTGTAAACTTTTCTAGTTATATGTTTGCATATGGGAAAGGTGGGAAGTGTTAGAAATTCCAAATATATATCCATGAACATTAACATTCATTAAAAAAACCCTGAGTTGTACGAATAAATAACTTTAAACATCGCCAGTCTCACTATCTATTTAGCCCCCCCCCCCAGTGGCGGATTTAGCTCTTGAGAGGCCCGAGGCGCAACTCAATTTTGAGCCCCCCCCCCTCCTAAAAAAATACTTTTCACTATAGTTATACCTTTACATAGCGCGTTCTATGCACACGTTTTTTACAGTAATTAATGATTTACTTAATCACTTTGATTAACCAATATTAAATTACAACAACTGTCTGGTGGCTGTATTTAGATTGTTGCTAATGTTCCGATTGAAGTAAAAGTATTAAAACGATCTGCTAATTCTTAAGAAAAAAATACACTTTATATTAAATTTACTACTCATGTGTATTTTCAATGCACTCAAACCTTTCTTTGTGCGGTATATAAAAATTTCAGTCAAATTGGAAGATAATTGAGGAAGTTATCAATAAAAAAAAAATTAGTAGGCTTGATCGGCCTTTTAGTTTTTTCGATTTTCGACATGTATTTCATCCTATTACATAAGTTTAGGTATTGCATCAACCAATTACATTACGTATGTATTGAATTCTATAATCGCTTAATTTACTTTTTTATGCGGTCCACCGCATAAAAATTACTTTTTGATTGTGTTTCGTAAACTATTTTTTATAGCTACTGGTGAAGTTTAGTGTGATTTTTTTAATGCGTTTTCTTTCATTCGGTCCCTATATACCGCACAAAAACAGGTTTGAGTGTAATCTAGTAACCTCTAAATAATAAAATAATATTTGTAAATTATTATATTAAATTTCACTATCATTGTGCAATAATAATAGGGGACATTTTGAACAGCAGTTGAACATTTTTGAACATTAGTTGGAATTAATTTCATTCTAAAGATTCGGATAATTTTTTGGAATTTCTGGGAATGGACTAATTGATAAAGTCCAAACAAGGACAAAGAAATCTCATTTTTTGATTCTATATTCTCTAATTGAGAATTATGTCTAAAATATAAGTTAATTTATGTTTAAAAAATTATTTTTAAATGTTTTCACTCCTTTTGCATCTAATTTATGTCTACAAACGAGCATTAAAAACTAAAAATATTTTTTATATTTATAGATTAGTATAAAAAATATTTTATCTCATGAAACTTAATAATTTTTTTTACTACTTTTCACTTTTCATGATTAACACTAAATAAACATCAGCATACCTTTAAATATAACCGCGCAAATGCAATTCCATATTGGTGTACCTTGATTTTATCGAATATGGTATTTGCCTCTTGTTTCAATCGTGAAAATTTAGTGTACTTAACAGGCACTTTTGAGGGTCAGAACAGGGGTATCTTGATCAGAAACATGATTTACACCTCACAAAGTTTAGAAGAATTTTTTACTTGGGTAAAGTGAATCAAAAATTTAACATTCCTGTAAAAACATATTTATAAATATTTAAATATATTCATAAAGTTCCCGCTTGAAACCGCTAAACTGTAAGCAGTTTAATGGTGAAAGTAAACTTTCTGTCTAGTATAATTATTGTGTCTATTCAAAAACTGACAATAAGTTTAGGACTATTGTACGAAGTACTATGAGTACGAATTATATATCATTCTATATTTGAAAAAAAAATCCTAGAAGAGAGTAAGAAAATATTATTTTAAGTACTTAAAATATAAAATATATTACTGAGTTAAAAAATAAATTCCACTTTATATTGAAAATCTATATGCTCAAAGCTTCTGCAAAGCTAACGCCTAAGTTTATTATTAATGTTTAGCATTTTCATCTGTGACTATAAAAAAATATGCCGTGATTATAATATAGTTATCAAATATTTTTTAGTTAAAAACAAAACAAATTAATTTAGTCATCATTTACTTTTCAAGTTTTCAATTAACTATGTATGCCATTCCAGCTTAAAATTTGCTTATGAATTTTACCCCACTTCCTATTATGCGATAGAGCTGAAAATTTGCACGCGTAATTCCGGTGACACTGAGTACTGCCCTTCTTAATTTTTAAATACTTTTCTTTAAATTATCATATATTTATTTTCCCAAAAATTGTGTTATCTCGTACATATCAGCTTGTATCTGCTTGATTATTTGTCGGCAGTTTTTTATTATTACACCCTCGGAAAAGTTCTTTTGATTCTAAAAACGATAAAGTCGTTATCTCTAGCTTAAATTTTTAATTTTTAGTGATTTTTCGAAAGGTAAATTATTGCTCTCAATTTCTGTACAACTGACATCCAAACAGCTATACATTTTAGGAATGGAAAAACACTCAAAATGCTGGTGTTAAACGTTAAAATAAATAAAAACTTTGTGAAAAAACACTCATAAAAGGACACTTATAACAAGATACGATCGTTTCGACTGAAAATGTATTCAGTCTTCATCAGTCAAAGCTCTTCGTCTCACTGTTTTGTGAGATGAAGTTTTGTGTTGCACTGTTTTGTGTTATATATATATATATATATATATTCTTTTTGAGAACCGAAATTTTGAGGCCCCTTTTATTTGAGAGGCCCGAGGCGCGCGCCTCATGCGCCTATTGGGAAATCCGCCACTGAGCCCCCCCCCACTTTATTTTGACGGGAATTTTTTCCGCACACTAATTTACTTGCAGAAATTGATTTGTCTAGTGTTAACGCAAATTTGTTCATTTTGAATCAAGAAAATTCGTAAAAGTTGTGTTTTATTTTATTATCGTACAAAACCTACAGATTAGCTCACCCAAGGAGGAGGAAGGGCTGGGATAAACCTCTCCCAAATATAACACGTGGGACCTTTTAGTTTTGTTTACATCTAATTAGCATTAGTAATACCATTAATTAACACTAAACATAAATTGTAATATAATTAGCACTATTTATTTTCTCAATTTAGCTCTATTACTTTAATGTGAGTGTGAACATACATATATATATATATATATATATATATATATATATATATATATATATATATATATATCATCCAATTCCATTTTAATTTTCTTTTTTACCATTGTTTGGGTTTTCCATTTACTGGATATATCTAAATCTTCCTGATTTGCTTAAGATTTGGCGATCAGTGTATATATATATACTACGAAAACTGCAGTAGAATGTTTCCTTGATTCTTGATTCGTAAGATTAGCCTTTTTACTATTATATATGTATATATATATATATATATATATATATATGTGCGTCACTGAGCAGGGGGCCCCTTGGTAACATTTGCTACGGGCCCCGCGCTGTCTTAATCCGGCACTGGGAAACAGATGGCGTTACGCACACTGGGTAACTGCGCATCTCCTGCTTCTGCGCATCCAGGTTGTTTATAATTCCATCGAGACGAAGTAAATGGAGATCGTTGAATTAACGGAACTTCAAAAAAATATGAAATACATAGACTTATAAACGTGATATATAATAATTTCTGGCTTCAGGTGTGTTTTAATTACCTAATTGTGTGTGTGTGTGTGTGCTTTAAAATACTATTTCGTAATTAATATAGGCAATAATTTCGAAGCGAAGTAATATTATGCATGTAATGTCGTGTTATTATTTGCCCTAAAGCTGTATTTTAAAAAATAGTAGTAAATTTAGAAGAATGTTGTATGTGTGAATGCAATATTTAAAAAGTGTTTATTTATAATGAAGATCACACTCAAACAAGCAATATTTACATTTATTTTATGCTGTGACAAATTTTAACACAGCTTTAAATTTGCCGCTAAAAAGCTCATGTTAAATTCATGTTACATTAAGAACTCGCACCATTTTCTAATGTAATACCGCGGCAGACGAAAACTTCTATTCTGTGAGCCACGATATACACACTTGTTCAAATATAAACTCAATATTTTAATAATCTTAAGATAGAATATTTTTTTTATTCATTTGTTACTAAGGCAACCATGTAAGCAAAAGCGAAAGAAATATTTTAAATTTAGTGCTCGCGTTAATAATCCCGTTCACATGCTAGGTCGGAAAATTAAAAACAAGTAAAATTAGTTATCACGGTGTATTAGTGCACGGGAAATGCTTTATTCTTTTGCCGCTAGGATCACTGCACGTCACTAGATTTCAATGTTTACATAATTGAAACTTATTTGGGGTACCAAAAGTTTAACATTACAGCTATGGAGAGTGTCCACTCTTATAGTATATCTCCGTGGCCTAACAACTCCTACGTCAACAAGCTTTGACGTCATCACTAGATATATATTAAAAAGTTTTATTTTCATAAAATAAAACTATTAAAAATTTCTGGTGAATTTACTCGGGAATAACAATATTTTAATAATTTGAGATAAAAATATAATTTTACGACAAATGGTAGTTTTTAATCATGGCTATAATTAGATAATGTGATAAGGAAATAGTTCAGAAACAATATATGATGAAGGTATTTTAATTTTAATGTTTAATTCAAGATGTTTTCTGATATTTATTACATTCACTAGAAATTTTAAATTGTTTTAATTTTTGAAAGCAAAACTATACTCGCGTTATTTTCGTAAGCTTAGTGATGACGTCAAGACTTGAGTTGTTAGGTTTTCTGTAAGAAGGAGGTGTTGGTAAAAAGCGGCAGTCATCCATTTCTAGTTTTGATTATGGGCTGATTCCAAGAACGATGTTTCTAGGATACCGCAGCAATTTCTTTGGCTTTTGAAGTCCTGTGGGATGAGTTTTCTTTCAAAGTAATCGCTTTGCATTTGCTAACGCCTTACTTAATTTATCAGTCTTGCACACACATTTCTAACGCTTGTTAAGGGTCATTTTGTTTGTTTTAGTTTGGAGAGACTTATGGTGAGATTTACCAATGATAACCATGTCATAGGCCAGTATTCCTGAATCATTTTTGGTTGACGGCAAGCTGAAAATATCTAGAATTATTTGCGGCACTCCTGAATATGAAAATTGCAAAAGTTGTATGAAACAAAAAGTTAATAAATATAAATAAAATTTTTTAAATTATTCATTTACAAAAAAAAAAACCCTCAATGTGTGTGGGGGCTGTTTTTGCATGAGTCTTCCTGCGAACAGCTGTTTCAAATATCGACAGAACCGTTTTCCATGCTATGAAATAAAAGTTTTGCCTTTCATAGTGTATAGCTCGGTGAAAGTTGAACAAGACAGCACATCGTAAATAGAAAATGGCATATCGCTGATAGGACAGCACCAACTCTTCGCGGCGCATTAGACAATCCCTTGCGGCACACCAGTGTGCCGTGGCATACAGGTTCAGAAACACTGTCATAGGCGAACAATGCAATTCTGGCGGCATGGTGTCTGGGAAAATCATTTATCGAGTTGGAAAGGATAGGTGCACCAGTAACTGGCACTTTGACAGATAATTTGTTATAATAAGTTTTTATTTCAGAACTGTTATCAAATGGTGCTATCTAGTACCAATTTAAACACTTGTCTAATTTTATGCTTTTTTTAAACAGAATTACCTCCAATTCACCTTCTTCTTTACAGTAACCTTCAATTATTAGTTAATTTTTATATTGCTCTTAAAGCGTCGATGGCTATTGCACCTACCCTAGGGTAGGAACTAGTATCGAGCCTTGCCGGACACTGCTTGATATAGGATTAGATTTTAGAGATAATGTCGTCTACTTACACGGGGAGGTTTCTGTCTTTCAGATAATGCTCAATAATATGAGTCGTGTCATCAGGTATATTGAGTTGTATGAGTATGTAGATGATACCAGTATGCATTCATATTCATCAAACTTCATTCTAATAAGTGGTATACTCCATTATCCGGGATCACACTGACTAATAATTATGGCTTGGTGCAATGAAAACTTATTAAAATAACAGGAATATTCCTTTAATTGATATTCCATTAAGCGGGTTTGTCTGTTAATAGATCAGAGATGTCATGCAATAAAACCTGGGCATCTGTCAACAAAACACCATAAAAGCATAAGTCAATTTGTGTCTGCGTCAAGAAGTAATTCTTGCTTGAAAATGTTGGTTTACGAGAAAAATTCTCATTTACGGGATTTTAATTTTCTGCTTCGGTATGCTCTCAAAAATTTATCGTGACGCCATATTAGTGGGGAAAAAAACGAACAAAAAAAACCTGTGATTTCTACGCTTCAAGAACAGTGACTGTCGCGTCAAAGACCGGGATAACGATGAAAGAAAAGTTTTCGAAAAGGGAAAATTGAAGGTAAAACTTGCATCAAAACCAACTAAGATAAACCGATGCGTTTGGCATACGCATCCTAACTAATATTATAAATGCGAAAGTGAGTTTGTTTGTTTGTTTGTTTGTTTATGACGCTTTCACGCCTAAACCGCTGAATCGATTAGGATGCATTTTGGTTTAGATATAGAGGGGACCTCGGAGTTGGTTATAGGCTAATTAGAATTTTAGATTCTTAATTACTTTTTTAATTATTAATTAAAAACCGTTTTTACACATCCATGGTTGGCGAGTTTCGCCCGTATCAAATGATTCATGTTTTGAGCTAACAAGAATGCTATTACTTCAATAAATAAGCGCGCGTGATTCTGAAAAACATTAAATACCACGGAAATTAAGATAGTTTTATGCCAAATCTATCTATCTGTAATAATAAAAATGAATGTTCTCCAGACAAATCTACAGAAAGCAGAGCTTTGAAAATTTGAGCATGATTGAACCCATAACTTCGGTAAAGTGCACCTGAGGCTCAAAATTTTGAAATTTTAACTACTTTTCAAACTATTAATTAAAAGCCGTTTTATCGCCCGCACAAAATGATTTATGCTTTTGAAATAAAGCAGAAATTCTATTTGCAAAATCACATGCATTTGAAAAACATGGAAATTATGTTGATTTTACGCCAAATTAAAAAGCATAAGTAAAGAAAAGGGTACTTACGTATTATCCCGGCGGTCCGCCAAGACAAGCGATTTTTTGCCGAAATAAATGCCGGGCACATGAAATTATTAATGGTTTTGAATACGATTGGCAACAGTTTGGCAACCCATTTGACGATAAAACAGTTTGGCGGGAATGACCGCTGGGATAATACGTAAGTACCATGGTAAGTACCAATAAAAATCCAGATGTGTTTCTTAAAGTTCATAAATTTCCAAATCCTACCAATAATATAAATGTGTACGTTTGTGTGTTTGGATGTTTTTGACTGAATCACACAAAAATGGTTGAACGGATTTGAAAAAATTTGTAATGAAAATAGCTTATGCCCTGGATTAACATACAGGCAGCCTTTCAAGCATATAGCATAAATAATTCTTTTACAAAGACACTCAAAATAATTCTAATGCATTGCGCTCTATGGAAATTTTCTAGCTACTAAACCGATTCTAAAACTTTTTTCATTGATTAAAAGTTACATTATTCCAGAGTATCATTGTTTGTTTTTGGATTAAGACCGATTGACTGCACTAGGGTCCTAGGCCTATATGGAAAATTCCTCTGTGGGGGATTTTCTAAGGGATCCTAGCCCGTATTTATGCGAGGTTTTTTAGAAAACCACGGAAAACTGGGAGCGGCTAGGTCGACAGGCGCGACCAGGGTTTGAATCTGGCACCTCCCCCCTTGCAGTTTTGAGAGCAGAACTTCTTAGACACTGGTGGCATCCTAAGTGTTATAGGCTACCTTTAATGCATATATCACAGATGGTTCTTTTACAGGGATGCTAATAAAAATTACATTACGCTCTATGTGCATCTCAGTAAGTACTGAACCGATTCCTAAACTTTTTTACTGATAGTAAGCTACACTATTCTTGAGTATTATAGGCTAAAATTCATGCATGTAGCATAAATAGTTCCTTTACAGGACCACTCAAAATAATTCTAATACATTACGCTCTCTTGGTATCTCTGTAACTACAGAACCGATTCTCAAACTTTTTCACTAATAGAAAGCTGCTCTATTCCTGATTAAAATAGACTAAAATTCATGCATATAGCATAAATATTTCTTTTACAAAACAGTTCGCAAATACTGTCATAACTGTCTCTATTCGCCAAATGCATGAAAAAAAATCTAAACTTTGTGCATATTCTCTTATTTTAAATGAAGTATACTAACTTGCATTTCATTTGAAACAAGTAAAAAGCAAATAATATTTAAATGCAGTTCCTTTTGTCGCAACAATATTTGTTATTCACACATGCTACCTTTCTGTCGGGACCTAATTCTAAAGCCGACGCGGACGAAATCGCGGGTAGCAGCTAGTCTATTATAAAATACTTTCCAACACAGCACTATTTTTGCGACAAAGTTGGCGATGTATTGGGCTTAAATCTGGCGAGATTTCGGAGAATCTGATCACTCAAAGAGTTTTCATTCAGTCTGTACTCGATATTGATAGTTGCAAATTAATTCATAATTCTCCTATCGAACCCCTCTCTTTTGTTATTCCCTTAGACTACAAGGAATTGGATGTGATATTGAATCTAAACTAGAAAATTAAAAAGTCTGACTTGTGTCCTGAAGCACTTCGTGCGCGCGCTCTTGAGACCATTCAGGATCGTTATCCTACTCCCATGGGCGTCGCCAGAAAATTTTCCAGTGTGGGTCAAAATGTGGAAATACTTGCAGTCACTGGGCGGGGGGAGGGGGAAAGAAGTGATAAAATCGATCTGAAACAAAATTATTGGGATATATATACATTTCGTGGTGGGGATATAAATTCGTCGTGGAAATTTGGATGGCCAATAAAAGAAAAATTGACAAAACTGCTTTTGTCCTGCCCGACAAAATGCGGCCTAGTTTCTAAAGTCCTATTGTGTACGCAAGTGGGAGGTCGTACACGTAAAATCTGTTCGTGACTCCAACGTCCTCCATGTTCAAACAATACCTCTGAGCCGATCCAGGTGCTAGGTCTCTTATCTGGTTTTTGTTCAACTCGACCTAAATCGGTTCCCGAGACCGTAGATTTGAGACCCCGAGCTAAATCGGTCTTCCACCTACTGGGGCTCATTAAATTGGAAGCCACTCTCTTTCGATCATCGCCGTTCTATATGGAGGATCTGGCTCCTTTCTGCAGTTGCCAGAGGGTATTAGTAACAACAACGGTAGACTGCCTAATAAGCCATGCTGATTACCCAGATGAAGGACTAGACTTAAGATTTGGAGGCTATTGTCAATTAAATCAAACTAAATTCAGTCAAATATATAATGTGCTTTTTTCGGTTTTTTTTTTTTTTTTTTTTTTTTTTTTTTTTTTGTCTCTTTTTAAGGCAAAGCATATTAGGACTCTCTGCCACAGGTAGGAATGCCTAGAGCAGAGGACATACTAATCGGTCTAATGTGTATTCACGCGGAGAAAACTGCTCAAAATTCCTCACCGTTAGATCGACAGCCATGCGGTAGGCCAGAACTCAGGGACCCTACCACTATGTTATCGGAGAATAACAGTGACGGATAGTTCTCTCTCCCGGATAGTCCAATTCTTCTGAAAAATAGCCGCGACCTTCCATTTAGCGTTAGCACTATGCATGTCGAATAAAAGAAGTGAGTATTTTTGTACCTGCGAGGTCAATCTCGACACTGGGACCGATCGACCAATCAAAACGCACGGATTTCTCTCCTTTTTCTTAAACAAATGCATTGTCTTCAGAATTTCCGAGGGATAGAGAGAAATCGATCAAGGAAGGAGTGTATTTTTTAACAGGGAGGATGAGTCAACCTTGCCAGGGAAAGGGTTTCTTTTGTGGGAGTGCTTAATACACCATAATACACGCAATAAAACACCCATCCAAATTCTACTCTTCGTTATCGGAATGCAAGTTTTCGCCTTTGTCTGACGTGTCGGAAAAAAAAGTTATTTCCGATAGTGAATACGACATCGGAGCGTTTCCGACCAGTGTCCAGTGTCTTATTCCATCGACCATTGGTAGCTCTTTATTTTACTTAAAATATAGTTAAAAAAACCAAAAAACACGCTTTGGTGATAAATTGAACTAACTGAAAAGCGAAAAATAATTCTTAGTATAGAAATAAATTAATGAACGAAAAATAGTATTATTGTGAAAAAAGCGTGGGGCGCTTTGTGCTATATTTTTTGTATCATTTTTGTACTAATAGTACCGATCGAATATTCTCAAAAACTAATGTATGGAGCACCCCACGCTTTTTTCACAATAATACTATATTTCGTTCATTAATTTATTTCTATATTAAGAATTATTTTTCGCTTTTCAGTTAGTTCAATTTATCACTAAAGCGTGTTTTTTGGTTTTTTAAACTATATTTTTATTTTTCACTTTTTAGTTCGATTTTCTATAAAAGCGTGTTTTTTAGTTTTTGTTAAACCGTATGTATTTAAAATTTATTTTTAATTTTCGATATATCTCATAACACACTAAATAACACTAAGTTGGAAAGTACAAACTGTGAGATAATTTATTTTCACTGTGCACCAGTGGCGTAGCCAGGATTTTATTTTGGGGTGGGCTGGGTATCAAATTTAAAGCTAAAGTTCAATTGTAAGCTAAAATCAAATTGTACGCTAAGTTAAGGGTCCCATTTTGGGGGGGAGCAGCCCCCTGAGCCCCCCCCCCTCTTGCTACGCCCCTGCTGTGCACCAAAGTATTAATCAACCTACAGTTAAATGCTACCTTCCTCACAAAAAGGAAAAATAGGTCTCTAATCAACAAATAAAAGCGTCTTAAAAAGAATGGCCTTAACATGTTCTTTCACGATATTTTGTAAAAATGAAAATATTGTCGTGCCCAGGATTCGACCCTGGGTTATCGCGGCCACAGCGCAACGTACTAACTACTATACGATCACGGCCACAGTAAAAAAGGTTTTCTTAAGATTGTAATCTTTGGAAGTGTTCTACTTTCAATCAGGATAAGAAATGAGGAAATTATTTAATCCTGGCGATCCTGATCAGGATAATGAGATAAACTTATAAAATTACTAGCGGCTACCCGCGACTTCGTCCGCGTCGGCTTTAGAATTAGGTCCCGAGAGAAACGAAGCATGTGTGAATAATAAATATGTTTGCGACTAAAGAAACTGCATTTAAATATTATTTGCTCTTTACTTATTTTAAATGAAGTATAATGCATGGTAGTATACTTCATTTAAAATAAGAGAGTATGAAGAATTACTAAATTTAGATTTTTTTCAGGCATTTGGCGAATAGAGACAGTTACGATAGTATTTGCGAACTGTTTCGAGTGTTCTTGTAAAAGAAATATTTAGGCTATATGCATAAATTTTAGCCTATGTTAATCAGGAATAGTGCAGCTTTCTATTAACGAAAATTTTTAGAATCGGTTCTGTAGTTAAAGAGATGCCCATAGAGCGTAATGTATTAGAATTATTTTGAGTGTTCCTGTAAAAAAACTATTTGCGCTACATGCATGAATTTTAGCCTATAATACTCAAGAATAGTGTAGCTTATTATCAGTGAAAAAAGTTTTGGAATCGGTTCAGTATTTAGAGAGATACACATAGAGCGTAATGTAATTCTTATGAGTATCCCTGTAAAAGAACTATTTGTGATATATGCATAAAAGGTAGCCTATAACACTCAGTGTCCCCCCAGTGTCTAAGAGGGTCTGCTCTCAAAACTGGAAGGCGGGAGGTGCCAGGTTCAAACTCCGGTCGCGCCTGTCGACCTAGACGCTCGCAATTTTCCGTGTTTTTTTCCAAAACTTCGCGAAAATACGGGCTAGGATCCCTTAGGAAATTCCACACAGAGGAATTCCCCATATAGGCCTAGCACCCTATAGGCCTAAGACCATATAGGCCTAGGACTTTCAATCAGTGAAAAAAGTTTTAAAATCGGTTTAGTAGCTACAAAATTTCCATAGAGCATTATTTTTGAGTGTCTTATTATTATTTATGCTATGTGCTTGAAAGGTTGCCTGTATGTTAATCCAGGGTATAAGCTATCTTCATTACAAATTTTTCCAACCATTTTTGTGTAATTCAGTCAAAAACACCCAAACACATAAACGTACACATTTATATTATTGGTAGGATTTGGAAATTTACGAACTTTAAGAAACACATCTGGACTTTTCTTGGTAATTACATATTATCCCGGCGGTCATTCCTACCAAACTATTTTTCCGTGAAATGAGTTGCCAAACTGTTGCCAATCGTATTCAAAACCATTAATAATTTCCTGTGCCCGGCATTATTAATGCCGGGCACAGCATCTCGGCAAAAAATGTATTTATCTCGGCAAAAAATCGCTTGTCTTGGCGGACCACCGGGATAATACGTAAGTACACTTTTCTTTATTTATGCTTTTTAATTTGGAGTAAAATCAACATAATTTCCATACTTATTTATGTTTTCCAAATGCATGTGATTTTGCAAATAGAATTTCTGCTTTATTTCAAAAGCATAAATCATTTGGTGCGGGCAATAAAACGGTTTTTAATTAATAGTTAGAAAAGAAATTAAAATTTCTGAGCCTGAGGTACACTTTACCGAAGTCATGGGCCAAGTCATGCTCAAATTTTCAAAGCTCTGCTTTCTGTAGATTTGTCTGGAGAACATTCATTTTTATTATTAGAGATAGATAGATTTGGCATAAAACTGGCATAATTTCCGTATTATTTAATGTTTTTCAGATGCACGTGCTTCTTCATTGAAGTAATAGCATTCTTGTTGGCTCAAAACATGAATCACTTGATACGGGCGAAACTCGCCAAGCATGGCAACGTAAAAACGGTTTTTAATTAATAATTAAAGAAGTAATTAAAAATCTGAAATTCTAAGTAGCCTATAACCTTCTCCAGGGTCCCATCTATTTCTAAAACCAAAATTCATCATAATTTATTCAGCGGTTTAGGCGTGATAGCGTCATAAACAAACAAACAAACAAACTCACTTTCGCATTTATAATATTAGTTAGGATTGTATTGTCACCGGTTCTTCATAAATGTACAATGTTTAAATTAAATCTGACCGTTTAAAGTGTGCCAAATTTGATGCCTGTATGAGTCGGTTACAAACATACATACAGGTGAAGCTAATAAATAAAAGCGTGTTAAAATCAGGATAATGGGATAAACTTATCAAATTATTGTATTGTCATCGATCCTTGATATATCTGCAAAGTTTAAATCCAATCTGACCGTTTAAAGTGGGTCAAAATCGAGTTCAAAGGAGTCGGTTACAAACATACATACAGGTGAAGCTAATAAATAAAAGCGTGTTAAAATCAGGATAATGTGATAAACTTATCAAATTATTGTATTGTCATCGATCCTTGATATATCTACAAAGTTTAAATTAAATCTGCACGTTTAAAGTGGGTCAAAATCGAGTTCAAAGGAGTCGGTTAGAAACATACAAGCATACAAACATACATACAGGTGAAGCTAATAGAAGCGTGTTAAAATTTTTTTTTACAAAACAAAACAACAAAATTATATAATTACACTACATTCTTGAAAATTTTTAATCCATTTTTTATGACAAGTAACAGGACAACTACCCCCGCCCCCCCCCAAAAAAAAAAGTTACATATTCGGTAATCGGTACATTATACGAAAAAAAAGTAATTTTAGTCTGTTCTTACGTTGTGCATGGGCCCCAGTATGGCCGAGTGGATATAGACACTGAGCATGGTAGATAGCTGAAGTGTGAAGGTCCAGGGTTCGGGCCAATTGCGCGGCCATATGTCTAACGGTTGCGTTTTAAGTGGTTTTCTCCAGAGGTTGAATAAGCGGAAGAACCCCTTAAAAAGTCCTCCGTCCAAAGCACCGCTCCTTAGTCAAATAGCCCTTGAGCACCTTTGCCTTAATAAACGGTACAATACAGTACTTGCAATGTGTATGCTCGTGCAGCGTACCTCTCTCCGAATTTGCACACTAGGGGAATTCCCCGTATTTCGATTAAAAATAAAACAAACCTTCATTTATAGAGAAGTACGGGTACAATGAGGATCAAAAGTAGCGTTCATAATACTGGGATGTTCAAATTAGAAGGTCTTCAGAATGCAAAGAGTTCATTTTATGTTAAGTCTACGGAGTTTCGCTGGGAGCGTCGTAATGTGTTCATAATACCGAGGTGTTCACATCAGAGAGCGTTCATTGTATACTAGTTAAATAAACTAATTGAAACGTGAAATGATAAAATGATGATTCAGGCGAAGGATAAAACTGTTTTGTTAAAGTGAAAAATGTAGAAAGTTAATTTTAAAGCAAATAAGATTTACAATTGTACAAAAAAAAGGTTATTTAAAAAAAATATCAGTCAAATGATGTAAGGAATTTTACATAATTTAAAGGCTGTAGTTTGAAAGTTTAATTTGCGTGATGCACAGTGAAAATATGCAGTTGTTAAGCAGATACGTTTGATGATTGCTTGCACGCCATCCTCTTTTTCTACCATCACAGAACATGTGTCATAACCTTCACTGTAAAAAAAAAATAATAATTTCGTGAAAACGCTGAAAATGTACTGGCCACTGGGACGCCATTACTATTTCCGTATATTTACGGAATTCTATTCCTGTAAATTCCACTAGAAATTTTGTACCAGTGAAACGCTGGCCCTTGATACACAGAAATTACTCTGTATTCAAATATAAACGAGGAATTTCCGTAAAATTTTACTGAAAGTTTCCAGTAATTGTACGGTTATTTGTGAGAGTGTTGTTCTATTAGTTTTTTCATGTTCGGTCCGATATGGGAACATTTTTCTGTAACGGAATGAGCAAGTGCTTTTCAATTTTTGTAGGATTGAGAAGCCTAGAAATTCTTTAATTATCAGTAGTGCTGATTTGCCAAAATATACACAAAGGAATAATTGTTCTTTCACAACAATATCGGCAGTCTCATCTGTTAGAATGGAGAATGTTGTATGCAGAGAATTGTTAATGTCGTTAATATACAATGACCAATGCTTTTGAAATAAAGCATAAATGCTATCTGCAGAATAGCGTGCATTTAAAAAACATGAAATGGCATGGAAATCACGTCAGTTTTATACCAAAATAAAAAGCATAAGAAAGAATTAAGTCAAACGTGTTTCTTGAAATTCATAAATTTTCAAATCCTACTATAAATATGTATGCTGGTGTGTTTGGATGTTTGTGACTCAATCATGCAAAAACTGCTGAACGGATTTGGATAAAATTTAGAATGAAGATAGCTTATAACCTGGATTAACATATAGGCAACCTTTCATGCATATCGCATAAATGATTCTTTTACACAGACATTCAAAACAATTCTAATACATTACGCTCTATGGGCATCTTTGTAACTACTGAACCGATTCTAAAACTTTTTTTCACACATAGAGAGCTACACTATTCCTGAGTATTATAGGCTACCCCTCATACATATTTCGTAAATAGTTCTTTTACAGGGATTCTCATAAGAATTACATTACGCGCTTCGGGTATCTCTGTAATTACTGAACCGATTCTAAAACTTTTTTCACTGATAAAAAGCTACACTATTCCTGAGTATTATATGCTACTTTTCGCGGATATAGCATAAATCGTTCTTTTACAGAAACACTCATAATGATTCCAATACATTACGCTCTATGGACATCTCTTTAACTACTGAACCGATTCTAAAACTTTTTTTCACTAATAGTAAGCTGCACTACTCCTGAGTATTATAGGATACCTTTCATGCATATAGCATAAATAGTTCTTTTACAAGGACACTCAAAAAAAATTCTTGTACATTACGCTATAGGGATATCTCTGTAACTACAGAAACGAGTTTAAAGATTTTTTATGGTTATTTTGGTCTATAGTGCTAGTGTCATCAAACTATTTCTTTTCTGTTATTCACACATGCTTCATTTCTCTCTGGACCCAATTCTAAAGCCGACGCGGACGAAGTCGTGGGTAGAATCTAGTTTGTTGATAATCACACACACACACACACACACACACACACAATAGAAAGAAAATAAAAACTTAGTTCTTTAACCCAGACAGCACAGCAAATTTGCGTCAAACTTGCAGTAAGCATGATTTATCAAGTCAATGAACTTGAATTAAGCTTGAAAATTTCAAGCGTGTAAACTTAATGCAATCTTGAATCAAGTGTTCAAGTTTACACTTGCCCAACTTGAAATAAGCTTGACATAGCAAGCTTGGATCAAGCTTGACATAGCAAGCTTAATTGAAACTTTAAAAAATTTCTCCCCCAACAAAAGGCTTAATACCTGGGGAGCCCTCTCCGCTGAAACTTCAAGTTATTTTAATCTGTTTCCATCTAGCGTCCGCTGCTGGGATCGATCTCGGGACCTAAGGTGTGGGAAGCCAGCGTCCTAACCACCATGCCAATCTCACTCGCAGAGACAAGACTAAAGTTTGAAGTGACTGTTATGGTTGTCACGCCGTTTTTTTGGCAAGATTGATCAGTATTGGCCGATGCCGATCTGTTTCTTTTATTTTTCTATGGGATGAATCAAAATTAAAATAATGTTTTGGGCAATATTGGCCAAAATCGAGACAAACGACTGATTTTGAAATCAATTTTGTACTATATTTTAATTTTATTTTGAAGAATTTCAATATTTGCAAATATAGAATCTTTTTTTTTAAAAATTCTATGGTCAAGTACAGTTATGACTGATGATAAATTATTTGTTATGTGAATGTGGCTTTCCAAATCAAGCAGTAATCAAGTTGTATTCAAGCTTGACAGTTCAAATGACTTAAGTTCGGCGGGAAAATATTTGCTGACTCATTTTTTTTGTAATCCCCAAGCTTGCTGCAAGCTTAAAATGAATTGAACTGTCAAGCTTGTATTAATAAGTCAAATTCAAAGACATGTCAAGCTTGATTTATGCTTATGTGCTGTCTGGGAAATACGCTTGACAAGCAAATTATGGAATGTAAAAATAAAACTATAGAACTATGTGGGGCAAATAAACTGATAAGAAACTTGAAATCGTAAAAGTACATTTCAGGCGAAGAATGTATCTTAAATATTAATGTTAGAACAATTAAGATTACAAGATAAAATATGAAAATGATCTGATTTTCTATAAAGATGCTGCGCATGTGTTGAAATCTGCGACGGATTAATGCAATTTTGTTTATGTGTGTGTGTGTGAGAGGGGAGTGGGGGGTGGACGAAGGTTAGTTGGAAGATTTACATACACAAACACAACCATTTTATGGAAGTAAAATAGGGTTTTTAAATTGATTTTTTTTAACGAAAGGGTGTACGTCCCTTCCCTTTAATTCGTCCTTGGTTGAAACATACCAGCAATTAGGAAAATAATATTTTTTTCACAGAAATTTTACAGCAAGTTGTTACAGTATGTTAAAATACATAAATTACTTTACTTCCGGAAAAGGGGCAGGTGACATTTTTTGTATATGATGCCTAATTTTTTTTAAAAAGGTCACATTTTCCAGGGGGGGTCAAGTGACCCGTTTGACCCCCCCTCCCGACGCCCATGCCTACTCCTGATTGGTTCCATGTCTATACGGACGGTTCTCTGTTGGATTTTTCACAAGGTGCTGGTGCTGGAATCTATTGTGATCTTTTCTGCTTTTGTCTGGCAGTTGGAAGGTACTCAACTCATTTGGATGGAGAGCTAGAATCAATTTATGTTGCTCTCCAGCAGCTCCATGTCCGACAGGATTCTTTCAAGAAGAGGGCAGTAATTCTCTCTGATTTCACTTCTGTTTTACAAGCTCTCTTATCTAATCAAGAAAGTAAAAGCATTTTTATACCCCGGAGTAAATCACTTCTTGAGCAAATGCATCGTAAAGTGTCTTTCTAATGGGTACCCCCACACTGTGGTTTCGAAGGGAACAAAAATGCGCATTCTTTGGCAAAGCGAAGGTGCAATATCATACAAAAGTTGGACAGAAGTTTGCCCTTTCATTCTGCAAGACTTGAAATAAAGAAGGTCTTTAGACATTTCTTCAGAGTGCTGGCTGTTCAGTCTTCACAAACTAAACCCTGGAGTGTCCATACTGACTCTGGCTCTCACTGCGTTCCAGATTCCCCTCGTCCTGCTGACAGCAGGCACGTATAGCCTAGTAAGGCTATAAAAATTTGCGACTGCAATTTTTATAGCCTTACTAGCAGACCCGCACGGCGCTGCCCGTGAACCCCTTAAATTATGCGATTTACAAAATCTGACATGTAAACTGCAACTCCAGATTAGTACTCTAGGCCGCAATTATATAACAGAATGTGCAGATAATGGTTCCAGAGTTTCAGGTACGTACTTACAAACGCACCACTAAAGACAACTCACTGCCGTGGCCGTCACATATTTCTCCCAGAAATATCGTGTAATTTGCATTAAAATTGCTGGAGTTATTAAATATTTCATCCAATTAAACAAATTATCTTGTAAAATCCACAATTTTCGATTGAAGTTTCTGAAAATTAGGAAATGTTAGGTCGTTAAACGTATTAAATACCATAAAAAATTTCATGAAAGACCCCATTGGGAAAAACGCGACAAATGACAGAAAAATCGCTAAACTTGGCGACTTTTGGCGAAATATTGCCAAATTTGGCGCCAAAAATAAGTCCCAAAAATTAGGTTTTCGAAGACCTACGACCCATAGAACCCGAGATTTCCAGAACATTCCTTATCAATGCAACAAAAAGCAAAATTTAACTATTTAACGCGCAGAATACGAATTTTAAATTATTTTAAACCCCAGAACAGCGGGTTGCTCCCAAAATTCGTAACACAGGGTAAGAAAATTTCCCTTTTAGAACGGTTTTTAATTAATAATTAAAAAAAGTAATTAAAATTTTAAAATTCTGATTCTCAGGTGCACATTATCGGCATTCGTGGGCTTATATATTCAAATTTTCAGAGTTCTGCGTGCAGTAGGTTTGTCTGGAGACCGCACACAAACAGATTTACAAACATTCATTTTTATTATTATAGAGATAGATAGATTTGGCGTAAATCTGATGAAATTTTTGTGCCATTTCATGCTTCTCAAATGCAAACGATTTGTTTTATAGTAGCATTCGGGCGAAACTCGCCAAGCATGGCAACGTAAAAAACGGTTTTTTACTTTTGCGGTTACCACTCACTTCAAGCATAAATCTTTTCATGAGGCCAAAGTTCGCCAAACATGACGATCTAAAATCGGTTTTTAATTAATAATTAAAAAAGTAATTAAAATTTCAAAATTCTGAGCCTCAGGTGTACATTACCGAAGGAATGGGCTCATATGTTCGAATTTTCAGAATTCTGCGTCCAGTAGTTTTTTCTGGACATCGCACGCATGCAGATTTTCAGACATTCAATTTTATTGATATAGATTGGCGCAAAACTGACTAAATTTCCGTGCCATTTCATGTTTTCCAATGCATGCGATTTTGTTTCACAGCATCATGCTGGCGAAACTCGCCGAGCATGGCATCCTGAAAACGGTTTTTAATTAATAATTAAAAAAGTAATTAAAATTTTAAAATTCTGATTCTCAGGTTCACATTATCGGACTCATGGGCTTATATATTCAAATTTTCAGAGTTCTGCGTGCAGTAGGTTTGTCTGGAGACAGCACACATACAGACAGACAGATTTACAAACATTCATTTTTATTATTATAGAAGATTCACCAAACATTTGACATGCGGATTAATCCTGAAACGCGCGTTATAGTCACCGGTAAGATATCTTACCGTTGACTTTAACACGCGAGTTTGGTTTAATTCGCGTGTTAAATGTTTAGTGAGAATACGCGCGTTAGACTCTTGACTTGGCAGGATTTACACAGTGCCCACCTTCACCGTTTTGTGTTCTAGTGGACAATATATGACGGCTGTGCATTTGGACGAATGCTCTGCGTTATTGTACTGCAGCTCTATTGTTCAAAAATTTTGGAGTGCTTGAGCCTAATGACCTGAAGGTCATATGGCAGGCATTTGCTAAATAAGATTTAGGAGAATCTGTAAAAAATGTTTTATTATCACTGTAAATGTAATTTTGTGAGACCCTGCAAAATATCTTTAAAAGTTTTTTTTCATCAGGTTTAACTGATAAGTAAACTGTTATAAATATTTTTATACTTATTGTGTTGTGGTCAGACAAACCGAAATCATAGATTGGAATGTTAAAAATATAAATACACGGTGGTCTAAAAGAAACTTCCCTTATATATGAGTCCCTAGTGGACAAACCGTTCAACCAATCGAAATGATAGTTTAGATATAGTTATTTGAATGTATGGGGTCCAGATTGTGATGATTTAAAACAATAAACCTCTCACAGTTAAGGTTACAGTGACACAATTTCGAAATTTTCGAATGGCAACACCCACTGTTTTCGTGCGCAAATTGATCAGAGCATGTAAAAACCACGAATAGCGATGAACGAGACACGTATGACTTAAATTGGCGGCGTAAAACATTTGCAAGGAAGAGCATTGTAAAGAACCAATGATAATAAATAGAGGAGAGGGGAAAAGACTTTTATTCGAATTACAAGTTTTCAACGTGGCCACCTTCACAGACGATAACGCATTACATGCGGGAGATTGTCGATAACAATGACGAACGTATCATGGCAGGAGGAATTTGTAGAACTTCCCGTTTTATGACATCTTTCAAGTCTGACAAATTCCGGGGATTTGATGTGTACACCTTTGATTTCAGATAACCCCAGAACCAGAAATCCATCGGATGGTAGGACCAAAGATAGGATTGATATCAATCAAAATTTCGAAATCAGAATTTTGTGTTTGAGAGAAAATGGAATGAAATGCCCTGCACTTCATTGCATCATTCACCAGCATGCTTTATGCGGAAAATCGGTGAAGCAAACTGAAACCCTCAAAAATTTTGTGAAAGTCATCAACATGATCAGAGGCGGCAACAGGGCTCTTATGCATCGGCAGTTCCGTAACTTTTTGGAGGAAATTGATGCAGAATACAGAGACCTGCTTATGTACAATCAAGTTAGGTGGCTTAGTGCCGGAAACTGCCTCAAGAGATTTTTCGAGTTGAGAAAAGAAATCCCTCTTTTCCTTCACCAGTTTTCTCTATCAGAAAATCTTGAACAAGAACTTTTAAGCATGGATTTTTCACGTCACCTGGCATTTCTAACTTATATTACTGGCCACCTCAACGATGTGAACTTAAAACTACAAGGAAGAGGCCAACTGGTGTCTGACCTAATGACACACATCAATGGGTTTAGAAACAAGCAGAAAAATTTTCATGCAACTTTGGGAAAAAATAACTTATGTCACTTCGCCAGTTGCAGTCGTTTGGCGCCAGAGTGTGAGGAAGTGCTGGATTTTTCTGAATTTTGCCCTGAGTTGCAGTCTATTATTGATGAATTCAACACGAGATTTTCAGATTTTGAGATCATCAAGAATGACGTGGCTCTGTTTAGTAACCCAGTCACAGCAAGCATTGAAGAACAACCGGCCAACCTACAATTAGAGCTCTGTGATCTCCAGGCTGACCCGTTCTTTCAAACAAGAACCGAAAGAGGGCCCGAGTTCTTCAAGTTGCTTCCAACTGAACGGTTCTCAAATCTGCGTGACTTAGGACTGAAAATAACTTCCATGTTTGAAGCACATATTTATGCGAAAGTGCTTTCTCGGCGATGAAATTTATCAAGAATCGTCACAGGAGCTCTCTCCGACAGTTCATTGTTAGACCTTCCTCGGCTGGCAACGACAAACATCGATGTTGACATTCCTGCCCTTGTAAAGAAGGCTGATCGGCCTCAGTTTTCCCAGTAAATGAAAGCAAATTGTTTTATAATCCTTCTGTTACATTGTTTTATAATTAATAATTCAACTATTAATTGTTATTGTATAAGAGGTAAGAGGTTATTGTTCAAATTTTTCAAACTGAGGCCCGCCAGGTGATCAGTGACCGGAATTCTGGCCCGTGGGCTCTTTGCAGTTGGACAGCCCTGATTTACATTATAAAAAAAAAGAAATTGGTTTTTCTTGAAGTGACCATGCCTCACATGGATGCCCCATTTATTTAATGTTTGAACAAAAAAGGATTGTAACTGAGAAACTTGAAATGTAGCCTTCAATAGCCTATGTGTTCCATGTAATGTAATTTTGTCATATCATGTCCGTAAAGGCTACATTTCCAGTTTCTCAGTTACAATCCTTTTTTGTTCAAACATTAAATAAAATTCGTGTTTGTAGGTCTTGGGAAAAATGCAGCTTTCCGTTTTCCCAATTTCAAAAACGTAGATCTGTACTTTATCTAGTTTTAGACCTAGATTACACGCCACCACAGACTTCCCTACTATTTGCTGTGTATATTTGAATATCACTAAATTCCTATCACATTTTATGAAAAATTGATGGAGTCCGTATCTTCGGAAAATTTTTCGATCGCGCTCGTAGAATGACGAAAACCACAACAGTTATCTGCGTTCGATTAGGACTATTCATGTGTGATTAGAACTGTGTATATATTTCTTTATTTTCAGTAAATTGATAACTCTAAACAACTTATTCTTTCTTTCTTTCGTATATATATTATAGAATTCCACATAGGATTGTTTCAAATTTCGACACTTGTGGTTCTGCAAACGGTGTATGTGTGTAGACACTCACTTTTAGTATATTTTGAACACTTTAAATTTGATGTCACTAGAAAAGATGCTATAATCCATCACATTACAGTTAGAACAATATCCTTTCAGGTGTTATTAATAGTTTGATTAGATATCATCTGAAAGTATCTGTAGAAATTTAGCTTTATTAGAAAATGCTTCGATGTACCCTGGTTTAGACAAATAACAACTGTGAAGGGGAAAAAAAACCTCTAATAATACCAAACTACGTAAAGTGTAATAAGATCGGGAACTAAAAGTTTCGCAGCAAGAAAAATAACATTTTGCGTTCTTCAATTTTCTCATAAGGTATTTGTTCTTCTGGGACGTGTTTAAACTTAGTTCCCTTCATACGAAAACCAAACAAGATTCCGAAAGAACAAATACTCATTGAAAAAATAAACACGCAATTCTGTGAAGAGTTAAGAAAAAGCTAAAGAAGAAAGCGTTGTGTTTTGTGAATTTAACATCATTTGTGTCCCAGAGGTATTTCCTTAGTTCTTCTTTAAAAACTCAATATGAAGTTTTCTACAAATAAGTGTTTTTTCTTTTCTTTCATCTACGAGCTTTCTGTTTTTCTCTCCTTGTTTTGTTTATTTTTCAGAGCTAATCTACATTGAATTCGACAAAGCAATAAAGGGCTGGAGAAAGGATTTGGGTAGTTCAGTTTATGATATTGTTTGTGCTTTCGAAATTTCTCGCACAGTAAACAGGTATTTCTTTAAACGAAATCGTGAATATTGCGCTGCAAACAATGGAAAGAAAGTGGCTCTTGTTTTACCTCTGAAGGTATATGATTTGTTCACTCAGGAATACTCTTAATGGTTAGGGGGGGGGGCTGACGGCTGCGCGGGTCTGCACATCTGTCGCAGCCGGCCGTTATGCGACCGGTTCGGTCGCGGGTTCGAGTTCGGATAGCCCATGCATGTATGTGTTTCTCCGAATATTGTGATGAAAAATTGCACTTTGAAGTATGATCTTGTACCTAAGAACTGAGATGAATGCCTAAAGGAGTCACAGACCCCGTATAAACTATCCCAAATCCTAAATACTTTTAATGGTTATTAGACAATAGTTACTGCTCAACACGTGGGACAACGAGCACGTGTCCTAAAACGGTTTTACTTTTTGATAAATTATTAGGGATCGACCGATACCACATTTTCGCCGATGACCGATACGGATACTTTACCTATAAATTCATTTTCAGAAATAGCCGATACCGATACTTTTAAGTTATGGTATCGGCCGATACCGATACTTAACCGATACCGATACTTTTCATAATTTAATGTCATTTAAACCTACATCTGTATTCTGGGCAGTTTTTGTAATGAGAGTGTAGTTTCTCGTTAAAATGAATAACAGCATGATGAAATTTGAGCACAGTAGAAAGCATTAAAAAGAAAAAGCAGTGGAAACATTGCAGCGTGAATTTATAGTAGTTCTAGTCTTTCTTTTCAATTCAATCATGCCGACGAATGGCCGAATTTATAGAAAGGTGAGCACTGGGAAGTAGAGATGAGTTTGGGCTCATTTTTTGAAGCCCGAGCCCAGCCGAGCCCGACGACATTTAATCCGAGCCCGCCCGAGCCCGAGCAATATTATTTAAGTCGGAGCCCGAGCCCGAAATTTCAGCTAAATTAATAAAATTCAGTTACTTCATTGATACAATACGATAAATTTTGCCGTTTGTGCAAACTAAAGACAAATATAGTTTCAAACTCTTAATGCACTTTCTAATTCTTTATATCCATGTTTATCAAATAATAACAGTAATGTTACTATTTTTATTAAAAATTCCGATGAGTACTCACATCAGTCTTAAACATTCGTATGTACTTATATATTTTAGATACAGAAAAATACAAGTTATAAATCTCCTATAGTGACATTAAAAAATATTATATTTAAAACACGTCCAGAAAAGAGATTTTGCATAATAAATTTAAGAAATTTGCATATTTGTATAGAATTGCATAAGAATATATTATTGCATAAGAATTTAGTTGATAGGAACAAAATTACTGTTAAAAAATATTTTAAGATACAATGTGAATAACTAAGATAGACCATTAAATAATGAGGCCAAAATTTTGAATTAACAGCATTTTAACACACATACGCAAATGAAATAGCACAACACACCATTTAGTAAATTATGTGAAAAAGCTAGCTTTTTACCCATCAATTATTTTGTTGCAAGTCCTAGCATCACATCAGTACGTTTATTTTTCCGATGAATCGCTTTTTAAAATCCGTTTCAAGGAGTATGCTCAATAAAGGAAACATTTTTCACGAGCCCTAGCCCGAACGCAATCGTGAATTACAGGGCCCGAGCTGAGCCCGTCTCATCTCTACTAGGAAGCGTCTTACTGTGCAGGTTCGGAATTATTTCTCCTCGCGTGGCTGTCGATCTAATCGTCTGGCTTCGAATTTTGGGCTATTTTCTCCAGATGTTACGTGAATATGCGTTAGACTCCCTTAAAAAGTCCTCCGCCCAAGCCGTCGCCCTCCCTAATTGGTAGATGCCCCTCATTTAGGCTTGACAGAACACAAACACGGGGGGGGGAGGATTTAAAAGGATGTATTAATAAGAGAATCCATTTCCAGTGCCGACTGGTGCAAATATTTAAATCAATTTTTCTCTACCTCTATTTTGTCGCCTGTTTGTTGCTGAGCCAGAAAAAAGGTTTCCATATTAGACACAAAACAGCTTCCTGCTTGCTCTTACTATATGTGTCTTTGTTTTTGGTTCATGCCTCGATTTTATGCTTACAAAAGTAAACACATGAAATTTATTCAACTTCAAAGCTTGCAAGTTTTATTTAGATTTTCTTTAATTATAATTCTTTCACAGATGAAAAAATTTTTTAGATTACTTAAACTGCATTAAATTGTGATGATGTATAAACTGTACAGTATTATGTAAGTACATGTGTATTTACAAATTGTTCATTTGTATGTAAATTCTTCCCTTAAAATGAATAATAAGTTCACATTAATTAATGGTTTTATATATTTGCTCCAATTATTTAACCACTAAGTGTATTATTAAATGTTTTAGCAAGATTTCTTTTTAGTATGAACTCATATGATCATTTATTTTTAAGTTCTTTTTGAAAATCCGAATATTTTGATTCTTCGGACAGGGTTAAGTCACAATTAATCCGGATGATCCATGCATTTGATCTTTTCCGTACGAAGAACAGGTACACACCGATTATTCCTCTGTTTTCCTTATATATAAACCAAATACTATTCACAAGAAATATGTTTTTTTACTCAAAATTTGAAATAAACTAAATAATAATTAGTATTAATAATTAAACTAATACAGCTTCAATTTTTTAAATTAACAATATACATAATTATTAGATATTGATAATTATTACACTTCTCAAAACAGAATGATACACAAATGCTACGTTCTCTCATTAATCTGATAGATAATAAAATCATTAAATGTTTGATAATTCGTTCTTTTGATAGTGTGTAATTTTTAAAAATGAATCATTTAACTTCTGGACCAACATAATTAAAGTTCACGGGAGTCGCCAGTTTTCAAGTCACTGCCAAAAAGTTAAGTTCTTTGCGACACAAAGAAGGAATAAATTGTTTTTACATATAGTTTTCGTTTATAATTTTAGTATCATTAATTTTGTCATTGAAACACCTACAATATGAAGAAAAATATTTTTGCTCGTTTTCAAGCTACGCCTTTGGAGGGTCTAAATAAAAGATGCTTAAAAATATGAGATTAAATGAAGAAAAATCCAAAAATGATAAACTAAATTCACCTTTCAAGTCTTAAAAAAAAAGTTGCTACTTAAAGTATCCATATTTAATGAAATTGCTCTTCAGTGTTTTTGGTTTTATGATCATTGGTAACGTGTTTTTCAGTGATTGATATAATTTTTTTTTATCTTTTAATTCTAAGCTCTGAGCAGGGGCGGCGTGGCACGGTAAGCAAGGTCTGGGTGCCATCGTCGAAAGGGGGGGGGCATTTCGAACTAAAACTGAGAAAATCTTGATCTAGAGCACTGGTTCCCAAACTGTTTTGTCCTTCTCTTTAAAAAATCTTCAACTAGATTTTTTTTCGCGACCCACTACTACATAACGATAACCAATATAGGCTATATAAAATTAAAATAGTATAGTTTACTATACATATATAAAATACTAAAGTTTAATTTTTCCCACCCTTTTCGACCCACCGAAATTGCTCCCGTGACCAAACAATGGATAGGGGCCCATAGTTTGTGAACCACTGATCTAGAGCACAAAAGGGGCGCCTTTTTTACGTTTGCAGAGTGGCACCATGTTTGGGTGGGGGATATGTCCAGCAAACGTCATTCGGTTCAAACCCTATCCCCGTTTTCATGCGCAGAAATAGGAAGGATTAACTTCCAATAGCAGAATGCTACTTTGGGTTTCAAATATTTCCGGCTGACAAATATTAAAAGTCTGTATCTGAAGTTCTATAAGCTAAATAGAAACAAATTCCTCAAACGTATTTCGAAGGCGGAAATATTACACTTTAACACAAATATGGGCAACCATCAGCTCGTGGGCCGGATGTGGCCCGCCACGGACTTTGATCCGGCCCGCGGAACATTTGAAAACTCCGTATAAACCATTCAGTATCCCATATAAATCCCAATTATACGGCCCGCCACTTCGCTAAAATCCGGAAATTTGGCCCGCGACTTTCCTAACATCATAAAGTTTGGCGCACAACTTTTCAAAGGTTGCCCATACCTGCTTTAACACTTTAAAGGTCGCCATCCACTGAAATATCAAACGATGTCAAGGACCGTCTCCACCATCAATTTTGATATCTATATCATATCCAAGCCGAATCGGATGCCCTTGCGCCAATTTTTTTAAATAAAAATTTAAAGCATGTCTCTTAAGCGTAAAATCTATATCAAGAGCTAGACTTTCTCCAACGATATCAAAAGCCTATATATACGATATAAAAGCCTATACAGTAGAATCTCCCTATAAAGAAGTATCCTTACAACGAATTTCTCCTGGAAACGTAACTTTAAGGCTTAAATAACACTATAAACATTCCACATATAACGAAGAGCTTATCTTCCATAGCGAATGTTTCAGATTTACCTTTGATTTTTTTGTTAGTTTGGAAGACATTTTTAATTTTTGGGCAGACCACTTAGTGGAAGAGTAACAGATGATAAAAATGGAGGCCAGGAAAGTAAAACTGACTCCGATAATGAAGACACTTCACCAGCGCCCGATTATGACCAACAGGGTCACCGGACATTGATGGATTTAGGGGCTCCCATCTATGAAATTTGTTATATTTTTCATAAAATTTTGATATAAAAGAGAATATTTCAGAAAAATCATTTAAAAGTGGGGCCCATTCAAGTCGGGGTCCCTGGGCAAAGTCCCGATTTGTCCATTTAATAATAAGGCACTGCACTTCACAACCAAAATCACATCATACCGAAATGCTTCAACCTTTCAAAATCATTAAAAAGAAGTTTCCAAACGGAAGAAAATGTCCTCACTCTATTTTCAGTGCATTAGGTGAATATTTTTATGAAAATTTAAAATCACAGAATGCAAAACAATGTAAAATAACAGAATTTGGAAATAAAATAAACGTAAGTGCATTACATCAGCGTTTCTCAACCTATGGGGCGCGACCCCCAAGGCAGAGCGTTTGCAGGGGGGGGGGCGAGAAAATCCAAAGAACAAGTTGTGGTGCATATCCATTTTCGCTTAAAATGTTCATTCAAACTTTACCGATAACATTATTTTGCAGAAACTTCGACTAAATGTTCGTTGTTAAAGATTAAAACACTGAATGTATGCTGAAAAATGTGAGGAGGGGGGCGCACCACCGTAAGGTAACCTTTGTTGAAACGACGCCTCTCATCTCATTACCAAAATAACGATTCTAGAATGGTGTTGCCCCTGCGTGGTTTCTTCTGAAAAGCGAAGTATCAGTTGAAAAGTATCGGTGCAAATGGATGAAAGCAACAGAAACCGATACTTTCCCGATACTTTTAGAGTCGAAAGAACCGATACCGATACCTAAAAAAAATTGGAGGTATCGGTGGCGATACTATCGGTTGCCGATACTATAGGTCGATCCCTATAAATTATATGAATGAAAAATTCGAATAAGAACCAAGTTGAATCAACTCAAACTTTCAACAAGATTCAGAACATCCCAATTGGTTAGTAGATTTGTAGATTTCCAGATTCACTCATAATGAAACGCAGTGGCGGCCCGTGGTCAAAAATGTTAGTGCAGCCGGAAACAAATGAGCCCCTCCCCCCCCCAGCCTCCTCTGGCCAGGAATAGAAAATCTTTGTTACTGAATTCAAAAGCTGGCGGATTAAGCCCTCACCGAGGATTAAAAAAAAAGAAATTACATAAAAAATGTAAGAGATCCTATTTTACTTCCATAAAATGGACATACATTTCAACCAGCCGCTCTTATCCTCAAAATTGCATTAATCCGTGTCTGATTCGAAGTTTCCTTAGAATATTCTTTTGTAAAGATAACTTGAGAAGAAAAGAAAACTTACTTATTTTTTATAAGTCAAATCAATCCTCCTTTCTTTCGAACGTGCGAATCGGGCAGTGATGTAGTCATAAAAAGGCATTGTTTTAATTCAGATATCCATAATTTTAAAAGCTCTTTAAAATTTCCCATGTTTAAAGAATTTTCTCGCTCGCCATGTCCTCTAAATGCCAGTTCTTGCTTACTTAAAAACAATACTGCTTTGACGGGTAATTGCCCATTCATAAAGCGTCTATTCAGTCTTACCTTCTTGATAAATTCAGCAATATAAAGTCGAGAGTTTTTCTTTAATGCGTCAGCAATTTAGGCCCCACTTCTTATCAACTCCTTAAATTTTAAGGAATTTTTTAAATGTTCGATTGAGCTTTCATGTGTTTTACATGTTCGTGTGATGATGATAATCCATCGTATCCAGTACCATTCCAAGCGCTCTTTTTTATCTCAACGATTAAACACGGCCAACAAAACATTTTTTTGTAAATAAAAACTGCCTTATAGACACGAGAATAGTGCATACCATGATGACTGGAAGCTACGACCATGTTGAGACGACCCTGCCTTTTTCTTATGAATGGACAATTTTGGTGTCGGTCTATTTTCTTTCAGTGGTTGTCGTTTATCATCTTCTTTCCATATGTTAAATGGAGTTTCAAGAAAGACACAAACTGGATCATAACGGGGCTCCATGTTTCAAAACGGTTAAATCATAAATTACAATAACACATGGACACAGTAGCAAATAAAGCTAAATATTCCAACCTCCCCAGACAAAAAAAAAAAAAAACTATTGCTTCCGTTAGAATAGGCTAGAACATATATCCTCTGTGTCTTACCCCCTCCTTCACTTCTCGTCCGAGCCAATCAGTTACTCGAATTCACAAGTGCAGCCGTCGTTAGAAAATCTTTCATCAGCTGTATCTCAGCTACATACTCCCTATGCCGCAGAGGCTGCTTACATAGTCGTTGCCATGGCAACGTACCATGTCGGCATGCTGGCAATTTCTTTATCAGCTCTGAGGGCTGTACCAAAGACTTCACAGTTGAATTGCGGGAAGATAAAGGACTCTTTTTTTTGAATGAGGGATCCGGTAGTTACTACGTTTTTTTTTTTTTTTTTTGAGATTTTTTAAAATTTACCATAGGAATTCCATAATTCTAATCTGAATTTAAGAAAATTAGTAGAATAAATTATTTTAAAGTATGTGCTGATAATTTCATGTGCAGCCCGGCAGTACTTGCTGTATCCCACGAGCCGCCACTGATTAAACGAATTAATTACTGGTGTTAGTACTCTTCTTCCAAAACTTCATTTTCATCTGCCTTGCACCGTCCATTAAGACATGTGCAAATAGATCGTTTTAGAATTTTCCTTAACACAGTATGCGCCGATCGTGTATGTAATAGTACGTTTTTCTCCATCTAGTTATAGAGGTCTGGGAGGAGATAGTTATGCCCTCACAATGGAAACTGAAGACCACAGCGAATTAATTCCTTCCACAATATCGAAAATAATTATTCGAAATTAAATAAATGGAGGTCAGTTTATTAACACGAAAAAAGAAGTGCAGAAAAATGACAAGTTACGCAATACATTCCAAGAGTACAAAGTTTACAAAAGTGTTTTAGGTGCAGAGGTGTAGCTACATTCAAGGTAGGGGGAGATGTAACCCCAATTTTGATTACTCTTTGCATAAAGTTGTTGGCATACAGTGTATTAATATGATTGGTTCTAGATCCGAGAAAAATTTTATTAATTAAAAAAATAAAGTTTTCGTTAGGTAGGTTTGGGTGAATCAAAGAAAATTTTTAAAAATAGTTTACTAAGTTCTGAGACGGTTTCGAGCGAAGGGAAAAAGTTCTATAAGGTCAAACTGTGAAATAAAAGAAATGATGAAAAAGCCTGAATTTTTTAAACAAATAAAGTCAAATTTCTTTTAGTTTAAAAATAAAAATCCTGTTGACCAAAAATAACTGCCCCCACTGGAAAGTGTGATTTTTAAACACCAAATTTATAAGCTTTATAATTTTGGAAGCAAACGGATCTTGTAAAAGATCCCTTGCTTACTTGCCTTTCTCTTAGATAAAAAATTATTCTAAGAGACAGAAATTATATAGATCTTTTAAAAATCTAGCTATTATAATTTACCTATGAGTGTTTTTTCAGAAAGGAAGGGGGTGTGGAGTGTCTAAGAATTTTCTAGAAAAGGCTAAACCTTCTCCAGCATCTACCATTTTACAAAAATCAGATTTTAAAGCCAAAGGCAGGCCCACAAATCAAGATTACAAATCCTAGAGGTTGACAACTTTGTAGCGCACTTAAGTAAAATCTTTTTAAAACAAATGGAAGTCGTTCGGCTTTTTATTAAACAAATCTGTTCTTCTGATGTAAGGCTGTTTAATACTGCGTGGGGGAGGGGGAGAGAGACACTAGAATATATGACTCTTTGCCATAAACAAAAAAACATATCTTTTTAAACAAACAGCAGTTCCTGAATCTGTATTTTACGATCGCTGCCTTGAAATAGCTCCATGTTTAAGGCACACAATTTTTATGCTGGCGAACATCTGTTGGCCGATATGATGCTCTTTTGAAAGATATATGATACTGCTTTTGATTGAAATAAGCGAAGGCATTTTGACCCATAACTCCGTTTTGTATGTCGATGACAGATGAACACATATGAGGCATTAAATCATTTAAGTTGTTCTATAAATTTTATAGCGTTTTATAGATTGAAATGACTGAAAGCTCAATAAAGACGTCTTTTATGCCACATTATCGAAGTAGAATAATACTTGAAAATATTCTCTAGGTTGTACGCTATAAATAATTTTGTTATAAAGATTTTACTTGTAAATAATCATGTCAAAAGAAGAAAATGTCTAAAGAGGTGTTTCAGATTTTCTTACATTATTTTCCTTTCCGTTTTTTGATAACGGCCAGTATACCCAGAAGATCTTCAAAATTAATATAGGACGACAGGGGCGTAGCCAAGGGGGGGTTATGGGGGTCATAACCCCCCCCCCCTCATGGGGAATTTTTTGCCATACAAAATGTATATTCTTCACTACATTATCACACACACGTATACATATATATGAGTTGTAGTAGTCGTAACCCCCCCCCCCCATGAAAAATTTCTGGCTACGCCACTGTAGGACGAAAATAATTTGTACCTTTCCGCAGGTTTTTATCACTAAACCATCTTATTTTTGTAACCAGGGCGGTCCGACACGATAAGCAAGATAATCATCGCATCGGGGCGCCGGCTTCGAAGCGGCGTCATTTCGAACCCAAAAACTATAGTAGAGCATAAAGGGGCGTCTTTGTTACGCTAGCAGGGGGCGCCACTTACCCTAGAGCCTGTTTGTAACCATCTTAATTTTAAATTCCATTCAGAATCTGAGAGATTTCAGTGCCAAGGGTAGCCGGTGAGAAACAGGATTCTCTCCGAACAAGATTTATTAAGATGGCGAACCAACTGGTCGCCGGTGCTTAATAAACGATAAACAAATTTAAAATAGTTACAAGACCTATTCTATTACAAAGCTATGAATTAACGCAAACCCAACAAAGTCGCACAACACGGAGAGAAACAAAGCACAGTGAATAAAATGGAATTTCAGTGCTCCTTTGGCGGCTCGGTACCATTGAATCACGGAACGGTACCGGTCCGCGGCTTTGGGGTTGGGGACCACTGATCTAGATGACACTTTGGTTGAGTTGAGTTGACTATACCTCGATTCAAACAGAACATAGGATAATAGATGTTCTACTGTACATCTTTTTCCATCACGGAAGTATTATCTACCAATAATCTGAAGTTCCTTGCAGCTAAGTTTCAGGTTGTTAATAAGGATACTTACAGCTATTTTGTGTCAAAAATAGCACCGTTTCAGTGTCTTAGGGAGCGACACAAATGTGAGTAAATGAAATTCGTAACTGACTTACCTTATTGGTTAAAACAAATATCAGTTATGTGCCTAATTTTACTGTCGGAGGAACAAAGCTTAGATAGGGCACGAAATACCATTTTCGAGTAGCCGGGTAAACTGCTGACTAATATAGGTTTGACCGCAACAGGAGCCGCAGATGTTGCTGATTTCAATTAAGAGGGAGTCTAGTAGGCAGGCGAGCTTTGCTTCCTAAGGGTAGTCTCCTAAGTTTGAATCGATTCCAGATGAACGCCCTAGCACCCGGACTGACACACCCAAAAGTATCGTTTGTACCTGAAGGACAATAGAGTCCCGATAGATGTGCCAGGTAACGTCGGTTTCAGATTTTTGGGGAAATCTTCAGAATTTTAGCTAAAATTAACAGTTAGTTACTCAATCGAAATTAACCAGCAGAAAAGAAATGGGAAGCTGTTCCTGCACAATTTTCACAAGTGTCTCTCCCTAGAACATGTATACAGGATGTTCCATAATGATTGCCCTAGTAGCACAACTAGTTCAAAGAACGTTGAAATTACGTTGGAAACACGTTTTATGACGTTAAAAAAAGTGTTTTAAACGTCTTTTGGACTAATTGTGCTACTAGTGTGGGACAAATTTTGAGGGGAGAATGGGTAAGTAATAAGAAATCAGAATCAGAAAGCAATGTGGGGTCAAAAACGCTGTTTTCATTTACCTATTAATAATCACTTTGGGAAAAGTGTTTAAGTGTTCGAATTTTTTAACGCAGTTTCAGTTTCATAAACAATGGGTATGTCTCCAAAAATTTCGTCAATGAAAGAAACAGAATTCTTAAAAATATCATTTTAGTCACGTGTTTTATGTGAAAGATGCATTAGTTTCTGATGAACATCAGTAGGAAAATTCACTATTATTTCAGATCTTGATACAAAATGGTTATTGCTACCTGAAGACGACGTTTCCAAACCCACATTTCTTTGTAATTCGGAATCATTATTATGTGCTTTACATTCCCTTAAAGTTTTCCTAGGTTATTATATGGTGACACCGAATAGATATCGTTTCCAGTGTTCTTGCTAACAAAGATTTTATTAAACAGAAAAAGAAAACTCACACTACAATAGTTTTTTTAAAAAGTCATTTTAAAAGTTCGCTGCATATAATCACAGATCATTATTTTACTGGAAAGTTTCCCTTCATACTTTCATTCGCAGCTTTTTATGTGTTTTCCTTAAAAATCCTATTTAATCTTTGTTAACGAAACTGAAGCTTTAAGTTAATGCTAATGTAAATTCTTAAACAGCGCTCGAGATTTGAAAAAAAAAAAAGAAAGAAAAAAAAGTGCAATTTCTGGAGGTCGGTCGTTTATCACAAAGGCTTAAAAAGCCATCTGGATTACTGCTTAAAATGGTTTACTTGTTTGTTTATTTTTTGTTATACTTGTTTCCTAAATGCGAGCCAGAGATAAATAAGTTTCGTTAACCCTGTTATGAATAAAATTTATATTTACTTTAGTTAAATGAATAAATTATGCAATATTCCAAAAGCGGGTAATATTGGTTTTCTGAACAAAAGAAAATCGTGTTTAATATCGGCTAAAGTATTCAAAAGAATAATATCAAAGGAACAAGCCAAGGTACACGTGGAAGGTTAAACAATAAGTAAATAAACTAATAAATAAATACGCATACAGTGCTGGCAAATAACTTTTTAAAAAATGTCTCTCAGTTGGGCGATAATATTGACAGTTAAATAGTGGGCAAAAAATGCTTGTTTTCATGAAAATGCGGGTGTGCATAATCACCATGCTATTAGTTCGGAATACTGGGAGGTTTTTTTTTTTTTTTTTTTTTTTTTTTTTTTTGGCGTATTCAGGCGGGTTAAAGAGCCCCACCACGGTCGAGTGGATGAGGTACTCAAAATGGTAGACGGCTGAAGTTTGAAGGTCCCGGGTTCAGGTCCAGCCGCGCAGCTGTCGATCTAAATGTTTGCAATTTTGGTCATCTTTCTTTTTCAGATGTAATGTGAATTCGTGTTAGAAACCCTTAGAATGTCCTCCGACCAATGCATTTCCCATCCTAGGCATATCGCCTATATGTAGAGCTGCCCAGTGGCGGATTATTGCAAGTTTGTCGGTGGGGGCGGTTAGTTAGAAGATTGACATATACATCCATTTTATGGAAGTAAAATAGGATATTTTACATTAATTTCTTTTTTCTCGGGGGGGGGGCAGTTGCCCCCTCCGCCCTCCCTTGAATCCGCCCTTGGAGCTGCCATAACATCACAAGCAAACAAATTAAAAGTTAAAGAGGTGCTCTAAATATGACTTGAAACAATTGTGCAAAACTAAAGAGGCGGATAAAGATTCTTTTTTTAAGGACTAAGAAAAAATAAAATAGCACCTTAGGGCAACACTTTGCTTTTTGTACCTTTATCAAGTCTTTTTTACTTTTTTTTTTCAGCAACTGTAAAACTAATTTATAAATGCAGACTTCAGATAATTTTGTACGTCGCACTTTAAGAGTTTTCATGTTTATAGCCAAATATTGCAAGTTTTCCTGATTATTTTTCGTTAAAGTAAGGCTGCTTTGTATACACTAAAATACTTCCCAGCATTTCGAACTAATAGCACGATCATTATCCACACCTTTATTTTAAAACATACAATAGCTTCTTGATGAACAGTTGTAAACAGAATTAATATTCAACATTTTTTTTTCTTTTTGTCGGCACCGCAGTATAGAATAATAAAAGTATAGCATAAACATGTCATATAAAACTGAAGCAGTAATTTTATGATTTTGGCATGTTTTTTGAATGCACTAATCGTAGTCAAAATACAGCATATCCTAGTTGCACTAAGTTGAAAAGAGGTGGGGGTGGGATTTATTGTGTTACATGTATACACGATGTCCCACAAACACTGACCTAGGTTTTTAGTCCATAAATATTGATTATAGTCATTAGCAATAAACTTCAAATTTACATAAAACAAGGTAGAATTATATTGCATCGATTAAAATTTTCAGAAGGTGAAGTCTAAAAAAATACAAAATTTAAATTTTTAGCCAGCCTCTTTACGAAAAAATTCCCAATTAGTAAAATGTACTCCATATATTAATTAGGTGATGTGCGAAATTTCAACCTTTTATCACAGAAAGGCATGTTTACACAAACTTGGTGCATAAGGGGCTATGCAATATCAGCAAATAGTAATGTATTCATGCAAACATTGTGTTTTTCGTAATTAGTACCAACCTCTGAAACGCAATGTTTCGAAGTGATTTTTCCTTTTTGAGAGTCATTGGAAAGTGGTTTAAATCAACATAAATTTATTTTCATATCTCTGAGCTTATACAATAAATTAAAAAGTTACGTAAAAGAAGAACAAAAATTTATGGATTCGATTGAAATTTTCAGGAAATATATCTAAATAAATACAGAAATTGATTTTTCATATTACCCCGTACAAAAAAAAGATTCCAATTAGTAAAACGCAGGGGCGTAGCCAGAAATTTTTCATGGGGGGGGTTACGACTACTACAACTCATATATATGTATACGTGGGTGTGATAATGTAGTGAAGAATATACATTTTGTATGGCAAAAATTTCCTCATGGGGGGGGTTATGACCCCCATAACCCCCCCTCCCTTGGCTACGCCCCTGGTAAAACGTGTCTCATACATAAAGACGTCGCTTAAAAAGTTTTAGCCTTTCATACAAAAAGGCTTAGAGGTATGTTTGAACAATGGTGGTGATGGGATGTACAATACCAATAATAGAAGTATTACGTATTTATGACGTTAGTGTTTTTTCCCCCCCGAAATTTGTATATAGGACCCTTGAAATGACATTATATTTTCCTTTCAAAAGCCTTTGAAAGTGGTTCAAGTCAGCATACATTTATTTTCATATCTCCGACACCTTTTAGGATAAATGTTCAAGTTTTGTATATCACCTTATTAACGTCTCAGGAACATTTTACTGAATGGGATATTTTTTTTTCGCAAGGAATCTGCATAAAAATTTAAATTTTGCCCTTATATGTTTAATCTCCTGAAAATTTTAATCGGTAGCACAAAATTCTGTACCTTATTTTACGTAACTTTGAAATTTATTATACATGTCTATGATCAGTATTTTAGGAATGAAAGACTAGGTGAGGTGACATTCTGTGCATATGTATTATTTTACTTTATTTATGTATCTCCGTTCCATTAAGCACACGGAAAGTGAAGCAGCACCGGCTTGACTAGTGTTTGGGAGGGTGAACTCCTCTCTCTCCGCTTTTCTGCTGTGCTACTGTGCATGCTAATGGGAGATGGTGCATGTAAAATCTCTTCTTGGCTTCAATGTCCTCAATATTGAAACGATACCTTTGCGGAAGCCGGTTTCGGGTGCTAGGTCTCTCAACTTAGTGTAAAGGCTCAGAATTTTTAAACAATCTTTTCAATTTATGAGGAAACATTTTACGAAAAAAAAATCCAGAAACACAGATAGATGGCGCTGTACAACAGAAAATATGCTGAGAGTACACAAATAAACACAAACACAAAAAAACAAAAACATGCAATATGAAATTTTTCTTTTTTAATTTCTATTGCTTAGATGAAAAAAATACGATAAAAATGTGTAGAAACTTAAACCATCATTGCAACTGCAATCTCATTTTGTCAGCACAAAAATGTGCATAAACCCTTGATTTGCTACTGTTCTGGGCATAAAATGCGCACTTAAACGACGAACTGTAATTCCTTATGGAAATGTGTGGCCTCTTTAAGAATTCCTATCTCTATAGTGTGGCATCTCTAAGAGAAAGTATCCACATAAAATGTAATTTGTGCAAGGATTTAAATCAACTGACTTAACAAAACGCCAACATTTTACTAACTGTGCTCTTGTGTAACTAGAAGATGATCCAGATTGTCTTTTACATGTTTTCTGAACAGACGAAACACACTTTTCAATTAGCGAAAATTTTAAGATACACAACTGCGGTATATGGGTAAGCGAAAATCCATAAAATAAAATTAAAAACCGTTTCACGATGTAAAGGTTACATTTTTTGGGCGGTTTTACGGCGTCATTCTTCATCGAGGAGCTGTGTTGTAACGTATTTCGATCAGTTTCTGTCACAGGTGAACGATATCAAGCTCTGTTAAAAAAATAAAGTCATCCCTTACGTTAAATAGAGGAAAACACTCCATTCGAAAACATATATACAGAATGGAACGCCTTCGCACACAGCTACTCCGGTGACAGTACTTCCGAGATCAAGATTTTGGATATACTTAGTTAGCTGATGTTTTCCGCACGAATGGCCTCCAAGGTCTCCAGATCTTACACCTTGTGACTTCTGGTTGTGGGGCTATTTGAAATCAACGTGTTTTTGGAAGCAGCCCTATGTTTCTGGCCCAGTCAGAAGAAGCTATACGCAACCATCTGTCGAATATACCCTCTGAAATGCTTCTTAACGCTGTGCAAGGTATCCTCCATCGTCTAACGGCTGTATTCTTTATCCGACTAATATTATGAACGTGAAAGTTTGTGTGTTTGGATGTTTGCACATTTGTGATTCAATCACGTGAAAACGGCTTAACAGATTTGGATAAAATCTGGACTGAAAATGATATATATCCTGGATTAACATACTGGCTACATTCCATGCATGCAGCATAAATAGTTCTTTTACAGGGACACTCAAAATAACTGAAATACGTTACGCTCTGTTTGCACCTTTGTAACTACTAAACTGATTCTAAAACTTATTTCACAGATAGAAAGCTACACTAATCCTGAGTAATATGGGCTACATTTAATGCATACATCACAAATAATTCTTATACAGGGACACTCATACGAATTACACTATGCTCTATAGGCATCTCTGTAACCACTGATTCGATTCTAAAGATTTTTCACTGATAGAAACCCAATGCATCGATTCTAAAGAATTTTTCAACGATAGAAAGTTACACTATTCCTAAATAAGCTAAAATTCATGCAGTTAGTATAAATAGTTAATTTATAGGAACACCTGAAATAATTCTTACTATATGTTCTGTGGGCATTTCTGTAACTGCTGAACCGATTCTGCTGAACTGTTTTTCGCTAATAGAAATCTACACTAATCTGGCGCAGTATGTCCTTTCTGAACCTTGTGCCATTAAAACCAATCAACCAACCAATTTTCAGTATTATTGACTGCCTTTCATGGATATAGCATAAATGGTTCTTTTACAGGGACACTGAAAGGAATTCTAATACATTACGGCAGTAGTTCCCAAGCTATCGATCGCGAAAAAGTGCCGGAAAAATTAAACTTGTTTTCAATATAAGGAAAGAGTGTTTAATTTAAAGAATCTAAACAAACCTTCCACAGCTGAAGGAAACTTTTATTGCTGCCAAGTACAAAGTTAATAACTCAATCTTTTTTATAAAACCTGTGCTGCATTTTATATAGCCTGTATTGGTTATCGTTATGAAGTCGCGAAAAAAAAAAAGATTCTAGGTAAAGGTGGGTCCAAGAAAAAAAGTTTGGGAACCGCTGCATTACGCTATAAGGACAGGTATATTTTAAAGAGGCAATATATGTTGTGGAATGAATAGATCGTTATCGCTTGATTGATAAGTGAAAAACAACTCTCCCTGCTTTGCCGATCTGCTTTTTATTCTTTTACTAGCTGAAGTACCCGTCCTCGACGGGTTAGTGAATGCAAATTTCCAAAAAAGCAAGATCTTTCGTCAGCATTGTATGAGTACACAGAATGGATGTAGTATGTTGCCAAAGTAAAGAAAGCGAAGTTATAATTTTTATGTATTGTTAAAATATTACAGGTTAGAGAGTAACTAAGTAATATCATTTCATTCGCATTAGTCGTAATTATGTGATGCGCGAACGAATATTTACGCATATTGAAATAATTTTCGCAAAATCTAAAAATTTAATCAACATTTTTGAAAAAAATGGAAGCCTAGAATTTAAGTTGAGTGACAACCTATCATGTCACCCAAATTCGTTTCATTCCCTGCAGTCTTTATTTCGTGATGCTGGAACAAATTTTCAGCATTTTAAAACGATTTTCGCAAAATCTCAAAATGTAATCAAAATATTTTAAAAATTCAACGCCTATAAATTAAGATTAGCAACTAACTATCATATCACTAAATTTCGTATCATTCGTATTAGTCGTTATTACGTGATGTTTGAAGAAATATAAACGCATTTTGAGATAATTTTCACAAAATCTCAAATTCTAATAAAAATGTTTAAAAAATTGGACTCCTATAGTTTATGTTGAGCAACCATCTATCGTGTGACCAAATTTCATATCATTCGCTTTAGTCGTTATTACGTAATGCGGGAACAAAGATTCACTCAGTTTTAAACGATTTTCTCAAAATCTCGAAATCTGATCGATTTTTTTTTATTTAGATGCTTATAGTTTAAGGTCAGTGACCACCTATCATTTCACCAAATATCATTTTTTCACCTTTGCAGTTTTACGTGATGTGCGAACACAAATTTACGCAGTTTGAAATGATTTTCGCAAAATTTCAAAATCTAATCAAGATTTTTTTTTAATTCGACGCCTATGTTTTAAGTTGAGTGACCACCTATCATGACACCCAATTTCATATCATTCGCTTCAGTCGTTTTTGCGTGATGCTTGAGCACAAATTTACGCAGTTTGAAACGATTTTCGCAAAATCTCAAAATCCAATGAGGATTTTTTAAAAATTGGACGCCTATGTTTTAAGTTGAGTGACCACCTATCATGACACCCAATTTCATATCATTCGCTTTAGTCGTTTTTACGTGATGCTTGAACACAAATTTACGCAGTTTGAAAGGATTTTCGCAAAATCTCAAAATCCAATCCAGATTTTTTAAAAATTGGACACCTATGTTTTAAGTTGAGTGACCACCTATCATGACACCCAATTTCATATCATTCGCTTCAGTCGTTTTTGCGTGATGCTTGAACAGAAATTTACGCAGTTTGAAACGATTTTCGCAAAATTGGAAAATCTAATCAAGATTTTTTAAAAATTCGACGCCTATGTTTTAAGTTGAGTGACCACCTATCATGACACCCAATTTCATATCATTCGCTTCAGTCGTTTTTACGTGATGCTTAAACAAAAAAAGCGTCACGGACAGAATGACAGAATGACAGAACGACAGAATGACAGAATGACAGACAGACAAACTTTTTTTTGAGGGTCGCATCGGAATCCAGGGTGCTTGAAACGGATAGAAATCGCAAAATTTTTTAATTCCAAGAAATGTACAGACAAAAGTCTAATTTTATTTATATGAATAGATAGATACTTTTCTGAGCTTTCTTAAAGCTTATTCGAACTTGCATTACTAGAAGTACCCCCAGATTTCCGGTAATTCGATTAGATAATGTTAATACTTGCTCGAAAGCTAACCATATAGGAACCAATCCCAATGTTCATGACTAGCGGACATTGTTTTTTGGCAAACTATGCCCCAACACGGCGCCCGGTTAGGGCAGCGCCGGGTACAAAGGCTATTTTGATAAGTATTTTGAGAAGTTATTACCAGACCAAATACCGCGCGCCAGGTCTCCGTCATTGTTAAATTAATGAGCTTGAAATGTTAAACATTTATGTACTAAAGTATGAGGGAAAAATCTTAATTCAATTTGCACTTTTGAATAACAGTTTCTAAATATCTGATCGAGCCTTAAACACAGTGAGATATTGCGACTGAGTTCGATGTCATTTTGATGTCACAGGTTGAATATTGACTTCGTTTAGTACCAGCTTATCGGTGATGGAAATTTAGTTAGTTTGCACAGTCGTATTTGATGGTTTGATAATCTGCATTCCCGTATGAAGAACGGGCACTTCAGCTAGTTGTAAATAATTAAAAAATTATAAGGTTTGAAAAAGTCTGCTGACTTTTGAATCCCCCGGTATTTTAGTTTACATTATAAACAAGAATTAATTCTCTAGACTTATTTCTGTCTCATTTTCCTTGCGAACAAATATATAAGCAGTAAATATCGCTTCACTTAAGTCACTTTTCACAACTTTTGTTTCCTTCTAGAGTGCTCCCCCCCCCCCCCTCCTAAACTGTCCGTTGTTGAGGAATTAAGACTTCAAAATGCCTTTTCATTATATTTGAGTTTCTCTAATTAGGAAACTGCTTCAAAAGTCTGCGGAGTAGTGAGGATGAATTATCTCTTTTTGTTAACTTTCCTTGCGAGTACGACATTAATCTTAAAATCTATCTGTCCAAATATTTTCTTTTTCAAAGTACGCAAAACACGCAGCGAGTTGTTGGCTTCGAAAGCTGAGATACTAAACTTGGAAATCTTCCTTTCAAATATGAGTTATACTTTTTTTTCTACTTCCTCGCACGAAGTAAAAGAACACAAAAACGTTCGTTTTAGAACATAGCAAAATTTTTGAGTTTTTTTAAATGGGTCGTTTCGATTTTGAAAAAGAATTTTAAAAAATACACTGTTTACCAAAAGTGGTTGATTTCATTCCGGAATCGATGGTAGCTATGATTATATGTGTGGAATTAAAAAAAAATTATTACATTTGGAGATTTTTCTAAAATTTATTCAAAATGTGATGATATTTGTCGATTACGTATAAACCAATGGAGCGAATTAAATAAAATTTGGTATCATCACAGGTGGTCAGTTAAACTTTAGGTGTCAAAATACGTTAAATTTTTTATAGATTTCGATATATTGTGAAAACCGTCTACATATTTGTTCCATTCCTGAAAAATGGTTATGGAAATAGAATTAAATTTGGAATTATCATATGTTAGACGTAAGTTAATTTAAACTGTAGATGCCAAAACTGTTTTTCATACTGACTGAATGTATCAAAACTAAATATTTCATAGATTTTGGGATTTTGTGAAAATCGCAAGTGTTTGTTCTCACATCCCTTCAAAATGAATCAAGAGAATACAATCAAGTTTAGTAGCATGCTCATCAACGACTAAAATAACAAATGTCGAATTTTTTTTAAAAATTGAATAAATTTTAAAACTGTTTTTAAAATGTTTATTTACTTTTTTAGATTTTCTAAAAATTGTGGAATTTGTTTGAGGCATAATGTTAAGATATCTATAGTGAATCAAACAAAATATAGTTACAGGATAGGAATGACCGATTTACTCGAAACACTCATTCATCCAGAATAAAACTTTAATTATTAAAATAAAAAAATCTCTAAGATGACTTCAGCTCCACATTTTGTTGCTCTCTTTTCCCGTTTTGAATTTTTTCAATCAAAAGAGTTTAAAATATTTTCTCCTCATACTAAGAGAAAACTTGCCAAAATATTTTGGGAAAAACTATTTACATCATATGGATTTATTTCAAAACTTTTAACTTTTACTCATAAATATTCAAAACGTAAAACGTTAGGTCATGAATAGATTTCTAGAATGAGGTACGTGCCTAGACAAGAAAATGTGCTTTTAAGGCTTTAGATCTCAATACATTTGAAAATGCGGCAAATAGAGCATTAGTGTGAAGAAAAACGTTCAGTTAGTGCCTTCTGCTAAAATTACCAGTGGATATATTGACGGAGGGATACTTATCATCTAGTTAGTTGTAAGGTGCCCGTTGAAAAGTGATAAATATAGATAACAAGCACTTTAATTTCACGAAATATACTAACATGTTATAATGTGCTTTAATCCATATAATCATAACAAACCTACTAATATTACTTATTATTTATACAGATAAAATATATCTTCGTTCCTACCTAATACGTATGAGAATCAGTCATAGTCGAAATTTAAAAAAAATATGTAGCCAAGATATTTTCTTTCAGCTACAAATATTTGATGTGTGGTCCTTTTGTAACACGGCAAACAACTTAGCTGCAATTAAGTACAAACCATACATTTTGTAGTATCGCATTGTCAAAGATTCCTCGTAATAAAACGGTCATACATCGGACATTTGTAGTGTAAGTAAAACAGTTTTTTAGCATAATTTGACTTTAACTTTATACTGCACCTATTAACGTAAGAACAATTTTTTCCTCATACGATCTCACAGCAATTGCTTTTCTGAACATTTGAACATTTAGATATGTATCAACCGTCAGAAGCTTTGATTGTGGAAAAAAAAAAAAAAAGCAAATTCAGTCAAGGTAGCCCATTTGCCCTTTTCGTGGTGTAAGTGGCACCAGTCAATATTTTCAATCATGCTACTTGTAGATTTTGGGCTGGTAAGTGAATAAAGGTAGATATATATTATTACCCCGTTGGTTGGATAGTGGATCACCTTGAATGAATACTTTTCAACAGGTTAATGGTAGAATTCTGGTTTAGTGTTTGGTAAGTAGATAAAGGCAAATATGTTTTAATAGGAGAAAAAAAATAGTTTTTTTTTTATACGGTGTTTTAGTAGCTTTTTTTTTTATTTTCGTAACACAAATCTCATAGCAGAAAATTCATTCATTTATTTTTAATTTAAAGAACACGTACATTACAGTTTTGTTTTATATTATATCATAAGATATTTGAATATGAAAAATAACATGTATGAATGTTACGAAAAAAGACACTCAGAATGCTGGTGTTGAACATTAAAATAAATAAAACATTTGTGAAAAAATATACGTAAAATGTTACTTATAACAGGAAACTACGGAAGAAACACTCAAAATACTGGAGTTAAACGTTAAAATAAATAAAAAGTTTGTGAAAAAACCTTCCATAAATTGTTACTTTTAACAGGATGTTATAACGCACATTAGCACACATAAAAGTAACATTTTATGTGTGTTTTTTCACTAAGTTTTTATTTATTTTCATGTATGAATGTTATTTAAGCTTACAATTAAGTAAAAATAATAGCTAAAAAATTAAACAGTATTGGTCAGAGTTGGGTCGGAGTTGGTCACACAGTCAGAGTTGGACAAGTAGCCTATATTAAGGAGAAAATTAAAATATAGTGTATTCTGAAATATAAGCTTGAATCATTTGTAACCTAAACTTATGATGCTTACTTCAAAGTGTAGGTTCATTTAGATTTTGTGCAATATCGTCTAAGGCACCGGTCAGAGGTTTGGTACGAGGACTGTATTTTGCTTTGGGACAAGATCAAAAACAAAGTTAAAGTGGAGCAAGTGTGTCATACAGAACATACCATAGCTGCTAACTTTTACGAAGCATAACTAACCAATTTTTCTGAAAATAATTTTCGAATTACCATTTAGCAAAATTTGTGTTTTATGTTTGAGTGTTGCACAATCTTGAAAAAACATTTTAAAGCATTTATTGTTTGTAAAAAGTGGTTAATGATATTCCATAAAGGTTGGTAGCTATGCCATACTTTCCCCCACCCTATTTTAAAAACTAATATAATTACCACAAAATTATCAAAAATTACGGAATTGCTCCTTTTTGTGCCCTTATTAATTACATGTAACTTGTTCTTTTGTATTACATTTAGTTTTCAAGAAAAAAAAAGTTTAAAACAGTAATTCCCAAACTGTACACCTCGTGGAGCCGTGGCTTCTCCACAGAGACACTTCGAAACGCTGTAAATGTTATATAATTAATTGAACCAAAACTTTGGCCTAACTAAACAAAAAACGAAATGAGAAGCCAAAAAGACAGAGATTTTTTTTTGTGTGGTTGGTTCAAAGATAGATCCCGAAGATTTGACACTTTCTAAGTTAAAATCACCGGCATAGAATGTTCTTGGGAGCGCTTGAGTCAAGGCATCTGAGTCCTGCACTGAATAAAGTATTAGAATCTGTAGTGAATGCGGTAAATTTTTATAAAATCTCGCCCATTGAATCAAGGATTTTTAAAAACTGTATGAGTATATGGGTGCCGAATATTCGTCTTTGTTGTACTAGGCAAAGTTGCTCGTGGTAAAGTTTTATCACGTATCTTTGAATTGCGTCAAGAAATTTTATTTTCCTTATAGAAGAAGGACACTAAGATGTAGAAAATTTTGCTGATGCGGATTTTCTGATAAAACTGGCACATTTATGTGACATTTTTGAAAAGTTGAATTCCCTTAATCTGTCTCTGTAGGGAGAAAAACATGCACCTTTTAAAGTCAACTTAAAAAATATCAGCTTTTATTTAAAAAAAAAATCTTAAAATGTGGAGAAGAAAATTGTATGAAGACTCAGGCAAAGATTCTTTTTTAGCATTACAGCAACTTTTGACACAAGTGAACCAGGTTAGGAAGGCAGGTTAGTTCAGAAAGGTTACCAAGTGAACTTTAACCTTTCTGAAGATATCAAAACTGGTTTGTTCAAACAAAATTATCTGGGTCAAACAAAATTATCTGGTTTGAGAAATACTTTCAAAATGAAAATCTCCGTAAAGTTTGCATGGATTTAAGATCCATAACCTTTCTGAACTTCCGGAAGATATCAAAATCACGTTTGAAAAACACTTATCTCAGCTAATTATCTGGTTTGAGAAATACTTTCAAAATGAAAATTTCCGTAAAGTTCGCATGGATTTAAGATCCATTTAGCACCAGTGTTCCGTCTGAATTTACTTCAGCAGGAGAAAGGAATCTTATCGAATTATCTTGAGACAGCAGTTTGAAAGCAAAGTTTGACAGCATGAAATTGACAGAATTTTCGATTTCAATAAAAGAGGAATATCCCCTTCTGAGAGAGTGATAAGTCTCAGCTTATTTTAATTCCATTTTTGGCTTCGTACACGTGCGAAGCTGGGTTTTTGACGGTAATAACAAGCAAGTATAGAGCAAAGGTCAACGTCGAAAAAGGAATGAGGGTAGCCATGTCCAGTTTAATTCCACGATTTGATAAAATGTGCATCGATATGCAGCTCATCCATCGTATTAATTATGAATTCAATGTTAATAAGTAAAAGTAAACGTTAAATTAATGAAGATACACGAGTTTTGTTTTTATTTCTTACTAGTCATAATTTTACAAAGGGTAGGGCTCCTTGGAAAATTTTTAGTTGAAAAAGGGCTCCTCGACTCGAAAAAGTTTGGGAGCCACTGTTTTAATAGAAGTTGAAATATAAAAGGTCAAATTTTTGCTAAATTGCTTTTCACTTTCAAAAAACATAAATTGAAAGAATGTCATAATGTTTTTCAGATATTATGGAAGCTATATAAATAAAATTAGACTTTTGTATGTACATTACTTTGAATGCAAAAATTTTGCATTTCTATCCGTTTCAAGCACCTGGGAATCCAGTACGCTCCTCAGAAAAAAAAGTTTGTCTGCCTATCATTCCGTCCGTGACGCTTTTTTTTTTTTTTTTTCGTGTGTCACGTAAAAACAAAGACTGAAGCAAATGAAACGAAATTTGGTGACATGGCAGTTGATCACTCAAGTTAAACTATAGGTGACGAAATTTTTTAAAGATTTTGATTAAATTTTGCGAAAATCGTTCCAAACAGCGTACAATTATGATCGGGCATCACTTGAAAATGGAGGAGGGAAATGAAACGAAATTTGGTGACATGATACTTGGTACCTCAACTTAAACTTTAAGATTCATATTTAAAAAAAATTTTGATTAGATTTTGTGAAAATTGTTTCAAACTGATCTATGTTCCCACATCATGTAAAAATGATTGAAGCGAATGAAATGAAATTAGGTGGCATGATAGGTGATCACTGAATATAAATTATAGGCGTCGACTTTTTTAAAAATTTTGATTAGATTTTGAGATTTTGCTAAAATCGTTTCAAACTGTCTGAATCTTTGTTCGTGCATCACGTAATAATGACTAAAGTGAATGAAATAAAATTTAGTGACACGATAGGCGGTCACAGAACTTTAGAGGTCGAATTTTTAGAAAATTTTGATTCGATTTTGAGATTTTGCAAAAGTCGTTTCAAACTGCCTACATTAAGTTCGCACATCACGTAAAAATGACTGAATCGAATGATATAAAATTGGGTGATATGATAGGTTTTCACTCAATTTAAACTATAGGTGTCGAATTTTTTTTAAATTTTTGATTAAAGTTTGAGATTTTGCAAAACATTATGCAAAATGTGAAAATATTTGTCGATCACGTATAAACCACTGTAGCAAATGAAGTAAAATTTAGTAGTCAGATGTGATCACTTAAACTATAGGCCTCAAAACACTTAAAATTCTTTTACGGATTCTGAGATTTTGTAAAAAATTAGTACATGTTTGTGCCCTTCCTGAGAAATGGCAATGGAATTGAATGAAGTTAATTTAAACTCTAAATGTGATAACTGTTTTAACTACTACATAGATCTTGAGATTTTGAGAAAATCGTACATATGTTTGTTCTCGCATCTCTTAAAAATGGATTAAGAGAATACAAAGAAGTTTAGAGACATGATCAGCAACGACTGAAACAACAAACGTCCGAATTTTGGGTAAATTTTGAAGAAATTTAAAAACTCTTTTTAGAATGTTATTTGCTTTTTCAAATGTGGTGAAAATTATGCAAAATACCTTTTGGGGATAATATTTAAGTATTTACAATGAATCGAGCAAAATTTAGTTACAGGTTGAGAATGACCGCATGACTTCAATCAGAATAAAAGTTTAATTTTTTTTAAATAAAAAGAATTTCTCTGATACTTTGTTACCGGCTAATTACTGCCTAACCTAAAATCGTTCAACAGTACGTGGACGTTATTGTTTTGCTTTTCCCTACTGTTTCCAATCTACTAATTCTATTCTTTGAACGCCTATACAATGTTGACGAAAATTCAGGCTTTTTGGAAATTTACATCATGTACTAACCCGACAAAAACGGATACTTCAGCTATTACATATATACAAGCAATGCTGCAGATCATCTATAATGAAAGAATTGTTGAAATCTGAGGGGGGGGATGTTATCTACTACCCCCGCTAGCCTACTTACTCCTTTTACCATAACAGGAAAAAAGTACTTACTACATAGCTGCCAACTAGTCCGGAATATTAACAACCACTTTTTGCAATTAACCTATAGTGAATTTCTATAAGTGCTTTTTTTCAACATTATCTCCCATGGAGTTAAAATTCTGCCATATTTTAAGTCCTCCTGTTCAAAAAAAGTGGTTAGTAATATTCCGGAATAATTGGCAGCTATGTTACTGTACTTTTCTTTAGGTTCTTGTAATAATTAATCCAATATGTTTAAGAATTTTGAAAATATAAATAGCATTTAAAGTTCGGTCACTCGTTTGTGCTAACATTGTATTTTGAAACTGGAAGAAAGAAATTATTTTAGCATATAAATTAAAATGAGCAAGTATTACATTTACACACACGCAAAATGCTGGTTGAACAGTCATGTACCGTAAAAAATGCATTTATAGAAAAACATTCATTAATTGCACATTTCAGTAATTTCTTTTGACATTTAAAATTTTTTTTATTCAAACTAAGCAATGAACGCGCTTGCAACAAATTTCGATTTTCAATTATTATCCAAATCACTAAATAAAAGTTTTGAAAAACCTTCAGTTAAAAAAAAAGGGGGGGGGGTTAAAAGTCTTTTGTTTAAAAGCGACAGTATATTTTTTGCTTATTTTTCTCCAACGGAAAGCTGAAGTTTTATGATTGCAGATGTTAAGTACATATTTCGGTATAATTAAATAACAATGTTGCTCTTTTTCATTGATTCGAAAAGTAATTAATCACTTTTAAATGAGGAGATTAAAACATAAAGTAAAACAAAACTACTCTCTCCACCGTCACGCCCTTTATTCAGAATGTAAAATTCTAGGTAATAAACAGGTTTCTGAAATTCACAAACGTGCCTATGGGAGTAAATGGGCTTTTATGCTTTCGGCCTCTGCCGATTTAAGCACCCAGAACAGCGCTGAAAACATTATGGAAATTCTGATAAATCTGCTTTAAAATTCGGAATATCTGAAAATGAATATGATGAAGCTGCATTTTTTCGAAGAGTGAAAAAAATAAATTTATTATATGGGATGCGCGCAGAATCAGTAGTAAAAGAAATTCTAAACTGAACTTAACATTTGCATAAAGAGTTTAAAAGCTCAATTTTCTATTTGCGCACATTTTCGTTTTGTGTGCAAATTTACATTTGTTTAAAGACTATGTTTGTATTAAGTTATCAAAGATTGGCAAAAATGTTTAGCAATTCTAAAATTTCTAGTGTTAAAATTTTGTTAACAGCCGTTCTGAAACGTTTTCAGGTTTAAATCATTTAATGGCTAACGTTAACCTTTCGCGTGAAGTCGAGGAATGCAAAAATGGCACTTTCAATCAAAGTCCTACAAGCAGTTCAGGCAATCTCTTGCGCAGAGAGAAAACTTTGTTATGGGGTTAAGTTTTATCGAGATTTAAATTCCCTGTTTTAACCCAGGTTTAGCTTATTCACTCCCATTGTAGTAAAAGGCATCAATGATGAAGATGCCAGTATTATTTCCCCTCATTCAACTTTGAGTGGGGCTTAGCAGTGCACAATCCTAAGTAACAGAAGCTCTTTTAAAAGCTCTTGTATGTATGATCAACATGAGTTTACATCCCGTACAGAATTCAGAAGTCTAGACATGATTTCGCGCTCATTTTTTAAAGCCCGAGGCAGTGGCGTCTCTAAGCCTCGCCCCTTCCACATACCCAATCCAGTCAAAGTTAGTTCTGCATAAAAATAAGCAAAATCGTTACCAGCATCGGGGGTATAATAATTTTTATTTGTACACTGCACAAACAATGTTTCATTTCGGCAAAAATATCATTCTAGGCTATTATGCAATTTTCCACATCACCTATATGGAGTATTGTACAAGGCGCGCACGCGGGGTAGTAATGAACGGCCATTGCATTTCTGTACATTACTACCGAGCAAGGTCGTATGTAATCTTTACTGCACCCCCAGTTTAGTCAAGAACCTCATTCGCACCTCTTATCCAAGATCCACTGTCCCCCTTCCCCCAGCAAGAGAAAGTGTTCTTAGTTTCACCCCTGGTTGAAAGTGGAACAAAATACTGATGAAATGGCAACACATAAGTTGAAAACAACTTGCTATATTCTTGTCCTGTGAGGAAAATGTTGAAAATTTTAACATGGGAAAAAAAAAGTTGAGATGAAATAACACATTTTACTTTTACCCGTGCACCAACATACAGGATACTCAGTAATTTACCGAAAATTTGAAACTGCTATAACTTTTTACTGGGACGTGATACTGACGTAACATTTGGTGACGCAACACTACGCAGTTTACAATTTACGAAACGAATTTGAAGGAGTTTGAATTAATAAGAGTTTCCATTTTGTACTGTGACGCAGCACTAGACAGAAACGAAGTTGCAAGCAGTTTTCAGTAAAAGTTCGCGTCTTTACAAGCAGTTTGCAGTGGTAAAATGCCGAAGCTGACGTTCGAACAGAGGATTTTCATTTTCTAGTGAAATTTCGGCCATTTATTCTGAAATTTCGGTCATCACTCTGTGAACTATTCGCTCAGTTTTGGGTAACATTGATCTTAGCTTCGCCATGTTGTTGCAAGTAATGGGAAGCCCTTCGAAACTCTTGTGCATTAACCCTTTAACGCGCAGTGTTCCCGCTCTGTGAACACCCAACTCTGACGTTTGGACTGTCTCCAGTCACGAAGAATAGATTTGATTTCTATAAAAATAGTTGCGGGTGACATAGCTCCACGAGAATCCTTTACTTTTTAGCACGTCATTTCCGGTCAAAAAATGGTAACGATTCTTTTTAACAGCACTGACATCTGCTGAAAAATGGAAGAATGCGAGAACAGCTGGGCAGATTGCCCAATGCTGAAAAAAGGGCAGCCGTTGCCATCGCTCGACTTAACTACCAGCAAGATGGCGGACGATCGAAACGTTCATCGCGTGCCACAGATCAGCTGGCTGTGCGGGCACAGCCAGCTGTCGTCAAAAAAGAGTCTCTAGATCTGTGGCACGCGATGAACGTTTCGATCGTCCGCCATCTTGCTGGTAGTTAAGTCGAGCGATGGCAACGGCTGCCCTTTTTTCAGCATTGGGAAAGGGTTGTGCCTCAAAGGGTTAAATCGGAATGAGTGCACTTATACGTGAAGTAAATATTTTTGTTTTACCTCTTCTCAAACTCTTTTACTAAGCAATTTAAATTTTTGATTAATTACCTAACATCCTGTGTATCTTTTATTATATTTATTCTTATTGCTAACCTCTGGAGTCTTTTTCATCACCAAATCAGATATTTTTTTTTCAAATTAATTGAAAATTTTAAAACCAGCATTTTTTTGGTGACACACCCTCTGCTGATGTCACCCGGTACGGCCCGCACCCCACTGGCCCGAGGGCTTCCAATCCGAGCCCGCCTCAGCACGAGCCCGAAATTTCTGCTAATCTTATAAATAAAAATGAAATTCTGTTTGTTTGTTTGTTTGTTTGTTTGTGGATTTGATTCGTATACAAATCCACAAAAATGGACCTATCGACCTGAAATTTAGCACAGATATGTAAAATAATATAGAATAAATCATAGTCCACTTTAAAACTTTGAAAGTCCACCCGTTCCCGGAATTTAAGAGATTTTTTATGCTCTTCACGCAAAAATATTTCCGTAATTGTAACCCCTGTAGTGAAAAAAGTGTGAAATAAGGATCGTGGTTGCCATGTGTGGCGATTTTGCCGAATAAAATGTCGTTCGTATACAAATCCACAAAAATGAACCTATCGGCTTGAAATTTAGCACAGATATGTAAAATAATATAGAATAAATCGTAGTCCACTTTAAAACTTTGAAAGTCCACCCGTTCCCGGAATTTAAGAGATTTTTTATGCTCTTCACGCAAAAAGCTTTCCGTAATTGTAACCCCTGTACTGAAAAAAAGTGTGAAATAAGGATCGTGGTTGCCATGTGTGGCGATTTTGTCGAATAAAATGTTTTAAATTCTCAAAGTAAAAATAAAAGAATAATAATGATTTTTTTTTTGTTAGTTTATATTCGTGAGGTTATTTTTTTTAAAATTATAATATCGTGTGCATGGGAAATCAGAGCAGGAATGTAATGCTTTACACGCAAAACAATAAGAATTGAAGATTTCCGAGGCTAATGTGTAAATTTAGTTTGGCGAAAAAATAAAATGGCTGAAATATGGATTTTGAGTAAGTGAGTTCTAGCGGTTTGCACAGATTTCGGCTTGGCGCAATTTATTGAGAGCTTAAGGAAATAGATTTTTGAAAACAAGTGCAAAGGTTTTATTAGAATACAGCGTTAAATTTTAATGATCCGTGAAGAAATAATGCAGTTATTAAGGGATTTCAAGCGATCTATCTTCAGCATTCTCGCCAATTGAGTGCATTGATTTTAGTTGGGGGAATTCCGCCAAATTTCAGATAATTGAAATCTTCGCATATAGTACATCGGAGTAACGATGAATAAAACATGTTATAGTTGATAATTTAAAAAAATCGGCTGTATTAAGGGATTCCAATTTTCAAATAAATGCGTGCTACTCTTTGGCGGTCGAACCATTTCCCATATTGATTGCTGCTAAGTCAATGCTTCGAATGATTCCCTGAAAAGACTCTTGCAAAATGGTATATATAATAATGGTATATATAATAACACTGGTTATAGATAAAAATGAATGTTGGTATGTGTTTATGAGGTTGAAAAACTCCAGGAACCGTTGAGCACCGTTGCACGATGAAATTTGGTTCACCTAAGTCTTTTATGATGGAGAAGGTTTTTATGCTATCTGTTTTCTTTAACTTGCCACTTGGTGCCGCAGCACAACGCTGAATTCTATTCCGTTTAGCCGTTTGCTATGCGAATATCGTCCAACCGATTTCGATGAAATTTGGTACACGCGAATATTAGAACACGGAGAATATTTTTCACTATCCATTTTGCTGTAACTTGCCGCTAAATGGCGCTGCAAAGCATCAACTTCTATACCGTTCGACCGGTCGGCATAAAATTTTTTATACTTACACATTTGAGCACGAAGAATATATTCTAACTGCGTTCCTTTTTATGTTACTCACCACTAGATAACACTGCAATGCATTATTATTTTTACTCGCCACTAGATGACGCTGCAGCAGGCCAAATTCTTGACCATTCAAACGGTCGCTATGAAAATCAGTATACTGTTACGAATTTTCGGGGCAACCCGCTCTCTGGGGCTTAAAATGGTTTAAAATTCGTATTCTACGCTTGAAATAGATAAATTTTGCTTTTTGTTGCATCAAAATCGGCCAATTAGAACCGGAGATACGGAGGTTTCGGTTTCCCATTCAAATATATGGGATTTCTAGAAAACTCGAGAAATATGAGTCCTAGAGCTTAGATCTCTGCACTTTTGAGGACTTATTTTTGGTGCCAAATTTGGCGATATTTCGCCAAAAGTCGCCAAGCTTGGCGACTTTTTGGTCATTTGGCGCGATTTTCCCAATGGGGCCTGGAAGTTGTTTTTCCTGCATTAAAAACGCATAATAACCTAACATTTCTCTTCTATGACGTAATCAAAAATCACGCTTTATGTAGAACCCTCGAGAAATTGACTTTTCTGGAAACCTCTTGTACCTCCTGCGTCGGCTATTTATAGAAGCGTGCATCGCCCCGAAGTCAGTCAGTGCGAGTTGAACATTCAATGTGTGAAGAGCTCTCAGTACGCTTGTTTTGTGTGAACTGATAGTGCTATAGAAGCTGTGTTTTAGCTTGCTTTGTGAAGCTGTTTTTAAAGCGCTGTGTGTAAATTCTTCATTGCTGTGTCTTAAGGGATAGTGTACTATATCCCTTGAATATTTCCACGGAATTTTAGCCTGTAAAAGTGACTTATTTTGTGTGAGAAATACAGCATTTGTGATAGCTTCTGATCCAAGCGGATTGTTAAAAGCACGTTACTGCTAGATTGTGCTTGTGAATTGTGTGCAGCTGATTGTTCTACGAAGTTCTAGAAGAAATAAAGTTTGTGTTCCATCCTGACAAGTGACTTTTTACTTGAACCTTTTACACCAACAGGACTTTAGAACGACGAACCTCAGGAGTAGCAGAGTAATTCCGAAACATTTGGTGTCAGAATCGGGGTTCTAAAGAAGGACTTTAATTTTCCAGTTTATGGTTTTGACTAGACAAAAAATGGAAGAACAACTTCAAAAGCTCATGAATATGATGCAAGAAATGAAAGCCGGACAAGACGAGATGAAAGCCGGACAAGACGAGATGAAAGCCGGACAAGACGAGATGAAAGCCGCACAAGAACAGATGAAAGCCGGACAAGACGAGATGAAAGCTGGACAAGAACAGATGAAGGCGGATTTAGAGAAGAAAATTGAAGCAGGACAGACCGATTTAGAAAAGAAAATTGAAGCCGGACAAGAACAGATGAAAGCGGATTTAGAGAAGAAAATTGAAGCCGGACAAGAAGGAATGAAATTGGGATTGGAGAAAATGGAGACTGCTTTGGGAAAATTAGAGAAATTCGAAAAGAGTGTGCAGGAAAATCAAGAGATAATGGAGAAAAGAATGTCGCTCATAGAAGAAACTCAAACGAAATATGAACAAAGAATTGAAGGAAAAATAGAAGAAAATGTTAAGGAATTGCAGCAAGATATTTGCAGAATGCGGGAAGAATTTAAGAATAAAATTGAGGAGAAACTAGACTGGAAAGAAAATATAGTTTCGAAAATACATGAAGAATGTGAAGCTAAAATTGAAGAAAAATTGGACTCTCTCGTAAAGCTGGGAAAGTTACCCGAAAACATCAGGTTATCTTCACACCGCCCAGCAGTGAAACTTACTGCCTATGACGGAAAGACTCCCTGGGAAGCTTACAAGACCCAATTTTCGATCGTCGCCAGAGCCAATGGTTGGAGCGAGTCCGAGAAAGCTAATCAACTGGCCGCTTCCCTTAGCGGAGATGCAATTAATGTATTGCAAACTATCGGAGCGACGAAGATAGGAGATTTTGACGCCCTTGCCAGTGCCTTGGAGATGAAATTCGGAGAGAAGTGCCAGAAAGAATATAGTAGAATCCAACTTAAGTCCAGGATGCAAAGACCTGGCGAGACCCTCCAAGAGCTGGCTTCCGACATAGATAGGCTGTGTCATCTAGCCTATGGCAGTTATCCAGATAACGTTCGAGAAGAAGTTGCAGTGCAACATTTTATTGAAGGCCTCTTGGACTCTGAAATTCAGAAAGCATTGATCTTGGCGGATTATAAAGATCTCAGGTCTGCCCTCGTATTCGCCATGAAGCTAGAGGCAGCTCAGCTGGCCGTAAGAAAAGAGCGGCATAATGTTAGAGCCGTGTCATTCCAGGAGCCTACGGATGGAGAAATTGAGAGGTTAGAGAATAAATTAAAGACCCTGGAAAATCTGGTGGAACGACAAGAAAAGTCAGAGCCAAGAAAAGTGAAATGTTGGAGGTGCAACAGCGAGGGGCATTTACGAAAATACTGCGACGCACAAAAGAACTCTCGTCGTAAAGATCGCAGTTATCAATGCACCAGAGAAGCCCATGAAGGAAGACAGAAAAGAGACGACTTTCAGGAACAGAGGCTGAGGGATATTCAGAAGCCCCGTTTGAAAGTCTAAGGGCGCGTTTCCACTTGTGTCGTTAATGCCCCAAATGCCGTAAATGCCCCGAAAGTCGTAACGCTAAAGTAGAATTCCGTTTCCACTAGCTTCAGTTAATTCCTTTAAGAACCGTACGTTCCTCCAATGGCTATTAGCGATTTCGCGCATGCGTGTTTAAACTTTTATCTGTTTCCCGTTTTTCTTTTAAATATATCCCCATTTGTTATTTTTAAATACAGAAGAATTTCTTAAATTTGGAATTCCAATTTACGAAATTAGACCTTAAAATAACAATAAATCAGTATTCGAAAGAAAATGTTTTAGATTTTATTAAAAATGTTTAAAAGAATAGCATCTTTCTAATAAGCAATTTCTCATTAAATGTATTTTATTTTTAATACATTTTTCTATTTTAAAAAAAATTTAAGTCTTTTTTTTTAAACTTTACCTGATTACAACGACTTTTTTTTAAAAAATCGTTGTAATCAGGTAATTTTGAAAAAAAAAAAAAAAAAAAAAAAAAAAACCTGGGTGTCAGTATTTTAAAGCCTCTAATTTATGGGAATCATTAAGTTAATTGAGCTGTTTTGATAGATTTAAAAGGTGGCCACATTTTCGATAAATTTAAGAACTGCAAGCTGTCTTTTACTAAATAAGTAATTAACAGAATATTGATATCTGCTTTTCGTGTGTTTTGTAAATTTAAGAAGTACATTATGTTATTAATTTAATTTCAGTTATCTCTAACATACACTAAAAGCATATAACTATTTCTGAAAAGGTTGTATTGTATTTTGTTATGATAAACCTACACGAGGAGTATTTCGTATTGCCTATCGAAAGGGAAGGTGCCTTGTGCGGGTGACTTTCTTAGTGCTTCTGAAGCGTATTTACGTTACATCATGAGAAAAACCGTCCAAAACTCCAAATTTTTAGATAATCAGCCGTCCGGTAGATCAGAACCCTGGACTTTTATACTTCAGTTATCTACCATCTTCAGTATCTTATCAATTCGGCTCGGGTGGGCACAACATCTTGTTTTAGATGCCATCTCCGGCCTTTAAATGTCTAATACAAAAGATAGTGCACGAATAAATTTAGATTTATTAATCAAATTTCTATTTGAAAAGTATTGAACAAAATTTTTAATCTGGTATTTAAACAAATACAAAATAAAAATGAGAAAAACCTATGATTTGGAAAAAATATTGGTCTTAAAATTAAAATTCAATAATTACAATAAATTTTATTTATACATGAAGAGTAAAAGAATTATCATTAAAACCAGTTAGTATGTAAAACTACTATTTTTTTTTCCTTTGAATACTAAGTAATAACTATTATTAATTAATTATGTGAGCTTTCTGAAGAGAAAAAAAAATCATTGAAATATTAATTACAAATATATTGAATTTTTCAAATACAGTCAATAATATTAGAAGAATAAAGACTTAATTTTAATTAGAAATAGATGTCAAAATGCTAGAGATCATCAGAATATCACATGAAATACTTTTTTAAAAAAGTTAGGAAGGAGCTTTACAAAAAATACTGAAATTAACTATTTTTTAATTCAAAGTCATAACTATTTTTAATTATTAATTATCGCAAAATATATTATCGAAAAAATTAGTAAAGTATATAATAATGTTACGAATTTTCGGGGCAACCCGCTGCTCTGGGGCTTAAAATGGTTTAAAATTCGTATTCTACGCTTCAAATAGATAAATTTTGCTTTTTGTTGCATCAAAATCGGCCAATTAGAACCGGAGATACGGAGGTTTCGCTTTCCCATATGTTTTTCTATGGGCTTCTAGAAATCTCGAGAAATATTAGTCCTAGAGCTTAGATCTCTTCACTTTTGAGGACTTATTTTTGGCGCCAAATTTGGCGATATTTCGCCAAAAGTCGCCAAGCTTGGCGACTTTTTGGTCATTTGGCGCGATTTTCCCAATGGGGCCTGGAAGTTGTTTTTCCTGCATAAAAACGCATAATAACCTAACATTTCTCTTCTATGACGTAATTAAAATTCACGCTTTATGTAGAACCCTCGAGAAATTGACTTTTCTGGAAACCTCTCGTACCTCCTGCGTCGGCTATTTATAGAAGCGGGCATCGCCCCGAAGCGAGTCAGTTGCGAGTTGAACATTCAATGTGTGAAGAGCTCTGAGTACGCTTGATTTGTGTGAACTGATAGTGCTATAGAAGCTGTGTTTTAGCTTGCTTTGTGAAGCTGTTTTTAAAGTGCTGTGTGTAAATCCTTCATTGCTGTGTCTTAAGGGATAGTGTACTATATCCCTTGAATATTTCCACGGAATTTTTGCCTGTAAAAGTGACTTATTTTGTGTGAGAAATACAGCATTTGTGAGAGCTTCTGATCCAAGCGGATTGTTAAAAGCACGTTACTGCTAGATTGTGCTTGTGAATTGTGTGCAGCTGATTGTTCTACGAAGTTCTAGAAGAAATAAAGTTTGTGTTCCATCCTGACAAGTGACTTTTTACTTGAACTTTTTACACCACTGGACTTTAGAACGACGAACCCCAGGAGTAGCAGAGTAATTCCGCAACATTTGGTGTCAGAATCGGGGTTCTAAAGAAGGACTTTAATTTTCCAGTTTATGGTTTTGACTAGACAAAAAATGGAAGAACAACTTCAAAAGCTCATGAATATGATGCAAGAAATGAAAGCCGGACAAGACAGATGAAAGCCGGACAAGACGAGATGAAAGCCGACAAGACGAGATGAAAGCCGCACAAGAACAGATGAAAGCCGGACAAGACGAGATGAAAGCCGCACAAGAACAGATGAAAGCCGGACAAGAACAAATGAAGGCGGATTTAGAAAAGAAAATTGAAGCCGGACAAGAAGAGATGAAAACTGGGTTGCAGAAAATAGAGAAAAATCAAGAAAAGTTGGAGCAGAAGATAGAGAAAACCCAAGAAAATTTAGAAGAAATTAAGCAGGGCCAAGAAGAAATGGAGAAAAGAGTTTCTCTCTTAGAAGAAACTCAGACGAAATATGAACAAAGAATTGAAGGGAATGTTAAGGAATTACAGCAGGATATTTGCAGAATGCGTGAAGAATGTGAAGCTAAAATTGAAGAGAAATTGGACTCTCTCGTAAAGCTGGGAAAGTTACCCGAAAACATCAGGTTATCTTCACACCGCCCAGCAGTGAAACTTACTGCCTATGACGGAAAGACTCCCTGGGAAGCTTACAAGACCCAATTTTCGATCGTCGCCAGAGCCAATGGTTGGAGCGAGTCCGAGAAAGCTAATCAACTGGCCGCTTCCCTTAGCGGAGATGCAATTAATGTATTGCAAACTATCGGAGCGACGAAGATAGGAGATTTTGACGCGCTTGCCAGTGCCTTGGAGATGAAATTCGGAGAGAAGTGCCAGAAAGAATATAGTAGAATCCAACTTAAGTCAAGGATGCAGAGACCTGGCGAGACCCTCCAAGAGCTGGCTTCCGACATAGATAGGCTGTGTCATCTAGCCTATGGCAGTTATCCTGATAATGTTCGAGAAGAAGTTGCAGTGCAACATTTTATTGAAGGCCTCGTGGACTCTGAAATTCAGAAAGCATTGATCTTGGCGGATTATAAAGATCTCAGGTCTGCCCTCGTATTCGCCATGAAGCTAGAGGCAGCTGAGCTGGCCGTAAGAAAAGAGCGGCATAATGTTAGAGCTGTGTCATTCCAGGAGCCTACGGATGGAGAAATGGAGAGATTAGAGAATAAATTAAAGACCCTGGAAAATCTGGTGGCACGACAAGAACAGTCAGAGCCAAGAAAAGTGAAATGTTGGAGGTGCAACAGCGAGGGGCATTTACGAAAATACTGCGACGCACAAAAGAACTCTCGTCGTAAAGATCGCAGTTATCAATGCACCAGAGAAGCCCATGAAGGAAGACAGAAAAGAGACGACTTTCAGGAACAGAGGCTGAGGGATATTCAAAAGCCCCGTTTGAAAGTCTTACAGATTTCATCAGTGAATGGCGGCAGTGATGGACTATTCGTACTGGGATACGTTAATGGTTCCCCATGCCACATGGTGATTGATACTGGAGCGAACGTAACCATCATAAGGACGGATCTGGCCAAGAAATTGAACTTGAAGATTATCTGGACTCCGCCCTCGCTGACCCTCCAGACTGTGACAGGTGACAAGATCGAAGTGGGCGGAAAAGCGCAAGTAGAAATCACGTTTGGAAATGCCAGATACGACCATGTGGTATATGTCGCCAATATTACAGACTCTTTTATTCTCGGACTCGACTTTTTAAAATCGCACAAATTTAACTTGGACTTTAAGAATAACGAGCTTCGTTCAGACTCAGAAGAAATAGCTGCGTTCGATATTAGAAATGAAACTGTTTTGCCTGTTCAGCAAATAATAGCCCAGACTGATATCACTCTACCTCCTAGAACTGATTCAATAATTTCTGGAACAGTAAAAGAAAGCAATAAATTCCGTTTTGGATTAATCAAACACCCAAACAATAGTGATTCCGTCAGAGGAGTACTTGTGGGAGCAACAGTTGTGGACTTGTCGAGAACAGAAATTCCAGTTAGAGTAGTAAATGTGACGGACAAGTCAAAGGTGATAAAGAAAAATGAAGTGTTGGCGACATGCACTCCTGTTACCTGCATTAATAAGAACATCAGCCAAACGACAGCTAAATCTTCCGAGTGCCTGACGAAGGAATTAATACAAGACGTGGAGTTAACGGCAGAACAGAGAAGCGCTGCGGAGAAAGTAATAGCTGAATTTGGAGACCTCTTCTCCCGAACTTCGGGTGACTTTGGCCGTACGAGCTTAACTCAACATAGGATAGATACAGGCAGCCACTCTCCCAGTAGTGCCGGATTAAGACAGCGCGGGGCCCGTAGCAAATGTTACCAAGGGGCCCCCTGCTCAGTGAAGCACCTATATATATATATATATATATATATATATGTTCACCCACACATTAAAGTAATAGAGCTAAATTGAATGAGAAAATAATAAATAGTGCTAATTATATTACAATTTATGTTTAGTGCTAATTAATGGTATTACTAATGCTAATTAGATGTAAACAAAACTAAAAGGTCCCACGTGTTATATTTGCGAGAGGTTTATCCCAGCCCTTCCTCCACCTTGGGTGAGCTAATCTGTAGGTTTTGTACGATAATAAAATAAAACACAACTTTTACGAATTTTCTTGATTCAAAATGAACAAATTTGAGTTAACACTAGACAAATCAATTTCTCCAAGTAAATTAGTGTGCGGAAAAAATTCCCTTCAAAATAAAGTGGGGGGGGGGCAAATAGATAGTGAGACTGACGATGTTTAAAGTTATTTATTCGTACAACTCAGGTTTTTTTTAAATGAATGTTAATGTTCATGGATATATATTTGGAATTTCTAACACTTCCCACCTTTCCCATATGCAAACATATAACTAGACAAGTTTACACACATAAAATAATAATTGTTTCTGTAAAATTTTTAAAACCATCGAAAACAATATGTACTTTAAACTGTGCCCTTAAACACTATTTTTTCCCCTATAAAAATACATGCTTGTAAAATTATTTCATTATCTGGACGGTCTTTACTAATTATAGGTTACATATTTTTAACTTCTCTTAATTTATTTAATGGGTTAATTCATAAGAAATCGAACTGGGGATAGATAGATCTAGCACAATAATACCTCCACCATTCAAAATATACTGCATACACGGAAGGCATTTAAACTGTACACGCTTGTACAGGGGGACTGTTACTTCCACATACCGCTTGGAACACTTCTAAAGGTCATTTCGTTAGTGTTCTACAAGCATATGTACATTACTTTTCAACTTATCTTCGTTAAAATGATATAAAATATTTTGCTCAAAAAAAATCTTTATAAGAGGAATAGAATAATCTATATAATAAATAATAAAAAATTCGGATAAAACATTCATTATCGTATTACGTTCAAATGTTTTTGCAAGACATAATAATCTTAAATGTGACAAGTAATTTGTGAGTTTCTTTGTGGGTCAAGAGTATCCGAGAATTCTTTTTGTTTTCAGTTTGCCTGAGGTTATGGCTTCTCGGATACCCCGACCGTGCGAAGATCCTCTCGGTTCTAATTATTTTATTTGAACGAACGTACTGGCATTCGCGCACTTGACCTGTGGTTTCGACCGGCCAAAAATCAATTCTTTCATATTTAACGTGGTTAATTTCCGAGATTAATAAGATAATTTATCGTAATAGTGGATTCCCCAACTATAAAAAAATGACTTACATTCTATATATTATTATTGTTTCAAAAAATAATTCGCCTTTGTTTAAATATTGTAAAATGTAAAATAAATAATTAAGTAAAAACAAAGCAAGCCAACTACCAAAAGCCTTCTAAGATAGTTTACACCCTAGTACACCTTAGAATTTCGCCAAAGCCACACTGTAAAATACCTTTTAGATGTGTGGCTTTGGCGTAAAATGCCGTAAAATGCCGTGGATGCCTGTAAAATGCCTTTACTGTAAAATAAAAGAACTTTGGGGCTGCCCAACATCCGTTTAAAATACCATCCTCATATTTACTGCAAAACAAAATAACTTTATGTCCAATATTTAAATAAAAATTATTGTTTCGTGGGGGATTATTATTGATTATGCGGCGCGTTTTTCCTACAATCTTAATCCTATGGATCTCAGCTCTCGGGGAAATGCAGAAGGTCAACTCGCGTTCCAGAGAACATCTTCAGAAATAGCCACAAATATTTCCGTTCTATTGAGTCATTTTGAAAAAGTTTGATTATACAACTTCATTAAAAAATTCTTTCGACTTGTTACTGAAAAGTCCCTGAAATGATCGGGACAGATAGACTACAGCCTAATGAATAATCCGGCCCACTGACGGATTAATACAATTTTGTGGGTGGAGGCTTGGATGGAAGATTCACATATATATGTATATATATAAATATATATATAAATTTTATGGAAGTAAGTTGGGATTGTTTACATTAATTTCATTTTTCTCGGGAGGGGCGGTCACCTCCTCCGACCCCCTCCCTTTAATCCGACCTTGATCAGACCCTGAGTCTGTTTTTTTGTTTCGGCACTTAGTTTTCTTTCTATATTTTGTTTATTTCTGGATTCATTCTTCAAATAAAGACAAAAATGTAACATTATTGGTAAGGAATCCATTTTCTAAAGGCCATAGGTGGGTGGTGCAAGGATCTGGATACCCCTCCTCCGTTTGTCCGAGTTTCGCTTTTAGTCAACGAAAAGATAATGATACAGCCTTTCTTTCTGTCTTTCTTTTATTTCCCCCCTTTTGGATGCTCCCTGAAATTCTTTTACTGAGAACCGTGTTTTTGTTCCACAGTATTGTTGGATATACTCTTGTGTGTGTTCTTATTGCTGACTTTAGAATACTCATTCAGTTTCGCCTAGGTAATGAGTTGACTAAATAATGCAGGCATGCAACAGCCACATTAAATATATTAATGACTATGTCATTTTATCTCTCACCCCCTTTTGAAAATGTGACATAAAAATAAGACACGAAAATGCGTTACGAAAACGCGACATAAAAGTAAGAATAAATGTCCGCTGAAAATGTTGTATGTGTTACGTAAACCACCGTTTTCTATAAGCTCCGTAAGGTTGCATTTATTTGATAAAATGATTGTTTAAAAATTTCATCCGTTTATTTAAATACTATTAGTTCACAACTGCTTTAATCTATTGTTACAATATTTCGTAAGCTGTAGAATATACATCACAAGTATATTTTACATATATTTAAATACTATTAGTTCACAAGAGCTTTAATCTATTGTTACAATATTTACTAAGCTGTAGAATGTGCATCACATGTATTTTTCTATAAATAGGTTACAATCCTAAAAATTTCAACATGGGGTTACCAGGTGAAATACACGATAGATGAGAGATAAAATGACATAGTCCATTAATGCCGTTTTAATATGGCAATCATGAAACTAAAAAATTAGGAGGGTTCAGGGGGGTCTCCCATTGACAAGGCTCGAACAGCCGAGTTATACATATATTCTTTCAATGAGTTGTCTACAACTGATTTACAGTTCCACTATATAGAGCTTTAGAAATTGTCTTATCCAAAAAATAAATAAATGAAAATGAAAAGAAAGAAAGAAAGAAAAAAAGAATTACAAAATTTATCTGTTGCCTTAAAAAATCAAGAAAGATAAATCATGCCAAGCTCATAGATTATAAAACACTTTCCAATACAAAGTATTTTTGCGCCAAATCTGCTATGATTTTAGTTAAAACTGGCGAGATTTCGTAGATAAAAAATCTGATGTGTCCAACACATGACTTCCTTGCACGTCTATTAAATCAAAAATGTTTTTTACGCGCTTCCTCTAAACTTATTTGTTTGAAAGATATAAAATATCAATAATAGTAAGATATAGCGATTTCTAGCCAAACATTTTGATATCGCCAAGCTGAGTTCAATTTGAAAGATTTCTTTCCGACAATTTATTTGGCGATATTTCACCAAAAGCCGACAAACTTGAGATAGTTTGCGAGATTTTGGGGATAGCCAAAGTAGTCATTGACCACAGACTTTCAATGAATTGAATGCATCCATACACCTTAATGTATTTAAAGTCATTTGGCTCACCCTGTAAATAAATTCCCAGTCGATTGCTGTCAAAAAAGATATTGAAAACCGTTAGATATTATAATATAGTTCTAAATACAAAAGTTCAAAATTCTACCGGTTAAAGTTTTAGAGTTATACAAAATACGAAATAATTTTTGGCGCCAAATTTTGCGATATTTCGGCGAAACTGGTCAATGTCGACGACATTTGGCGAGATATTAAGCATGGACCAAAAATAACAGATTGTCGCCAAATTTGGCGATATTTCGCCAAAACTCGCCAAGAACGATGACAAATGGCGATACTTTGGGCATGGACCAAATGACTGACTATCGCCAAATTTGGCGACATTTCGGCAAAACTCGCCAAGGTCGAGGACACACGGCGAGATTTTGGGCATGTACCAAACAATGACTGTCTACAATTGTATTATATTGAAGATGTCCATAGACATTAAAGTACTGAAATTCTTTTCAGTGGACCTGTAAATAAACTCTCCAGTAGATTTTAACCAAAAATCGACATGCACAACTAGATGTTACAACAATCTTATATATGAAATTTCATAATAGTTTTTGAGATTTGAGAGTTAAATATGCACACACGTACACAAAAAAGTCGCCAAGCTTGGCGACTTTTGGCATAGTACTTGAGGGAGGCACGTGACGGTGGTCGGACCATTACCTAACTTATGTGGTAGGACGGTATTGTGCTTGAAATGGATGAATCTCCTAAAATTGCCATTGACCGTAATGTATTGGAAATCTTTTGAGTGTTCCTGTAGCAGAACTGTAAATGATAAACACACTTTTTTTAATGGAGAAATTCATTTTCTAACTCTTTTACAGCATATATCACTTCTGAGTCGTTTGAAATAGCCCAATACCTCTAAAAAACGCTTTGATGAATTTCGGCCCATAGAGCGTAATGTATTTCGAATCTTTTAGGCGGTTCTGTAGATAAACTATCCAGTCGAATGGAACCGAAAGGGGAGGTGCACAACTAGATGTTACAACAATCCTAAATATAAAGTTTCAACATTCTACGCCTAACAGTTTTTCGAGATATGCGAGTTTAATGAATTTCGGCCCATTGAGCGTAATGTATTTCGAATGTTTTGGGCGGTCCTGTAGATGAACTATCCAATCGAATGGAACCAAAAGAGGAGGTGCACAACTAGATGTTACAACTATCCAAAATATGAAGTTTCGACATTCTACGCCTAATAGTTTTTGAGATATGGCGAGTTTAATGATTTTCGGCCCATAGAGCGTAATGTATTTCGAATCTTTTGGGCGGTCCTGTACATAAACTATTCATTCGATTGCGACCAAAAGGGGAGGTGCACAACTAGATCATAGAACAATCCTAAATATCAAATCTCAACATTCTACGACCCATAGTTTTTGAGATATGCGAGTTACATACATACGTACGTACGTACGTACGTACGTACCTACGTACGTACGTACAGACGGCATGGAAAAACTGACCACAATAAACTCGCCGCTGGTCAAAATGAGTTGCAGACGCGTTTAATATGATCGTGCATGCTAGCCTACGATGAGATGCATCGAAAAAAATTTTTAAAATTCAATTTAGAGGTAGTCAAAATCGGTTTTTTTGTCGAAATTTGGCCCCCAAAATTTTTCGGGATCACATTACTTCCTTATACTACGTACAAGGAAGTAAAAAATGTTGTATTATCACTATAAATGCAATTTTATGAGACCCTGTAAAAGACCTTTAATTTTTTTTAGCGTTTAACTGAAAAATATAAAAATTTTATACTCATTGTCTTGTGTTAGAAATGTATTAGTGTCTCTCAAATGCCACAGACTGCAATGGGAATACTTTTGAGTGCTCCTGTAGAACTATTAATAATACGGACGTTATTCTCAATGGAGAGCATCATTTTGAGAGCCTTAGTAATATATATGCCAACTTTGTTTTCTTTCAAAAATCGAATATCTCTAAAATATGTTTTCAAGAATGACTGTTGATTCAGTCATTCCTGTATCAACAGATACAGGGGGAGACCCCCCCCGAACCCACCCCTCTTTTAGTTCTGTTTTTTAGACTGTGCTATACATTGGATTTTTTTTCTCCTGTAAAAGAACTATAAATGCTACATACACCATTTTCAATATGGTAGGTGGTACTGTACATAGATAGAAAAAAAACATAAAATTTCGCAAACAAATGCGATTGTATATACTCCAACACGCAGGTTAGAAACATAAACTGATCGATGGGTGGACATCAGAACAGACAAATAACCGAAATCATAAGGACGTTAACCCGTTTTGGGTTCTAATGCATTAACAAATTTTCGTCGGTCGGAGACCCCCTCATACTCCTAGGCACATAGCCCTTAACAAAACACAATACAATAAATCAGTTAATTAAAGTGCGAGTAACGACTTTTCAAAATTTCCAAAGAAATCGACATAGCTTAATATAATTACATTAGACATTTTTCGAGGTACTACAATCCAGGCGATCCGCCAAGACGAGCAACTTTTTCGCAAAGATAAATGCCGGACACATGAAATTATTGATGGTTCGGAATACGATTGCCAACAGTTTGCCAGGAAATTTGAGGAAAAAATAGTTTGGCGTTAATGACCGCCGGGATAATACGTAAATACCTTTTTCGATTTATCGTAAAATAATAAAAATATCGCCAAGTTCGGTTCATTTTTCAAAGCATTTTTTTCGCACCCAATTTGGCAATTTATCGCAAAAGTCGCCAACATTGCCGGCTTTTGGCTCAAATTTTGAAGGAGGCACACGATCGTCGTCGGATTATTAGCTAATCATATTGCAGGATAGTATTATATGCTTAAAATAGATGCCTGTCTCTAAACTGCCATTGACCGTATTGTATTGAAATTATTTTGAGTGCTCCCGTATAGAAAAACTTTTAACTATACAGACACTATTTTCGATGCAAAGCTTCATTTTGTAATCCTTAATAACATTCAATTTTGTTTCATTTCAAAGAGCAGAATATCTCTAAAACTAGAAGTCAAAGCCTGTTGTGAAGGCAATTACAACGGGCGAGAGAAAAAACATTTTAAGGAAATTTGTCTTTCATTCAATATATTTAATTTTCATCCACCTAAAATAAATAAGTTCATATTCAATTTTTATTACAGACCCAAATCGAATTTCATGCTCATCTGGAAACGCGCGGAATCTTTTCGCAGTCGAAAGCTTTCGTTTTGTATACATAAACATTCGAATATCCAATAGACGATTTATTTGTGGGGAAAAAAATAATAAACTGTGTAATCGGGAGAAATTATTTTAAACGTATTGGAATCCCCCCAATTGTATGACGTCATTTTCACTTAAAATAGGTCATTTTGTCACGCAAATGATTCAATTTTTCTGACTCTCGGAAACGAAATGGTGCTGAAAATAGCGAAAAATCGCTTAAAAATGAAGGAACGGGTGGATTTTCAGATTTTTAAAATTGACAGATTGTTTTCTATATTTTTTTACAAACTTGTGAAAAATTTCAAGCGGATCGTACAAACGATGTAGAAGTTGTTAGGTTTTTTGTCCTTGACTTTGTAATCTTTTTGCAGTCATAGAGGAAAAAGTTTTATCTTGAAGTCAGGGTTCAGCGCAACTACAAGGGGTGATCAAATGAAAAGGTACGAAACGTCGCAACAACCTAACCGTTATCATATTTGTCCATGCAGCTATGAGAGCACGTAGCGAGACATCTAGGAATGCGATTCGTGCCTTTTGTGTGGATAGGAACATGCGGGGGCCCGCAGGAGAGAGCAGAAGCTCTTGTAAAAAGCACCCTCCTACGTCCAATTGACGCGGCAGTGCGTGTGAGGACAGGATGGTGTTCACATTGCAAAATTCGGCGATTTAGGGGCAGCGAGGCGTTATCCGATTTCTGACAGCGGAAGGTGTTAAACCGGCCACTATTCATCGCAGGAGGATGATCGTATACTGGGAAGGCTGTGTGTCCCACAAGTCAATGAGAAAATGGAATGTCCGTTTTCGCCAAGGAACTGGCCACGTTCAAGTGGGAGACGTTGGACCATCCGCCCTACAGTCCGGACATGTCGCCCTGCGATTTCCATGTGTTGGTTCCACTGAAGAAACCACCTGAAAGGGAAGCGCTTCAACTCGGACGACGTACTCAAGGACGCTGTGACGGACTGGGTCTCGTCACGGCCACAGGAATTCTGGGAACAAGGAATCCTGCGGCTTGTTCGTCAGTGGGATCGTTGTGCTCAGGCCTGTGGTGTATATTTTGAATAAAGTCTACATTTGTACCCAAAGTGTCGTTTCGTACCTTTTCATTTGATCACCCCTTGTAGTTAGTAGGGTGATACGCTTTAAAGAATAACTTCCCATAGAGCGCAATGTATTGGGACTATTTTGAGTGCTCCTGTAGAAAAAAATCTATAAATGCTACATAGATCCTTTACAATAGGATACATGGTACTGCAGATAAGAATAACATATATAAATTTCGTAGAAATCAATGCCTATTGACGCGAGTCAAGGACGGACAGACAGACAAACCGAAATCTTAACTTTTCTACCTTGTTGGAAAGTGTCAAAAAAAGCTAGATCTTGAGGGGGAAAGACGAAAACTTTCAAGGTAAAGGCGCGGGGCCCCCAAAAGCGCGGGGCCCGTAGCATTTGCTAAATCTGCTATATTGTTAATCCGGCACTGCACTCTCCCATCAAGCAACATCCTAGGCGCCTGCCGTTTGCTAAGCAAGAAGAGGTGAGCAGACTTTTAGAGGAGATGCAGCGTGATGACGTCATCGAGCCGTCGACTAGTCCCTGGGCCTCGCCAATTGTTTTGGTCCGAAAGAAGGATGGTTCCACCCGGTTCTGTGTTGACTACAGACGTCTGAATGACATTACCAAGAAAGACAGCTACCCTCTTCCCAGGATAGACGACACTTTGGACACTTTATCGGGAAACGAATGGTTTTCCACTCTGGATCTGATAAGTTGTTACTGGCAAGTGGAAATTCATCCCGATGACCGTGAAAAAGACTGCGTTCACCACGGGCCAAGGATTATGGCAGTTCAAAGTTATGCCTTTTGGACTCTGCAACGCACCTGCTACATTTGAGCGACTAATGGAGACAGTGTTGAGAGGACTTTCCTACGAAGCATGTCTCGTTTATTTGGACGATATCATCATCGTCGGAAGGACTTTCGAAGAGCATCTAGAGAACATCCGAAAGGTGCTGCAGAAAATAAAGGAGGCGAACTTGAAACTGAGTCCATCGAAGTGCAATTTGTTTCGTCGGGAAGTACGTTACCTCGGGCACATAATATCCGCCCACGGAGTCCGAACCGATCCCGAAAAGACGTCCGCAGTCCAGAACTGGAGTCGTCCCGAAGAAGTTTTCTCGGTCTGTGTACTTACTATCGAAAATTCGTGAAGGGCTTTTCTCAAATTGCAAGACCTCTTCACAAATTGACCGAGACTGGACAGAAATTTCTATGGACTGAGGAATGTGAGGACGCATTCAACGAACTGAAGACGGCTTTAACATCTTCGCCGATGTTGTCGTATCCTCACCCTGACAAGCCATTTATCCTGGACACAGACGCGAGTAAAGAGAGTGTCGGAGCAGTTTTGTCCCAGGATATAGATGGCCAAGAACACGTCATTGCTTACTGGAGCAAATGCCTTTCAAAGGCAGAACGTAACTATTGTGTTACGAGAAAGGAACTCCTTGCTATCATTAACCCTCCAAGCGGCTGAGACGTAAAATCCCGTCATCTGTAAGAGTTGTTCAAAGCGGCTGAGACATAATTTTCTGCTCCCCTTTTTCTGCTTCGAAAGCGGCTGTGACATAAAATCCCGTTACTGCTTACCCCCACTCGCCACAACACCTGTGACACTTAGATTAATGGATTGCAAAGGAGGGGAGAGCGCACAATGGCCAAGACATACACCTCCTATACTTTAATTGTAGCTTTCAACACCCCACAAAATTATTTACAGATGTGGTGACCATACCTTTTCTAACTAAAGAAGAGAGAGGCCGAATGCTTTCGGTATTTTTTCAGATAAGTAATCTTTTGAACCGGAGTCCCTTCTAAGCATGGTTGGGCACGGGAAATAAGTTTGAATATTTCGTATTTTTCAAAGACCTCCAGGATACTTTTTCATTTATAATAACTTTAAATTTTTAATTAAAATAACAAATTTTGAGTAAATATTTTACTTCTTTCAAATGTTACTTGAAAAGGAAAAGGTGTTGCCTCGAATACAACAAAACAGTTGGCATATAAAAAAAAAATATTTTATTAGAAGAGACCGATTTAACATATATGGAGTCTTGGGCACGAATGCTTACGGATGAAGAGGGGTTTTAAAGAAATGTAGTGCATATTATTATTTAAATTAATACAAATTTACATGTCATAAACCACTCCTGTATAAATATTAACTCTGTAATTATCCTATTATATAGTTACGCTGATACGTGACTCACTCGCTAACAAATCCGGTTCGGCCCCTTCCAAACAAAACTTTTACCGTCATTAATCCAAACAGATTAAAAAGTTACTGTGTAAAAATTTAATGAAATTCACACAGTTCGTGCGATCGGCTTGAAAATTTTCATAATTATGTAAAAAAAATATTAAAAAAAGATCTGCGCTATTTTAAAAATCTGAAAATCCACCCGTTCTCTCATTTTTAAGCAATTTTTTGCTATTTTCAGCTTCATTTTATTGCGCATTTAACCCATTTGTGCCTGGATATTTTTGCGACTTTCTTCGATTTTTACTGATAACAGAAATAATAGATAAATTTCTGATGTCAATTTCTTGAACAAGGGATGATTTCTTTTAAAATCATTATGCATAAAAATCGAAATATCAACATCCTACTTGGTCATGTTAAAATATTTTTTAGAGTTGAGGCTCAATACTCATGAATAAAGGCTAGGAAAAATAAATAACGTTTTCGACTAATAGCGAAAATGCCGTCCCAAAAAAGGGACGCTAGGCATAAATGGGTTAATCGCGTTAAGTTTCCAGTAAAATGAAAATCAAACGTCAATAACAGAGGACTAAATTATAAGACAGTCGGAACACGTACTCAACTTCCCTCACTATTTTTAGGAGAGTCCAATGTCACTTAGGTTAAATGTTTATCTTACATTTCATTGTTTACATCAATAATACTTACTATAAGGACGTTTTGGCAACCAACTATGTTTCCGGACTATTATTTTTCCCATTCCAATTTTAATGAACTAACCCATTATGTAGAAGCTGCCTGGTGTTATAAAATAAAGACAACTTCTACATAATGCGTTAGTTCATTAAAGTTGGAATGATAAAAATAATATTCTTGAAACATAGTTAGAAGCCAAAACGTCTTTATAGTATTTTTCATGTAAACAATGAAATGTAAGGTAAATATTTAAGCAAAGTGACACTGGGCCCTCCTAAAAATAGTGAGGAAAGTTGAGTATGTGTCCAGACTGTATTGCTGTAAACTAGTCCTCAGTTATTGATGTTTCAGTTTGATTTTACTAGAAAAGTAACACGATTAAATGCGCGATCAAATTTATCAGTAAAGCTCTATTCCGTCCTAAAGATTAAAACAAAATTAAAATAACTAGTTGAAAAGAACAGCGAAAGAAGATAAAGATAAAATATATAGTGAAAGAACTGGTGAATAACAGTGAAAGAAGAAGTAAGATAAAATAAAATTAAATCCCAGTTGGATTCAGTGGTGATGATTCCCTTTCTGTGATCTGTGGGTCTCGGTCCCACCATGGCCCATTGCACAAGGGACTGAAAATGGTAGATGGCTGAAGAGTAAAAGTCGAGGGTTCTGGACTACCGCGCGGCTGTCTCTCTAACGGTCTAGGGTTTCGGGCGGTTTCGTTAGATGTCTCGTGAAGACGCGGAAGAACACCTGAAAAAATCCTCCGACCAAGGCATTCCGACTTGGCAAATACCCTGAGTGCAGGCTTGCAATAAATGCACTACATTACACTCTATGATCTGTGTGGTTTCCCTGCTCACCTAGCATGGGTCTTTGAATAATCTGCCGGTTTAGCGGAGTGTTCAGAGATCCACGCTAAGAAATTACACATGTAAGAGAAGAGGAATCTTCTCAAAAACGTCTTTTCAATAATAAATGATGAGAGCAACCATCCTAAACCTGGTTTCAGACGATAAGAATTATTTAATCAAAATTTTAAATTTAAGAAGATCCATTTTTCTTCAAAATTTCTCGCATATTGCCTCCTGCCGTTGAAACTTTTCAGGATCCTCCACTGTCTTAGTTTTACCCTAACTACAACAATCTTTCCAGAAAAACTAACTTCCCACATTGAACTGCAAAAGATTTTTTGTTGTTGTTTTGGTGTAATGTGGTGTGTGTGTGTGTCAGTTCATTTATGTAAATATGTATACATGCTAGAAAAACTTTTCAATCTGTAAAGAATTAAAGAAATTGTTACGTAAAGAAATACACAGAAATAGACCAATTTGTATAAAGCCAAAATTTTCATCTTAGATTTCGAGGCATTTAAATTTATACCGGATCACATCGAAAGCGTCAGTTTGTCATCGATTTATTATTTTATTATTGCTGCTTTTAATTGAACAATACGAATTTTAATTTCTATTTTTATTCTATATTAGCTGATGTACCCGCTCATCATACGGGAATAGAGATTACTTTAACAATTGGTTAAACTAAGCTGCCAAATAGACGAAAAAGTAAATAAATAAAATTTCCAATTACCTAAATTTAAAAATAAAGATTAATTTTAGTGTAATTGTTTAAAATATGAAGTTCAAATCGAAGCGCTGTTGCAAATCAAAGCCATGATACGTATAACCACATGGAGGGAGAGAGGGGGATTTTCGTTTGATTATTTTGAGAAATCGCAAAATTATTAAATGTTTAATTCGATTTTCAAGTAATTTATTTTTACATATACATAACATGTTATAACTAGCTGCGTATCAGTTCTTCACGACGAAGAAAGTAATGATTTTTTTTTTACACATGCATTTTAAATTATTCCAGCTATACAGAAACTGAAAAAATGCAGAAAACTTTTACTCGAACCTAGCGTTATGGATATTAAAATATGCTGTCATAGCTAGCTCAATTGTCATACGATGACCCAAAAGCTATATTGGCAGTGTTAACGATCGGGTGACAACCCTTTCTTCTTTCAATACACATAAATTAGAAAAATGTTTTAGTTAATTAAGTAATTTAATTTTTCCTATTCATCCTAAAATAAATTTTTAAGGAGTCGTAATAACCTGGTGTGCAGAAAGTGAAAGGATTCGTTTTCACATCTCGGCTGATCAAAAACCGCTATATGTACATGGCGCAAACGTGAACGATAAATCTGTGGGTCCGCAGCTCCTCTAGCTGCATATAGGCTGGTATACGAACGAGAGTTGCGGATCCGAAAATAACATCCTTTTGGGTGATGCCCTACACTAAAAAAAATTTTGTGGATTACTAAGAAATCTCTTTGAAACAAAGATGCTATAACTTTTCTTAGTATTGCTGCTAAATAAAGTCATGTAAATCAATTGGCAAACATGGCTTTATTTAGTAGTAATACTAAGAAAAGTTATGGCATCATACTAAAAAAATCTGGAGTGCCTCCACTCGACTTTCCGAAGACTTACGATTAGATCATTACCAAGCATTTAAATAAATTTTAATCGATGAATAATTCAAACATATATACCAAATTGAAACTCAATCGAATGCACCATTTAAACGCTAGCATACTTTCAAGACTTTCTCCCCATATACTATAATGTCAAAGAAATCTTTGACGTAGCCCTGTAGAAAAACTATAAGTCCTATATACACCAAAATCAATACCGGTCTTGCGACGGTGGTTTATAACATGTATGTCCAATTTGAGCTCAATCGAATGATCCGTTTAGGAGCTATCGAAGTTCGTTCACACACACACACACACACACATCTCGTAAAAACAGAAGAATTGAATTCAGAAGACCTCAAAACGTGTAAATACATCAAAGTCTCGAAGTCGAATTTTTTCAGGATTGCAATACTTTCCTTACATGGTACATGTTCGGAAAGTAACAAGTAATGGAATCATTGTTTCCTAGAGATTTCTTGGTAATCAACTGATTTTTTTTTTTTAAGAGTGTAAATTGTAGGGAAAAAAAGATTCTCGACGATCCCCAAGTCTGGCATAATAGCTATAAATCAGTCCCGTACTGCTAAGCTGTCAGTATTCGGCTATTTAAAAAAAAAAAAAAAATTAAATTATTAAGCAGAAAGGCTTAATTTAAAATGCAGACTTTTTCTAAGAAGGAAAGCGTTCCAAATGAATTAAAAGATTAACTCTAACAAATTATATGTCATAATCTAAATAGGTTTGCAAATTTTTGCGATTTTAAATCGTTTGAAATAGCTTCTCGAAATTATTAAACTTCTACTTCTTTTAAGAATATTAAAACGAATAAATTGTTTTCGCCTAAATAAAGCATTGATATAAGGATTAATATATATTAAGCATTTCAGTGGTCCAGTTCCGAAGGATTTTTTTTTTTTTTTTTTTTAGATTACATGTGGGAATGGCGCCAGTTGTACGTCATACATTTAAAATTGACAAAAATTTGTACTCATGTTTTTTTAACCATTACCGTTGACAAATTAACAGCGCTTCGCTTTTGATTACTCCCTCTAACTGCATAAAGATGCGCAAAATGATAGAGAGAAGACGTAGGCGACCTTAAAATTTTGAAAATCCACCCGTTTCCCCAAAAATACTAAAATTCAGAGCCTTATTATCGCATGGGAAAATCGGGACTTTGTAAAGGGTCCCCAATTTCAAATGTTCTGAAATAGTCTTCTTTTATATCAAAATTTTTTGAAAAAAAAAAAAAATTCATGGATGGGGCCCCCAAAATTCATCAATGTCCGGGGCCCCTGTTGGTCATAATCAGGCCCTGCTTAAATTTAGCAATTTAAGTCGCTAAAATTATTAAATATAGATAATTTAAATTGAATTAAATTCATTCAATTCAATTTAAGTCAATGCGCCAGTGGGTCCTAATCTTGCGCGCAAAACTTGGTATAAGCGCTCAATAATTCATCATTCAATGCATTCAAATAATACAATATATTCACATAAAAACGATCCAAAAGAATTACTTTCAATAAACTTCTGCCGCAGGAATTTATGAAACTTCAAATTTCAGTCAAAATCGAAAATTTTCAGATTTTGGTCTTATAAATCTAAAAGCGCATTCAACTTGCGTCAACTATACATGCATTTTTTTATAAGTTCTAATACATGTCTTTCAAAGGACACCTCTTTTGCCTTAGCAACTTGAAGGTGCAAGCTATGGTTAAGCCTTAAAGATGACAAAAAAGAAAAAAAAAAGAAAAAGAAAATGTGTGTTTTTGTGACCTTCAGTGACTTTGCGTCGATAACCTGCGACAGATTTCTCATATATTTCATGAAGTTCTATCGTCTAACATTATAGATGTTAAATAAATATCATGGCAAGTTGTCCCCCAAAGAGTTTTTGACCACAGCATTTTCTATGTCTGAGAAAAACGCCCACTTTTGTGTGCTGCACGGACTTTTTTACAGGCCCGTAGCCAAAGGGGTGCCAGGTGGGGCTGAACCCCACCCCCCCCCCTAGAAAATTTCACATAAAAAAAGTTTAATGCAGATGCTTTGAAAAATTTTTGTATATAAGGTAAAGTTATCAAAGTTTTATATCTAAGTTTTATATATCAAAGTTTTATATATACAAAGTTTTTCTTTGTAATACTCTGTCAGTTTTGTTTCGTGTTCTCATCTTCCAAATATGATCCAATTATGACAACTTTAAATCCATTCTGTTTAAGCCAAGGAACTTTTACTTCTTGGAAGCCGTTTGGACTTTTCAGAATTTATTTAATTATAAACTTATGCTATTATTTAATGAAGAGAAATATAGATAAAAATGTTATCATTCAAAAAAATATAGGATGCCACCCCACTTAAGTTAGGGTGCCCCTCCCCCCTGAAAAAAAGAGGGTGCCCCCCTGAATAGAAAATCTGGCTACGGGTCTGCTTTTTTAGTGGGCCATAAAAGATGAACAACTTCACTTTGAGACAAAATATTCTGGATTTGCTACATTAATAAGATTAATAACAACTGGGAATTTTTTGGTAAAAATCTCAGATGGCATGAATCCTAGGTGTGTTACTTTCTCAGATTCGTGCTCTTAATTTTTCTTGGAATTTTTTCGCATATGCAGAACATAAATAAAGGTCTTTAAAAACGTTTATTATCTAACAAAGATTAATATAGATATTTCATTTAACAAATTTACTAAACAAGTCCTTTAAATGAAACATCGAAGAATTTTTAATTTTTATTTTTCTCGTACGCTTGAGATAATTTAAATGAAAGCTTTATTACCCTACACTCAAGTACATTATACTCTCTCTCATAGGCGCACCCACGGAGGGGCTATGGGGGCTCAAGCCCCCCTAAAATTGGAAAGTTAGAATTGAAAAGCATTAAAAATTGGGAATTGTCACAAATGATTTATTTGTTTTCGTTTTTAAAATTGCCTTCAAATTATTTCTAAAATACCTTTTACAACAAAAAGATGATAGTTCTTAAGTAAAAACTTACAGTTAGTATATGAAACACAATTAAACTCGGCTATAACATAACTGAAATGAGCGGATAATTATTTGACTCTATAATGATTTACATTGCTCGTGAGCTTGTGTTCTATGGGCAAGTAGTCTAGTACCGAATATTTTGATGATATAACTATAATCGAGGTCACTATAATCGAGTTCAGCAGTATTTGAAGCCCAGCCCCCCTTAAACTAAAATCCTGGGTGCGCCACTGCTCTCTCTCTCTCTTTTTTTTTTTAACTGTCATATTTTTTTGCATTACAACTTCAAAAATGATCGAGTGAAAGCCAAATTTCCTATTTCTCTTTCCTAACTAACTGTATAAACTTTTATGAAAAAATGCACAGTTCGAAAAAAATATAAGAAATAATAATAATTATATGGAACACTTTGCACATTTTATGAAGGGCAGCGTCTTATATAAGGTTCAGGTAAATGGGATATATCTGACATTGGACACTTTATTGAAAATATGTACACGGGGTCTTATCGCATGAGCAAATCGAGGCTGTGTCCAGGGCCTCATCTTGAAAGGGGCCCATTAGATATATTATTTTTCGTTCATTTCTATTAAAGCTTTATAAAGAAATTTTTCAGATAAAGAAGTATAGTAAAAAGATAATCACTAATTTTACTATTTTTAGAGCACAAGCGTCACTCTCACTACCTGCTCATTATGAGAGGGGACAAAAAACAAAATATCTCTTTTTCCAAACTCCAGACAAAAATCTGGCTCTGGGTGAGTGTACATGTAAACCACCGAGAAAAGAACTTTGGTTTCCTACAACGTTGCGTAGTTTCCCGAGTATTTAGGGGGGAAAGAGGTGAGGGAGACCAGTTGGTCAGATTCACCGGACATGTGCTCCTACAATACAAAGTAATTTATCAGGCGGTAGGTAGGCTGTCACGTCGGCAGTTTGTTAATTACCTTGTTCCCCACGCCTTCCATGCGGAAATGGGGGGAAGCAGGTTTTTCTTGTGCATTTTCGAGAGATACAGATCCCATACACTGGAACTTTTTTGAAGTTATCTCTAGGCAAACTCCAGGCCGCTCGGAGGGTTAAGGCCGTGGAGCACTTCCATCATTACCTGTACGGCCGAAAGTTCCTGCTCCGAACGGACCATGCCTCTTTAACCTGGCTTTTAAATTTCAAGAACCCAGAGGGCCAAATAGCTAGGTGGATACAGCGATTACAAGAATATGACATCGAGATACGTCATCGGAAAGGGGCATCTCATGGAAATGCAGATGCTTTGTCAAGAAGGCCCTGTATAGACAGCTGTCGCTATTGCTCCAGGGCAGAGAAAAATTACCATCTGAAACATCCCGTTGTCCGCCAAGTTACATCATCGACACCATCCCAAGATCCCTGGAGTGACGAAAATGTTCGGGCGGACCAATTAGCAGACCGCGACATCAAACCTATTGTGGAATTTATGGAAAAATCCAGCGCTAAGCCCAGTTGGCAAGAAATATCATCTTACAGTCCGGCAACAAAACAGTACTGGGCTTTATGGGATTCGCTTCGCCTGAGGAATGGAGTCCTGTATCGTAAATGGGAGTCGGACGACGGCAAGATGCTCCGATGGCAGTTAGTACTCCCTCGCTCGAGGATTCCGAAGGTTCTAGAAGAGCTGCATAATGGCTTAACTGGAGGCCATTTTGGCGTGATGAAGACCCTGCAGAAAGTTCGCGAGCGCTTCTACTGGGTTAGGGCTCGAGGCGACGTCGAAAAGTGGTGTCAAGCTTGTGACGCCTGTGCTGCCCGTAAAGGCCCGAAGAAACGAAGCCGTGGAAGACTACATCGTTATAATGTAGGAGCGCCTTTTGAGAGGATTGCACTCGACATCCTGGGACCTCTTCCGCGAACTTCGGATGGCAACAAATACATCCTAGTTGTCATTGACTACTTCTCTAAATGGCCCGAAGCGTTTCCTATTCCCGATCAAGAAGCTACGACCGTAGCAGAGGTACTGGTGCAAGAATGGATTTCCAGATATGGAACCCCTCTGCAACTTCATTCTGACCAAGGAACGAACTTTACCTCTGCAGTCTTTAAAGGTCTATGTCAACTTCTCGGAATGGACAAAACCCAGACTACGCCTTTACACCCACAATCCGACGGCATGGTGGAGAGGTTCAATCGCACAATTTTGAACAACCTCTCGCTCCTGGTATCTAGGAATCAAGAGGACTGGGACAAGAAACTCCCCCTCTTCCTGCTGGCCTATAGGAGCGCCGTTCATGAGACTACCGGCTTCACACCTTCCCAGATGCTGTTCGGCAGAGATCTTCGTCTTCCCGCCGATCTAGTGTTCGGCCGCCCTCCAGATGCGCCTTCATCGCCAGAGGAGTACGTGGAAAACCTTCGGGCACGGTTTGAAGATGTACATCATTTTGCTCGGGAGCGGATCAACCTGAACACGGAAAAGATGAAGACTCGCTACGACACGAAGGCTACGGGACACGAGTTCAACGCAGGTGACAAAGTTTGGCTATGGAATCCTACTCGACGGAAAGGCCTGTCTCCCAAGCTGCAATCGCCGTGGGACGGTCCTTACACAGTCCTAAACCGGCTGAATGACGTCATCGTACGGATTCGTAAGTCACCAAACTCGAAGCCAAGAGTTGTACATTACGATCGGCTAGCCATCTACCGCGGTTGTAATTAGCTCAGACTATGGTCACTATGGCGTAATTCCTCTTTTCTTTCGCCTCTCATTCCTTTCCTGTCTTTCTCTTCTCTTCCTCTTTCTTCAACTCTCTTTCTCTCACCACTTACGCCCTGTTTAGTGTGCATATTTGTAATAAATTGGATTTTATTAATGTGTATTTGTTATTACATTGATTACTTATTACAGTGTAATTATTTATTATGATGATTATTTATTTATTTATGTGTATTTGCTTATTGTGCTATTGATTACTTGCTTGAATTATGTTGTTAAGATCTTGTTAAGTGTTATACAGTGTAGGTACCTGTGTGACCTCCTAACTAGGGATTGTACTGCCCGGGACGTGCAGTCCTTGGGAAGGGGGCAATGTTACGAATTTTCGGGGCAACCCGCTGCTCTGGGGCTTAAAATGGTTTAAAATTCGTATTCTACGCTTCAAATAGATAAATTTTGCTTTTTGTTGCATCAAAATCGGCCAATTAGAACCGGAGATACGGAGGTTTCGCTTTCCCATATGTTTTTCTATGGGCTTCTAGAAATCTCGAGAAATATTAGTCCTAGAGCTTAGATCTCTTCACTTTTGAGGACTTATTTTTGGCGCCAAATTTGGCGATATTTCGCCAAAAGTCGCCAAGCTTGGCGACTTTTTGGTCATTTGGCGCGATTTTTCCAATGGGGCCTGGAAGTTGTTTTTCCTGCATTAAAAATGCATAATAACCTAACATTTCTCTTCTATGACGTAATCAAAATTCACGCTTTATGTAGAACCCTCGAGAAATTGACTTTTCTGGAAACCTCTTGTACCTCCTGCGTCGGCTATTTATAGAAGCGGGCATCACCCCGAAGTCAGTCAGTTGCGAGTTGAACATTCAATGTGTGAAGAGCTCTGAGTACGCTTGTATTGTGTGAACTGATAGTGCTATAGAAGCTGTGTTTTAGCTTGCTTTGTGAAGCTGTTTTTAAAGTGCTGTGTGTAAATTCTTCATTGCTGTGTCTTAAGGGATAGTGTACTATATCCCTTGAATATTTCCACGGAATTTTTGCCTGTAAAAGTGACTTATTTTGTGTGAGAAATACAGCATTTGTGAGAGCTTCTGATCCAAGCGGATTGTTAAAAGCACGTTACTGCTAGATTGTGCTTGTGAATTGTGTGCAGCTGATTGTTCTACGAAGTTCTAGAAGAAATAAAGTTTGTGTTCCATCCTGACAAGTGACTTTTTACTTGAACTTTTTACACCACTGGACTTTAGAACGACGAACCCCAGGAGTAGCAGAGTAATTCCGAAACAATAATGTGTTATTTTCTTTTTAAACTGAAATAAAACAAAAACGATAGTAAAACCCCAAAAGAGCGGCAGCTAGAATCGAACCCAGGATTCCCGGACAAGAGTCACGAGCGATACCTCCTAACCACGCTAGGTACAACCTGTTATATGTTATTAGTTAAGCTCTACAAATCTTGTCACATATCTCCGTGACACTGAGAGCGAAAAGCAAAAAGAATTAGAAATATTATTAAAAGAGTGACTGATTAAAACATAAGGGATAAAAATACTCAAAGGGAAGGATGGAATTATTTATTATGTGTGCATGAAGTCATGGAGAGAGAAATTGTGCGCAAATCTTTTTTTTTTCCCCTTAGATTTTTTAGGTCAATTGATTGCATGAATTTTGTCCAGAGCAGATTTATAACAATTTGGAATACTGTGCTGAAAATTGATGATTAATTGAACCAAAAAAAAAAATTAAGAGCCTACTTATCCTTAAAAAATATGCAACTCTCATACTCTGACTTTCGCGACCGCGCCATATTGGAATCCTTTCCTTGAGAGAGCGTGGAACCAGCCAATGGGGTGACGAGATTCTTACGACTTTAGAGGTTGGAAATGAAACTTTTTTATTCCCGTAAAAACCCTCCGTAGCGGAGAAAACGACAGCTTGGGGTCGAGTTTTTAGCAGCGGTAGGCGATTTAGGGGAAATTACGACCTAGTCGAAACGCGCCTTTACAGATTTCATCAGTGAATGGCGGCAGTGATGGACCATTCGTACTGGGATACGTTAATGGTTCCCCATGCCACATGGTGATTGATAATGGAGCGAACGTAACCATCATAAGGACGGATCTGGCCAAGAAATTGAACTTGAAGATTATCTGGACTCCGCCCTCGCTGACCCTCCAGACTGTGACAGGTGACAAGATCGAAGTGGGCGGAAAAGCGCAAGTAGAAATCACGTTTGGAAATGCCAGATACGACCATGTGGTATATGTCGCTAATATTACAGACTCTTTTATTCTCGGACTGGACTTTTTAAAATCGCACAAATTTAACTTGGACTTTAAGAATAATGAGCTTCGTTCAGACTCAGAAGAAATAGCTGCGTTCGATATTAAAAATGAAACTATTTTACCTGTACAGCAAATAATAGCCCAGACTGATATCACTCTACCTCCCAGAACTGATTCAATAATTTCTGGAACAGTAAAAGAAAGCAATAAATTCCGTTTTGGATTAATCGAACACCCAAGCAATAGTGATTCCGTCAGAGGAGTACTTGTGGGAGCAACACTTGTGGACTTGTCGAGAACAGAAATTCCAGTTAGAGTAGTAAATGTGACGGACAAGTCGAAGGTGATAAAGAAAAATGAAGTGTTGGCGACATGCACTCCTGTTACCTGCATTAATAAGAACATCAGCCAAACGACAGCTAAATCTTCCGAGTGCCTGACGAAGGAATTAATACAAGACGTGGAGTTAACGGCAGAACAGAGAAGCGCTGCGGAGAAAGTAATAGCTGAATTTGAAGACCTCTTCTCCCGAACTTCGGGTGACTTTGGCCGTACGAGCTTAACTCAACATAGGATAGATACAGGCAGCCATTCTCCCATCAAGCAACATCCTAGGCGGCTGCCGTTTGCTAAGCAAGAAGAGGTGAGCAGACTTTTAGAGGAGATGCAGCGTGATGACGTCATCGAGCCGTCGACTAGTCCCTGGGCCTCGCCAATTGTTTTGGTCCGAAAGAAGGATGGTTCCACCCGGTTCTGTGTTGACTACAGACGTCTGAATGACATTACCAAGAAAGACAGCTACCCTCTTCCCAGGATAGACGACACTTTGGACACTTTATCGGGAAACGAATGGTTTTCCACTCTGGATCTGAAAAGTGGTTACTGGCAAGTGGAAATTCATCCCGATGACCGTGAAAAGACTGCGTTCACCACGGGACAAGGATTATGGCAGTTCAAAGTTATGCCTTTTGGACTCTGCAACGCACCTGCTACATTCGAGCGACTAATGGAGACAGTGTTGAGAGGACTTTCCTACGAAGCATGTCTCGTTTATTTGGACGATATCATCATCGTCGGAAGGACTTTCGAAGAGCATCTCGAGAACATTCGAAAGGTACTGCAGAAATTAAAAGAGGCGAACTTGAAACTAAGTCCATCGAAGTGCAATTTGTTTCGTCGGGAAGTACGTTACCTCGGGCACATAATATCCGCCCACGGAGTCCGAACCGATCCCGAAAAGACGTCCGCAGTCCAGAACTGGAGTCGTCCCGAGAATATCCATGACTTAAGAAGTTTTCTCGGTCTGTGTACTTACTATCGAAAATTCGTGAAGGGCTTTTCTCAAATTGCAAGACCTCTTCACAAATTGACCGAGACTGGACAGAAATTTCTATGGACTGAGGAATGTGAGGACGCATTCAACGAACTGAAGACGGCTTTAACATCTTCGCCGATCTTGTCGTATCCTCACCCTGACAAGCCATTTATCCTGGACACAGACGCGAGTAAGGAGAGTGTCGGAGCAGTTTTGTCCCAGGAGATAGATGGCCAAGAACACGTCATTGCTTACTGGAGCAAATGCCTTTCAAAGGCAGAACGTAACTATTGTGTTACGAGAAAGGAACTCCTTGCTATCATTAAGGCCGTGGAGCACTTCCATCATTACCTGTACGGCCGAAAGTTCCTGCTCCGAACGGACCATGCCTCTTTAACCTGGCTTCTAAATTTCAAGAATCCAGAGGGCCAAATAGCCAGGTGGATACAGCGATTACAAGAATATGACATCGAGATACGTCATCGGAAAGGGTCATCTCATGGAAATGCAGATGCTTTGTCGAGAAGGCCCTGCATAGACAGCTGTCGCTATTGCTCCAGGGCAGAGAAAAATTACCATCTGAAACATCCCGTTGTCCGCCAAGTTACATCATCGACACCATCCCAAGATCCCTGGAGTGACGAAAATGTTCGGGCGGACCAATTAGCAGACCGCGACATCAAACCTATTGTGGAATTTATGGAAAAATCCAGCGCTAAGCCCAGTTGGCAAGAAATATCATCTTACAGTCCGGCAACAAAACAGTACTGGGCTTTATGGGATTCGCTTCGCCTGAGGAATGGAGTCCTGTATCGTAAATGGGAGTCGGACGACGGCAAGATGCTCCGATGGCAGTTAGTACTCCCTCGCTCGAGGATTCCGAAGGTTCTAGAAGAGCTGCATAATGGCTTAACTGGAGGCCATTTTGGCGTGATGAAGACCCTGCAGAAAGTTCGCGAGCGCTTCTACTGGGTTAGGGCTCGAGGCGACGTCGAAAAGTGGTGTCAAGCTTGTGACGCCTGTGCTGCCCGTAAAGGCCCGAAGAAACGAAGCCGTGGAAGACTACATCGTTATAATGTAGGAGCGCCTTTTGAGAGGATTGCACTCGACATCCTGGGACCTCTTCCGCGAACTTCGGATGGCAACAAATACATCCTAGTTGTCATTGACTACTTCTCTAAATGGCCCGAAGCGTTTCCTATTCCCGATCAAGAAGCTACGACCGTAGCAGAGGTACTGGTGCAAGAATGGATTTCCAGATATGGAACCCCTCTGCAACTTCATTCTGACCAAGGAACGAACTTTACCTCTGCAGTCTTTAAAGGTCTATGTCAACTTCTCGGAATGGACAAAACCCAGACTACGCCTTTACACCCACAATCCGACGGCATGGTGGAGAGGTTCAATCGCACAATTTTGAACAACCTCTCGCTCCTGGTATCTAGGAATCAAGAGGACTGGGACAAGAAACTCCCCCTCTTCCTGCTGGCCTATAGGAGCGCCGTTCATGAGACTACCGGCTTCACACCTTCCCAGATGCTGTTCGGCAGAGATCTTCGTCTTCCCGCCGATCTAGTGTTCGGCCGCCCTCCAGATGCGCCTTCATCGCCAGAGGAGTACGTGGAAAACCTTCGGGCACGGTTTGAAGATGTACATCATTTTGCTCGGGAGCGGATCAACCTGAACACGGAAAAGATGAAGACTCGCTACGACACGAAGGCTACGGGACACGAGTTCAACGCAGGTGACAAAGTTTGGCTATGGAATCCTACTCGACGGAAAGGCCTGTCTCCCAAGCTGCAATCGCCGTGGGACGGTCCTTACACAGTCCTAAACCGGCTGAATGACGTCATCGTACGGATTCGTAAGTCACCAAACTCGAAGCCAAGAGTTGTACATTACGATCGGCTAGCCATCTACCGCGGTTGTAATTAGCTCAGACTATGGTCACTATGGCGTAATTCCTCTTTTCTTTCACCTCTCATTCCTTTCCTGTCTTTCTCTTCTCTTCCTCTTTCTTCAACTCTCTTTCTCTCACCACTTACGCCATGTTTAGTGTGCATATTTGTAATATATTGGATTTTATTAATGTGTATTTGTTATTACATTGATTACTTATTACAGTGTAATTATTTATTATGATGATTATTTATTTATTAATGTGTATTTGCTTATTGTGCTATTGATTACTTGCTTGAATTATGTTGTTAAGATCTTGTTAAGTGTTATACAGTGTAGGTACCTGTGTGACCTCCTAACTAGGGATTGTACTGCCCGGGACGTGCAGTCCTTGGGAAGGGGGCAATGTTACGAATTTTCGGGGCAACCCGCTGCTCTGGGGCTTAAAATGGTTTAAAATTCGTATTCTACGCTTCAAATAGATAAATTTTGCTTTTTGTTGCATCAAAATCGGCCAATTAGAACCGGAGATACGGAGGTTTCGCTTTCCCATATGTTTTTCTATGGGCTTCTAGAAATCTCGAGAAATATTAGTCCTAGAGCTTAGATCTCTTCACTTTTGAGGACTTATTTTTGGCGCCAAATTTGGCGATATTTCGCCAAAAGTCGCCAAGCTTGGCGACTTTTTGGTCATTTGGCGCGATTTTCCCAATGGGGCCTGGAAGTTGTTTTTCCTGCATTAAAAACGCATAATAACCTAACATTTCTCTTCTATGACGTAATCAAAATTCACGCTTTATGTAGAACCCTCGAGAAATTGACTTTTCTGGAAACCTCTTGTACCTCCTGCGTCGGCTATTTATAGAAGCGGGCATCGCCCCGAAGTCAGTCAGTTGCGAGTTGAACATTCAATGTGTGAAGAGCTCTGAGTACGCTTGTATTGTGTGAACTGATAGTGCTATAGAAGCTGTGTTTTAGCTTGCTTTGTGAAGCTGTTTTTAAAGTGCTGTGTGTAAATTCTTCATTGCTGTGTCTTAAGGGATAGTGTACTATATCCCTTGAATATTTCCACGGAATTTTTGCCTGTAAAAGTGACTTATTTTGTGTGAGAAATACAGCATTTGTGAGAGCTTCTGATCCAAGCGGATTGTTAAAAGCACGTTACTGCTAGATTGTGCTTGTGAATTGTGTGCAGCTGATTGTTCTACGAAGTTCTAGAAGAAATAAAGTTTGTGTTCCATCCTGACAAGTGACTTTTTACTTGAACTTTTTACACCACTGGACTTTAGAACGACGAACCCCAGGAGTAGCAGAGTAATTCCGAAACAATAATGTGTTATTTTCTTTTTAAACTGAAATAAAACAAAAACGATAGTAAAACCCCAAAAGAGCGGCAGCTAGAATCGAACCCAGGTTTCCCCGGACAAGAGTCACGAGCGATACCTCCTAACCACGCTAGGTACAACCTGTTATATGTTATTAGTTAAGCTCTACAAATCTTGTCACATATCTCCGTGACACTGAGAGCGAAAAGCAAAAAGAATTAGAAATATTATTAAAAGAGTGACTGATTAAAACATAAGGATAAAAATACTCAAAGGGATAGGATGGAATTATTTATTATGTGTGCATGAAGTCATGGAGAGAGAAATTGTGCGCAAATCTTTTTTTTTTTCCCCTTAGATTTTTTAGGTCAATTGATTGCATGAATTTTGTCCAGAGCAGATTTATAACAATTTGGAATACTGTGCTGAAAATTGATGATTAATTGAACCAAAAAAAAAAAAAATTAAGAGCCTACTTATCCTTAAAAAATATGCAACTCTCATACTCTGACTTTCGCGACCGCGCCATATTGGAATCCTTTCCTTGAGAGAGCGTGGAACCAGCCAATGGGGTGACGAGATTCTTACAACTTTAGAGGTTGGAAATGAAACTTTTTTATTCCCGTAAAAACCCTCCGTAGCGGAGAAAACGACAGCTTGGGGTTCGAGTTTTTAGCAGCGGTAGGCGATTTAGGGGAAATTACGACCTAGTCGAAACGCGCCTTTACAGATTTCATCAGTGAATGGCGGCAGTAATGGACTCTTCGTACTGGGATATGTTAATGGTTTCCCATGCCACATGGTGATTGATACTGGAGCGAACGTAACCATCATTAGGACGGATCTGGCCAAGAAATTAAATTTGAAGATTATCTGGACTCCGCCCTCGCTGACCCTCCAGACTGTGACAGGTGACAAGATCGAAGTGGGCGGAAAAGCGCAAGTAGAAATCACGTTTGGAAATGCCAGATACGACCATGTGGTATATGTCGCTAATATTACAGACTCTTTTATTCTCGGACTGGACTTTTTAAAATCGCACAAATTTAACTTGGACTTTAAGAATAATGAGCTTCGTTCAGACTCAGAAGAAATAGCTGCGTTCGATATTAAAAATGAAACTATTTTACCTGTACAGCAAATAATAGCCCAGACTGATATCACTCTACCTCCCAGAACTGATTCAATAATTTCTGGAACAGTAAAAGAAAGCAATAAATTCCGTTTTGGATTAATGGAACACCCAAGCAATAGTGATTCCATCAGAGGAGTACTTGTGGGAGCAACACTTGTGGACTTGTCGAGAACAGAAATTCCAGTTAGAGTAGTAAATGTGACGGACAAGTCGAAGGTGATAAAGAAAAATGAAGTGTTGGCGACATGCACTCCTGTTACCTGCATTAATAAGAACATCAGCCAAACGACAGCTAAATCTTCCGAGTGCCTGACGAAGGAATTAATACAAGACATGGAGTTAACGGCAGAACAGAGAAGCGCTGCGGAGAAAGTAATAGCAGAATTTGAAGACCTCTTCTCCCGAACTTCGGGTGACTTTGGCCGTACGAGCTTAACTCAACATAGGATAGATACAGGCAGCCATTCTCCCATCAAGCAACATCCTAGGCGGCTGCCGTTTGCTAAGCAAGAAGAGGTGAGTAGACTTTTAGAGGAGATGCAGCGTGATGACGTCATCGAGCCGTCGACTAGTCCCTGGGCCTCGCCAATTGTTTTGGTCCGAAAGAAGGATGGTTCCACCCGGTTCTGTGTTGACTACAGACGTCTGAATGACATTACCAAGAAAGACAGCTACCCTCTTCCCAGGATAGACGACACTTTGGACACTTTATCGGGAAACGAATGGTTTTCCACTCTGGATCTGAAAAGTGGTTACTCGCAAGTGGAAATTCATCCCGACGACCGTGAAAAGACTGCGTTCACCAAGGGACAAGGATTATGGCAGTTCAAAGTTATGCCTTTTGGACTCTGCAACGCACCTGCTACATTCGAGCGACTAATGGAGACAATGTTGAGAGGACTTTCCTACGAAGCATGTCTGGTTTATTTGGACGATATCATCATCGTCGGAAGGACTTTCGAAGAGCATCTAGAGAACATCCGCAAGGTGCTGCAGAAATTAAAGGAGGCGAACTTGAAACTGAGTCCATCGAAGTGCAATTTGTTTCGTCGGGAAGTACGTTACCTCGGGCACATAATATCCGCCCACGGAGTCCGAACCGATCCCGAAAAGACGTCCGCGGTCCAGAACTGGAGTCGTCCCGAGAATATCCACGACTTAAGAAGTTTTCTCGGTCTGTGTACTTACTATCGAAAATTCGTGAAGGGCTTTTCTCAAATTGCAAGACCTCTTCACAAATTGACCGAGACTGGACAGAAATTTCTATGGACTGAGGAATGTGAGGACGCATTCAACGAACTGAAGACGGCTTTAACATCTTCGCCGATCTTGTCGTATCTTCACCCAGACAAGCCATTTATCCTGGACACAGACGCAAGTAAGGAGAGTGTCGGAGCAGTTTTGTCCCAGGAGATAGATGGCCAAGAACACGTCATTGCTTACTGGAGCAAATGCCTTTCAAAGGCAGAACGTAACTATTGTGTTACGAGAAAGGAACTCCTTGCTATCATTAAGGCCGTGGAGCACTTCCATCATTACCTGTACGGCCGAAAGTTCCTGCTCCGAACGGACCATGCCTCTTTTACCTGGCTTCTAAATTTCAAGAATCCGGAGGGCCAAATAGCCAGGTGGATACAGCGATTACAAGAATATGACATCGAGATACGTCATCGGAAAGGGTCATCTCATGGAAATGCAGATGCTTTGTCGAGAAGGCCCTGCGTAGACAATTGTCGCTATTGCTCCAGGGCAGAGAAAAATTACCATCTGAAACATCCCGTTGTTCGCCAAGTTACATCATCGGCTTCATCTCAAGATCCCTGGAGTGACGAAAATGTTCGGGCGGACCAATTAGCAGACAGCGACATCAAACCTATTGTAGAATTTATGGAAAAATCCAGCGCTAAGCCCAGTTGGCAAGAAATATCATCTTACAGTCCGGCAACAAAACAGTACTGGGCTTTATGGGAATCGCTTCGCCTGAGGAATGGAGTCCTGTATCGTAAATGGGAGTCGGACGACGGCAAGATGCTCCGATGGCAGTTAGTACTCCCTCGTTCGAGGACTCCGAAGGTCCTAGAAGAGCTGCATAATGGCTTAACTGGAGGCCATTTTGGCGTGATGAAGACCCTGCAGAAAGTTCGCGAGCGCTTCTACTGGGTTAGGGCTCGAGGCGACGTCGAAAAGTGGTGTCAAGCTTGTGACGCCTGTGCCGCCCGTAAAGGCCCGAAGAAACGAAGCCGTGGAAGACTACATCGTTATAATGTAGGAGCGCCTTTTGAGAGGATTGCCCTCGACATCCTGGGACCTCTTCCGCGAACTTCCGATGGCAACAAATACATCCTAGTTGTCATTGACTACTTTTCTAAATGGCCCGAAGCGTTTCCTATTCCCGATCAAGAAGCTACGACCGTAGCAGAGGTACTGGTGCAAGAATGGATTTCGAGATATGGAACCCCTCTGCAACTTCATTCCGACCAAGGAACGAACTTTACCTCTGCAGTCTTTAAAGGACTATGCCAACTTCTCGGAATGGACAAAATCCAGACTACGCCTTTACACCCACAATCCGACGGCATGGTGGAGAGGTTCAATCGTACAATTTTGAACAACCTCTCGCTCCTGGTATCTAGGAATCAAGAGGACTGGGACAAGAAACTCCCCCTGTTCCTGCTGGCCTATAGGAGTGCCGTCCATGAGACTACCGGCTTCACACCTTCCCAAATGCTGTTCGGCAGAGATCTTCGTCTTCCCGCCGATCTAGTGTTCGGCCGCCCTCCAGATGCGCCTTCATCGCCAGAGGAGTACGTGGAAAACCTTCGGGCACGGTTTGAAGATGTACATCATTTTGCTCGGGAGCGGATCAACCTGAACACGGAAAAGATGAAGACTCGCTAAGACACGAAGGCTACGGGACACGAGTTCAACGCAGGTGACAAAGTTTGGCTATGGAATCCTACTCGACGGAAAGGCCTGTCTCCCAAGCTGCAATCGCCGTGGGACGGTCCTTACACAGTCCTAAACCGGCTGAATGACGTCATCGTACGGATTCGTAAGTCACCAAACTCGAAGCCAAGAGTTGTACATTACGATCGGCTAGCCATCTACCGCGGTTGTAATTAGCTCAGACTATGGTCACTATGGCGTAATTCCCATTTTCTTTCAACTCTCATTCCTTTCCTGTCTTTCTCTTCTCTTCCTCTTTCTTCAACTCTCTTTCTCTCACCACTTACGCCATGTTTAGTGTACATATTTGTAATATATTGGATTTTATTAATGTGTATTTGTTATTACATTGATTACTTATTACAGTGTAATTATTTATTATGTTGATTATTTATTTATTAATGTGTATTTGCTTATTGTGCTATTCATTACTTGCTTGAATTATGTTGTTAAGATCTTCTTAAGTGTTATACAGTGTAGGTACCTGTGTGACCTCCTAACTAGGGATTGTACTGCCCGGGACGTGCAGTCCTTGGGAAGGGGGCAATTTTACGAATTTTCGGGGCAACTCGCTGCTCTGGGGCTTAAAATGGTTTAAAATTCGTATTCTACGCTTCAAATAGATAAATTTTGCTTTGTGTTACGTCAAAATCGGCCAATTAGAACCGGAGATACGGAGGTTTCGGTTTCCCATTCAAATATATGGGATTTCTAGAAAACTCGAGAAATATTGGTCCTAGAGCTTAGATCTCTTCACTTTTGAGGACTTATTTTTGGCACCAAATTTGGCGATATTTCGCCAAAAGTCGCCAAGCTTGGCGAGTTTTTGGTCATTTGGCGCGATTTTCCCAATGGGGCCTGGAAGTTGTTTTTCCTGCATTTAAAACGCATAATAACCTAACATTTCTCTTCTATGACGTAATCAAAATTCACGCTTTATGTACTCTCTTAATAATCAAGAGTGAAAAACCAGTGCTGAGGAGTGATATATCACCCTACCTTCGTGACAAAAATCAGCCAACCTCCATAGAGTGAGAAATCACTATTCTGAAGAGTGACATTTCTGACTCTGGACTAGGAGTGAGAATTCAAAAACCCACTCCGGGAAAGAGTGCCTCACTCTAAGGAAAGGGTGACAGCACGCCATCCCTTAAAGAGTGGAGCGCTCTGATCAAGAGTGAGCTATGACCCTTTTTAAGAGTGACCGCCACTTTTTATAGGGTGATTATTCGAGACCGTATCCAGGGGTCCGGACCCTCCCCCCCTCCCAAAAAAATTGATTTTTGTTAATAAAATAATAATAATGACGTCTTTTTGTGAAAAATTCTGCCTTTTCCACGGTTTGGACCCTGCCTGAAATTTTTGTCTGGGTACGGCCCTGGATTTATTCCTTGCATATGCCTTGCTTCTGGCTATCACTATTTTAGGGAAATTAAAATAATTCCTTATAAATATATATATATATATATATATATGAATGTATCTGGTAACAGCATTGATTATTATTATTTTTTAAATATTTGGCAAACATTAAAAGATATTTTCTATATAGCATCAATATTTATCCAATCTTGTGAATTCATTGAAAATAAAATCCAATATTATAAATTTAATATTTTGCCCATTTGAAGTCAAATTTTAATACTATTGAATCTTAAAGTATTTGAAATTTATCAATAATATTGAGTGTATATTAGAAATATTTCCAATATTATTAAGTACTAATTACTTTTAATTATTAAAATTTACATATATGTGAATACTTTGAGAGTAAAGACCACTTCCAGTATTGGTAAAAACTAGAGTTTAGCCCTGATATATGCTCAAAATGTTATTATTATTTGTAAAATTTTAATTAACATATGAAGTGTGTATTGAAATATTAATTATATATTGAGAATATTTCTGAAGCAGTCTCACTACCAATGAACTTTTAAATATTAACTCAATATTGTGAAAACATTGATATCAAAAACCAATAATATTACAAAGTAGTAAGTGAACACATTGAGAATAAACAGTTTCCAATATTGGTAAATAAAATTCCAATATTGGTAAAAATTAGCATTTAGGTCTGATAAATTCTCAAAATAACATTATACTTTCAGTATGACTATACTAATACCTTTTTCCACTGAATTTAACATACAAAAAAATATATTCTTAATATAGGGTTGTATTGGAAATATTTTTGAAGTAGTCCTCAATTGATAAATTTTTTAATGTTAACTCAATATTGTTAAAAAAAATTGAAAACAAAGATCAACTGTAACTTCGTCAAATGTATCAAATGTAACTTCGTACAAAGTAGCAAAGTTAATATTTGCCTCAGATATATTTAAAATGCATTTATAGTATTTGATATACATTGGAAATATATTCAATATGGATAAGTAATTACTTTAACATAACTTTATACCATTTTTAATTTTTTTGGTTAATATTTACTCAATATTACACTGGGAATAAAGCTAGTATTGGTAAAAAGTAGAAAGTTGATATTTAACCTTTATATTGTAAAAATTATAAAACTTTGCTGCTATTGAATTTAAATTAAATATATTTAAAATGTATCTGCAATATCGAGCGCCTTGAAAATATTCTTCATATCGTACAAGTAAATATTTTTGCCGCATTTACCTCCCCCCCCCCCAAGTTTGTCCATAGGCAATCTTTAATACATCATAGCTGGATATTGGGTATATCTATTAGAAGTCCAACATAAAATAGATTTCTCTATTAGAAATTTGAGGTGTGATCTCTCTAATGAGTAAATAACATCTATAATATACAGGTATCTGTATATATGTAGCATAGTTTATAATAATTAAACTTCCAGAAGATCTCAAATATCCCAAAAATGGCTATCTATTTCATATTCAAAATATCCAAAGATCAGAAATTGATACTTATTTCATATCCAGAACTTCTTAGATATCTATTTCTGGGCTATCTTGGATTATTGTCATGTTCAGAATGATCCATAACAGCTGGAAAATAAATTTTACGTAGCTCAATGGTACAAGTAATATCTGACCCCATGCATTTTTAGATTCTTGCTTTCATTCCAGTGAGTGAAATGTGGACTGTTGACACAAAACATACAGTATTTAAAATAACAGCCTATTCTGAAATTAAACAGATTAAGAAGGAGTACAGAGTTTCATTTTAATAATCAGATGATGGCATCACTAAAAGGTACCCCCAAGAGTTCCACATGGTTTACTAAAACAAACCTCCATAACCTCTAGATCTATTTAGTTACAGAATTCGTTAACAGTTTATGTTTTGTTTGGTTAGTCAAAACGTAACAGGAATAGAAGTGAAAGTTTCAAAATGCTTGGAGGTGATCTGTATAGCCACTTGAGCTATGTAAAATCCATCAGCAGGAGATTTATAAGAATTTTCTTTGTCTGCAGTACTATAACTTCATTTGAGGTAATCTGTGATCAAACAAGAATAGAAATAAGAGTTTCGGACATCCACATTACTCAACAGTGTGCAGAAATATTTGATATGTTCAATGTTACCTTTTCTCCTGCTGAAATAAAAAATCCCTGAAAGCTTATTTTTTACCTATGGTACATTTCAGAACAACTTTCACTTACAACAGTATTAACAAAACAATAAAAATAGTTCATGATAAGATATTTATATAAAATCAAAAGAATACTAATAATTTTGATTTTTAAATAGGTTTTATTTTAAGCATAATTTATTCAAACTTTCTTTTCAACTTTATTACAATTAACAAGTCTTTTTTTTTAATTTTAAATAAATAAGAAATGAACAGGATTGAATTGTTATCGAAAAGAAATTATTTGAAATTAAATTTCAGTCATTTATACGAACAAATACAAGAATTATGAAACACGAAAATAAGTTAAAAGAGTAATAGCTATCCTTTAATTGAAAAACCAAAAAAAAAAAAAAAAAATTAAATAAATAAACTAATTGTTGGGTAAATCAAAAATATAAATATATCTGCTGATAACCTCTGTTAATGTACATATCATGTTTGGAAATTTAAGAGAATACCTATTTTTCTATTCTTCCCCTTCCCCGCAGAAAAAGGAATAAAATATTTCTAAAATGGAAACTACTTTATATTGATTGATTTCTTTTTTTTGTGAAAAGGGGTAAAGAAATATTTTTGTGCAGGCCAATACATAAATAATATAAATCAAAACCAATTATTTCATAATTCCCCAACAATGCCCATTTTGTTGAATCCCCCCAACATTTTTGTCTTGTCCAAAAACCATTATTTAAGGTTTAGAGGCATGAGCAAGAATACAGGTTAGAATCCTTAAAAAGTTCACCACCCAAGTCAGCCCCCCCAAGAAGACACCCCTCTTGTAGACTTGCCATAACGCAAAGAAATAATTGAAGTTTAGAGCATGAGGGTGAACCATATTAACCTCCATAGATAATGTCTGGGTGAGGGGGGAGGGTGGTGATTCACAGAAAAAGATTTTTTTTTTTTCACCTCTTAAAAAACCAAATTCCTGTTCTGAACATAATTTATACATACTTCAAAATAAAAGCCATTTCTTAATTTTTTAATATATATACACATTCATTTCTTTATTTATTTTTAAGTGTGATTTTATTTATTTCAATTTCACTTTTACAGCAAAATAGCTACAAATTACTTAATCTTTTAAAAACTTCAAATTGAAAAAAAAAATTCTTTTAATATAGATTTTATGCAAGAATTATTATACTATTGAAAACAGATTTAGAACAATAAATGAAAGTAAAGCCAGAAAAACTCATTAGTATGTTAGAACAAAGTTCAATTAATACGAGGGCCAAAAAAAAAAGAAAGAAAAAACAGTTAATAAAAATATATAAGCAAAGTCTTAATAAAAACATGAGTAATGGAACTTCCAAGTCCAGAGTAGTCTTCAGCCTAGCAAATTTTAGTTTACGATGCGTTCTAAATTAAAAAAAAAAATTTAAACTATTACAGAACTGCAGAAGTAAAAAATAGCCTACGAATTGAAAAAAGTGGAAGATATCTCTTATTGAGACTCATGCAGGTTTGAATGAATTATAAAAGCAATGGCAGTGAACACACAACAAATTATTACAAATTTGGTTTAATTGTATTACATTGTTACATTTATATAAAATACAATCACTGGATTCAATATGAGTACTTCAATACTATTTCACATTCAGGGATTCTTCTAACAGCATCTGGAAGATAAAAATTATGACTTCAACAAGTAATTACAGAATTAAAAGTTAAAACATAACTGCTATTCTATCCTAATAAAAAAAGGGTACCCTCCCCCCTCCCCATAATTTGAATAAGACTGAAGAAAGGCTCAAAATCAGAAAGAGTTGGCAGCTAGAATATACTAGAGCATAAACTAGATCTATGTTAAATACATACAAAATAAAATTAGTTAAAATTAGTTTTGTGTGTACATGGATTAGTGTCAAATTTAAATCTCCAACTAAAGCACAGCTTAACACTTTCAACTAGGTGATGAATTTACAGAGGAATAAGTCAGCAGATCTTTTCATTTGATTCAGAAAACATTTTGTTTATAGTTTCACTAAAATCGGAGGATAACTTTATAATAAAAAGTCTGCAAATCTACATACATTTTGGAACACCTTTAGGAGCAGGTTAAATACAATTTTGGAACAGCACAAAAGCATACCGAAAAAATGGTAATAAATAAATACTTTCTTATTACCATTTTTCATATTACCATATTTATGTATGGTAATAATAAATACTTTCAAGTAACATTTACATATACTGTAACCTTCTGAGTAAGAGAGGGAAGGGAAACAGGGTTCCCTACTGTTAAAATTGTACAAATTATGAATAAATGAATAAAATAAAGATGTAGAATTTAAGCTGCCTTTTACATTTTAATTTTGCCACTGAACATAAAAGCAAATGGAAAAAAAACTGCAATAAACTAAATATAGCCTAAATATAGCAGCTCAAAAAAAAAAAAAAAATCTATTTTTTTACCTGCAAAAAATAAAAGAAAAAAAAACTTTAATTTTACAGATAAGAAATGCTTGTACTGTTTTATAAAATAATCTGTTCTCTATGTTCTATTAATATTAGAATATACTGATATGCAAAGTGATTGAGAGCACAAAAATACTTTATTAAAAGTAAAGGAACACATTGTAGGATTTACTTCACAAAATTTTATTTTGTGAGGTAAATCCTCTGAGGTAACACACAAAAAGAATAATTGGGGACAGTATTGAAGCGAAAATCCCATATCAAAGCAATTTGGAATAAAATTATCCCTGAATCACAGTAACCTGTGCGTAATAACAAACATCAAACTAATAGTGACAAAATAAATATTAAACACATTACTTACTATTGGTGAGTTAAATTTGCAAATTATTACAATCAATTTAAAAAATAGAAAATATTCAGGACTTGTAATATATTTTAGGTACATCAAAAATTGAGTAAAAAATAAAGTGATAACTTTGCAATAAAAACTTTTCATGCACAGCAAGTAAAATATCATCAAATAACAACATTCTTAGCAAAGATCACATCTATATGTGGAAGATAAACAAAAGAAATAAATAATTAAACGGAAGTTTGAAAATACTTTTCATATCCAGTCTGGTAAATTACAAGGATTCAATGCTCAGAAGTGTAGCTAGAGGGGGACATTTGTCCCAGGGCATAGGATCCCAAAAGGCACCAATTTGTATATAAAACTTTTTTCCAGCGCATTTTGGTAAACAGGAAGTGATGCAAATTTGTTCTCGGGCACTGAAAATTCTTGCTACACCTCTGAGTACTGACCCCAATTAATAACCTAGATCTTCTTGAAGTCAGTTAAAAACTAGACTAAAGATATTTTTGAGTAATATTCAAAATATACATATGACAACATGTGAACACTGACAAGGTTATTGCACTTTGTTAATACTGCAGGCTTAAAAAATCTGAATTTACTAAGGAAGTAAAGTTTACATTTACATATTGTATTAGTAAAATTAAAAAATAATATATTTCATCTGTTTTTACCACTAATGGTGGTACATGTAATATGGTGTCAAAACTGGTAGGCTAGTTTTCGATTTGGTTTGTACCAAAGTACAGATATGAGATTAACAAAAAAGGAAAAAAAGTCTGAAAGAATGTCCAAACAACTTTTGAGCAATTATACTTATGAATTTCAAGAGCAATAAATATTTTAATTTTTATTGATACTAAATCTATCTTACTTATATACAATTTTGCCTTACTGAAAAATCAGAAAATTTTTGAAAAAAATGAAAAAACTGAATTCTTTATAAACATTGAAAAAGGTCTGAATATTAAACTAAATTCTTAAATCTCATCTCTGAAAGTAGCATTTTACAGTTTACATTTTAAACAACAACAGCAGTGACAACATTAATAATAATAATAATAATAATAATAATAATAAAAGTTACAGGAGTTTCAAGGTTTTACTTACAACATATTTTTAAGAGGTATGTGAGGGTGCAGAGTAAAAAAAATTAATCTGAAGGGACTAAAAATTGATGTTTTATACTTTATTTCATTGTTACTTCATAAAATGTTGCAAATAAGACTTGATTTTGCAAGCAAATTTATTAACTTGGTGTCAAATATGCAACTTGACATAAAAAATTTACATATAATAGAGATTAAATAAATGACAGAATATAGCATAACATAAAATGATATACTAAAGAGTTGCCTGGGTCAAATGCTTTAATAAAGAATACCACATTGAATTTTACTGTATAAATATTTTATTGTTTTACTCATTGATGTAACTTTACCGAAAGTTATACTTTTTTTTTCTTTTAAGAACAGCCCTAATAACTTTCTCAATTTACATGAAATTTATAAAATTTAATACATAGTCACTAACTGCCCCAAAGTAACATCACTTTAGGGAAAAAAAACTAAAAAAAAAAAACATATAAATCAATTTGGAAAATAAGAAAAAAATAAACTAAACAAAAAAGTAAACATCTCAAAAAAAAAAAAAAAAAGTTATTGACAATTATGAAATTATGCGATACAAGCTTTGAAAAAATTAGACCGCAGAGATCAAAAGTATGCAGACTTTGAACTAGTAATTAAGAACATTTAAAGAATAAATAAACAAATAAAACAAAAATATGAATACCCACTTATAATGCCAATAGTTTCTTCTCTTTTACAGCATGCCACTGACAAAAATTCAATGGTTTTCCACAGGACCAGTTCAGAGTACTAGAAAATAAAAAGATAATAAAGTGATAAACAGCCAAAATCAATCAGTATTTTCTTGTAACATATTTTATTTCATCACTTGGCTCTGCAAGCTTTAAAGACAGGCTTCTCAAAAACTCGGTATAATTCAGAATGCTTCTTCATAGACAGCATGATGAACTTTTATAGAACAACAAAACTGCAGGTCTTATCCCATTTTTAGGGAGAAATTCACGAAAAGTGGAAACTGTATCTGATGGCTAATTCTCCCTCTATTTTGGACAATACAATATGTTATAAATTTTTTCTCTGAGTATTTCACTTCTATAAATTAACCATTTGTATTGCCATAAATACAGCTTGTGAAGAGAAATTCTGAATTTTCAAATTTCTGACATAGTTGAATTCTTTTAAAACCTGTTCAGAAATTGCATTATTTCTTGTAAAAAAAAAAAATAATAACTTGATTGAAACATTTTGTTTCTACTCAGTGAGACACTTAATGAAACACAATTTTTGTGAGAAATCTACTACCCATCTGATTCAGTGCTTAAGATATACATTCTTCTAAAATGGGATGCTTTGCAATGCAAATAATAATAATAATATAAAATTCACACAGACATGTGTATAAGGAACATTTATAACATATGATATGAATATAAAATTAACTCCCAAATTTAAAAAATACACTGAAACAGTAAATAATTAAAAATAAATACATACTTATATCTAAAGACATCCAAAGTAGTATTCACCCTTATCAAAGGTTCTTGAAAAATCACCCAGTCATCGCTGTTATTAACTCTCCTATATTTTCAAGAAAATGAGTATTCAGTACATAAAAAACATTCTAAAAGTTTCGTTTTCTAAAGCAACCAATTTATATGAATATTCATTTATTATCAATTTATATATATTTAACTAATGACCACCCAAGGTAGGAGTCTTCAGTTAAAATTTACATTTAAACATTATCACAAGAACAAATGATTCGGTGGTAGATCGAGGGGTAATGGGATGAGTGGCTATAGGGCTTCAGTCCCCCCCCCCCCCCAATCTCAAATCCAGGCAGCAATTACGACATAAAGTCGCTTGAGTCAGAAGTATGGGTCTAAATGGGGGCCCCCTTTACATTTTGTTTCTTCACCGACTCTGACAATTGTCTTTCTGTATTTTCCACAGTATTTACCCGCTTGCCCATGATAATCAGGGAACAATATCATAATTACATTAATATTTTTCAGTAATATTTGACTTATTTATTAAGATATATTTTTCAGAAATTTGTATATGAATGCATTTAAAATTATTTCAGATTTTAAATGCAAAAATAATGTGTAACAGATAAACAGTGATAATTCGCAAGTAATAATATATTAAGATGCTAACATATCAAAAATATATACTTGTGCAATATATATGAGGAATATTTGAAATATACACCCAATATTGTGGATACATTTTAAATAAATTTAATTTAAATTCATTAAGATTGACAATATAATGGGTAAATATTAATTTGCTACAATTTACATTAGTATTTATTTCCAATTTAATGATAATATTGAATAATTAAGTATATGAACATGAAAAAATAAAAATACTATAAAATTAATTACTTGTCAATATTAGGAATACATTAGAAATATTACCAATGTTTACCTAATATTGTGGATACATTTTAAATACATTTGGGCTAAATATTAACTTGCTGCTATGTAAAAATACTGGTTTGGGTTTTCAATGTTTTACAATCCTGTGAGGTGCTATTTGAAAGTTTATTGGTAATGGAACTACTTCAGAACTACTTCCAAAATATAGGCAATATTGCAGATACATTTCATTTAAATTCAGTAGAAAAAGGATTAAAATTATTTTGAATTTTTAAGTAAATTTTACCAATATCATAAATTTATTTACCCTTAATGATACCCAGTAGAAGACCCAAACTCTGAAATCCATGCTGTCTGCTTTCTCAACAATGTCAATAAATAATGAAATCTGTTCTGCTACCTGCAAGTTCAGAAAACCACAGAATAATATTAAATACTTGAAAAATATAACATTAATGATATGGGCACCCATAAGGGGGGGGCTCAAGGTAGGGAACTTGCTCCCCCCCTAGGAGAGGAGAGCAGGGGCAGGGACATACCCCAAAAAAAATTCTGGGAGGGTCCAAAAATTTCGGAGGGGGTCCAAACGATGAAAAAGGCAGAAATTTTCACAAAAAGACTTCACCATTATTGCTTTGTTAATAAAAACTGAAATTTCGGAGGTGTTACAGACCCCCACCCCCCTTCCTGGGTACGTCCTTGGCCAGAGGGTGACTGGTGGGGCTTCAGCCACCCTCGAAATAAGTAAACATAAGAAATGGAGAAAATTACATATTCGTGGGTAATTTTGAAAGTTCAGCTTGAAATTTTTAAGGTTTAGATACGTCCCTAAGCCAAACTCACTCCCCCCCCCCCCACTTAAGTATGTTTTTTCAATCTGCAAAGATATGTTCTGATTAAATGAATTTAAAATGAAATATGCTAGATAAATTTTAAGTTTATGAACATTTCCTATGCAATATGTGAAATAACCTTTATTAAAAATGAAGTCTTAAAAAAATGCAACTCAAAGCATGGCTTTTTCCATAACATTACAGAAATAATTCAGCAATCAAAATTAATTGAATGTCAACAATATTATTTGAATTGTCTTAGACTGAACAAGTGTAAAGTAAGCTTTATTTAAGGGGAATAGATGAAGTGAATATTATCAAATACAATGAAGAACCGTTCTGATTATACCATCTTTAAAATAAAACAAACTACATTAAAATCGGCTCATCCATTTGGGATCTATTTTGCCACACACACATCCAACTTTTAGAAAAAAAAAAACCAGGCATTTAGTATCTTAGAATGAAAATTTAATAAACTAAATTCATATTCTGAAAAAATTTAAGGACCCCTTAAAATGGGGTGTCTGGGGCATGTGCCCTCCTTGCTCCTGTGATAATCATGGTCTTATCATCACAGGATTTTCAGTAGTATTTGACTTAATTATTAAAATAATATTTTTCAGCAATTTGTACATAAATGCACCTAAAATTATTTATCAGATTTTAAATTTTGAAATAATGTACAGTAGATAAACAGTCTTAATTCACCATTACTGTGATATTAAGATGCTGACACATTAAAAATATTTGTTAGTACAATATGAGGGAAATTTATAATATACACACAATACTGTGTGGATACATTTTAAATATATTTAATTTAATTCATTAACATGGACAATATAATGGATAAATGTTGCTAATTTTTACCAATATTAGTTTTTATTTCCAATATAATAACAATGTGAAGGATTGAGTATATTAGCATTAGAAAAATAATAAAATGGTATAAAAATATTTTTAAAAATTACTTGTCAATATTAAGAATACATTATAAATATTTCGAATTTTTACTTAATATTGTGAACACATTGTAAATATATTTGGGCTAACTACTAACTTGCTACTATTAAAAACTTTATCAGTAATGGAATTACTTCAGAAACATTTCCAGTATATAGCCATAAACAAGACATAAAATCTACCAAACCAAAATCTGCAAGGCTCTAAAATTAATACTGTATTACTAAATTTAATATTGTAACACTTACCTTTATTACCAGTAATATTAAACTTATCCGTTACTATACTATTGAATTATCCTTAAACAGTATACAAACTTTTCAATTCCAAAAATCTCGCATTTAACACCAAAAACAATAACTTTTTTTCCGCGTTGAATCAGTTTACCAGCACAAGTATCCCTTGTGTTTTTCGTACTACTAATGAAAGCTCACACATTCTGAATCACCTGCTACTTTCAGCTGGTTTCCCTGATTTAAAAGTGGACTTTCCTGAGGCCATCTGGGGTGTTCGATCGTAAATTATCCACTTTACCATATGAGAGAGAGGTTTGTGTATGTGTAAAAAGTGGAGAGGGAAATATTACACCACAACAACAGAGCGGTTATTTTGATCTAACAACGTATATATGTATATTCTAAGCGTGAATCTGTGCTAGAATGTGCAATAAGATAAAATGATGCACATAGACATATTGAAATTTAATCACAAAATATTTTTTTCCCACGTTTATAATTTATTTCAATATAAATTGCATACAATATATAATTGATCATTATTTTCTGCTTTTGATTTAAAATTTTGTTTATACTATTTGCAACAGGCGCGTATCCTTCCTAAAAATCTGACCCTTTACTTAGTTTAAAATTTGATACTGAGGCTACAGTTGAAACAGCTTGCTTACAATTTGATACACAGGTTAGAGCCCTCTCCACCCCCGAAATAAAATCCTGACTGCACCACCGATTTACAAACACGCATCAAAACATGCTCAAATATTATATACAGAAACAAAAAACGAATGCAAGATTTCAGCTATATAAGCATAAATAACATACTACGATCAAGTATAGAGGCGGATCCAAAGATCAATTTCTCGGAAGGGTATAAAATTAAAAGAAGCAGGCTTGTTTAAGTCTTAAAAACAAAATGTATAGTAAAGCAAAATGTTAACCCTAACCAAAGCAATGTCTGTCGGAAGAGCTGGAGTCCTAATGGATCCGACACTGAATCAATGTATCTTATATGTTGTGAATTATCAAATTTTAAATAACATTTACAATAATTGAAAAGTTATAAGGTTTTACTTACTTGTGTTAGCTAAAAGTATTCCATTACTTGTATGCAGTTGGTACTTCGCAACTGCAGTCCAATTCCAATATGGCGTCGTTTGAGTGTGGAAGCAACGCACTCACTCCTGCTGAAGTGAACGCATCATGGGAAATGTGGTGACTCTCTCGCTAGAGTGAGCAGATAGCGCCTTCACCCTTACTCTAAGAGTGACATTGTCTCACTCTTGCAGTTAGGGTGACAGAATCCTATCGATGAAGAGTCATAATGCAATTTTCTCACTCTTATCTCACTCTATCTGGGATCATTTGCCGGTGACTTTTTGTAAGAGTGACAATGTCACTCTAAATTTTTAAGAGAGTAGAACCTTCGAGAAATTGACTTTTCTGGAAACCTCTTGTACCTCCTGCGTCGGCTATTTATAGAAGCGTGCATCGCCCCGAAGTCAATCAGTGCGAGTTGAACATTCAATGTGTGAAGAGCTCTCAGTACGCTTGTTTTGTGTGAACTGATAGTGCTATAGAAGCTGTGTTTTAGCTTGCTTTGTGAAGCTGTTTTTAAAGTGCTGTGTGTAAATTCTTCATTGCTGTGTCTTAAGGGATAGTGTACTATATCCCTTGAATATTTCCACGGAATTTTTAGCCTGTAAAAGTGACTTATTTTGTGTGAGAAATACAGCATTTGTGAGAGCTTCTGATCCAAGCGGATTGTTAAAAGTACGTTACTGGTAGATTGTGCTTGTGAATTGTGTGCAGCTGATTGTTCTACGAAGTTCTAGAAGAAATAAAGTTTGTGTTCTATCCTGACAAGTGACTTTTTACTTGAACCTTTTACACCAACAGGACTTTAGAACGACGAACCCCAGGAGTAGCAGAGTAATTCCGCAACAATACATAGCTATTTGAACAATGAGAATATTTTTGCATTATCAATTTTGCTATAACTCGCCACTTGACGGCGCTGTAGCAAATCATTACTTTAATTAACTACTAGATGGCCCTGCAGTGTATCACTTCTTGACTGTGCAAAGGATCGTTATGAAAATTGGTATACATAGATAGTTGAACACGGTCGCTATGAAAATCAGTATACATAGCTATTTGAACAATGAGAATATTTTGGCGTTATCCATTTTGCTATAACTCGCCACTTGAGGCGCTGTAGCAAATCATTACTTTATTGAACCACTAGATGGCCCTGCAGTGTATCACTTCTTGACTGTGCAAATAATCGCTATGAAAATAGGTATACATAGATATTTGAACACGGGGAAGAGTTTGGCGCTATCCATTTTCCTATAACTTGCCACTAGATGTCGCGTCAACACATGAACTTCAGGACTGTCCAGCCGATAGTCATGAAAATTCGTATACATCGATATCTGAATGCGAAAAATAATTTCACCGTATCCGTTTTGCTAAAACTCGCCACTAGATTGCGCTACGCTGCATGGCCTTCTGCACCGTACAAACGATTGCCTTGCAATTCGGTATGCATGATTATTGGACACAATATAACGCGATATCCACTTTGCTATATCTGTTTATTACAATGAATAGTAATCACCACAAATCGTAATATCAAAAAGTCCATTCATTCCCGTGCGAAGAACGGGTACTTCAGCTAGTAGATAAATAAAAGTCAATTATTTCGTTGACAGAATATCAAATTTTACCGTTTGAGCAAATTAAAGACTGTAATAGGAAACGGCAAACTCTTAATGCTCTTTCTAATTCTTTCTATTCAACTTTATCAAGTAATAATAATTTATTTATTTCTCAAATGAATCCTTTTCAAAAATCTGTTCGCGAGGAGGAGGTTCAATAAATGAGAAATTTCTCACGATCCCGAGCCCGGTTCGGACTCGGGCTGAGCCCGTCTCGTCTCTGCAGGAGTCACGCCGTAGTGTAGTGCTAATGAAAAAAAATGGGTGGGGGAAGAAGCTCATTTTTGAATTTATTTTAAATATGTGTAAATAGTTATCTTACATATGTAATTATTGTTGAAAGCAATAAAATTTACTAAATCATTAAATATAATTAATTAATTATTTACTATTATTACTTAATTAATTACTTCCCCGTACGATTTAAAAATAAGTAATATTGATAGCGAAAATGTTCGATATGCAGATTTTTAATGAAGAAATCGATTTTGACCATCTCTTAATTTACTTTAAAGAGTTTTTGCGAGACGCCTGAACATACGTACGTATGGATGTTGGTACAAATGCATGGCCGGCCAATCCATCTTCATTAATCGTAGGGATGAACGGGAGACGGAAAATAGTCGTCTCGCTAAACAGCCTATAAACTTTGTCTTGTCTCGCAAAATCCTTATATCGTAATGTTAATAATGTTTGTCTCGTCCCAAAAAACAGCTGTAAATCCCAGTTTTGTCCAGCAAAAAATTGCCTCGCATCCATTCTAATTAATCGCATGTGCATTTTGACTAATCTTTTTCCGACGTCTATACGTACGTATGCAGGGCCAGCCCTAGAATAAGTGGCGCCCCCCTGCAGAGATAAAAAAGGTGCCCCCTTTTATGCTCTAGATCAGTGCGAATCATCGAAATGGCTGCCCAGACGGTGCCCCGATGTGATGCTTACCTTGCGTACCGTGTCGGGCCGCCCCTGTATATATATGTATGTACGTCACTCGCATATCTTAAAAACTATTGGTCATAGGATTGTCAAATTTATATATTTAGGATTGTTGTAACACCCAGTTACGAAACTCCCTTTTTGGTTCCATTCTACTGATAGTTTATTTACAGGGCTACCTTAAAGAATTTCAGTGCATTATGGACATATTTAATACATCATGTCTATAGTAAGTCATTGTTTGGATCAAGCACAAAAACGTGCTAACTATCATCGACCATGGCGAGCTTTTCCGAAGTATCGCCAAATTTGATGCCAAATATTATTACGTATTTTGCATAACTCTAAAATCCTCCTTTGGCATAACTCTCTTTTAACCGTAGATTGCTGAGATTTTGTATTGTTGCAGAAAACTCTGCTAGTTTCCTGGGTTCGTCGTTCTAAACTCCAGTAGGTGTAGAAAGTTCTACTAAAGAGTTCACTGGTCAGGATGGAACGCAAACTCTATTGCTTCTAGAACTTCGTCGAACAATCAGCTGCACAAAATTAGCAAGCACAATCAGCCAGTTATGTGCTTTTAACAATCCGCTTAGTACAGAAGCTTGCACAAATGCTGTATTTCTCAAAATAAAACCCTTCCACATGCAAAAATTCAGTGGAAGTATACGAGGGATTTCGTAAACAGTCCCCCCCAAGACACAGCAATGAAGAATTTACACACAGCACATAAAAACAAAGCTTCAAAAAGACAAGCGAAAATACCACTTCTAAAGCACAATACAATTCACAGAGCAAAGCAGCATACTGATCGGAAGCTCGATCCTCACTAACTGGGGTTGTCTGTCATACCTGTATTTATAGGTGACGAAGAAGCTACAAGGAACTTCTAGACGAATGTATCTCTCGAAGATTCCACATAAAGCGGGAATTTTGAGTTCATAGAAGAAAAATATTAGGCTATTATTTATTTTAATGCAGAAAAACTAACTTTACAAGCCCTGTTTGGAAAATCGCGCCAAATGACCAAAATGTCGCCAGAGGTTAGCGAAGGCCTAGGACGAATATTTCTCGAGATTTCTAGAAACGCCATACAAATCAATAGGAAACCCAAACCTCCGTATCCCCGGCTCTTGCTGACTGATTTTGATGAACAAAAAGCAAATTTTAACTATTTGAAGAGTAGAATACGAATTTTAAATCATTTTAAACCCTCGAAGAGAGGGTTGCTCCGAAAATTCGTAACAGTATTTAAAACTATTACAACCCAGCAGTGCCTGAGAGGTTCTGCTCTCGAAACTGGAAGGGGCAAGATTGTCAGGTTCAAACCCCGGTCGCGCCTATCGACCCACCCAGTAACGAAGCTCCCTTTTTGGTTCCATTCTAGTGGATAGTTTATTTACAGGGCCACCCAAAAGAATTTCAATGCATTAAATTTCAGTGCGTTATGGACATATTCAATACATCACGTCTATAGTAAGTCATTGTTTGGATCAAGCCCAAAAACCTGCTAACTATCATCGACCATGGCGAGTTCTTCCGAAGTATCGCCAAATATTATTACGCATTTGGCATAATTCTAAAACTTTTAACCGTAGATTTCTGAGATTTTGTATTTAAAACTATTACAGCCCCACCAGTGCCTGGGAGGTTCTGCTCAGGAAATCCCCACAGGGCCATTCCCAGTATAGGCCTAGGACCCTAGTGCAGAGAATCGACCTTAATCTACAAACTAAAAACTTATAACAATTACAACATATCATTGTGCAACTTGTTTTTTTTTAATTGCAGTCGAATGGGTAATTTATTTACAGGGTCACACAAAAGACATCATTAAGGTCTGTGGATGCCTTCAATTCATTAAAAGTTCATAGTTAATCACTATTTGGGCTATGCCTAAAATCTTGCAAACTATCGTATGCTTGACGACTTTTGAAGAAATATCGTAAAATTAAATGTTAAAATAAACACCCATCTTGGTGATATCTCAAACGTTTGGCTAGAAATCGCTGATCCTCAGTATTGAAATATTGTTGATTGTTAAAATATTGTATCTCTTTCAAATGAAATGAAATGTTTATATGAAATGCACCGAAAATATTTATGTTTTAACAGACGTATATGGAAGTCATGTGGTGTCCCCATCAGATTTTTTTCTGCTTTATTTCCAAGAACGGGGATCCGAAAATCCATGTTTGCAACAAAAATGGGAATGTTTTCTTCACAATACATTTTGACTACTTGTTAAAACTGAGAGTTATGTATCGTGGAATTACAATTTGCTTGCTTACGAGTGGTTTTTTTTTTTAATACTTCCTGGGGCATTTGCAAATTGTTTTACTATACTTCCATATGTTTCCCATTGAAACAACTGCAGATAAGGCTAAAGTAACTTTTGCTTAAATTAGCTACCGCAAATACCATTTTCGCCAGAATTATAAAAATGACAATTTTTTCATTATTCCATAAACATTTCAGGCATCGATGTTGCGTGATGTTCAAGTGGGAAAAAATAAAACACCAGTGCCACAACTGCATGCCAACCAAGAGCATTCCATAAAAACTGAGAGTAAAATCATAAAAAATCAAGAAATATATTTACAGCAAAAAATACATTATTCTTTTCCAAAATACTGTCCGTCAGATGATATGCAACGGTCCCATCGTTCAGCCCACTTTTCAAAAAGTAGAGAAGCCCTTTTCTGGAAGCTACTTCAAAGAACCCTCCACTGTTGAAATAACTCCAGAATCTGTGGTAAATTTTCTGCCACGGAGCTTCTCCTTCAACGTCAGAAACAGCCAGAAATCGCATGGTGCGAGATCTGGACTGTATAGCATAATTTTAATATTGCATTTACTAAGATATTGCTGAACAGAAGTAGCGACATGCGGGCGAGCATTATCGTGATGCAATGTACAATTCCCTACTAGTTCTTGAAGCTTTCTTGATATGTGTTGTCGCAAAATTTTCAAAACTGAATTTGTCTTTGTAAGCTTCTTTCATTAACTTAGTTTCTGGAGCTGTTTTTGCCCAAACGATAGCAAAATTTTATGGCACAACGCATTTCGTTTTTTAGCTCTGAATCACTCATCTCCACTTCTGTAGGGCAAATAAAACAGTTCTTTAAACAAGCACGGAGCTAGGAAAATAAAATCATCTGCTTCGTTTAGAATTTTGTATAAACGTACAGTTAACAGTTTGAAAAAATCGTCTGCACTTCTATTTTTCAGTTTCGCGATGTTGCCACTACGTAAAAAAATAACTCAGTTTTTATGGAATGCCCTTTGTACATTCAAAAATCACATTGCATTTTATATACAGGGTGTCTAATAATTAAAGTTCCTCTATTTAGAGCGGTGTGTACCGAAAAACAGTGGTCAGAATTGCATCAAATTTGTAGGAAACCTAAATGAGATCAGAAGAAAAGATTATGCAGATAAAAAAATTAGTTCAAACAATCACCACCACTTTTCGATTTTTCGAGCGTTTTTCTGCAAATATGTAAGTGCATTTTGTTTGTTTTAGTATGCGCGATTTTTTTAAGTTTTAGCCCGAATAAAACAGAAAAATAGCTATTCTCAAGAGAAGAAAATTATGAAGAGGTTTTGAAGTTTAATTTTTTTTTCTGATGTACGCTTTTTAGAATTATTAATTTAGCCATTTTGTTCGCAAACTGATTGCAACTTAGTTCGCGGTTTCATCCGATGAAAACTACCAAATCCCAGTCTTACACTTTGATTTAACCATTATTGTTTAGAAAGTTGAGAAAAAAAAGAAAATTTTTATCCCGAAACAGATGGAAAGAAAAAAAAAAAAGTCTTTCCGAAAATGACAATACTCTTTCATTTCTCATAACATTTTTGGTCGATGTGCGTCACGTGGCATCGACAAAACGACTCAGGTTGTGAGAGAGGAAATGTCAACCCGATCGTCTTCCTCCCCGCTCCCGACCTCGATATGATGAGCTGCAATCGCCTTTTGTCTGTCAACAGAATATATATGGGAGTTATGTTTCTGGAAATGTTGGCAGACAGCGAAAGTGCTCGTGTCACTTAGCAGATGTCTCAAGAATATGGGCAGTGATGCTTGATAAATTTAGGATGTAGATATCATTAGGTTATTGTTACTGTTCATACAAAATTAAAGGAAAATACTGGAGGGGGTTGTTAATGTGAAATTTAACCCTATAAGAGCATATTAGGCTCGAAGAAAATCAACATAAAAGTCATTATGATAAATGATGCAATAATGATGACACTTTGAATACTTTTATGATTCGAAACGTGATAAATATTATTCGATATTTTCAATTATATTGAGCCAATATTAGCCTGTTACGGAAAAATTAAGTGAGCTTCGGCACATGAACTTGATTAGAAATATCACTTAGAAACATATCTGTCAACTCTTTCGATTTTATCGGAATATTTACCACCACAATTTTTAAACCGTTTTATTTTACTTTAAAAATGTTGGATTAGCTTTCAGTATAGGTTGTATAGTACATGTTAGTAATAAAAAAAATCTTCCATTGAAGTCGGAAGAGTTGGTATCTATGCTTATAATACATCGCGTGAAGTCTGTTGCTGACATCTTGAGTGCAAGGAGCTAATAATTCAAAAGCGGCTCCAGGCTGAATTTTCGGAGTGGACAGTTCAACTTCTTTGATAGGTAGGTCTATTAACGGCTACGTGGTCACAGCGGACACATGAGGGGAGATGGGTGGTCAGAGCGGGCATTCTTGCACCTATTGCGTTGTTTCCCTAATCAGTCACATATCATATATTGTGTAGTCTCGAGCTTTGCACCTGCTGTTTTATTACGTTTCGCTATGTTTAAAATGCATTCGCACTATAATATCATAATAATTTAATATAAATAATTAAATTTGATTGGGAAAAAAGTATTTACCCTTGTAATTCGAGTGCAAAAACAGAAAAATTCGGTAAAAAAAAACGTTATTCCACGTAAAAGAGATTTGTCACTTAAAATCCCGTCTGTGATAATGCGACTATCTTAAGGGACGAAAGCAAGGATTTATTCAAAATGGGGATACCACAATAAAACAGAATTATAACATTGAATTATAACATTTTGGCTTATCCTTTGTTTCCACAATAGTTCCCAATCCCACTTCTTTTTTTTTTTTGGCGGTGGGGGGGGGGGGGGTTGCAGCGCATTTGCAGAAAACCGTGAGAAAGAGAGCGAAGAGCAAGTGATAATGAATGCTTTAAAAAAGCATCTTATTTATTTTTCTCGGAAATTTAGTTTCAAATTTTCGTACACTAAACTGCATTTTTAAAGGTATGAATATTTAATTATTATTATTTCGTCAATTTTTGTTACGCTAATCAATTTTGTAATGTTAATTATCGTTTAAAAATATTAATCGACGATAGATGTTTGATCTCGCATTTTATGAGGCGATTTCGTTTGGGGACGAAAGTTTATATTTAATGCCTAATATCGAACTTTATTACAAAAATCTACTCGCAACAAACAATGCACAGTTCAAAAAAGATTACCACAAATAAGACTCCATGCCAGATAGTTACTTACCCTAAAAATATAAACACGTGAACAAAATTAAAATGTTTCATTAATCTATTTTCACCTGTCTTTATTTGATTTTATAATTGAAACAATTTTAAACAGAAATTCCCATGGGGGTGGGGGGTACGAACCAATGGCAAAGTAATCTGGGAGATAAGAACTAAAATCAGAGATCGATAAAGAGAGTTTCCATTCCGTTTCTGTACACTGTAAAGTTTATGGTACAGCTGCGGAAAAAAAAAGTCCCACTTGCTCTTTATTTCGGCATCGTTCGTCGTACAGCAAAATTATATACACCATTCGTTTTCAAATAACGCATACTTTAATTTACTATTCATTTAATTTGCATAAGGGGCCGTCTTCATATTTAATTATGCATCAACTTCGTTTTTCTCAATGGCAACACTGTATTTTGACTTTATTAAACGAAAGAAAACCTTCAAATTACCCTAAATATAAATTTTCACCAATTTTCTACGATAATTTCCGGAGATATTGCGAGTTATTTTTTGCGCGTTTTTAAGGGACTTTCTACAAATTGAAAAGCGCTATTTGTAGGTTCCGAACTTTTCGCTTTTCATTCATTTCGCTCGAGAGAGTTAAAAGAAATAAATGTTATTTTCAAGGAAAATATTGTTACCATCTCTCTTAAAGTTTTTTGTACTGAGAATATCAAGGGGAGAAAGTAGAATGTTTAGTCAGAGGTCTAAATGACGCGTGAATTCATAACTTCCTTGGCTCGTACTCAAGACTTAAAGGAAAAATGCAAAACGACTGCTCACGATTCTGAAAATCTTTCTAATTTTGAAATTTTTATTAAGTATTTCCCTTCATGGTTCTCTTAGACAGGTGAAATGTTGGCAGGGGTGAGAGGCTGTTCTCTGCTCTTCTGACTGCAAGTATGAATGTTACCCAGCTACGGTCGAACTAGAAGAACGGTTTCATGATTGAAAATTTATTTGTTTGAATTTCATGTAAAAAACGCAGTTATTTTTTTGCTGAGCCAGTATTATCACTGTGTTTGTTATTTCGCTTTCTTCATTTAATATTATTGTCTACAATGAGCAATATTCTTATAAGACTTTTGGTGGTACTTTAATTTATTGTCAGATGAAAATTTAGACAGAAAAACGTGATTTTAAATGTTTTTTGAATGTTTGCGAAACTATGGGGAAGTCCAAAGACCTAATGTTTCCAATATTAAAAAAGGTCAAATTCATGCCTGGAATGTTGAGGATGTTAGTCTTTCAGAAATAGGATGTTGTATTAGAAGACATGTACATCTACTGCATCTAATTATATACCTGGAAAATATTTTATTTGGGAAAGTAACAAGCAGACGCAACGATAGAAGCTTTATAGAATCACCATCAAACTCTAAAAACCTCTAATTTATTTGCGTCAAAATTTCATTTTTTTAAATACCGCTATCTTTTACTGTGTTTTTGAGCAAAAGAAATCTAATTTAAGCTTATTTTAAACAGTTTTCAAAAAATTGTCACTTAATAAATTTATATATGGTCCCTTAACTCATGAAAATAACACATTTTATTTAGTATAAATTAAACTACTGAACGTAAAAATTTGAAATTTTGCACAGCCATGTAATATTACTTTCTGCATCTATTTCCATCGAAATTTGGCTAGGTCGCTATTAATAATTTTTCTGAATATTAATTTAATAATTCATATCATATTAATATTTTATTAAAAAATCATAGTAATAGTGAATTATGTTTGGGTCGTTTAGTTCTAATAGTACGAATAAAAATCAGCTTCTTATTATGAATATTATATGAGATATGATTTAAAGTATGAAAAAATATTTTAACATATGGGGAGGGGGATTTTGGGTGCTCATAACTCACCCATTTTTGGTTCAAATTTATTGAAAATGGGTATCCGGGGTTAAAATGAGCTAAATTTTTGAAATATGAAGTGAAATCTAGGGGTTGCTATTGGGAAAAAAAAGTTGGTGTGAATTTTAATATGTAGATGGCCCCTTATGTAATTTTTATGCATAGCAAATTAAAGTGTACGTCAATCGAAAACGATTGGTATCTGTAACTTTTCTGTACGACGATCGACGGCCGAAAAAAGTACAAGTGGGACTTTTTTTTTCCGCAGCTGTACAATAACAATATACGACAATGCCACGCATGCACTACTTTCAACACTCGTACTACCCTCCTAGAAACAGACTTTCTTGTCACCAAACACTGCCGTCGATAATACATCCCACATCCAACCGTATATAGCATAGCGCACTTGCTAAACATTAACGCACGTAACAGTTTAAACCAACTCCGATTAGACTAGAGAATTAGAGATGGCCAATGATTCGATGAGTCGAATCAGTGATTCGAATCTTGGTACTGAGTGGCTCAGTCTTTACACTCACTCTCTACTGATTCGAATCTCAAGCCCTCAAGGGAAATACATTCCAAGTGCGAAGGGAAGAAAAACTTATTTTCCCTTTGCCGTTCCCAGGGATTTTCCCTTACTCTTTCAACTCTTTTCGACTCTTTACGACTCCTTTCGGCTCTTTTCGACTCTTTACGACTCTGAGTCGATAGATGATTTGAAACAGTAAATGAGTGGGTGTGGGTGAGTTGGTCACTGAGTTGGTGCAGCAACGAATCTTTACTGATTCAGTGTTTCGCTCTGTTTCGGTGATTGTATACTATCGTTGAGATTCGTTAGTTTTTCGAATCTTCTATCGACTCAGAGTCGAAAGGAGCCGAAAAGAGTTGAAAGGATGTTTCATTTAATTGGAGGGGTTTTTTCGAATCTTCTATCGACTCAGAGTCGAAAGGAGTCGAAAAGAGTTGAAAGGATGTTTCATTTAATTGAAGTTTTTTTTTCGAATCTTTGGTGTTTCATTTCTTGGTTGGTGGTCGGATTTTAAAGTTTTATCTGTCTGTGGGTGTGGAGTGGGTCGAACATCGTTTGCTTTTGGCGGGGGGCATAGGCGTTACTTCCTAAGGGCAAGAGGGGTCAATCTCCCCCCCGAAAAAAAAATTAAGAAAATCCCTCCTTCCAACTTGTCTGACTGATTTAATATTTGTTTAAAATTTAATGAAACATCCCTTTTCTACTTTTAACTTCAATATATGTCCCCCTGCCCCCACCCTCAAAAAAAACAAAAAAAAAAAAAACAAAAAACGGAACGTTAAGTTTACATGGTGGCGGATTTTCATGTGAAGGGAAATAGAATGAAATAAAGTTAGGATTGTGCTTGTCACTTTTAATGAAGGATACAGGGGCGGTATTAAGCGCTCTCACAAAAGGACTTTGTAGTAAGCAAAATAACATTTCGCTTTATTGCAGCAGATTTCGTTTTTTTTTTTTTTTACCTTGTTTTTCGTTTAAGGGGAATGATTTTATTTTCTTTCGTAATTCAGAGAAATACAAAATAGGGCCTAAAGCAGTGGCGTAGTTAGTGTTATTGACAGTGGCGTAGCCAGGATTTTATTTCGGGGTGGGCTGGGTATCAAATTTAAAGATAAAGTTCAATTGTAAGCTAAGTAAAGGGTCCCATTTTTTTGGGGGGGGCAGCAGCCCCTCAGTAGGACTGGGCCAAAAATCGACATATCGGTTTTATTTCAACATCAAATATCCGATATTCCCATTTTCATTTCAGTGAAATCTCGAATTCGATAAAAGGCAAAAATACAGGCCGGCCAGGGGCGTAGCCAGAAATTTTTCATGGGGGGGGGGTTATGACTACTGCAACTCATATATATGTATACGTGTGTATGATAATGTAGTGAAGAATATACATTTTGTATGGCAAAAAATTCCTCATGGGGGGTTATGACCCCCCTAACCCCCCCCCCTTGGCTACGCCTCTGAGGCCGGCGATAAGAAAATCCTGAGATCAATACCAGCTTGTGATGCTTTTGCTACTGCTTTCTCTCGGAAAGCTTCTTCTTCTCTCATCGCAGAAAAAACAGCTCCATGGTTTATTAGTCTAATTACCATAATTAATTAACGTATATCTCGGAACCTATCCACCGGAGCGCGTTTTTATTGATTCTCGACCCCCCCCTAGACTCAACACCCCACCGATACTTAAAATTTCGAATGCTTTGACACCAAACTTAACCTTTTAATCTTACAGGCCCAGGGGGTCATACGAAGCTCCCCTATATTTTCAATTTGGGCATTTTAAACACTAGCCTCCTCCGACGGCATCTCCAAAGTCTGGAAACCATCCCAGAGCCAATTTCTACATGTTTGCAGTCCTTTTAAGCCTCAATCATGGTTAATTAGTCTAATTACCATAATTAATTAACGTATATCTCTGAAACTATCCATCGGAGCGCGTTTTTATTGATTCTCGACCCCCCCTCTGGGACCCCCATCGATACATAAAATTTCGAATACTTTGACACCAAACTTAACCTTTTAATCTTACAGGCCCAGGGGGTCATACGAAGCTCCCCTGTATTTTCATTTCGGGCAGTTTAAACACTAGTTTTACTGGAGCAAGGAGAGAGAGATGCTAACTGCCCGAGAACTCAGCGGAGAAGAAACCCGATGAATGGGTGAAGGGTGTTTAAATAGTACGGCTTTCGGCGCAGAGAGAGGGAAAATTTCTTTAGTTGTTTTATTGATTCAAGATTCGAATCACTGATTCGAATCATCGAAGTAGTGAGTGAGTCGAGATTCGAATCAGTAAAATGAGTCGAACCGCCCATCTCTATAGAGAATGACGTCCTTTTATTTTTATAAAGTGAAACTATTTAAAATTTCTGGTGAATATTACAATTATCAGAAAATAAATTAAAGATTGAAATTAAAATACCTTTCTTATACAAAATTTTTCATTATGATTACATCCTAATCCATCCCTATCTCCTAATCATATTTTCTGATTAGTCATGGTTAAAAACTGCCATTTGTCGTAAAATTAAATTTCTATCTCAAATTATTAAAGTTTTTGCGATGCATGCGTAACTTCACCAGAAACTTTTAATAGTTTTATTTTATGAAAATAAACTTTTAAAATGTCGGCCTAATGATGAGGTAGCAGTTGTTAGACTTTCTTTATCTAGGAGGTGATGATTAAACCCGCTAAGCGGAAGGTGCAACACAAGTAGCTCAACGTTACACGTTTGTTTGGAATGTACCTGACATACGGTCAGTTGTTGTCGATCTTCGGACCTGTATTATTAGCATAAACCGAATCAACTGATAAAGTAAATATATTGAAATTGTACTAAACCTGATTTCTTACAGCCAGAAATCAGATGTACATATCATTGATTGTATTTTTCAGTGTTTCCTTACCATAGGTCGCCATTAATGAAGTGTCATTGTCACTAAAAATTGTATGTGCACAACTCTTGGCGAAGTAAATAAAATCCTTATTGTGCCAATGCTCGTTATTTTTAGGAGACTCCAGTGCAGGCTTAATGTAATTTTGTTGGGGGTGGGGGGTAGTTAGAAAAGTGACATATACATCCAATTTATGGAAGTAAAATAGGATCGTTTAATTTCTTTTTTTCTCCGGGGGGGGGGGGAGCGATCGCACCCTCCGCCCCTCCCCCCTTTAATCCGCTCTCAGGTGATGCTGGTCCCTGAAATGTTTTTTATAATTTTGCCGACCCAGAGATGTAAAATGTTTGGGAAAACTGGTATTAATGACTGTGTCATTTTAACTTTCACCCCTTTTATTGAAAATTGTCCCAAAAATGTGTCCCAAAAATGCGACATAATAAAGTATGCGACATAAAAGTTGTTGAGTATTTTACATATATTTAAATACTATTAGTTCGAAACAGCTTTAATCTATTGTTGCAATATTTCGTAAGCTGTAGAATATGCATCACATGGATTTTTCTATAAATAGGTTGCAATCATAAAAATTTCAACAGAAAATTATTGAGTATTGAATTGTTTATTTTTTTATTGTGGAATGTCTTATCCTCCTGAATTCTGTATCCCTCAATAAACATTCATCTACTTAACTGTAATTGTGCTAGCGCACGCATTCTTTTTACTTCTTCTATACTTTTTTCCTTCTTGATGTTACCTTGTTATGTGATGTGCCTGTTTCTTACGTTCTAATTTAATAAAGTAAATGTTATGTTAAAATCCCACACTTACTATGTTTGTGCCACAACACTGCTAACGTTTCTAAAAAGTTATGGACACCAGGTGGATTATTTTTTTATTTGCTGATTTTTAACATTCGTTTCAAGGCTGCATCATTCATTCTCAAAATGGAGACTGGAACTTGGCGAATTGAAACGCTGAATAAAGATAATTACGAAACATGGAAACATAAAACGTGGACTCATAAAATTAAGGATGCATCAAGAATAACTTGTAAAAGGTGTAAACTGGGCTAGCGAATGTGAAGGTGGAAAAAAGAATAATTTTAAACATAAGCCTATCAACCTGGGATTCTTATCGACTCTGGATGACTCGCCAATAGGGTTACCAGGCGAAATACAGCAACCCTACTCGCTTAAAGCTCTCTCAACAATATCAAATAACGAAAAGCAAAATTTTTGGTGTGTTAAGATAGCTACTAAAAAACGATGATAAGTTACTTCAGTTATCATCGACCCACGTTTGCAAGGAAAGATCAGGAAACTCCTACTTCCAGTCGATGAAATAAATGTAAAGGAAGTATAAAAGAAAAAGGGGGAGAGATAAAATGGCATAGTCAATTAATATCGTTTTAATATGGCAATAATGAAACTAAAATATGAGGGGGCTCAGGAGGGTTTTCCCCTGACGACGCTCGAACAGCCGAGTAATATTTAATACGTTATATCAATTGATTACCCTTTTTTCAAAACAATTTGCATCACCAAGAATCTTGAATTGAATTGTGAGAGATTTTGATAATTGTGATCTATCTGAATGCATTTATCCAGCGTAAGTCAACATATCGCCTGCGATTAGAACTTGAAATTACTTTTGATTCCTAGGTATATGTTCAGATTTATGTAGAGTGATTGAAAACTTTATGTCAGAAATGTGAAGGGTGATAGAAGGGACCAAGATGATTCAGAATCACGTAGCAATCGGAAACATCGTCTTCATTTATCTGTTAATAATCACTTTAGAAGTGTTTAAGTAATAGTGAATATTCGGACCATCGTGTGTCAAAAACTATCTATCTTTCACATAAAGCACTTAACCAAACTTGGTAGTTTCCAAATTCTATCTCATTTCATTGTTGAAAGTGTTGGAGAAAGGCCCATTGCTAATGAAACTCGGTTGAGAAGTTAGAAAAACATTACAGCAGTTCTTCCTAAGTGATTATTAGCAAGTACACAATGTCACCATATTCGACCACAAATTTCTATGTGCTTCGAAACAGTCTTGGTCTCCTATCCCCCGTTACATTTCTGGCATAAAGTTTTGAATTAACTATATATGTCAGTGATACAGATGCTGTTTACAATATTCTGAAGAACATTTATAAATGGAACTATTTTTAAGATAATTTAATTAATAAGTTTCATTTATAAGCAAGTGTCAGATTTTTAGGGCACGCTATTTCTTGGATAAAATGAAAAGCACGATTTGAAAGGAGGAAAATGCAATTCTGTAATTCTTTTTATTACTATTTAAAAAGAATTACAATATTACTTGTCATTTACACTTTTCACAATTTCTCTCTCTCTCTCCCCAAATTTTTCTTTTAAGTAATGGGGTCGTACCTTAAGGGAGGGGACGGACGAAATTGCGCCTCCCTTCAAGCCTAAATACAACGAAATACGAAATTAGAATAAACATAAACAGATTGCAATGCGGAACCACTTACAGGTTACCGATTCCCGAGGAAGAAAATCCATTTCAGTAATTTTTTGTATTATTATTTTAAAAGAAATCGCAATAATAAAACCTGTCGTTTACTCTTTTCACAACCTCTCTGTCCAAACTTTTCTTTTGCCGTTTTTTCTTTTGGACTTTGGGGGCGTTCCTTAAGGGAGGAGTATGACGACAGGGTCCCGCCCTCCAAGCTTAAATACAATGAAATACCAAATTTTAATAAGTATACTATCGCTTACGATATCTAAAGCTACAACATAATCAGTCTCCATTCTATTGTGGGAAGGAAGAAATTACACGCACAGCTACTGCGAGTGCAAGGAATGACATACAAAAAAGAAACTCTTAAGGAATTTCTGGTGAGTTTTATCTTAATTACAGTATTTTTCTAACATATTTTTCCAAGAACAGGCATTGACTTTATAAGCAACTAATCTGCTACTTATTGCATTTAATTTGCAACGCACAATCCTCGGAAATTCTTATGTAACATAACCTTCTGAAATCGGATTTGAATATTAGTTTACCCCGTCACCCACCATTTTCTAGGAATCTCTCCCCCCCATTTTTAACATTCTTCCGTAATTTTAAGTCCATGAATTTGACTTGTTGGGGAGGGAAAGGGCTATTTTAATCGTTAAATATATTCTGAGGGTTGACAGAGGCGAACAGTTTTAGAAAACGGACATTTATGACAAAGGGTCGTAAGTTTTTAGAAAGATTTGACCGCTAAATTTAAAAAAAGATCGTTTTTTTTCGATTTTTTCGAGCAATTTTTTTCACGTGTATTTTCTACATATTCCAGCTTCCAGTTGATCGGGGGGATCAGCTGGTCGTGTTACGGCATGGAAAGGGGGTTTCCACACCGTAACACGACCAAATAGTAAAAAAATACAGGGTGTTTCAAAATTTTATGTCTGAAATGTAAAGGGTGATAGAGAAGACGATTCAGAAAAACATAACAGTGTAAAATAAATAAAAACTTTGTGAAAAAACACACATAAAATGTTACTTATAAAGCGATACGATCGTTTCGACCGAAAATTCTTTTCGGTGGATGCTTGGTGAGAAACTGAACTGTGGGTCTGTCATGCCTGTATTTCTAAGTGATGCAGAAGGCACAAGGAGCTTCTAGAAACAGTGTATTTCCCGAAGATTCCACATAAGCGGGACTTACGGCAGAGAAGAGAAATAGAGCAATACTAGGTTATTATGTGATGCTAATGCAGTAAAACAAACTTTAAAGGCGCCACTGGGAAAATCGCGCCAAAAGTCCGAAATGTCGTCAAGCTTGGCGACTGTTTGTCTCCAAGCTTGCCAAATCGCCAAAATTGGGGCCACAAATAAGTCCCCAAAAGTGAGGTAAGCGAAGGTCTAGGACCAATATTTCTCGAGATTTCTAAAAAAAAAACCTCATAGAAACCAATAGCGAAACATAAAACTCCATATCTGGTGTTCTAGTTAACCGATTTTGATGCAACAAAATCCAAAATTTAGCTAAACTATTTGACGCGTAGAATAGGAATTTTAAACTATTTTAAATCCCAAAACAGCGGGTTGCTCCGAAACGTCGTAACAATATGTCTGCTAAGCTGGAGTGCTGTCTTGATCCGTTTTTACGAGCGGTCTGGGGATGGCTAAAATCCGCAAAAAAGTGACACAAAGATATTCATAGCTGCCAAAATGTACGGAATATAACTGACCACTTTCTGCCACTAGTATTTTCTTTGAATATTTTTTTAATGTGCAATCACGCCTATAACCTTTCAACAGTGTTGCCAGACGTAGTATTTTTAATACTACGGTAGTATTTTTTCACGTAAAATAAGGATGTAGTATTTATTGTGGTATTTTATAAAATGTAGTATATTTCCGGTATTTTTTAAATGATGCATGAAAGAAATATTTTTCTTTTAAAAAGGGGAAAAGTTCGTTAGCGGGAGCAGCTTATTTAGCAACTTTTTTTTGGCGTCAATGCGTTTCTTAGCGTTTTTTTTTTTTTTCAACAAATTTACCATTATAAGACAGTTTCAGATTACGTCACTATTCTATCCTGGTGGAATAATATGAGGTTCGTATTGGTCATTCAAGTTCCTGGTGGACAGACGTCAATCAAAAACGAGCTTTTATTGGTTGCGCTTCGTTCTACCGTTCACTTCAAAAACTAGCTTTTATTGGTTGAGTCTAGTGCCGGTCACGTGGTTGAAACTGCTCTATTCAAAATAAGAAATTAAATGAAAAATACACTTACCTTGAAACTTCAAATCACTAAAAAAGTATACAACATAAGTTTAAAAAAAAAAATATCCCTTGACTGTGGGTACATACGTTTAAATTCAAAATACGTATTCTCTAAAATGTTAGTTAAAATGCGACAAAAACATCATTAAAAAGGACTTAAACCTTTAAAAAACTAAATCCAAAATTCTCAAATTCCTTCAAATTAAAAAAGAAAAATTTACACACCACTCCCCTTCTCATAAAATTTAAAAATTATCATCCCTTTCCCATTCTTTCATATCCTCAATTTCACTATCTGATGTTTGATTATTGTAATTAGGCATAATTTTTTTGTAAACATTCTAATTAGTCTGTACAACGTGCAACTAGTAAATAGTATTAAAAGTACAACGGTTGCTAATTTGGAGAAAGTAAAGTTGCAAGTATATTACATGCCGCCATTTCTTGAAAGTGATGCAACAAATACTTGAAATAATAAGAACAAATTGTAAGTACACGTATTTTAGATATCTCCCTGCGCTTGTTCTTAAATTATGTTATTTACCCTTCGACAACGGAGATAAATCAAGATTTTTAACATAGTATTTTTTGTAGTATTTTAAATTTCTTTTTGTAGTATTGAGTAGTATTTTTTATACATGGCTGTAGTATTTTTCGATTTTAAAATATGGCAACACTGCCTTTCAAATATTGTTTATCAAGGTTCGAAATTACTGATTGCAAGAAAATAGTCATTTGATTTACACCGAACACGATTTTACACCTTTTTCGGGATTTTAGCAACACGTGGATGGCTCGAAATCTGGCACTATCAATTCTTACGAATACAGCTATCCAGTTAAGCATAAATATCAATGGATATGTTACTGCCAAAGCCCGAAATCGGCCTGTTCGCGAACTGGCCGGCAAATTCGCATTTTGGCCATCGTTGCTGGAAACTTACCTGCCAATGTCCGATCTTTTCTGGATTTCGGGCTTTGGCCGGCCGATTCGCGAAGTGGCTTGGGACGATCGGCCAAAGTAGGAAGACAGAAATCAAGAGCAGATTGTTTTACACACTGTTAAAAATGAAGTATTTAAAAATGATATTTAAAAATAAGTACTTCTGTGTACTGTTCTTTTTCTTTTCTGTTTTTAAAAGTACAATAGTTTTAGAAACGATATAAGTGACATCGCTGAGTTAAAAATAAGCTTGTAATATATCAAAATATGATCTCGTGTTATTTTTCTCTCATATTAAAGCCATAATAGAAATTACTCAGTGAACGTATACGCTGAAACAACGAGATAGCATGAAATATTGGATTTGCGCCCTTCAAAATGACGAATTATATCTTGAGCAAATGCGTAGCTTGTATGAAATGAATACAAAGGCAAACTGAGTACTCCATTTTTCAACTACCTTTAAGGGTATCCTTAGTCTTTTTCTGCTCCATAGACCTAATGCTAAAGATCCCAGATCACATTGTCTCCCGAAATATCGCTTCAAAAAATATGAAACTTTTTGCAAAGGCAAATAGATACCGCTCAGTCTACCATTATCACTTCGGGCTTTTCCCAAGGATTCCAGCCACTTCACGAAATGGCCAGCTAAAGTAGAATATACAATATTAATTCCATGTACTTCGGACTTTGGCCAAAACGCGAATTGGCCAGCCAAATCGCGAACGGGCCGAACTTCGGGCTTTGGCCGTAACAGATACACCAAGACGGTTCAGAATCACGTAGCATTGTAGGCTAGGAAATATTGTCTTCATGTTCACCTGTTGATAGTCACTTTGGAAGAAGTGTTGAAGAGTACGTCTAATGTCTTAACGAAGTTTCATAAACAATGGGCTCCCCTCCGACAATTTCATCAATGTAAGGAAAGAAAAATCTGAATTAACAATTTCTATCAATTGCAATCTGCGAAAGATGCATTAGTTTTAAAAAAAACGGTGGTTTTAAAGTTCACTATTATTTGAACCCTTCTTTTAAAGTGATTATTAACAGGTGCATGAAGACTATGTTTCGGACCCCACATCGCATGGTGATTCTGAACCGTCTTGTTGTAACAAAACCTTCCTAGCTCTTGGTGTAACAAAACCTTCCTAGCAGTTTGTTCCTCTAATTCTGAAACACCTACATATATATACAGGGTGTTTAAGAATTTATATATATAAATACAGGGTGTTTCAAAATTAGAGCTACAAACTTTGAGGGAAGATAGGGCACATCATAAGGATTCAGACTTGCACAGGAACAATGACCGCAAATGCCATCTTATCCCTCTAAGAACCGGATTATCTTTTAATGTGGGTGTGGCTTTTGAATGTTAAATTTTTAACAAAGAATTTTCATGTTCTAATGATTACGTAAAAGTAATATAAAGTATAATAATGCTGCTTCTAAATGATATATTTAGTTCACTGATTGTATTAATAAGAATATTACGCATGATATTATTAAATATTGGAATATACAAGATTTTAAAAAGTGCACAATACTTTCAAATGTAAGCGAATTGTAGGCGGAGTTAACTCCGCATCCAATTCACCTATTGCATCGCTTATTGAACAATTTCATGCGTAATATTCTTATTAATTTAATCAGTGAGCTAAATACATTCATTAGAAACATCATTATTGCCTTTCATATACGTTTCATGTAACCATCGAAACATAAAAATATTTTGTTAAAAATTCAACATCCAAAAGTCACGCCCCCCATATGTTAAAAAAAAATCCAAAACACCGGATTGATGACATTTGCGTTCATGGGTTCCTGTGTAATTCGGAATCCTTATTACGTGCCCTATCGTCCCATGAAGCTCGTGCCTCTAATTTTGAAACACTCTGTATGTGTGTGTGTGTGTGCGTGTATAAACCAATTTTTGTTACTCATGCAGGTAGTAAATACTCCGCGAAAAAATATTAGCCTGCTTTAGCCCCAAATCACCAGTCCCAAATTTACACAAAGTAATCCATCAGTGAAAAAGTTTGTGAAACTCTGCCCTAATGCAACTTTTACTTTATTGAACAGTTATATTTGTGTTCCAGTATAAAAAAAAAACATCAATGACGGAAGAGTGATTGTAAACTAGAACGCATAAAATGTACTCGTCAGTCAGGATGTGCCGATCGGGCTGAAAAGTTTTCGTCATCCTTCTGTTATTTTAACATTTAATCAATGATAAATCAACACGAATCTAAGCAGGCTCGACAATTTTGTTTATGGAAGCACTAATTAGTTCGAAGTCTACGGATAGTGCAGCAATTGTACCGATATGTTTATCTGTTTTAGATAAGTGGTTGCGTTTTCTCATTCACAATAAATTTGAATACAAATGTTTAAGTATTTTGAATTAATTTAGTGGCGAATTTTAAATTTCAAACAGTTGTGCCCGTAAAATATACTAACTCAGAGTCTTTAAGTAACACGTATTTTTTTACTTTGTTTGTAGACTTTCTTTTTTTCTAAAAAATCGCATATCAGGTGTAAAAATATTGTCCTACTCACCCTTTCCCCCCCAAATCAAAACAGGAAAATGTAAAGCGAAAAAAAAATTATACACTTAGTCACAAAAGAATTGAGACAATTTTTCCGCGTGCAATTTCAACAACTAATTTCGGTTATTTATAACTTTCATAATCTAAAATAACGAAAGAAATTTCTTTTTAAAACAAACTGATGTATCACAATTGTTTCACTGTATCTTATAAAATATCATAGATCATATTTTTTTTTCCTTACCTTGCTTTTTCGAGGACACCATATGGCAGTGACATTTCCAAGGAAACGGAAAGGAAGACAAAACAAATTTGATCTTTGGAGTTGTCCGGCAAAGAAAAAGTCATGCCTGATTGTAGTGACAGTTTGAGGTCCATTTTTGACATTTTAGACTTAAAAAGTTTCGCTTCGGATAATTTTATATCCATCCGTTGTTTTTTTTTGTTGTTTTTTTTTCCCCGTTGATCAGAAGTTTCAAACGATCAATTTTAAAAATGCAACTATGTTACATTTTTTTATTTTATTTTTAAAAAAGTACGGTAATTTTAATTTTTATGCTAACCAGAAATTTCTTTTGCAACGCAAGCATTACTTTTCATTTAATTTTAATCGAATAGACAAATTATACTCGTGTCCACATCCTTCCACTTGTTTAGAGCTTGTTCACTACATCTGTGCGGAGTTACGCACCAACGAGTAAGTGATAATACGAACTGACGAGGTCGCACGAATGCAGAATTAAGAATTTAAGTCGCAGAAACATCACATTTTTTATCTCAATAAAATTTTCTGGTGTTTCTTTCTTTTCCTTTTTTTTTGTCATATGGTTGTTGCATTATAATCTATATAAATAAAATTAGACTTTTGTCTGTACATTACTTGGAATTCAAAAATTTTGCGATTTCTATCCGTTTCAAGCACCCGGGGCCGGGAATCCGATGCGACCCTCAAAAAAAAGTTTGTCTGTCTGTCGTTCTGTCATTCTGTCCGTGACGCTTTTTTTTGTCTAAGCATCACGTAAAAACGACTGAAGCGAATGATATGAAATTGGGTGTCATGATAGGTGGTCACTCAACTTAAAACATAGGCGTCGAATTTAAAAAAAATCTTTATTAGATTTTCAGATTTTGCGAAAATCGTTTCAAACTGCGTAAATTTGTGTTCAAGCATAACGTAGAAACGACTGAAGCGAATGGTATGAAATTGGGTGTCATGATAGGTGGTCACTCAACTTAAAACATAGGCGTCCAATTTTTAAAAAATCTTGATTGGATTTTGAGATTTTGCGAAAATCCTTTCAAACTGCGTAAATTTGTGTTCGCACATCACGTAATAACTGCAAAGGTGAAGAAATTATATTTGGTGAAATGATAGGTGGTCACTCACCTTAAACTATAAGCATCTAAATAAAAAAAAATCGATCAGATTTCGAGATTTTGCGAAAATCGTTTAAAACTGGGTGAATCTTTGTTCCCGCATTACGTAATAACGACTAAAGCGAATGATATGAAATTTGGTCAGATGATAGATGGTAGCTCAACATAAACTATAGGTGTCCAATTTTTTAAACATTTTTATTAGATTTCGAGATTTTGTGAAAATTCTCTCAAAATACGTTTATATTTCTTCAAACATCACGTAATAACGACTAATACGAATGATACGAAATTTAGTGATATGATAGGTAGTTGCTAATCTTAATTTATAGGCGTTGAATTTTTAAAATATTTTGATTACATTTTGAGATTTTGCGAAAATCGTTTTAAAATGCTGAAATTTTGTTCCAGCATCACGAAATAAAGATTGCAGGGAATGAAACGAAATTGGGTGACATGTGTGATAGGTTGTCACTCAACTTAAATTCTAGGCTTCAAATTTTTCAAAAATGTTGATTAGATTTTGAGATTTTGCGAAAATTATTTCAATCTGCGTAAATATTCGTTCGCGCATTACATAATTACGACTAAAGCGAATGAAATGATACTACTTAGTTACTCTCTAACCTGTAATATTTTAACAATACATAAAAATATAACTTCGCTTTCTTTACTTTGGCAACATACTAAATCCATTCTGTGTACTCCTACAATGCTGACGAAAGTTCTTGCTTTTTGGAAATCTGCATTCACTAACCCGTCAAGGACGGGTACTTCAGCTAGTCTATTATATAAATGTGAAATGTTGTTTATCCGGGAACTCCTCCTACACAGTTGGACGGATCGGCTTGAAATTTTGCACAGACATGTATAACGCTCGTAGGCTGCTTTAAAATTCTGGAAATCCATCTGTTCCCAAAATTTCAACAATTTTTCGCAATTTTCTGGCTAGAAAGCTACTCAAATGTCCGATTTGAGCACATTAGTGAGCATAGTTGACAAAGTTAGATTTATTCATTGATTACCTTTAATAATTCAATGAATAAATCTAACGGGAATAAATCGCCGCCGGGTTTCTGAGGTCGGCGTAACGACCTCAGAAACCCGGGGGCGGCGGCGCGCCGCGGCGTGAAAAAATTATTGAAAAAGAGCATAATGAAAATGGTCGTATGCGTAAGAACACACACACGCCTATGTATCAACTGACGCTAAAAGATTTTTTAAGACTATAAAAACTAGTCTTGAGTATGAGTTTCTGTTGCTGTGGGATTACGGCCAATTAGCTACATGTGGACTCTAGGACGAGGTGTGGAGTGTTCTCCGTGGGGGGTCTTTCTAAGGGGTCCTAACAAGCTTTGAAACGACTAAAAACTCCGAACGGTTAGGTCGGCGGATGCGACCTGAGTTTGAACCAGGCTCCTTCCGTCTCACATTTCAGAACACTATGCGCTCGGCCAGTGGTTGGGCTATAGAGCCTGCCGTTTCGGTGCAGTTTTAAAACATTTCTACTGCAAAAGAAACAATAGATTTTATCAAACTCGCATAGGATGATATTGATCTTATAAGTACATTCACGATACATTTAGCTGTTGATTCAAAAAATTTAAATTGTATCTAGTGTTATGAGTGTACTACTTACTAGTGTTAAACTTTTACAGACCAAATTCAGATCCAGCCATATTTTGAATTCGTTTTCTGCATATTTTGCCTTCTAATGTGTTAATTAAAGGATATTCGTCATTTAAATGGAGGGACAAACTTTTACATTGGTTTCAAAAACGGAATTAGCATAGCTGCCAAACGTTCCGTTTTTATCGGAGCATTTCTCGCCACCAGGGATAGAATCTCGTGATTTTTTTCGGTTGTCCATTGGGCAATCACTGAAATTATTTTGGTTGCCTGCAAACGAAGTTTCTTGCCTATAAAATCTTCGCTACACAATTTTTTTTAAGAATGTGAGACCGTTACAATGAAAATGAGTTGATAAACGTTTATTCATAAAATTGCCATTCAGAAATGAAAATAGAAATAAGTTCAGAATTAAAATAGGAATAGGAAACTGCATTTTCAAGCTAAGGAATAAAAATGGGAATAGTTGTTTTTTCTTGGCTGTCCTAAGGGCATCTGAATTTTTTGTGTTACCACCGCCTTCTTGCCTGTCATCTTTGGAATAATGCAATGAGAGAGGTTAAACGATAGGTGGTGCCACTTACGTTGCCTACCTTTCCGGAAATTTAGATTATTTAAATTAATAGATTTAATAACAAGAACTCTTAATAAATACTGGTGTTAGAATGTAAAGTTGATAATAACTGTACACTGTGTACTAATATAACACACTGTTGATAAATACCATTTATGGATGTTTCATATGTTTTCCTTCTCTAGATCGTTTTAAAAAAATCTAAAAAAACTAATCACTATTTTAAAAATAGTTTGTTTTCAATTCAAGCCCTCTCCACCCTTTTAAAAAAATGAAATATATATATATATATATAAAATAATTTCCCCACTTAAAAAGGTCAAAAGATTTAGTTGCAGAACTTTGTTTTTAAGTCTGTATAAATTTTAAGCAAGAAAACAAAGCTACTAAATTTAGCTAAAACTCATTATAAATTAACAACTGATTATTTTACACTCTTACCATAAAAATATGGACATTAACAGTTCCAATATATTTTATTTAAAAAGAAATCATCATGTTAAGTTTTTCATGTGCCTTTATCATGAGTTCTAAATTTAGTAGATTTGGTTGTTCATTTTAAATGTGCTATTATATGCGTGTGTTACTATACAAATTTTTGTCAATTTTACATTCCAACACCAGTATTTGTTAAGAGTTCTTGTTTTAAAATATATTACTCTAAAGCGTTCGTATTTCAAGCATCACTTCACATCTCCCTTTCGGCCCTTGCCCACCACTACTTTATCGGTGGCAGTTGGATCTTAAAAGAAGCCCATTTTTACTTTCCGAACATGTACCATGTAAGGAAAGTATTGTAATCATGAAAAAATTCGAGATTTTGGTGTTTTTACACGTTTTGAGGGCTTCTGAATCCATTTATGCTATTTTTACGAGATGTATGTATGTGTGTTCGTGTGTATGTGAGTGAACACGATAGCTCCTGAACGGAGCATTCGATTGAGCTCAAATTGGATATATATATCATAAACCACCGTCGCAAGACCGGTATTGATTTTGGTGTGTATAGGACTTACAGTTTTTCTACAGGGCTACGACAAAGATTTCTTTTACATTATGGCCTATGGGGGGAATTTCTTGAAAGTGCGCTAGCGTTTAAACGGTAGATTCGATTGAGCTCAAATTCGGTATACATGTTATAAACCACCATCCTAAGACCGGTATTGATTTTGGTGTGTATAGGACTTATAATTCTCCTACAGGGCTACGACAAAACTTTCTTTTATGTTATGGCATAATGGCATATGGGGAGAAATTCTTGTTTAAATTTGAAATTAAATTGTTCATAAATAGCGGTGGAAAATGATCCGATAAAATCGGAACGGTTGGCAGCTATGATATAGTGATGGGTAGCTTAAATCTGTGCACTCCAACCCTTTTATCGCCACGAACCGGTCAACGTTTGATAATTTTACAGCGGCCCGCTGAGGGTGGGAGGGCGAGGGCATTCAATGTCTCTAATTTAGACTGGTTTGATTTAATAACTTTAATTTAATTGTATTTAAACATGCCTCCAAAATAAAATGCAGTTACACACACACAAAAATGAATATAAAGTGATGTAGCATTTCAACTGGCAGAGTTTTTGTCTTTAATAGTTTTAAGAGACTAGATATTAGTTTTAAGGCTGTTCTACCTGAAAACGGGGGATTTCGGTTGATTTTCGACCAAGATAGGGAGTAAACTTATAATCACATAACTTCGAGAATTTTCAGAATGTTTCCTCTAAAACTAGAATAAGAACTGACATTGCGATAAAATTTGAAAAGTTATTTAATTTAAAAAATATTATTAAAATTCACACTTTTTCAGAGAAAACGCTATTTTCTCGAATTTCGACCAAGATTAGAAATAAATTTACAATGATATAATTATGAGAATTTTCAGAATGTTTCCTCGGAAACTAGATTGAGAACTGACATTGAGATAAATTTTGAAAAACAATTTAATTTTTTTTTTTTAAATAGTGAAACGATTCGACTTTCGCTTGTCAGGTTAAACAGCCTTAAGAGTTTTAAGTCCATTTATTCTCTATTTTATGATTACAATTTTAATTCATGTTCTTGAAATGTTAAAAGAATTACAATATTTCTTCTGTTGCAAAGGTATAAATAAACACAAACACGACAAAGTCGCAAAAACCCGAGAGAAATACACCAAAGTAAATAAAATCCAAAGAATTTAATGTTCCTTAGCGGCCCGGTACTATTTGATCTGAGGACCGGGACCGGTCCGTGGCCCGGATGTCGTGGACCAATGCCTTAAATAATAAGTGAAATATTAAAAATTAATGAAAGATTTATTTTTAAATTTAAATGTGAGATAATTTAAGATATGAATTAAGCTTGAAGGGGGGAGGGGGGGTCAAGATAGCTCTGTAAAAATTTATGAAAATGGTTATTTTTATGATTTTTTTTTCCAGTTTCCCACAAGGATCGAAATGCAACTTGCGTTTCAGTAATCAAGTCAACTTTTAATTTTATCTGCTATTTTTTTCTTGTCAATATTGATAACTTTTAATTTTTCAAATTTTTTTTAATTTGATGTTCTCAATTGGGAACACTGGCCAATAAAGAATTTCGTGAATTTACTTTAAAATATATATTAATGATTTCCAAGAAAAAACAAAATTTTATGTGACAAATTGTTGTGTTCAACCTTAAGTAAGGTGTTTTTAGTTATTTTTTTAAAGGTGAGGGCGTAACTTTTAACTGTTCAATTTTTTATGATTCTCAAAGATTATTTATGAGCTAGTGTTTTCGTGAAAAGAATATAAAGTTTAATAATGCTGCTTCTAATCGATGTATTTAGCGCACTGATTGCATGAATAAAAATAAACATATATTATGAAATTGCAAAATATTGGAACATTCAAGATTTTCAACAAGTGCATAGCAGGCGTACTCAGAAGTTACCAAAAAAAAAGTGGGTGTTTGTATTGCAATGCGGGGTAACAAATTAAGAATTACAATTGTACTCATGAATACGAACAATGTTTACTTATTCAAAATTTCACTGATGATGTGTTCTGTGCAAGAAGAAAAAATAATAAATCGATAATACTAAATGCACTAAATATACAATTGAATCGGTGAGTTCAGAAACCACCTCAGTCACAAACAGGAAATTTTTTTCAGGACAGAGAAAAAACTTCGTAACTCCTCCAAATTTTCAAATATTTAAACTTATTTTTTTCCTCTGTCATAACATGCATTTATGTTTCTGTCATGCAAATATTACCTAATTTATGAAGTTTTTTCTCTCTCCTGAAAAAAATTTCCTGTTTGTGACTGAGGTGGTTTCTGCACTCACCGATTCAATTAGCGATACTCTGACATACTTATTTAAAACTTTTTCTTAATTACTATTACAACCAGAAATCAAATTTGGTGCTTGTTAATATATAAAGCAAATTACAACTCTCGGGTTTTCGAACTTTTGTTATAAAAAATTTTGAAAGTACATATTTCCTTTCTTCAGTATGTTGTACGATAGACTAACAAATTTTTTTTTTATTGAAATCACTATGCTATTAGTGTGGGAAAGGTTCTCTCTGGGTTCAATAAAAACGGTGTAAAATATTATTGTGATTGGATATTTTCTTCTACCTCTCCGCCCCGCACCGCTCTTGAATTTGGATAAAATTAGACACTTTTTTACTCGGCGTAGAAAATATAATTATTTTTACTCTACTGCTATTCTAAATAGTGCGGGAAATGAGCCTACTGGGTTTAATAATATGTACTTACATTTTTTCCCGATCAAATAAAATATTCTGATTTCGCATCGCACTTGAAATTTTGCAATTCTCGACAAAAAATGCACTTCATGTAATGCCACATTGGCGCTTTGTGGCCGGTACAGAAGAAGGACGGGAGAGTGTAGTTCCTTCAACTGTTGATCGATGTTGGAATTCCATTCTTAGTACTCTTAAGTCACGTAGAGCAACTCAAATTATCTACATGAACTGTTTATCATACGCGTTATTGAGTCTATGTGCATGGAGCACTACAACTGAAACAATCATGCCGTAGTAATTTGGAAATGTCTCAAATAAGTCTTTATCACTAAAGCTTTTCTACAGGAAGTCAAAGCATTTCACCAACTATCAAGTCCAAAGCAACGGATTTCTTCCGAACTTAAACGAATATTTTGAAAGGATTATGAGTTACTTTTCTGAATTATTAACAATTGACTGTGACGTCATATCTGTTAATACCTCATGGAAATGAGGTATCATTCAGAATTTGAAAACTGAAACTTTGGTAGGCTTTTGCAGTGGTCTGTATGTCGCCTTCATTGTTCGCTTAGTGAAAAAATGTATATCATCTTCGACGGATACGCGGCGGAGAAACACTTTCATGCCGTGCTGGAAATTTACACCTTACCAGTAAAGCGCTGTTAGGGACATTTTTGAAGTTATTGAATGCGAGTTAGTAACACAATGCATACGAAGATGGCATTTAAAAAAAAGTACTTATTAGAAAATGTATCAAGCGGTTCGACTGAGTAATTACTTTGGTGACCTGCATAACGTCACATCTACCATTATTGCATTCGTATTGGTTGGTCCCGGGGAAACAGAGTTCTGACTGGGGCCATCGTTCTGACCCTATATATTAGTTCTCCAACGCATTGAAGTTGAAGTGAATCTGAATTTGTCATGAAAGTTTATTTATCAAACAAGTTTAAAATAAATTCTAACCATCCGCTGAAGGATGGAGCTAAGCACAGATGGAATACTATTTCTAGATTCCAGATATCAAAAATGTCGTTGATGGATTAAATAATTTGTCAAAATTAGTAATTTTCACACAATTAGAATATGTTGCTGTGTATGCTGACTAAACCACACAACTTACAGATATTTCTACGCGTTGTATAATGGAAGCCATTTACAAAGAGTCAACTTTCAATGTAAAAAAATCTGTTACTGTCAATTATTATTACTTCTCCGCAACCCCACGTTATATTTCTACAGACGAGCAAAACCCAAACTAAGGCAACTAAACTAGGAAAAACCTAAACTAGGACTTCTGTACCCAGCAAACACATACCTGCTGGCGGAGTACTTTGCCAGTGCCTTTCTGCCTTTACGTCCAGCACTGGCCCGGCACTGCAAAAAGTAACTGAATCGTACCAAAAGTGGTCGCCCGAGGAGTACCTTGCCAGAAGCCCGGGAAGGCAACGGCACTCTGCTGGCATACTGCAGGTGCCGGCCGTTACTCACAATAAAGGGACTGGCCCATGAAGTTTATAATGCCCAAAATGAAACGGCCGGGTGCCGGCTATTATTAAAAATAAAGGCACTGGCCGGGTACCTTAACAGTGACTACAATATAATGGCACGGTACCAGATTAGTGCCTATTTACAGTAACGCTGCCATAATTAAAATATGAGCCAGTGGCGGATCCGGGGTAGGGGGGCTCATGGGCGTAACTTGGGCTTCGAAACTGGGGGGGCAAAAGTCATTTCAAATGAAAGTCCATGTATGCGTGCCCGTACACACACATGCATATATATATATATATATATATATATATATATATATATATATATATATATATATATATATATATATATATACATATATATATATATATATATATATACATATATATATATGTGTGTGTAATGTATAAAAAGGTAATTTGGGTTTTACTAGTTTGGGTATTGTTCAAGCGGGTACTTTCACTGTAAGTTTTGCTTTCCTGTCATACTTGCCACGCGCGCTCTGGAGTTGTTTTATTTATTTTGTTATTTGTCAAACATCCGGCCGTCGATTCTGAGTTCTTTAGATGTACACGTGTCCCCACGCCCTTGTGTCCCCGGATGCGGGTCATGTTGGTAAATGTGTGTGGTTCGATCAGAGATAAGAGAGAGGAGGAGTTGTGTCTTCGCAGACCACGTGGTGTGGTAAGCGTAAATACTCCCGCACATCGAAAATCGGGGACTTCTGCCACTGGAACTGCTTCATGAGTCCACGCTGATTCTTGTACCCGTCTCCCCTCCCCTCTTCTCATTCTAAATTGTAACTTAAATGTAATGTTCAATGAACCATATTACCTGCCTTAACTCTGAAACTTTACTTGAAATATCTGACGTCACAAATAGTCGACAGGATGACTGCCTGTGTGCCAATTAAAAATTTTAAATCGTAAAAAAATTAACGCTCAATAATCTGGGAGACGGGGTACACTGCTTACCAGAAGATGCGGAGTACGCCGGAGATGCGGCGTTATGCCGACCGCCTGCCGATCAGAGAACCAACTTGCCCTTCAACGACTGCAGATATCTGGACTTCTCATTCCCTGCTTTGATGAAACTACTTTCGCCTGACCTCCCATCGAATCCTCCCATGAAGCCCATCGAAATTCAGAAATCTGTGTCTCCTTTTTTATTTTTTTTTCTTCACACGTCCACTGTTATTTTGAAAATCGACGGAGTTTCACTGCTTTCGTTGCCCCCTAAACTGGGCCTCACCTTACGAAAAGTGTGTGCAACTGGTGAATTATTTCCCCCTCTTCTCCGTGCCGAATATTTTTGTTTTTGTGCGTATAACTTGACCGAAACTCCTCCTGCCTGCATTGAACTTGTGAGAGAAGATATTTTTTTTGAGTGTGTTTTGTTTATTGTTGAAGAATGACGATTTCGACTTGTGGATATTGATTAAGTGAAGTACGTATATTTTCAGAGTTGAAGTGAACATTAGAGCATTATATTTAAAGGGTTATTAATTGTGTGTGTGTTATTTTAAAGGTCTATTTTAGTGTTGATGAAAAAAAAAAAAAATTTGATATATCTGCATTTTTCCCATTAGTATAGTATTTTCATTAAGGTAAGATTTTGTAAATTTATTGCAGTATTATTATTGATGCTGCTAAATAAAAATTCTGAATGCAATTATTAAATGCTTCTCCGTTCAGGTAAAAATTTAGAAAAAAATTTCAGCATGTCGTTAGATGGTAAAGAAAATACACAAACTATTGCCACTATGTCCCTGCAAAAAAGTGATGAGTTTATTGCCCCCCTTTAATTTTGAAGATAATATGAGTTTTGAAAGTTGGATAGCATATTACGATTAGTGTTGCTTACAACAAAATAAAGATTTTCCTATATTTTGAAATTTCCTGACTGGAAATTTCAAAATATAGGAAAATTTCTTAAGGGGTCTGCCTTAACAACATACATAAATAATATTGCAAATTGTAATAATTGGCAAGAATTGATTGAAATACTGAGAGAAAAATATATTTCATGTACCGTCTTTACTTTCATGGATTTTACAAATTTAAAACTAGAAAAAATTTCGAATCTTATAACTTATTTTCATGAAAAATTAGAAATAGGTAGAAAATTGGGGCTACCTAATAATATAATATTAGAAGGATTGACCAATGGTCTTCCTAGTAATGTGAGAGCACTTTTAACCCTGCAACCACCCAGTAGTGCCACCGAGTGGCTTAAGGTAGCGTCAAAATTAATTAAAATTCACGAACCGCCCCAACAGGCAAGCTTTACCTCCTCGCCCAATAATTCACAAAATCCTAGTTACTTTACACCCAAGCTTCGGAATTATAGACCCTACCATGCTCCTGTTTATAACCGACCAAATTGGCGTCAACCAATTCATAATTCAACCCAAGGGCGAACCCAAATAAATAATTGGCCCCGTTTTCGACGCCTATCTCAAAGTCCTCAAAGTTTACACCACCAAAATAATGCCAATTACCAAGAAAGCACCCTACCTAGAACTCCATGTAGAAAATGTGAGGGGCTAGGGATAAGTAATGCTTTCCATTGGACGCATACTTGTCCCTTTAAAAGTAACAACCAAATTGCGACAAACCCATATGCGACACCAATTATGACTCACCCGAATATGACTTCGAACACCACTATTTTAAATTCACAAAATAATGGTACTGAGACCTCGCGAGGAGAGAACTGATTACTAGTTACTGTACCCGGGTACCTAAGGCAAAAATTAACTCAACCCAAAATTGACAATTTTGAATTTTTAAGTGTTCCCTGTGTCATAGTCACTGGTTCTACACTCTCTGTCTTGCCGCAAAGTTTTGTTGGACGATATAATTTAGAAGTACAGAGAGCCTCGCCTTTAAATGTTACTCAAGCAGATGGACTGCTGATACTTGATACAGTGCGTTATGTTAATTTAGAAATTGGAAACATTACTCAGTGTGTAAAATTTTTTATAGTACATTCAAGCCTGCCATATGCCATATTGGGTTTACCAGAGTGTAAAAAGTTTTGTTTATATATTGATTGTGTGAATTTATGTGTTTTTCAAAATAATGTTAGATTACCTTTATACAATTATGATGCCTTACCTATGTCTCTACATTTAAATCAACCCGGTTCTTCAACCGATAGCAAAGCCTCTGAGGAAAGCGTTCCCCCTCAGACTGTTTATAAAGCTATCAATCAAAAATTAGAGGAATCTATATAAATAAAATTAGACTTTTGTCTGTACATTTCTTGGAATTCAAAAATGTTACGATTTCTATCCGTTTCAAGCACCCGGGATTCCGATGCGACCCTCAAAAAAAAGTTTGTCTGTCTGTCATTCTGTCATTCTGTCCTTCTGTCATTCTGTCCGTGACGCTTTTTTTGTTTAAGCATCACGTAAAAACGACTGAAGCGAATGATATGAAATTTTGTGTCATGATAGGTGGTCACTCAACTTAAAACATAGGCGTCAAATTTTTAAAAAATCTTGATTAGATTTTCAGATTTTGCGAAAATCGTTTCAAACAGCGTAAATTTGTGTCCAAGCATCACGCAAAAACGACAGAAGCGAATGATATGAAATTGGGTGTCATGATAGGTGGTCACTCAACTTAAAACATAGGCGTCCAATTTTTAAAAAATCCTGATTGGATTTTGAGATTTTGCGAAAATCCTTTCAAACTGCGTAAATTTGTGTTCAAGCATCACGTAAAAACGACTGAAGCGAATGATATGAAATTGTGTGACATGATAGGTGGTAACTCAACTTAAAACATAGGCGTCGAATTTTTAAAAAATCTTGATTGGATTTTGAGATTTTGCGAAAATTCTTTAAAACTGCGTAAATTTGTGTACAAGCATCACGTAAAAACGACTGAAGCGAATGATATGAAATTGGGTGTCATGATAGGTGGTCACTCAACTTAAAACATAGGCGTCCAATTTTTAAAAAATCCTGATTGGATTTTGAGATTTTGCGAAAATCCTTTCAAACTGCGTAAATGTGTGTTCAAGCATCACGTAAAAACAACTGAAGCGAATGATATCAAATTGGGTGTCATGATAGGTGGTCACTCAACTTAAAACATAGGCGTCGAACTTTAAAAAAATCTTGATTGGATTTTGAGATTTTGGAAAAATCATTTCAAACTGCGTAAATTTGTGTTCGCACATCACGTAATAACTGCAAAGGTGAAAAAATGATATTTGGTGAAATGATAGGTGGTCACTCACCTTAAACTATAAGCATCTAATTTAAAAAAATCCATCGGATTTCGAGATTTTGTGAAAATCGTTTAAAACTGAGTGAATCTTTGTTCCCGTATTACGTAATAACGACTAAAGCGAATGGTATGAAATTTGGTCACACGATAGATGGTTGCTAAACATAAACTATAGGAGTCCAATTTTTGAAACATTTGTATTAGATTTTTGAGATTTTGTGAAAATTCTCTCACAATACGTTTATATTTCTTCAAACATCACGTAATAACGACTAATACGAATGTTACGAAATTGAGTGATATGATAGGTAGTTGCTAATCTTAATTTATAGGTGTTGAATTTTAAAAATATTTTGCTTACATTTTGAGATTTTACGAAAATCGTTTTAAAATGCTGAAAATTTGTTCCAGCATCACGAAATAAAGACTGCAGGGAATGGAACGAATTTGGGTGACATGATAGGTTGTCAGTCAACTTAAATTCTAGGCTTCAAATTTTTCAAAAATGTTGATTAAATTTTGAGATTTTGCGAAAATTATTTCAATATGCGTAAATATTCGTTCGCGCATCACATAATTACGACTAAAGCGAATGAAATGATATTACTTAGTTACTCTCTAACATGTAATAATTTAACAATACATGAAAATTATAACTTCGCTTTCTTTACTTTGCCAACATACTACATATATTCTGTGTACTCCTACAATGCTGACGAAAGTTCTTGCTTTTTAGAAATTTTCATTCACTAACCCGTCGAGGACGGGTACTTCAGCTAGTTATTAAATAAATATGAGAAAATCTTTGCAAAAAATAAATATGATATTGGTCGTATTAATGTAGAATCTCAACGTATAAATTTAACTTCTGACCTACCTGTTTGCCTCAGGCCTTATCGAACCTCTCCTAAAGAGGAAGACGAAATTAATTCTCAGATTGAACAATTATTAAAAGCTGGTTTAATTAAGGAAAGCAATAGCCCCTATGCTGCACCCGTCACTTTAGCGTATAAACGCGACGAGGGTACCAAAACTAGACTGTGTGTGGATTATCGTAAATTAAATAATATAGTAAAAAATTATGCCGAGCCTTTGCCACGTATTGACAGCTTATTAGATAAACTAAGTGGGGTGAAAATATTCTCAACTCTTGATTTGGCGTCTGGATTTTGGCATGTGCCCATCTACCCTCAAGATACTGAAAAACTAGCCTTTGTAACTAATACAGGTCTCTATACGTTCCAGGTCTTGCCATTTGGCATTAAGACAGGGCCTGCTATATTTAACAGAGTCATGAGAAGAATATTAAATAAATATAAAATTAAATTTGCCTATAATTATTTTGATGACATAATGGTTTTTTCTTCTTCTATGGAAGAACATATGCAGCATTTAGAAACTATTTTCCAAATTTGTTTGCAGGAAAATATTAAATTGAAATTATCTAAATGTAACTTTGCTAAGGACACTATAAAATTTTTGGGGTATGAGGTTAAACAAGGTCAAATTACTCCAGATAATGCTAATATTGAAACTATCAAAAATTTGAAGCCACCTACTAACGTAAAGGAACTACAGAGGTTTCTTGGTTCTGTAAATGTTTATAACAGATTTATTGATCGGTATGCAAAATTAAGACGTCCTTTAAATGATTTGTTAAAGAAAAACGCTAAATGGGATTGGTCAACAAACTGTCAGAAAAGTTTTGAAACCTTAAAAAATATTTTGATATCTAAACCTGTGTTACAATTATACGATGTTAGATTACCTATCCATGTATTTATTGATGCATCAAATTGTTCAGTTGGAGCTGTGTTGAAGCAGCCGGATGCCTCGGGTATCTTGCACCCGATTGCATATCATTCGAGATCGCTTCGATCATATGAAAAGAATTACACCATAACTGAATTAGAATGTTTGGCTATCGTTGATGCCCTTGATAAATTTTATCATTACCTTCACGGTCAAAAATTTGTCATTCATACTGACCACGCGGCATTGGTTTGGTTAAAAAATGTCAAAAATTTAAGAGGAAGATTATTCCGCTGGTCCCTTAAATTAAGTATGTTTGACTATGAAATAAAGTACCTAAAGGGCTCAACAAATGTCGAAGCTGATATGTTATCAAGGATTCCTCCTTCTCAACATCTCCAACTAATTCAACCTTCGGTTTTATTGTTAGATGCTGAAGAAATTAAAAATCAACAATTAGCAGAAAATATGCATGGTCCTAAATATAATGTCATTAACGATTTAATTACCATAAATGAGAAAGGATTCAAAAAAATAGTGGTGCCTATGAGCTTAAGAAAAACTAATGAAAAATACACATGAAAATTTTGGCCATCCTGGTGTTCAAAAAATGTTAAGTATAATTTCACCTTCCTATTATTGGCCTCATATGACTCAAGATATTTCCAATTATGTTAAACATTGTTCGACTTGCCAATTTAACAAAAAACCTAAACAGAAGAAATTTGGTTTGTTACAGGCTGTACCTGCTACTGATAAACCCTTTGAATGTCTTTCTATTGATACTGTAGGAGGTTTCAACTATTACAATTCAACAAAAAAATATCTACATCTAATAATTGACCATGCTACAAGATATGTTTGGGCCTTTCCTTCGAAAAGTGTCACTACTGAAACCTAAGTAAACTGTCTAAAACAAATATTCAACATTCAAGTTCCTCAAAAGATACTTAGTGATAGAAATGCAGCTTTTACTGCTTCGCGTTTTAAAAAATTCCTCAAGAACTACAATACTAAGCAACTATTAACTTCAGCTCATCATCCACAGACAAATGGAAAAGTAGAGAGGCTAAATCAATCCATAGTTACTAGATTAAAATGTAAAGTTAACTCTCCACCTTCTAAAATTCCTTGGACTAAGTTACTAGAGCAGGTTATTAGTGAATATAATAACACACCTCATTCAGTAACGAAGTTTACACCCATGTATTTAATGTTTCGAAAATTGCCATATGACTCACCTATTTCGGAAAATACCTATCCTCCTGTTGATGAAGCTCGAAAATTAGCAAAAGAAAGGACAATAGAATTTCATAATAAAAATAAAATTAGATATGACAATAAATTCATAGAAGCTAATTTCGAACCAGGAGATCTTGTAATTTATGAAGAATTTAACTACCCAAATACACGTAAATTATCTCCTACTTTTTCAGGTTCTTATTCAATTGTAAACAAATGTTCTTCAGTTACATTCGAAATTGATAAACCTAATTACCATACTAAGAAACCTACGGAAATAGTTCACTCTTCTAAATTAAGACCTTATTTCCCTCCTGACAAATTAAAGCTAGCCCACGAAGGTGATTAAATTTAATAAACAATAATTGATCTTAAAAAAAAAATAGAAAAATAGAAAAAGAAAAAAAAAATGTATTCAAAATTTCTAAGTGTTGAGTTTGGAACCCTGAATACTTGACATAAAGTCTATCGTCTATCCTTTTTTCTTTTATGCTTCTACCAACCTTTCTCTGTCACCCGCTTCTCTTAGTCATTGAAGAAGTCCCCAAGTCCGAGTGTGTGCGGTGTAAGTAAAACTGCACCTTTTTTCTTTGTATATTTTATAGATATTATGCAAACAATAAATGAAGCTAGACTTAGACTAGGCTGGGATTTCCTCTCAATAATTCCCAAGTTTTTCCCAACTGTCTATTGAGTCATTTCTTCCCCTTTTTTGGAAGCTATGAGGCAATGGCCAAGTTTTCTCTTTCGTAGTTGACAATTGTCTTCCTTTTTTGGGATCATTTGAACCCATTTTTGTTGTCATACTATGGAGAGTTTAAAGTTTGGGCAAACTTAAAATGCCTACAAGTGGTATTTACTATACCCCATACTTGTGTGACGGTACTGCTGTTTCACAGCTATGGTTTTCGAAATTTTCTACACACTACGCACATTTTTACATTTTTTTTTACATTGCCTGTACACTAAATAAATTTATTCCATTTTGCCAACTGCATTTTGCCAACCATTTTGCCAAGTTATTTTCATTCCATTCACTTTATGCCATGCAAGCCAAAGCCATAAGTATTTGCCAAAGAAAATGAATGTCAGCCATGTTTATTCCATTTTGTTGAATTATTTTACTATATTGTTGCACAGTATTATTGTATCCCACCTAGGTTGTAAATATTACTTGTGATAAATTAAAAAAAAAAATTGTGCGCACTCATTGTTTTATTTTTATTGTAAGATTTTCGTACTATTGCATCATTATGTTTTGTCAAATTTTAGAAACTGCATCCTGCCTCTCAAGTATTGTACAGCATAACTCCAGAATTCTAGCCAGAAAAATTTAAGGTGTCTAAACTTGAAAATTAGATTAGTTCGCAGTTTTAAGATTAGGTTGCAAGGACGTCTGACTCGCAAGTGAGAGACTGGCCACCTCAATGATACTGCTCGTCAGACTTCTTTTGCCGGGGGGGATATTGTAATGTATAAAAAGGTAATTTGGGTTTTACTAGTTTGGGTATTGTTCAAGCGGGTACTTTCACTGTAAGTTTTGCTTTCCTGTCATACTTGCCACGCGCGCTCTGGAGCTATGTTTTATTTATTTTGTTATTTGTCAAACATCAGGCCGTCGATTCTGAGTTCTTTAGATGTACACGTGTCCCCACGCCCTTGTGTCCCCGGATGCGGATCATGTTGGTAAATGTGTGTGGTTCGTTCAGAGATAAGAGAGAGGAGGAGTTGTGTCTTCGCAGACCACGTGGTGTGGTAAGCGTAAATACTCCCGCACATCGAAAATCGGGGACTTCTGCCACTGGAACTGCTTCATGAGTCCACGCTGATTCTTGTACCCGTCTCATTCTAAATTGAAACTTAAATGTAATGTTCAATAAACCATATTACCTGCCTTAACTCTGAAACTTTACTTGAAATATCTGACGTCACATATATATATATAGTGAAACCTCTCCGAGCGGTCACCCCTCTAAACGGCCAATTTTTCATGGCACGGATTTTTTGACTCATAGACTTGATGTTAAAATAACATCTATCAGCGGCCACCTGACCCCCTTAAACGACCACCTCATCGCCCATCTCATTTTTCAGGAAATTTTATTCACTCCATGCTGTAATTTTGAGCGGAAAAACTCAAGGTCAGGTTTATGTCGAATATAAGTCCCAGGAATACATGGAATTGAATCTGTTATATATCTTTTTTTTACTCTCCCCACACCCTTAAGATGGGTAATCACTTGGACAATCAGTTATTGAAATTGTCCTACAAATGAATTTTTGTTCCCCTTTCAGGGGCTAATTCTGTGTCTGACGAGGAATTTCTCGATGTTTGTAATGACGAGCAAGCTAAACTTTCAACACAAGCGACTTAGGGAAAATCGATGAAATCATCGAAAGATCTGAAGGGGTTACAAACTAACCAGTTAGAGATCCGATTTTTAAAGTAAAACACAAACTAGAAAAAACGGTTGTTTCAAAGAAAAGTAAAAACTTAAAACGGTCACAAATTGTATAATTTTTTCAAAAAAATGTAAGAAAGCATTAAATAAAGTACTATTTTCTCTATGGTAAGTTTTATATTTCATTTTAAATAAGGAATATGTGCCAGACTTGTTTATATTACGCATTATAGCAATTATCTTATAATAGTAAATAAAACTCTTGAGAGCGGCCACCCCCTCCGAGCGGCCAAATATTCTCGGTACGGTGGGGTGGCCGCTCAGAGAGGTTTCACTTATATATCCGGTCGACTTTGATTTTCAAAGGGTTTTTGCAATAAGTAAGAAGAGACATCATTTTTAATTTAAACAAAACTACATTTTCCCCCTCAAAACGCAACTATAATGGATGTCTTCTCCTTAACGAATTCCTGACAAAAAAACCAAATGATCAGTACATTGTAGTATTTTCTCCAGACTAATACTCAATCTTTATTTAAAATTTACCGATTTGACACAAAAATTACGAAAACTACTTACCTGTACTGATACACAAAACAAGTTAATATTTCATTGCAAGATACAGATATTCGGCTAGTAAAATTCATTTAACTTAACCAAACTTGACACACAGACATCATTTACCTATTTAGCTTAGCTCTTTGTAATCCATTCTTTGCAGCTCATTCAATAATCCCTCCAACCCTCTTGGACATCTCCCGAGTTCTTTGTCGGTATTTTCCCCCCAACCAGGTAGCGAAAGATTAACAACAGGGAAAATATAAAACATCATGTTACATACAAAAATTTTTAAAGCTCCCTTCTCTCACAAAGTCGATATGCTTGCGGGAAAAACTGGTCCTAGTCTATTTAAGTGAACACAGATGTGGCTGATTTTTGAGTTAACGGGAGATAAAAGGGCCGCGTTCGGCATTTAAATCACCAATTTTTCACAGAATCTTAATGGTCATTTAGTGATGACATGTTCTTAAGTTTAGTTTGTAGGTCCAAAAAAAAAAAAAAAAAAAACCGATCATTTTATGCCTTGTTAAAAAGCCTCTTCTCTTGCGAGGTTTGAAGTACATTACAATGAAACTGATTGCACTATACATATTCTATTTTCTGTAACCTCTCTTCCCGTGGCACTTTATTTAATGTTAGCAACCTGTTAAATTTACAGCATTCTGAGCTCAATGTTCGTGTTTTTCCTCGACTCGGACAGAAAATTTTAAATTTTTAAGAGTCCAGTACGTTATTTTTATTTATTTATTTTTTATTTTATCTTTTATTTTTATTTATTTATTTATTTGGGGGGGGGGTGGTATTGTAAATATGCTTAGAAAAGTAGTGTGGAAAAGATATTTAATAATTTGAGGAGCTGGAACGACTTTTAGCGTGATTTCATTAACCAAAAGCTCGGCATATGCGGGAGACAGGGGTCGATACAAACAAAAATTGGGTCCGTTTTGTGGCTCTTTCACAAAATTACAATCGATTTAAATGGAACCCCGTCACAAAAATACAGTCGATTAAAAATGTCCTTCATTGGCATTTTACCCTACATGTGGTGGAGTGAAACAGCAGTAAAATATAATTTTGAGACGGTTCCCATGGGAAGACCACACAAGTGGACCGTAAATTAGAAGAGGCGCCAGGCAATGGACAGTCTGGACACTATAGCACAATGAACTGTCAACGTTAAAATATTTATGGCCGAAAATGATATGCAAATTTGGCGGGGTATATTCCCCGATGGCACACCTACATGTCCGGGATACGACGAGGGGATGCATTAATTCCCCGATACGAACAAATCAGAAACTCCAGCCAATGATGTAAGAGGGGGTAAGAAAAAAGGAAACAGCCCCGTGAAAAAAAAAAAAAAAAGAGAGAGAGAAGGAGTGGACTGCAGAAGAAGCAAAAGAGAGTGTTGGAGAAGGTGTGAACGGGCTTAAAAAATCAGTGTGTGCTTCGAATCAATATGATCAAGTTGTGTTAAAAAAAAAACATGGAATCGGTGGCTTGATGATGGCTTAAGAGGAAGAAAGCGGTTCCAATAGTGCACGCGTCGATCGTGTCCTGTGTAAAGATGGCTACCTCATCATAATGGTGAATATCCCAAACAATTTATTTATTATTGGTGTTTCAAACCTTTTGTGGTTACCCCTTATCCTCCAAAACCACATCTCCCCCAGACATGTTTTGAGTTTAAAATTATGTCAATATCGTCTTTTAATTAATATTAGTGGAATGACTAAGAATAAATGGAATTTATTTGCAATTCATAGAGTCTTTAGTTTTTTAGGTGTATGTCAATCATTTTTCATTTTTTCAGCGTAATCCTAGGAGTACTTGCCAGGCAGGTTATGCGCGGCACAATACCACTGTACGATCATCTTAGGCTTTAGTTTTCATCAAATTTTAACCATAATCTAAACCAAACCACCACATAATGGTGCCGTAGAAAAAAGGCAATTTTATGTACTCCTAGTAACTCAAATGATAGTTAAATTAATGATAATAATAATAATAAATATATATAGTAGATTTTTCAAAAATAAAACAAAGTCTGGGAGAGAAATTATGCATCATAATAACGAAGTTACTATCTTGTTTCTCAGTTTCAAAAAAAAAAAAAAAAAAACCATGCATTGATATTCTTTGAATATTTTATTTGTGTTTTGTAAGTGTAAATATACTGCTGCAAAAAAAAATATATATATATATATATATATATATATACGAAAGAACTTTGATTTTAAAGGTGACAAAGAAGGTATTTTTGTTAAAACAATTAATTTCTCTAATAGAAAGAATGTTGTGAATAAGATAGTTTGTAGTCATACCAACGTATTGACATATAGAAAAATTAAAATAAATAAAATTAAGTAAATAAATAAAATAAATAAATAAATATTTTGTTGATGGAATATTATGCAACAATCAGTAGAACTGAACAATTGAATTAGTAGTTGCTTAATATGTATGTATTCATGTACAATATTTTTCATTTATGTGTATGTTGAAAGTGTCAAAGTGCATTTTGTATATGTATAAGGTAACGGAACATATAGTGTTAAAATAGGTAAAATAGTATCTGTAAATATTTAAAGTAAAAAAAAAAAAAAAAAAAAAAAAGGGTCGTCCCAGAGTTAGACAGGATTCGCCAGAGTCTCTTAGGAATCGAAATACCCAAAGTTCGGCACAAAGCCAGCATAACAAAACGCCAGACACGGGACTAATCCCTCTATTGCCCCGATATTCGGCTGATAGTCTCGAGAACCCAAAGCAATTTTTCAGCGAATTTGAAAACGTAGCTGCTCTCACCGATTGGTCAAATGAGCAGAAAGGCATAATTTTAAAGACATGCCTCAAAGGTAAGGCAAAAGCATTTATACTAGGTCTAAAAGAGACGAAAGACGGAAACAATTACGAATACCTGAAAAAAGCGATTCTCCAAAGATTTAGGGAAATAAAATCAGCTTCGGAAGTTCACGCGGAATTTAATGCAATTAGGCAAACCCCGAAAACATCGATTATACAACTAAGGGACATAATTTCTGAAAAGACTGAAGCATTTTTAGGGATCGATAAGCCGTCAGAGGAAACAGATAAGATAAAGAACCACATCATGCTCGCGAAATTCACGGAAGCAGTACGTCCGGAAATTAGAAGAGAAATTTTAAAAGAAAACATAAAACACTTTGACGAGGCGGTTGAGTTGGCAATCAGGCTGGAGAGAATTTTTAATGAAGAAGAGGACATAAACAATATTGACGTACAGAAATCAGACGTTACTGGTCTATTGAAGGACTTAGAAATCGCGCAATTAAAAGATAAAATAAAAGAGTTTGAGAATAAAATTCAGGCACTCGAGATTTCTCAAGTGAATGAAAAATCCAATCCATTGAAATCATGCTCTTTTTGTAAAAAACAAAATCACACAGACACAGACTGCTGGTTCAATCCCCGAAATAGAAGGCAACCAGTTAATCAACATAATAGTAGTTATAAACAAGTTGCAATTATCTGCCAAATATGCGGAAAGTCGAACCACTCCGCTCAGACATGCTGGGAAAGAATTCCCGCGGACGGTCGACAGCAACCAAATTTCCGCAGAACGAACAACAATGGAAACAGGGACTATAAGAATTTAAACTCATACAGGGGTCCCAGAGGCAACAGATAAATAATAATCAGAGGTTGGGATCCCATAGAACGAAACTCGAGGCTACCAAAGTAAATATTGACCATAAAAACAAAAATAAAAATCAAATGATAGAAGCACAAAATAGTACGAAAGAAATAAATGATAATAAACGCAAACAACAAGAGAACCATAGGTATATAATGTCGGTGAGTGACAACGAGCAAAATGTAATTAAATTACCACTAGTAACGCTTAACATTGGGGATGAAGAATATGCTGCACTCATTGATTCAGGAGCAGGAATTAGTTTAATAAATAACGAAATATTTGAAGGAATAAAAAGTAAAATAAAAATAAACTTTATTTCCAGACAGGTAACAATAAAATCTGTGACACAACAAACTGTACCTTTTCTAAAGGCCGTGAAGTTTTCATTTAAAATAGGGCATAAAAAATGCAATAACACCTTTTTCGTGGCAAACTTCGCAATGAACCCACAATACCCAATCATATTAGGTTACGACTTCATGATTAATAATAAAGTAATTTTAAATACGAAACAAAATAGCATAACAATAAATAATGAAGAAATTCCAATTAATAAATCAGAGACCAAAAATACGGAGCTAAGGGAAGAAAATGATAAGACGGAGGAGATTAATAATTTCATTCGAATAGCACGGAAAGTACTGATTCCGCCCGCGGACACAAAAATAGTGAATTTAAAAACAGATCGACCTATTGAAAAGCAACAAAATGAAAGCAACATTCAAGTCATACCCAAATTCCAAGAACAGATGCATCATCCAACAAAAAACATAAGTCGTTACAATGATTTCGAAATAACACAACACCACGAACATTTACAAAAAAACATGAAAGTCGCGAAAATCATAGAACCGCAGAACGTTCGGCAGATAAGGGAGTCATCACAAGGTACAGAAGTAGGAATGAATTATTGTGCACAAACAACTAATGATAGGGACAATATCCTAAACTTGAGAAAAAAAGAATTCGAAGAGGCGACTTTTGATTTAGATCATTTACCGGAAGACCAACAGCGTATATTTAAAAAAATGCTACAAGAAAACTATCAGGTATTCTCTACCTCTTATAAAACATTAGGAGTGACAGACGCTGTGAAACCGCAAATCAAATTAGCCCACAATTACCCTATCCAATGTAGACCGTACCCAATACCGCAAAACATGAAAACGCTCGCAGACCGCGAAATAGACGAGCTATTAGAAGCGGGTATACTCGAACCATCCGACGGAGGTTACGCGTTCCCAATAATCTTCGTTAAAAAGCAAACAAGTGAGGAAAATAAAACCCCTAAATACCGAATGGCGACAGATTTTCGATTATTAAATAACATCACCTTATAAAACATATATCCCACATATTGAAGATATATTACAAGAAGTTGCCGGATTCAAATGGTACACGACTATGGATCTTAAATCTGCGTTTTTTTAAATAGCATTACCGGAGGCAGAGCGAGAGAAATGTGCAATAATTACCCACCGAGGAAATTTTAGACACACGAGACTACCCTTTGGCTTGCGAAACAGCGCCAGTTACTTCACCCAACTCATGAATACGGTGCTGGGAGGTATGAGAGAAACGAAGATAAATTTCTACCTAGACGATATAATTATACCAGCTAATTCCCTCGAAGAATTACGAAAAAAAATGACTTTAATATTCCAAAGGCTCAAAGAGTTTAATTTAACATTGGACCCGTCAAAAATCAAAATATCCCGAAAAATATCACATGTTTAGAATTCCAAGTGGACGAAATAGGGATTTCCCCAGACCAAAAAAAAAAAACATCGTGAAAATCACAAAATTTAAAACCCCTAAGTCAGTTAAAGAGATTCAATCATTTTTAGGGATGACAAATTACTTCAGAACGATTATTCCACAATATTCCCAAATTATTGCACCGATTGTGCAGCTCACAAGAAAGACCAAAAAATTTGAATGGTCGGAAGAGTGTCAGGCTAGTTTCGCGAACATACAACAGATCATTTTAGAAAAACCAAGAATTACCAAAATTGATTTTGCAAAACCATTCCTGTTAGCAACCGATGCATCCAACACGGCCATTAATGGTATTTTAATGCAGGATCGGCCAGAAGGCAGAACACCAGTCAAATTTTTTAGCAGAATTTTAAAAAATGCGGAAAAACGATACTCATCTCTTAAACTGGAACTAATGGCAATTTATGAAGCGGTGAGACATTTTCGCAATTATTTATGGAACCATGAGTTTGTATTAATTAGTGACGCGAAATCATTGAAATACCATTTAGATCTAACGCAGCAATCCGATATCACCGCAAGGTGGCTATTATTTTTAAGTGAATTTACGTTTAAATTTCAACATATAAAGGGTGAGGAAAACCCCGCGGATTATTTGTCCCGATACATCTTACAAGAAGAACAGGTAAATAACATAACGGCACAAATCTGTTGGGAAATATAAAACTATGAAACTTTGAACTCTTTCCCTGACCCAGTTTCTCCTGCACGCGTCGATGTCCGCATATGTAGATGTATGGATCTGCATGTGATAATTACCCAAACGAGGGCCCCTTACTTAACACGTGCTATGGGGCCCCTGGCAACCGTGGGGGCAAGAACGCATGCATGCTGTACTTTCACGTCACTCTCTTCCATGCGCTGCTGCTGAGCGGTCGACATCCCGACCAGCCAAACTTCAATCTTTGTAAACATGATATTCCTCTTAAATGTATATTGTATAACCTAGATGGAAAATAAATATATTGTACTCATTCAAGAGCACGAAACTAAAATATATACAAATAATAATGTCGTGTATTCCAGTTTTCGTTCCAGCCAATTTAGCGGGATGACGGAGGAGATAACGGACTTACGCCTTTGAAGGAGGTAAGTGATACCTCTTTTACCTCCTCGCTTATTTAATAGATTATGAGACTGAATAGTCTCAGTGCCTTGAAAGAATATTAAAATTTCTGAGGACATTGTGAAACAAAAAAAAAATTAATATGGCTTCATTTAAAGAAAGCCAAGTGGTTGAGAAATTAAACCAACATAATTATTCAAACTGGAAATTCAAATTGGAGATGCTGTTGATAAAAGAAGATCTTAATGATCTCTTAACAGATGATCCGCCATCGCCAATAACCGATACATGGCGAAAGAAAGATAACAAGGCTAGAGCCTTAATCAATTTATTCATTGAAGATTCCCAAATAGTACATGTGAAAAATCTCACAACCGCAAAGGCTACATGGGAAGCTCTGAGGACCATACACGAAAGGTGTAACCTCTCTAGCAAGCTGTATCTATTGAGAAAATTATATAGCACAAAACTTGACGAGAGAGGAAATATGCTAGAGCATACGACAAAAATACTCGAACTGGTTGAGAGGTTAAAGGCCATAGGGGAAAAGATCAGTGACTCTCACATATCGGCGTTGTTTTTGTGTTCCCTGCCGGAGAGCTATGACACGCTGATAACGGCACTAGAAGCGAGACCTGAAGAGGAATTAAATCCGGAGTTTATTAGAAGCAAGCTAATAGATGAATACAACAGACGTATTGAGAATAGCCGACCGTCTGAAAATTTTACTAAAGCTTTTCAAACAAACAAAAAACACAACAACAATTATAGACGAGAAACTAAATATTGTTCACACTGTAAAATGAAAAATCACACAAAATTAGAATGCTGGCACCTTAAGAAATTACAGAACAATAACACAAGATACAAAAATCAAAATTTCACATCCAAACAAGCTAATTCATCACTATGCTTTGAATCAAACGATAGACACAGATTTGAGGAAGAGTCGAACCGAAATTATACAGATAGAGCTAGTGACACCGCATCTAAATTTAAAAATTTAGCACTATTAGCTGGAAGTCCAGGTAAAAAGTGGATAATAGACTCTGGCAGTTCATCACACATTTCAAATAATAAAAATTTATTCACTAGAATAAATGACACCAATATAAGCGATGTTGTAATTGCTAACGGAAAATCGTTGACCTCCTACGGGTCGGGAGACATAGAATTCAAGGCAAAAACATCGGGAGGAGAGATTAATAAAATTACACTGCGTAATGTTCTATTTGTACCCGAAATCGAAGCAAATTTACTGTCTGTAAAAAGGGCAACTGAGAACGGTTGTACGGTGGTATTTGACAAAAACAAGTGTGAAATTATACATGGGGATAAAACTTATATTGAAGGTTATGTAAATAATAATTTGTATGAGTGTAATATAAACAATGCCGCATACCACACCGCAAACTTAGTTAACGTATGTGAAAATAAAAATTGTATATATAAATGGCATAAAAGATTGGGTCATAGAAATGTCAATCATATAAAAGAATTAGTGAATAAAGATTTGGCTATAGGGATTGAAATAGATGAATGTAAACATGATAATGTATGTGAAACCTGTATTATGTCGAAACTTTCTGATAGTCCATATCCAAAAATTGCGAGTTTCAGAGCCACAAAGGCGATAGAATTGGTACACACTGACCTCTGTGGACCAATGCAAACCCCAACAATTGGTGGGAAATACTATTTTTTGACCTTCATAGATGACTTTAGCCGGTTTACTGTAATATATCTATTAAAAAATAAACATGAAGTTTTCTCTAAATTTAAGGAGTATGTGGCAATGACCGCAAATAAGTTTGGAAGAAAAGTGCAGGCAATCCGTTCCGATAACGGAGGGGAGTACATAGGGAAAGAATTTGATGAATATATGAAGAGAGAGGGAATAGATCACCAACTGACAGTTCCGTACTCTGCACCTCAGAACGGGGTTGCGGAACGCAAAAATCGCACCTTGATGGAGATGTGTCGGTGTCTCCTTAAGGAGGGTGATTTACCTAACTCCTTTTGGGGGGAAGCCATTAACACTGCGACGTATTTGCAAAATAGGCTCCCTACACAATCCTGTGATTCCACTCCCTATGAGAAATGGACTGGTCGTAAACCAGATCTATCAAATATTAAAACGTTCGGTTGTCGCGCATTTGCATATATTCAAAAATTACATAGAGGAAAACTTGACAACACCGCTACAGAAGGGATATTCGTAGGTTATGATAATAGGAGTAAGGGATATAGAATTTGTACCAACGGTAGAAATGTAATTATAAGTAGAACAGTCAAATTCCTAGAAGACAGAAATCAGGAAATAATTAAAAATGATGAATCACATAACGGGGAAGGAAAATCAAACAGCGGTAATCCTCAACCTATACAGCAATTGATCGGTGTTGAATTAGATAGCGCCGGCGACAATGTACAAAATCCAAATAATATTCCTGCTAACTCAAATGGTACACAAAATTATCCTCGCAGATCAGAGAGGAGTAATAAAGGCGTTCCTCCTGATAGATTTGCATATGTAATAAATAATACCAGGATAGTAGAACCTAAAAGTTGGGATGAAATTCAAAATATGGAAAACCCCGTAGAGAAGGAAAAATGGGTAAACGCAACACTAGACGAAATAAATTCACTTCATGATAATAACACATGGGATTTAGTTGTAGCCCCCCCTGGAACAAAAGTTATTGGATGCAAATGGGCTTTTAAATTAAAATATAATAGTCAAGCCTCAGTAGAAAAATACAAAGCAAGGCTTGTTGCCAAAGGTTTCTCCCAAAAATACGGAGTAGACTATGACGAGACCTTTGCACCTGTTGCGTCTCATACAACGATAAGGAGTTTTTTGGCAATGGCTGTATATAAAAATTTAAGTCTTAGACATATCGATATAAAAACTGCATTTTTACACGGAGAATTAGAGGAAGAAGTGTATATGCATCAGCCCGAAGGGCATGTAATCCCCGGAGAGGAACACAAAGTTTGTAAACTTAAAAAGGCAATATATGGGCTGAAACAAGCTGCTAGAGCTTGGAACTTAAAAATCCACCAATCTCTAACCAAATTCGGCTTTCAACAGAGCTCGGTTGACAAATGCATGTATAAACAAACAGTAAATAACAAAACGACATATGTTATTGTTTATGTAGATGATCTACTAATCGCAGGAGAAGATCAAAACATTGACAAACTCATAAATGAATTAAAGAGCGAATACCCTGTAACTGATTTAGGCGAAGCCAAATACTACTTAGGCATAAACATAAATCGACCAAATAAAAACACAATGACACTTGATCAAACTAACAAAATCCAAGAACTGATAACTAAATTCAGTTTAGAAAACTCAAAACCAACAGAAACACCCATGGAGCCAGGCTACATTAAAACACTAGATGACGAAAATCTCTTGCCAAACAACACTAAATACAGACAGGCTGTAGGTGCACTACTATATATTTCCACCATATCTAGACCAGATATAAGTGCCGCTGTGAACATCTTAAGCCGAAGAAATCAAAATCCCAGAGCGAAAGATTGGGAAGCCGTCAAAAGAACCATCAGATACCTCAAGACAACAATTGACCTTAAACTGACTTTTACAAATTTTGAGGAACCTGTCCTAAAAGTTTACGCAGATGCAGATTGGGCCAACGATCCAACAGATCGAAAATCCATCTCTGGAAATCTATTTATGCTAGGAAATAATCCTATTTACTGGGTTTCCAAGAAACAGCTGTGCGTGACATTGTCATCAGCTGAGGCGGAATACGTCTCTGCTGCCAGTGCTGCACAAGAAATTGCGTGGCTAATAAATCTACTAAAGGAACTGGACATGCCGCAAGACTATCCAGTGACCGTGTTTGAAGACAACCAATCGTGCATTAAATTGGCCAAATCAGACAGACATAATCACAAAACAAAACATATAGACCTGAGATACCATCTTCTCAAGCATTTGGTAGAAGACAAGGTGATAACTTTTCAATACGTCCCCACTGACTCAATGACTGCAGACATCCTGACAAAAGCTCTTCCACGAAGGAGCTTTATAGGACATAGAACTGTCATTTTGAACGATTATTGAACGTTTCAAGTTTTAGGCAGGAGTGTTGGGAAATATAAAACTATGAAACTTTGAACTCTTTCCCTGACCCAGTTTCTCCTGCACGCGTCGATGTCCGCATATGTAGATGTATGGATCTGCATGTGATAATTACCCAAACGAGGGCCCCTTACTTAACACGTGCTATGGGGCCCCTGGCAACCGTGGGGGCAAGAACGCATGCATGCTGTACTTTCACGTCACTCTCTTCCATGCGCTGCTGCTGAGCGGTCGACATCCCGACCAGCCAAACTTCAATCTTTGTAAACATGATATTCCTCTTAAATGTATATTGTATAACCTAGATGGAAAATAAATATATTGTACTCATTCAAGAGCACGAAACTAAAATATATATAAATAATAATGTCGTGTATTCCAGTTTTCGTTCCAGCCAATTTAGCGGGATGACGGAGGAGATAACGGACTTACGCCTTTGAAGGAGGTAAGTGATACCTCTTTTACCTCCTCGCTTATTTAATAAAATCTTCGAAGGGAAGAAGGATTTAACGACCGAAAAAATAAGACAGGAACAACAGAACGATGAATTATTGAACAAAATAATACCACACGTCCGCGAAAAAACCCCTAAAAGTCCTAAGTTCAAAAATTACTATCTCGATACACATGGAATTCTTCGTTATAGGGAAAAAGCCACGAGAGAGAGGGCAGGAATAGATTTAATCGTGATCCCTCAATCTTTAAAACAGTCCGTAATCAAAATTGCACACGCAACACATTTCGGCAGACAAAAAACGATAGACTTTATTAAAAAATATTACACTTGGGGCAACTTATTTGACGACGTAAAGACGTTTATCGATAACTGTCACAGATGTGCGCAATTCAAAAACAGGCACATTTCCGCTACGGCGAGACAAAAAATGGACCGAGGAACACTTCCGGGAAAGTGCCTCCATATAGATATTGTTGGGAAGCTACCTCGCAGTGTCAGAGGCAATTGTTTTTTTTTTCTCAGTGGTTGATAGTTTCTCAAGGTATATAGAATTATTTCCATGTAGAAAAATCACTGCAGATCAAATAGTTCAATGTTTACAAAGTTATTTTTCTCGTTTTGGGCTTCCAGATACGATTATATCGGATAACGGACCTCAATTTAGATCAAAGGAATTAAGGAGTTTTTTAAAATCTCTCAATATAGAGAGTCGTTTTTCGTCGATCTACCACCCACAATCGAATGGGACGGTAGAGCGCGCACAAGGCACGCTTCAGCAGTGTATTCGATGCATAGCAGAGAACACTTTTGAATGGGAAGATGCAAGTGTATGGGCGCAGCTCTATTACAACGCCTCTAAACACAGGGCGACGAATTTTCCGCCGGCGTTACTATTTCTGGGTCGTGACATTAAAATACCCCTGGACAATACAACTGACGTACAGGGACAAAATATTTTCGAATCAAGTTGGTCCCAGGAGGAAATACAAATATTTGTGGACAAATTAATTAAGCAGAATTTAAATAACAGACAACAGGCCTGGATATTTCAAGAAAAAGCGGCTAAACCGCAGAACTTAGAAAAACCCGCTAAACATACTCCAATCCACATAGGGGATTTGGTATACATGAGAAATATGCACAAGAAGTGTAAATTTGACCCCATTTTTACCGGCCCTTATAGGGTAATGAAACTATTTCGTAATAATAATTTGTTACTTAAAGAAGTGAATAAACCTCATGTAGAATCGAAAAAAGTCCATAAAAACCTCATTTTTCGGGTAAAACCCCAGACACAAGAAACAGACTCTGACGAGTCAAAAACCCCCACCCATGGTTATTGGTTACGCAACCGCTCCCGGAAGGGGCGAGAAACAGCACAAACATAAGAAAAGAACAAAAATTCAAAAAAAAAAAAAAAAAAAAAAAAAAAGGGGGTTCTTACCAGCAGCCGAGTTGTGAGGTCCAGAGTGTTGATATTCATGATTGTTGATTTTCAATTGCGTAAGTAGCTGATGAAAAGATTGGGATTTCTGTGAAAGGAAAACCGAACACAAGAATTACAAAACTGATACTAAAAAAGAAAAACGGTACCTGGAAGGCAATTGAATTTAGCTAATCATATCAGTAATAATAATAAGAATTATAATAATAATGACATGATATATATATAATCAAAAGGGATATCCCGTGTAACCTTGTGCACTGCAGAAAAGCTAAGCTGAAAATGAAGGAAATGTTAACAACAACAAAAAAAAAAGAAAAGAGAGACGGACAAAATATAATAATGTTAATGATAATAGCAAGCAATAAGATAACAGGCACACACATACGTATGTTAAAAAAAAAAAAAAAAAACAAAAAAGTAAAACACAAGTTAGCAAGGCATCAGCTGGTGTTGTCGTTTGGCTTTTGCTGTTGGTAAACAAACCGGCAGGGAGTCATTCCCATGGGGGCGAGTCGTTCGTTCGGATTGGCGACGAGTCGTTCGTTCGGATGTCACGCATAGGATGCAAGAGAAGGGCAACATGAAAAGACAAAAATATGCATATAAATAAATACCGGACATACAGCTATAGGCGAGACAAATACATAGTACAGTAATTTTACTAATCAAATTTTAATTAATACAAGTTAGAATAAAATTATTGAGTTGCGTCACCAGAGTACCTGGGACGGAAAGCTGCAGATTTCCCCTCGGATTTTGGTACTTATCGGGCAATTGCAGGCAATAGCCACGATGAGTAAGACACGCTCTAGAATAATTGAAAACTCTATTTATTTTAAAGTAAACATATAGATTTCACATAATAATAACCTATCAGACCGCATGGACTTGACATGCAGAGCGTCTCTTTACAAAATTACAGTTAACAGGGCGGAATAAGCTTTCATTAACAAAATAAGTAAATAACAATCACTTACCTCTACGCGACGTTGACATCCTAAAAGAACACAGGCGAAAAATGTGCCGAGTCACCCCAGGCGCAGTAGATAAACCGGTTGCATGCAGCACGAGTTGAGTCGTCGAGCTACAGTTTCCCCCTTTTCCAAACGCGCGGATGTATTATACGCAGTGAAAAACCGGAAATTTCAACCATGAGTCCCGATTGTCAAGCGACAAACAGTTTCGCAGCCGGAAGGATCTGCTTAAAAGGAATACAAGAGGAGAGAGGGTAGTTCCAGAACGCACGGGTTTAGCGGTGAAACTCTTTTACAGGTAGAGACGTGGGAATTTAGAAATGAATGAGTAAATAAGAACGCATCGATGATTATGGCTAGATATTTTGGAACAGTTGTACGTGAGGTTTACCGTATAAATAAAAGGGTGTGCAATATAGGAATGAATCCCCTGTCTGAGCAAAAAAAAAAAAAAAAAAAAAGAAAAATAATAATAATAATAATATATAATATAAAAAGAGGAAGGAGACGAATATTTTTATGATATGCAATAAATATATATGTGTAACAAGTAATAGACACACATGATATTGTATGTTATTCTTAATATATATATATCCATCTCTAATAATATAAATATGGTACATGTTGGTACAGAATGTGTGATTAAACATAATAATATGTGTACAATCCCATTGGTGTACAATATATTATTTTGAAGAAATTGAGAAACAAGATACAAAGGTAACTCATTAATGTTATTAATGCAAAGTGGTTCGGAAACATTATCGATACTGCCAGATTTAACAAAATCTGACAAAGCAAAGCCGCAAAGGAAAACGAAAATGTTCACGTGAAACCACAAAATGCTTGAGACACAACGGGAGAACAAATGGATCACAACTGAGACTTTCGCCGTGTGTAGCTACGCGTGATGGACTATTGTGTATGGACTAAACTCCAACTACTAAACGGTAGAACGTAGTACATAATTTGCCACGTATGATGGACTATATCGCATGGACTATACAGGACAAGTGCCGAATTTTAAAACGTAGCACATGTGTAGCTACGTGTAATGAACTAGTGACTGTGGACATTGAATATTTTTTTTTCTTGTTTTTTTTTATGTACACGGGGGAGAGATGTGGTGGAGTGAAACAGCAGTAAAATATAATTTTGAGACGGTTCCCATGGGAAGACCACACAAGTGGACCGTAAATTAGAAGAGGCGCCAGGCAATGGACAGTCTGGACACTATAGCACAATGAACTGTCAACGTTAAAATATTTATGGCCGAAAATGATATGCAAATTTGGCGGGGTATATTCCCCGATGTCACACCTACATGTCTGGGATTCGACGAGGGGATGCATTAATTCCCCGATACGAACAAATCAGAAACTCCAGCCAATGATGTAAGAGGGGGTAAGAAAAAAGGAAACAGCCCCGTGGAAAAATAAAAAAAAGAGAGAACGAGCGGACTGCAGAAGAAGCAGAAGAGAGTGTTGGAGAAGGTGTGAACGGGCTTAAAAAATCAGTGTGTGCTTCGAATCAATATGATCAAGTTGTGTTAAAAAAAAACATGGAATCGGTGGCTTGATGATGGCTTAAGAGAAAGAAAGCGGTTCCAATAGTGCACGCGTCGATCGTGTCCTGTGTAAAGATGGCTACCTCATCATAATGGTGAATATCCCAAACAATTTATTTATTATTGGTGTTTCAAACCTTTTGTGGATACCCCTTATCCTCCAAAACCACATCTCTCCCAGACATGTTTTGAGTTTAAAATTATGTCAATATCGTCTTTTAATTAATATTAGTGGAATGACTAAGAATAAATGGAATTTATTTGCAATTCATAGAGTCTTTAGTTTTTTAGGTGTATGTCAATCATTTTTCATTTTTTCAGCGTAATCCTAGGAGTACTTGCCAGGCAGGTTATGCGCGGCACAATACCACTGTACGATCATCTTAGGCTTTAGTTTTCATCAAATTTTAACCATAATCTAAACCAAACCACCACACTACATTTTAATGTGTTTCATCAATTAACAAAAAGAAAAAGTGACTTTTATTAAAATTTGGTTTGAAAATTCACAAAAATAAGTACTGAAATTCACAAAATTAAGCATTCAAATTCACAAAAATATGCAGTTTTTACAAAAATTAGACTCTGGAAAATATTCCTGGACCGACCCCTGATAAATTATGTAAGGTTTTCAGTTGAAGACGTTTTCACGAAAAAAAAAAAGGGAGGGGGTATATAAATTAGGTGAATGCACATATACTATGTACTAAAGAAACTAATATTCTGAGATATTATCTTAGCTAGACTTTTAAATGATTTTTTTGAAATGCTAGAAAATAGAATTATATGCACACATGGGCGCCCATAAGGGGGGCAAGGTAGGGAACTTGCCCCCCAAAAGTTCTAGGTTAATATCTCATGATGGGCAAACACAGAACTAAAAAAGTTTGAAATTTGCCCCCCTCTAGAAATTTTTTTTGAAGTTTGCCCCCCCCCCTAGGAAAATTACTATGGGTGCCCATGTATGCACATCAGCAGATCGTTATAAACAATAGCTGTGAAGGTTCCCCTTCTGTGTCGAACATTGCTTCTCAGTATTGCTGGGAGCAACGCTGTTAGCAGGAAGTAATGAGGTGATTTGTTGCTAAATTTTTCTAATGCATGAAAATCTAAAAGGGTTAAAGGTATCGAAATACTGACTTAGATAGTACTGCAACTAGAGTTTATCTCTCACAACAAACCAAATAGAACGGCCTCCTCCCATGGAACCGTATAACTTATTTTGGAGCCCTCTACCAAGTCTGGGGCACGTACCCCTAGTTTCCCCTGACAGCAGATATAAATAATAAAATCGCAGACCGTTTCTTGTTCTCTTAAACTGCGTCGCATTTGAATACGCAATTAGTCGTCTGTCAAGTAAGTTGTGCACGATCACGTTGTTGTCTCTCTGCTACTGACCTTCAAACACCAAAATTAGGTTCACTAAAATATAAATTAGAAACTGGCCCCAATCTGTGACAGGGCGGCAACTAAAGGGGGGATAAGCGGAGACAAGCACCGGGAGACATTCTAAAAGGAATGCCAAAATCAGTTATAGTTTCTTGGGATGGGGCGCGGCTCCATGCGAGGGGGCACACGACCATGGACGCACATAAGGGGGGGGGCAAGGTAGGGAACTTGCCCCCCCTTAAAGTTCTAGGTTAATGTCACATGATGTTAACAAATGGCAAAAACAGAACTAAATTTGTTAAAAGTTTAAAATTTGCCCCCTTGGAAAATACTATGGGCGCCCATGCACACGACACTAATTATGGTTTGCCCCGGATGACATAAACTCTAATTGCGTCATCGCCTGTGTAAATGACCTCTTTTTGCTCACTTTTTACAGCAACAGGTCTTTTTTTCTAGCGCTGAACAATTGATTTCAGACAAGTTTAAAATCGCTGCCCCTTAATTTTTGCTTTCCTGAGAAATTATCTAGCTTGGTCATTTGGTAGAATCTGCCATCGTTCCTGTTGGGTTGAAAAGCTTCTGTGACTCTATTCTTTTGTTGATTTTTGCAGGGGATTTTTTTTTCCTTTTTTTTAGAATCTGATAGTATATTTGGGTTCTAAATGCATGATTTGTGTTCAAAATCATAACTTTGCCCCCTGACTTTTTAGACTAGGGGGGCAACTTTTACAACTGCAGGGGCAATTGCCCCCCCTTGCCCCCCCAGATTACGCCTATGGGGGGGCTTATTCATCAACCCATTCAAAAAAAAAGACATTGCTTAAGGGTAACATTTTAAGATAAAAAACTAGATGAAAAATTAAAAACAATAGCAAAATCCATTAGTACATCATTTGCAAATTATGTTCGTCCAACATTAGTGAATTGTGTGCAGTTTTCACAAACTGCAATTTTCTTACAAATTTTCATTTTCAAAAATATTTTTTTTTTATGAGAGAGGATATAACACATGTCAAAACCTACATAAAATCATTTATAAACAGTTTAATTTCGATATCTCATAATTAAAGAGATTTTATAAATGAGTTATAATAGTTTACGGTTGATATATGTATGTATATATAATATATATGTATATATTAGTCAAAATCATATAGGATATAATAAATAAAGTTGCACATATATATATATATATATATGGTTACACATAACTTTAGAGTAACATTTTGCTTTGATCATTTTGTTTCAATCATTTGATTTTTTGATGTTAGCTATTCTGAAAAGACATTTCTATATACCTGTTGTACCTACATGACTCAAATTTTTTGAATGAAAATACTTTTATACATGTTTACATACACTATAATATGCAATGAGATTTTGTATATTAAAAACAGTGTAAGTAAAAATTTACCTGTTATTTTCTAATTAATCCAGGGCATTATCCCAGTTAAATCCAAATCCAAGGCATGCAAATGTGAACTAACAAAAACTCACCGTTGAAATAGTGTTATTAAAGTAACTATTCCTAACGATGCGATCTTGTTAGTCTGGAACAGTATTTAAATACCAATTAAACACTTTGGAAAGATGTAAATCCATGAAACCGCTAAAACTTTAAAACCTTGAGATCCCCAAAAAAGAGTACTTCTTCACATTCACAGTTCACAAAACGGCATTCGAGAGGGGTTGCCATTTCCGTTGGAATGTAAATCGCCAATTTTCAAAATATCACTGAAGCAGAAAATAGCTTGGTGACAGACCCTCCCCCACCAAACCACTAATATTTAACTTCGCGTTTCATAAACATTTACTGCCAAATAAAAAGATAACAGTTCGATTTTTGCTGCCTTCTTTGGAGATCGTTTAGGATTCCTCGGCAGAGAGAGAGGCGGATGGATTCTTGCTTATGAGCCCCGTAAGTTGAATCGAAATATAGAATAAAGTAAATATAATTCCTAAATGAGCCCCATTGCGTACATTCTATTTTTGACTATTACATGAAAATACTGGCTCATTAACAAAATAACTACAGGAGCTTAACGTAGAAAAAGTCTGCAAATATGTTTTTCAGGAAAAGTTTAGCAAAATTGTAAAAAATTAATATAAATTATAAAAATTTTAAGAATAAAATTCACCTCGTACTTCACCCCACTATGTACAGAATTGCACCCCAATTCTGTACATAGTGGGGGTTTCGCTGTCGCTGTAGTAAACATTTTTATAGCATACAGAACTCGTTTGTATTATTTTAATTTTTAGTACTAAAATATTTGAAGGCACAATATGAACTTCTCCCCTTACCCCCTCCCTCAAAAAAAAAAAAAAAAAGAAAAAACAATTCTTAGCAGTGACCCTTGCCTTTGGGTGCCCGGAACTTATATCCCCTAACACTTCTACACAGTATGAATGTGAAACAATATTATTTAATTAAAATAACGAAATTTTATGCCAACACTACGAAATATATACAGGCCCATTACTGCCAAATAGTGCTGGTCCGGTACATTTTAAGCAGTACCACGCCGTTAACTTTTCTGTGCATGTCATAGACACATGGCAGTTCGCCGTTACTAGTTATATACTGGCGAATATGCACTTTTCAGACACTGGCACTCCAGTGACTTCCAGACGAAGGCAATCTACCTTGCTCCACTTTGCCAGCACGACGGGTACCCGGCCGGCATTTTGCGGGCAGTAGTGTGTTTGCTGGGTACTTTCCTTGTCACACGCACTGTTGAACGGTGTGAAATTAGTGACAGAAGCATCACAAAGAATTGATGGAATCAGGCATTAACACTTTAGGACCTAGACTTTTTCTGCTCTACTCGCACAAAAAAGTAATTGAGCTTAAGATAAACTTACTGTTATAGCTCTATGAATAGTCGTGAAATCGTCTCTATAAAATAAGATTTTACAGTTAAGTAAGATATATTGATCATTGCTTTTTACACCGTCTGCAGTGAGATCTATTTTTCAGCGGGGCGGAAAATCGCCTCCTTGCATTTAAATAACTTTCAAGCGCCTTTTCAAAACATGAACCGTTTTCAAATCATGCATTATAACTCGTGTCATTCTCTATCTCTCTTTCCACCGAAGTTGAAAAAAAATCCAAAAAGGGAACCAGCGTATGCCTATGAAAATATTTGAAGTTATGATTATTTCTTTTGAAACTATTCATCGTTCCCAGACAGCACAGCAAACTTGCATCAAACTTGCAGCAAGGTTGATTTATCAAGTCAATAAGCTTGAATTAAGCTTGAAAATTTCAAGCGTGTAAGCTTAATGCAAGCTTGAATCAAGTGTTCTAGTTTACACTTGCCCAGCTTGCATTAAGCTTGACATTTCAAGATTAATTTCAAGCTTAAAAATTTTTCCTAAAAAAAATTTTCAAAATGCACGGGCGCCGCACATACTTTATTTTTCCACGCATTTCCCCCCTCTATGCTGAAATTATAAGTTATTTTAATCTGTTCCATCAAACGTCGACGGTTGGGTTCGATCCCGGGAACTTTAGGCTGGAAGGGACGCGTGCTAAACGCTCGGCCATTACTACCTCGGGCAGCTATGACTAAAGTTTGAAGTGACTGCTGTCACGCCAGATCGATAAGTATGGGCGATGCTGATAAGTTTCTTTTATTTTTCCATGGGATGAATCAAAATTTAAATAATGTTATGTGTGATTTATAGACTCTACTAATAGGGAAAGAATTAAAAATAAGTTTAAATTAATTTATACAAATGTAAATTTGAATTATATTCATTATTCATACTTTATAATTAAAAAAATTATTTAACTTCTGAATTTTTTTTATCCTTTGTAATTTTATTTTTAAATTACAAAAGTGTAAGATGTAAGATTTTTGGGCCCAAAAATCTGTAGGCCCTGGGCAGTTGCCCCGTTTGCCCTGCCGGTAATATGACACTGGTAATAAAATAAAACACATCTTTTACGAACTTTCAGCAAATTTGAGGACGCTAGAAAATTAATGTCCATTCTCTTTCACAGATGGCACCATCACTGCGCACTTTGAAAGCTAAAATCCAGCCAAGCTTGCATTGCCAAGCCAAATGTCAAGCTTGATTTAAGCTTATGTGCTGTCTGGGTTGCGCATGGGGAGGAGGGAGGTGGATGCGAAACTAAGCATTTTTATTCGAATTTGAGTTCCATTCGAGCGGGACAGCATTTAAATTAAGATTTACAAAGCAACGCATTCACATTTCACGTCAAAAAGGATTGCAGGAATTTTTAAATTACCTGTAATTAAATAACTTTCAGACATGTATTTCGGTGTTTCAACGACATTACCCATATCCATTCACTTTATAATTCTAAGTTTACGCCCTCGCATTTTTTATATAAGGCAAATTTCAGTAAAGCAGGTGAAAGGCGTAACTAGGGTATGGAAAGGGAATGCAACCACAACAATCCCCCCTTTCCTCCGAAATCAGTAATGTGGAAAAATTACGTATTCCTGGATATATTTTAAAATGACCGAATTGGTTGAATGATATAACTGAAATTTTCCTTTGGAAAATTTGAGGTTTAGTGAAGTGTCCAAGCCGAACTTAATTTCTTAGCTAGATGTTTTGGTTGACCCATTGTTCTTTCTTTAAAATTTCTACCGCAACCAGAAATCAATTTTGATATTTTTAAATATACAAAAAGAATTTTTCCCGAAGTGAGGAGTTGGGGAACCGGTTCGTTCGAACTATTAATTTCATCCGACACTGTTGTCGGACAGCATTGAAAAGTGTGTGCAGCTTAACTCTTGCTTTATAGTATGGACTTTAATGAGGAATTGCTTGTGTTCTGATGCACGTACTTTGAATAACTAAAATTTTTTAATTTCCGGTGAATTTACTTGCGCTTATCATTTAAGTGATTTGAGATAGAAATTTAATTTATATGACATTTTGCAATTTTTAACAGTAACTCTTTATATAATATGATAATAAAATATTTCATAATGAATTATTTTATATGAGAGACACTTTTATTTTTAGCTTAAGAATTCTTTAAATATCTGTTGCATTTACAAGAAATTTCAAATAGTTTTACTTTATGTAAATAAAACTATGAGTACGTCCGGCGTAAATAAAGTCACTTTTAACATCAAGTCATCAGTCGATTTCTTTATTTCTAGAAGTAGTAATCAGACCCGCCGTTTGTGTGGGCGGGGGGGACGGTTCTGTTCCCACAGTTCCTGGGCCTGTAGTTTTTTTTTGGGCGCGTAAAGCTATTTTTCTAATAATAGTTCTATTGCAAATTTTTTATCTTAGCATAATTTCTGAAGACATATTTCGCCGAAAAAGTTTCTGAAGAATGACTTTATTCCATCCCTTAACGCGTTTATGAGACGTTTGCGTCCCCTCTTTTCAAAAAATCCTACATTACCCCGCCAATGAATCCTAATAAATAACATTAAATTATACCAGTATTCGCTAAATTACTTCTAAATGGATTTCAAAGCTATGAATTGTCTACAATACAATATAACCCCTCCGGTCCTGGGCGTGACGAATCATCCAGTTTTTACATTTTAATTTGTAAATATATTTTTATAAAAAATTCAAATTCAAATTCAATAATTTTTTATATATAAAATATAAAATCTGGCAATTCATAACGAATGCCAGAATTTGAAATACTATGTTTACACTGAAATATAAAAATTGAATTATAAGTTACTAAAAAGTATCACGTATCTACACACACACACACACACACACACATATATATATATATATATATATATATATATATATATATATATATATTTTGACTCTGATGTCATATCTGTTAATACAGGGCTGACGAGAAAGACAGGCTCCAGTGCTGACATTTGGTCACACCCCTTTTGTCCTGCAGAGTCATATGACTTTGGAGGTGCGGCCATCTAGTTCCGAGATAGCCACACTAACATAGCCACATACCCCAGGGTGGCGTGACTGTTCGAGAGCAAAAGGGCTGTGACCAAATGTCAGCATTGCAGCCTGTATTTCCCGTCAGCTATGTGTTAATACCTCATGGTAATGAGGAATCATTCAGAATTTGAAAATTGAAACTTTGGTAGGCTATTGCAGTGGTCTGTATGCCTTCATTGTTCGCCTGCTGAAAAAAATGTATGTCATCTTCGATAGGCAAGCGGCGAAGAAACACTTTCATGCAGTGCTGGAAATTTACGACTTATAAGTGAAACATTGTTAGGGACATCTTCGAAGTTATTGAATGCCAGTTAGTAACACAACTCATTAGAAGTATTTAAGAAGATATTTTTTAAAAAACCTACGTATTAGAAAATGTATCAAGTTGTTCGAATAGGTAATTATTTTGTGGTATGCATAACGTTACTTCTACCATTATTACTGCACCTCATTAACGACGCACAGAAAGAAAAACCCACGTTTTCTCACCCAATCCCTTACTGTTGCGGTCTCGCTGTAAAATTCTCCAACCTTGCCCGTAAAATGAACCTCCGTATCCCAATTAAACCTAATCGCAATATTTTTAAAAGAATTTGACCCGATAATGACAAAATAAACCCTTTAGAAACAGCTGGTGTCTACAAAATAAATTTTACTTATAAGAGAAAATATTGATATAGATTTCGTAAATATTAAGAAAATAGCCAACTACAATAACCACAGTTATAGTTTCAACAGGGAAGCCTTAGAAATAATAACACAAAAGGGCGCCGTCAACGACGCGACGCATGCTCGGATAGAGGAGACGTGGCTCGAAGTGATGAAGCGGGGAACGAGCTCAGTTCCGAAGATGGCAGCGACCTAGCTGCTGAAAGCGCTAAATGATTCGTTTTTTAAACTTTTACGGAGTTTTTATAGTTTTTAATGATATTTTAACTTTAAAAACTGAAATTTCGGAGGTGTTCCAGAACTTCTCGCCCCCCCGGAGAGGGGGGGGGGTATGTCCTTACCCAGAGGGTGGCTGAAGGCCCCATCAGTCACCCTCGAAATAAGTAAGCATAAGAAATGGAGAAAAGTATATTCGTGTATAAATTTGAAAGCTGCTTGAAAATTTTGAGGTTTAGATACGTGTCCCTAAGCCAAACTCCCTGCCCCTCCACCCCCCCCCCCCAAGTATGTTTTTCAAACTGCAAAGATATGTTCTGATTAAACCAATTTAAAATGAAATATGATAGATAAATTTGAAAGTTTATGAACATTTTCTATGCAATATATGAAATAACCTTTATTAAAAATGAAGTTTAAAAAAAATACAACTCAAACCTGACTTTTTCCATAACATTACAGAAACCATTCAGCAATCAAAATTAATTGAATGTCAACAATTATTTGAATTGTCCTAGACTGAACAAGTGTAAAGTAAGCTTTATTTAAGGGGAAGAGATGAAGAGAATATTATCAAATAAAATTAAGAACCGTTCTGATTATACCATCTCTAAAATAAAACAAACCACATCAAAATCGGCTCATCTATTTGGGATCTATTTTGCCACACATAAATCCAACTTTTGGGAGAAAAACAGGCATTTAGTATCTTAGAATGAAAATTTAATAAACTAAATTCATTTTCTGAAAATATTTAAGGTCCCTTTAAAATGGGGTGTCTGGGGCATGTGCCCTGCTTGCCCTTGTGATAATCGGGGTCTGATCATCACAGGATTTTCAGTAGTATTTGACTTAATTATTAAAATATATTTTTCAGAAATTTGTATATTTATTCACCTAAAATTATTTCTCAGATTTTAAATTTTGAAATAATCTACAGTAGATAAACAGTCTTAATTCACCAGTATTACTGGGATGTTAAGATGCTGACACATTAAAAATATTTGTTAGTACAATATGAGGGAAATTTACAATATACACACAATACTGTGTGGATACATTTTAAATATATTTAATTTAATCTCATTGGCATGGACAATATAATGGATAAATGCTGCTAATTTTTACCAATATTAGTTTTTATTTGCAATGTAATAATAAAATGAGTGATTAAGTATATTAGCATTAGAAAAATAAAAAATGGTATAAAAATATTTTAAAATAATTACTTGTCAATATTAAGAATACATTATAAATATTTCCAATTTTTACATAATATTATGGACACATTGTAAAGATATTTGGGCTAACTACTAACTTGCTACTATGTAAAATAACAGGTTTATGTTTTTAATGTTTTCACAATACTGAGTTACTATTGAAAATTTTATCAGTATTGGAACTACTTCAGAAACATTTCCAATATATAACCAATATTGTCCCAGACAGCATAGCAAACTTGCATCAAACTTGCAGCAAGCTTGTTTTATCAAGTCAATAAACTTGAATTAACTTGGAATTTTCAAGCGTGTAAGCTTAATACAAGCTTGAATCAAGTGTTCTAGTTTACACTTGCCCAGCTTGCATTAAGCTTGACATAGCAAGCTTGAATCAAGCTTGATATAGCAAGCTTCATTTCAAGCTTAAAAAAATTTTCTAAATACACGGGGCGCCCGTCGGCGAACTCGCCCCACATATTTCATTTTTCCACGCATTTTCCCCTCTACGCTGAAATTTCAAGTTATTTTAATCTGTTAATCAAGCGTCCGCGGCTGGGATAGAACTCTGTACCTATGGGTTCTAAAGCCAGCGTCCTAACCACTCGGCCAACCTGAGTTGCGCTAATATGACTAAAGTTTGAAGTGACTGTTATGGTTATCACGCCGTTTTCCGGCGAGATCGATCAGTGGCCGATGTGTTGATCTGTTTCTTTTGTTTTTCCATGGGATGAATCAAAATTAAGATAATGTTATGTGTGATTTAGAGACTCTACTAATAGGGAAATAAGCATCACACGTTTTAAAACTTTCAATATCGCGACATTCGTGTTGGGCAATACTGGCCAAAATCGAGACAAACGACTGATTTTGAAATCAATTTCGTAGTATAATTGTATTTTATTTTGAAGAATTTCAATATTTGGAAATATAGAATCTTTTTTTTTTAATTCTATGGTCAAGTACATTTATGGCTGATGAGAAATTATTTGTTATGTGGATGTGGCTTTCCAAATCAAGCAGTAAGCAGTAATCAAGTTGTATTCAAGCTTCACAGTTCAAATGACTTCTCCAAGCTTGCTGCAAGCTTAAAATGAATTGAACTGTCAAGCTTGTATTAATACGTCAAATTCAAAGATATGTCAAGCTTGATTTAAGCTTATGCGCTGTCTGGGGTGGATACGTTACATATGTTAATTTAAATTCAATAGGAAAAACATAAAAGAAAAATCAATTTTTATTCTTGTCAGAAATATTTCTAATTTTGTTTATCAGTAGTTTAATACACAAAAAGTTAAGTAAATGAACTAAGCACTTTTGCATGTCATCATAAGGCCACCAACAGTTATGCTGGTAACGTTACTTATTTATAAAATATGGCTACTTTTACAGAAAGATTTTACATTCTGGGAACATTTTTCTGCCAGTTTTTCTCTTAATTTACAGAAATAGTATTTTTAGTTATTTCCTTTATTACTATTATATTTCTCCAAATGTTTAAATGTTTCTATACATATATTTAAAAATTTTAATACATTTACAAAAATATAATAGTAATAATAAAATAAATAATACCAGACTACTTACTGGTATTATATTTATTTTATGTATTACTATTATATTTTTGTAAATTTATTAATTTTTTTTAAGTATCTGTATAAAAAAATTTAAACATTTGGAGAAATATGATAGTAATATATGAAATAACTAAAAATACTATTTCTGTAAATTAACAGAAAAACTGCAGCAAAATGTTGCCAGAATGTAACATTTTTCTGTGTACAGAAAATTCCTGTATACAGAAGAATTACTGGCAGCAAAAAGTTGCCAGAAAACTTCTGTATACAGAAATTTTCTGTCGACAGTAATAAATGTTATTCAACAGAATGATTCTGTAACCCTTACAGATAGTTTCTGTATACAGAAATCAACTGTAAAACGCTGCTTGGAAACGACTTTTATATGTATACGGAAAATTTCTGTAGGGAACAGAATTTTTCTGTCATATAACATACAGCTCCTGGCAACAGAAAATTTCTGCCTACAGAATATTTCTGGCAACTTTTTGCTGCCAGACTTTTTCTGTTGATTTACAGGAATATTTTTTGCAGTGTACGGAAGTACTAGTTAGTTTGAAGACTACGGGTAATGCAGCAATTGTACCGATATGTTTATCTGTTTTAGATAAGTAGTTGCGTTTTCTCATTCACAGTAAATTTGAATACAAATTTTTAAGTATTTTGAATTAATTTAGTGGCGAATTTTAAATTTCAAACAGTTGTGCCCGTAAAATATACTAACTCAGAGTCTTTAAGTAACACGTATTTTTTACTTTATTTGTAGACATTCTTTTTTTCTAAAAAATCGCACATCACGTGTAAAAATATTGTCCTACTCACCCTTCCCCCCAAATAAAAACAGAAAAATGTAAAGCGAAAAATAAAATTATACACTTAGTCACAAAAGGATTGAGACAGTTTTTCCGCGTGCGAGAAATCGCTAATTTCGGTTAACGCAAACTAATTTCGGTTATTTATAACTTTCATAATCTAAAATAACGAAAGAAATTTCTTTTTAAAACAAACTTATGTATCACAGTTGCTTCACTGTATCTTATAAAATATCATAGATCATATATTTTTTTTCCTTACCTTGCTTTTTCGAGGACACCATATGGCAGTGACATTTCCAAGGAAACGGAAAGGAAGACAAAACAAATTTGATCTTTGGAGTTGTCCGGCAAAGAAAAAGTCATGCCTGATTGTAGTGACAGTTTGAGGTCCATTTTTGACATTTTAGACTTAAAAAGTTTCGCGTCGGATAATTTTATATCCATCCGTTTGTATTTTTTTGTTTTGTTTTTTTCCTTGATCAGAAGTTTCAACGATCAATTTTAAAAATGCAACTAATGTTAAATTTTTTCAATTTATTTTTTAAAAAGTACGGTAATTTTTAAGCAAACTAGAAATTTCTTTTGCAACGCAAGCATTACATTTCACTTAATTTTAAGTGAATGGACAAATTATACTTGTGTCCACACACTTCAATTTGCTTACAGCTTGTTCCCTACACACGTGCCGAGTTACACCAGCACCTCCTAGATAGAAGGCCCGAGAACAGAAGCTTTTGCAACATCACTAAGTCACTTCTAGTCGTTAGTTTCACAAAGTAAAACTATTTAAAATTTCTGGTGAATGATACAAATTACAGCAAATAGTTGAAAATAAAAATTACAATAACTTTCTAATAATCTATTACGATCCATTTCCATATCATACTATAGAATTAATGATAGTTAAAATTTCCTTTGTCGTAAAATTAAATTTTCTATTTTAAATCATTGAAATGTTTCATGCGGGAGTAAATTCACCACAAACTTTGAATAGTTTTATTTTATGAAAATAAATGTGTGATGACGATTTTTTAATGGACTTAGTGATGACAAAAGTTTCTGTTTTCAGGCATTGTATATCTAGGAGGTGGTGGTTACACACAGACCAGCATGAGGTCGCATGAACGCAGTGGTTATAAACTTATGTCACAGAAATATCACACTTTTTTTTCAATAAAATTTTCTGGTGTTTCTTTCTTTCCTTTTTTTTTGTTATATCGTTGTTGTATTATAATCTATGATATAAATGTGAAATTTTGTTTATTCGGGAACTCCTCCTACATAGTTCGACGGATCGGCTTGAAATTTCGCACAGACATTTATAATGGTCGTAGGCTGCTTTAAAATTCTGGAAATCCACCTGTTCCCAAAATTTCAACAATTTTTCTCAATTTTCTGGCTAGAAAGCTACTCAAATGTCCGATTTGAGCACATTAGTGAGCATAGTTGACAAAGTTAGATTTTTTTTTAATTACCTATCTTATCAGATGCTGTAGAAAGGTAAAACAACGTATTTTTCTTGTCTTCTCCATTCATGTTAGATATCGCAACTGAGCATGATGTCATTTTGACGTAATGAGTTACAAATCTTTAGGGCTGGGATGCAGACCTCTATTCATTGTCATTTTAAACCAGTTTTAATGACGATTCAGTTTTTAAACCAATAATAAAACTAGAATCGACCAATAAACAGGTTTATAATCACGGTAGATTCTGTATCCCAGCCTTAGTTAAAAGGCTTTGACGTAAAAATTTACTATTATAACCCAAAGTATCTTGTTTAATGCGCGAGCTACCCTTGGCGATTTTGGGGCACTATGATTTCTCAGCAACCATAGTAACTAAAGGAAACTTGCATTTCTTAACCCATTAAGCGCCAAAGCTCCCGTTACGGGAACATCTATTTTATATTTTTTTCCTTAAAATATCTTAACGCAATTTACGAAATACACGTTTTATATAAACATTTACACTATATAACACACCCTATAGTGTAAATGTTTATATAAAATATGTATTTCGTAAATTGCTTTAAAATGTTTTAAGAAAAAATATATATAATAGATGTTCACGTAACGGGAGCTTTGGCGCTTAATGGGTTAAAATCGTAGGAAATTCAAAAGTCGCCACAAGGAAGAAAATACTAATTAACATAATACATATAGTATTCGATGTTGGTTTGACGTCTTATGTATTCCCAAAAATCGTGCAAAATGTCGCCAGGTTTATCGCAATATATATAAGATACTATTTTTTTTTTATTGAATTCCAGCAACTTAACAAGCTCTTGCACAAAAGTAACATTATTTGCAAAATAGCCCCGAAAAATATTTGAAATACAGATTATCTAGGAATAACCTCAACATCTCTCAAATTAACTTTAATAAGTTCTGTTGCAAGTGAGAGTTTTTTAACATCCTTTGTTTCAATATTACTCAGTATGAAAACAACTGTGCGAAATAACCAGACTACTCGGGGTCAGAACGTGACGTCATAAATTAAACTCTGCCACACATTTAAAGTCCTATTGGCAGTTTGAGCGATTCTAAATAGTTTCTCGACGTTACACAGTTTGATATTTTTCACAAGTATGAACCATGGAGGATTTGAATATTTAAATTGGCACAGCTTGGATATTTTCCACCAGAGCCAGATGAATATTTTTATTTATTTTTTTTTTAATGCTAAATACATCAATCTGACAAGAATTATGCTTAAAAATATATGGAGAGATGTTTTAATGACAATGGATAAATTCCAAAGAATAACCAAAGAACAGAAAAGCACCATTGGTTTAAATATTTAATCTGTTTCTTTAAATTGGGCATTAAAGAAGGAGAAACGAAGGTAGATAATATTAATATAAGTAATAGCTAGTAATAGTAGCTTTGTTAGGTTAATATGGATTAAAGCGCAGTATATCACGCTAATAAATACTTCGTGAAATTGAAAGTGTTCTAGTCATCATTTTTCAACGATCGGTATTGTGCTTGAAATGGATGAATGTCCCTAAAACTGCCATTGACCGTAATGTTTTGGAATTCTTTTGAGTGTTCCTGCAGCAGAACTATAAATGATAAGGACACCTTTTTCGATTGAAAAATTCATTTAGTAACCCTTAACAGCTTATATCCCTACTGAGTCGTTTGAAGTAGCTTAATACTTCTAAAATATGCTTTAATGAATTTCTGCCCATAGTGCGTAATGTATTTAAAATCTTTTGGACGACCCTGTAGATAAACTATCGCGTCGAATGGGATCGAAAGGGGAGGAGGTGCACAATTAGATGTTACAACAATCCCAAATATAAAGTTTCAACATTCTATGTCTAATAGTTTTTGAGATATGTGAGTTTAATGAATTTCGGCCCATAGAGCGTAATGTATTTAGAATCTTTTGAGTGGTCCTGTAGATAAATTATCCAGTTTATTAGGACCAAAACTGTATAAACATCAAGCATCATCAACTACAAGTTTTAAAAAAATGTATTTAAACTTGAGTGGATGAATAAAAAAGTATTTTATTAACGATTGAAAATTTGAAGATATATATAGGGAGAGTGTGATTTAATAGTAGGAATGAAGAATGAATGAATAAAAAGATCAGTCAAATGAAAACGATATATGTGAAAAAAAGTAAATAAAGTATTAATTACTTAAAAAATAATCGCTGTAACTATTCATACATTTATCCCACTGTGAGACAAAATGGTTAGTGACATTTTGGAAAAATGTTGCCTTTGAACGAAAGATTGTACCCAAGCGTACCTTCGTCCGAATTAAATAAAAGAATGTCTTTCTTCTAGGCTTCAAAAATATGGAAATAGGGAGTGATTTTGACTGTATAAAGGCTTTCCATAGAAATTTAAGCAGGGCAGGACCATCTTGGTCTTCAGTCGAAAAAAATGGTGGTCGCCTATCGACATTCCTTGACGTTTGGACGGTGTCCGTTGCGGACGAAGTGCACGCCTGGACACAATTATGATTCTATATTCACCAGATACATTTTTCCATGAAGACTCTCACCATTTTGTCTCGCAGTGGAACTGATGTAATAAAGTAGAGCAAATCTTTGAAACAGTTACTAGTGTATTTATTTTTTTCCAATTGTCCCGTTTTCGCGTGACTGTCCCTTGTATTTAAATAAGCGAAGTATAAAAAATTGGAACAAACATTACCAGCACGGGTAGAGTGATACACTACAGAAGAATAGAATATAGACTACAAAACACAGGAGTTTTATTCACTATTGCCTATTCTGCATTTGTTACTTGAGATTTCAAAATATTGATATTGGTTTCAGTCAATGAATTCACTGTTGATTATCATGGTGATCTTTATAAGGCTAGCTGTTATTTTAAATAGGCTTTCGTCGTTCAAAATAATATTTCGTGTTCTAATTTACTTGATAAAATGATTTTTTTTTTTTATATATACATGGAATTTGCTTTTCTTTGTATTTTGAAAAGAGAAGCAAAAAAAGTAGCTTTTATTTTACACACCACATAAATTAAATAAGTGGCTTCTTATATATTATTGGAATATAATGGACAATAAGGTTGAGTTGCTTTCATTTGTTTACACAGTCTTATGCTGCTAGGCGTCTTATTGTGTCCCGTAGTGTGATCCACCGTCGCTGGAATAAATATCGAACCAAGCTTCTGTGTCCAGAAGACATGTTCCAGGCAGACCACGAGCTAACACACCTGCAAAAGACCGTTTTATAGCTCTTTCAGTCCAAAGGAGATTTTTGTGCCGCAACTTGTTGCAGACCACTCTGTAGCACCAGGAAGAAGAATATTCGCTAGTGAAATGCGAAGGCGTCTTCACAATGCAAGTCAATGCAAGGCGACCAGTTGTGTGGGTTCTCCTCAACGGACGACATGTCGAGAAGTGCCCGCTTATCTTGGGCAAGAGAACACGTTTCCTGGATCAGACATCGATGGGCTTCTGTACTCTTTACAGATGAGTCACACTGGAGAGCGATTCGGGACGTCTGATGATCTGGAGGAAAGAAAGCATCAGATACCATCAATCCCACAATGTTGAAACTCACTGTTACCGAGGTGGTGGAATAATGGTTTGGGTAGGAATCTCACTCGATGGTCACACTGACCTGGAGAGCTGCCAAGTCTCCGGCTTTTTTCGGGAGATTTCCCACCACTAATTTTTACTTACAGATTTATACTTAAAATAAGTCCTAATATTCGATCTAAAATAAAACCGTTTAAAAATTGTGGTGAGAAATCTCCCGGAAAAAGCCGGAGACTTAACATCTCTGGACCTGCATGTGTTCCAGGAAGGAACTCTGACAGTATTCCTTCCTCTCACTGATATGAGATATTGAGATGAGATCCTGATCCACCTCCAAGGTCTCTTTAGGAGAGCTGGAACAAAGCTTACTCCGTGTCTCGTCTTCTCTTCCCGTTTTGGTAACCGACAGCTTTATTGACACCACTGTAAGTCGATGCAACCAATGCATTCAAGCAGGGGTGGGTATATCCCTTTTTAAAACTCATTTTTGTTATGTTTCTATGACATTTTACAACATAAAACTGTGATATATTATTTTTTCCAAAAATGGACTTTTCCAGCTAGATTACTTTTATTGTTGTAAATCTTTTTTTTTGTTTTGTTTTTCTTATGTAAACTTCTATGTTGCACTCAATACATAACTGTTTTGTGCACATGTCATCCAAATTTGGTATTTCTACATTCATTCATTTGCAAATTACGGAAAAAAACGGTTATTCCTTAACTTCTGGAGGCCAGTGTATATTACAATTAATACTTTTAACTTTTGCATGTTTTGTTATTTCATTCCAATTAAATCGAGTTTATATGACATAGGTAAGTTGAATACAGTAGAGACTTGACTTAGGCGAGCTATAGAATCCAAGACCTCTCACGTAAGCGAAAATTTCGTGTTGTGGAATAGGGTACATATACATACAACGTTTTGTAAGACATATACAATTATTTTAGACGCTTATAAGCACACCTCAAACTGTTTTAAATCATTCCCTTTACTATACATTACCACTTCCTACATAAAGTAATGAATAAATGAATGTTGGTGTTCTAGAAAGGTCTGGCGTTGCAGGCGAGGCGTTCGCTTTAGCTCTAAGCTACATCCTCGAAAAAAACATGCTTAATATCCAATTCGCGTAAGTTAGTACAGGTTATAACACGACTCCACGTAACTACCTGATTCTCAAATATACATTTATTAATAAAAAAACGCATAATTTGTTTGGGCTAAAAATGTCAGTCTGGTGATTTAAAAAAACGAATTGTTAAACGAACTGTCATCGAGTTCGTAGCTACATTGAACTAAAATTCATGCAAAATAGAAGCACACAAAGGCGACAATGCAAAATACACACTTTCCTGTGTCTTGTTTTTCTTTCTTCTCTCATTCCTCTCTTGATCAAATCGCATGCATTCAATCCCTTTTCTTTTCTTTTACTCCTTCTGCAATCGTTGCAGGCCGAGAAGTCGTTCCATCGGAAATCGATGCTCAGCCTTTTTCTTCCAGCCAGACAGACCATCTGCGATCGGAAACTATTCTGCGACTATCTCCCTAGATTGCTATTTGTGAAAAAGTTTATACACCATTTTCCCCTTGCCTCGTTTTTCTTTTATGAATGTATAAGCATATCTACACGCATGTAGTACACAACGCATCAAAAGAAAAGTTTTGTTTGTTGCGCTTTGAGATGGTGTTTTCATTTTTCTTGCCTTGTTACACGCGTCTTTAACCTGAGACTTGGCCCTGATTATTGCTCAGGCCAACTAGGGCCTCGGCCTAGCGCCCTCAAGTTTTAGGAGGCGTTAGGCCGAGGCCCTAATTTGGGGACGCCAAGTTTTGGGCCCCCCAATATATTGCATAAAGTGATTTCTTTTCTTACGATTTTGTTAATGTAAAAATACTTTTTCAAATAAGTCAAAAGTAATTATACTAATATTCCTAAAATTTAGCTCTTTTAGTATGAAACGGAATACATTCATAAAGTACTTAACTCTTGTCGTTTTTAAGTAGCATAACTTTATAAATAAAATTTCGTTTGGACTTTTAAAATAATTGGCATAATTATTCTCCGTATATATTATATTTTTAGGCTCCATTACATCTAAAGGCAGTAACAGTACAATGTTAAAGCATCACACGACTGTAAAAAGAACGCGGGGAGTGTCGCCCGTCCCAACACCTTCTGAATAGAGAAGGCCTAACTAGTGATGCTTTCTAGAGTTTTATTTTTACAAAATGAAACTATTAAAAATTTCTGGTAAATACTACAAATATTAGAAAGTACCTTATATTAAACATTAAAATTAAAATAACTTTCTCATAAAAAATTATTCAGTATGATCTATTTCCTTATCACATTATCTAATTAGTTATGGCTTAAAACTGCCATTTGCCGTAAAATTATATTTTTTATCTCAAATTATTAAAATATTGCCAATCATGGATAAATTCACCAGAAATGTTTAATAGCTTTATTTTGTCACAATCACACTTTTAAATGTAGGCCAAATGATGATGTCAAATCTTGGTGACGTAGCAGTTGTAAGGCTTTCTATATCTAGGAGGTGTTGCCTGGGTCCAGGACCAACGCGTCCTAGAAATAGAAAGCCTTAAAACTTCTACGTCACCAAGCTTTGGCGTCATCATTAGGCCTACTGAATCACTAAAAATAAATTTTATAGGAGTGCCTAATAAAGGTGCGATTTACCTCTAATATAGTTAAAAGAAGTTGTTGATCAACTCTTAATGTAATGCTTAGAGGAAGAGAAGTGTATAAGAATACACAGTGAGAAAATAGGGTAAAGAACCCAGTGTAATTTCAGTTCAAGTCAGTATAAAGATGAACTTAGCCTTGTGAGAAGCATGGCATGTTCTCTTTGGTCGACCCTGTGTCCCCTCACCAACAGGTGGTGAACTTGCTCGACCGAGGTCAAGACGTGTAAGAGATATTAGGTGGACTTCAAGCAGAGGGCCGCTTTGGGCCTTTTCCGATAAATAGGGTCCGTATGGTCAAAGTCGGGAAGCTCCGCAATTACTTCATTTGGAAGATTGCGAAGCGAGTCATGAAAACGTATTGTGATCTTTTTTATCTGTTTTGCTAAGGTATTAACCCGTAGGTCTTTCGTAATGATCTAATTAAGTAATGTAAGGGGACCATATCTTATGCGTTTGAGCAACTTTCATTCAAACTGCGTGACCCTTTTGAGATGAGACTTCGCAGTAAAGCCCCAGACCGGGGCAGCATAGAGTTCAATCGGTCTAACAAGTGCCTTGTATAGAAGGATTTTGCTTTGAATATTTATCTTCCTTTTGAAGATAAGACTGCTTACACATTGGAAAGCAGCAGTCATTCTGCCTCACAAGTGGGCTATAGGCTTCTTACATGTGAGGTTCCGATCTAGCGTGATCCCCAGGTAAGTGGCAGTGGTGTTCCATTCAAGAGTGGTATTATTAATGGTGAGTCTTGGAGGGGGAGATTTCATCCCCATGGAGATAGCAGTGCATTTACGTTCATTAAGTTTGATCTTCCAGTTCTTCATCCAGAGATCGATGGCATCAATGTGTGCCTGCATGGCATTTTTGAGGAATCTGGCATTTGGATGATTGGCAATAATGGCTGTGTCATCTGCATAGAGGGCTATGCTTGTTTTTGGGTGCCTTGGGATATCATTAACAAGCAAGTTGTATAATGTCGGTCCGAGGATCGATCCCTGGGGAACACCACTATTAATATGTAGTTTGGAGGAATGAGTTTCTCCGATGCAAACTGTATAAGACCCAGGTAACTTTTAGAAAGGAAAAGAAAAGAATCAGGGTTGTTATACAGTGTATCTTATATAGTAAACCTTGGTGCAAACCTTGTCGAACGCTTTTGGTACGTCAAGAAGGAGAATGGTAGCGTGATTTTTCTGTTGTAATCCTTCGGCCAATTGGTCGCCCCTCTGTAGCGTTGTTGGGTAGTGGAATGCTTCTTCCTGAAGCCGAATTGCTCCGGGATAATAATATTTCTTTCGGCAAGAATGGCCTGTAGTCTGTTGATAATGATCCTTGGTAAAATCGTTAATTTTACCAAGACCACTGAGCAGGCTCATGGATCTGTAAGACTCAAGAAGAGTCAGGTCATGATTGGGCTTGGGAATTGGCCGCACAATCGCATCTTTCCAATAACTTGGGAAGTGGTGGAATTTAAGGATGGAATTAATGAGTGCAGTTAGTTTAAAAACAGTAATGGCCGGGATATGCTTCAGCATCTGATTCGTGATGCCATCCCTACCTGATCATTTCTTCTGTGGAAGAGCCTGTAAAACATCAATAACTTCCAAAGGAAGTGCAGGTATGATTTCGTCAGTGGGAGAACGATAGAACACAGTGCTTAATCTCGGCTCAATATTAAGCTTAGAGGGTTCTTCATTCATGAACTGGTGTTCATAACCTCTACCACTGGTATAGGCTTTGTCTTGTTCATCAATCAAGTAGAGTGCGTCTTGATTGATGGTTAGTTTTTTATGATTGAGTCTTTTAATGCCTTTCCATAGGGAGTTGTCCTCGGAACCCAGTGATTCCAGATAGTCGGCCCATGGTGCCGTCTGTAGCTGTTTAATGGCTCATTTGGCAAGAGCCTTGTATCTGTTGTAGTTGCTTCTGTCAGTACGGCTACGTGTGGCTCGATAAGTGCGTCTGGCACGGTTTCTGTTTTGCAACAGCGACCGCATCTCAGCAGGAAGAGAGATGCTGTGGTTGTCGTTGACAGGCTTAGAAGCCTTAGTATGAGCGCTTTTGATTTCATCAGTAAGCATAAGCGCATATGCGTCGATGTCTTCAGGTTTACTACAGAGTGTCAGACACTGTGAGGCATCAATAAGGTGGCCCGTGAACTCTGGCCAGTTGGTTTTAAGTTTAGGCTTCTTAGCTTTGGTCAAATGCGTTGCAATCAACTGAGTGTGTATCGGCAAGTGATCCGAGGGAGAACGATTCATGGTACAAACACTAGGCGCAGTAACTCATTATTCTCCTGAAGTCTTCGACAGGGAAAGGAGATTGGGGTCGGACGTAAGCAGATGAGACCAAAAGATTTTAGCTAACATCAAAGAGTACCGACATTGCTTCAAGGTTTTCAAGGTGCAAGTCCGTCACAAGGGTGTGAGGGATTGTGTTTAATATAGATAGCAACTCCTCCAGAGCAGCGGGCAGAGTTGCGTGGACGGTCCTTACGGTATCGAGTATAGTTTGGTTTAAAGTAGCTTATGTTGGGACGAAACATGGTCTCTAGCAGCATGGCTACGTCAAAATCGCCGTGAGATAAAAAGTCCCGGAACTCGGAGAGATTCCAATGAAGCCCGTTCACATTCCAGGACAGGAGTTTAAGTTTACGTTTCAGCCCCCTTGGTTGAAGAATCGGTTATATAAAACCAGCATGTGAAAAGCCTGATCAACCGGCTTAGTATGCTGTTTAAGTTTTGCAGTGACTTCTCTGAAGAAGATATTGGTAATATGAGTTAGGTTGGAGAGCTCTTTCATCGCGGAAAAAAGATCGAGGCTGTTAGAAACAGACTCTGGAGTAATCTCCTTAGAAGTGGTTTTCTTTGCCTGTTTTTATTTACAATTATATTTATAGAGATTTTTTGCGGGGGGGGGGGGGGGTATTTACCGAGGCCAGTCCAGGTGGCGCAGTTTTGTCCGCATTTTTTTTCTTAATTTTGCTTTTCCTCTATTTTTGGTTTGGACGAGTGTTTTTGTCATTAGGAGGAAGTTTATCTTCTTTATTGATTTGCTCAGTATTGACTTTATATGGCTGTTCATCACATTCTTGATCCTCCATCTCTTCATGTGGCGGGGGGGGTGAGAACCGCCAATCTGTTCTTTACTTGCGTAGTCAGGTTTTCGGCCTGCGTTAGGGTCGTGGCCTGTCTAGACTTAATTGTTGTTAGGGTTTCTAGAACACACCCTATAAGCGGTACCAATAACCTTATGGTGAAAGGTTTTATTTTTATAAACAATTAAAAGTTTCTTGTGAGTTTACCCATGACTAACAATATTTTAATAATTTGAGATAAAAAATATAATTTACCACAAATAGCAGCTTTTAACCATGACTAATTAGATAAGGAAATAGATCATAATGAATAAATTTGTATGAGAAAGGTATTTTTATTTTAATGTTTAATTTAACATATTTTCTAATATTTCTAGCACGCACCAGAAATTTAAAATAGTTTCACTTTATGAAATCAAAACTATGCCGCCGTCAAAACTTGCTAACGTATAAGTTGTAAGGCTTTCTGTATCTTGGAAGCGTCTCCAGGACCCGTAATGGAGTGTGGGGGGCCATAAGTGGGACTGGATAGTACATTTACTGCAGAATTACGAAACCTATCGTTTTTTAAAGTAGTGGATCAGAATTGAAAGAAAACGAAATGAAGAAATGTTATTTCAGAGTCTGTGAGTGGAAATTGTTACGTGATCTTGGTCTTTATTTCTAAAACACATAAGCAAATTATATAGCACTTTCCTCTACGATACACAATTGTGTTATACACAGATGTGCTCTAAGTAATAACATTTGAGCCCTTTACATTGCAAAAAAATACTAACAATAAATAAAGAGTACATTAGTAGAGAAGTATATTTTAATGAATTCAACAAAGTTTCTTTGACGCTGTTTTAACTAGTGATTTTAAATTACTGTCCGAATAAAGTGCTTCACAGAGTTTCCATATGAAATCGACACTGATACGTCTTTGTTGACACTGGTGCCGTTATTGTGTTTCTAGTTGTTGAAAACAACTTTTCTGCAATTATCAAACACCTTACCTTTTTGCGTTTATGGAAAATAAAGATTGCACCCCAATTCCTAAATCCTTGTTCTAAGGAAATACGGATAAATATTTGATTGAAACCAAATTAATATATAAACTACTAACAAAAATTACATTACATATTATTTTCATAATTTTACAAACAACAATGTCAGATATCTTTATCTGTTTTTTCACGAGCTACACCAACCAAAAAGGTCATGTATAATAAGTAAGGTTTCAGATATAATGCGTTGCAATCTAATAGAAGTGTGACTGGCGGAATATCACTTTATCAAGGTATGAATTACCAGCTTCTTAGTACTATATAAAATATTGAATTCTGACCCCTTTCAAACTACTATTTCACGTCCATCGATTTATAGTGAAAGGGTGCATAATTATTTAGTCTTCCCCTGCTGACTGATTTGTCATATCCTTTTTGCTCCCAAAAATGGAAATAAATTATACATCAATCCACTCGGAAAAGTCAGTATCCGTACTCCCTCGTGTCAGTCAAGACTCTACTGCATTGCATAATATCAAAATGTTACTACTACTGTAACAAAGCAACCAGTTTGAAATAACGTTCAAGTAATTTTTATTAATCAATTTAAATAGGTCTTCTGAATGAGCTAAATTAATTACTAATCCTACCGACTCAAAGAAATGCATTGAGCTGAAAATAAACGTGTAATTTTTTGCTACAAAAGGTGCGTTACATTTTAAATTTAAACTAGCCTGTTCGTACTGAATAGAACAACTATCTATTTCTCTAGTCCATTCAATAAACAGAACGCTATTTTGTTTTGTTAGATAAATTCCAAAGGAAAATATATAATACTCTTTCGCTCATAAAATATATCGAAAATTACCATTTTTCTTTCAAACCTCATGAGAAATCTCCATCCGTACATTTTACTCTTTCTTTCTATTGTCTTTACTTTAGATCACCTCTATTTCTGAATCGTAAAATATTCTTGGTTTTCTCAATTCGAACGTGACTATATTTGAATTTTTTTCCCCTACGTCGCCATGTTCTGATATCGCACGTATTTCAAATGAAGCGTCAAAGAAAGAGGCGTCTGAATGTGAATTATTGACTTTTGCTCTGGCAGATGTTTTTATTCTGAAGTCCACCAAATCACCGTAAAATATAGGACGCGAAAAACAGGGAGTTCTGTTCTCTCGAGATTGTCTAGACTTGTCGAAGCCTACTGTACAAGGTACCTAGTCTCAATAACAATTTGACTGGTGCCAATTTTTACGTTTTTCTCGGAAAACCGTTTACCACAATTTTTAAATATTGTTGTTTTATATAAAAATCTAAGTTTTTTCTTGCATACCGTTAAAGCTAGAGATGGGCAGTTCGACTCATTTCAGTGATTCGAATCTTGAATCAATAAAACAACTAAAGAAATTTTCCCTCTCTCTGCGCCGAAAGCCGTACTATTTAAACACCCTTCACCCATTCATCGGGTTTCTTCTCCGCTGAGTTCTCGGGCAGTTAGCATCTCTCTGTCCTTGCTCAAGTAAAACTAGTGTTTAAACTGCCCGAAATGAAAATACAGGGGAGCTTCGTATGACCCCCTGGGCGTGTAAGATTAAAAGGTTAAGTTTGGTGTCAAAGTATTCGACATTTTATGTATCGATTGGGGTATGTGTCTAAGGGGGGGGGGTCGAGAATCAATAAAAACGCGCTCCGATGGATAGTTTCCGAGATATACGTTAATTAATTATGGTAATTAGTCTAATTAACTATGATTGAGGCTTAAAAGGACAGCAAACATGTAGAAATTGGCTCTGGGATGGTTTCCAGACTTTGGAGATGCCGCCGGAGGAGGCTAGTGTTTAAAATGCCCAAATTGAAAATATAGGGGAGCTTCGTATGACCCCCTGGGCCTGTAAGATTAAAAGGTTAAGTTTGGTGTCAAAGTATTCGAAATTTTATGTATCGATGGGGGTAAACGTCTAGGGGGGGTCGAGAATCAATAAAAACGCGCTCCGATGGATAGTTTCCGAGATATACGTTAATTAATTATGGTAATTAGACTAATAAACCATGGAGCTGTTTTTTCCGCGATCCGGCATCGTCATCAACGGAGAGAAAGCAGTAGCAAAAGCAGCACAAGCTGGTATTGATCTCAGGATTTTCTTATCGCCGGCCTCAGAGGCGTAGCAAAGGGGGGGGTGTTAGGGGGGTCATAACCCCCCATGAGGAATTTTTTGCCATACAAAATGTATATTCTTCACTACATTATTATACACACGTATACATATATATGAGTTGCAGTAGTCATAACCCCCCCCATGAAAAATTTCTGGCTACGCCCCTGGCCGGCCTGTATTTTTGACCTTTATCGAATTCGAGATTTCACTGAAATGAAAATGGGAATATCGGATATTTGATGTTGAAATAAAACCGATATGTCGATATTTATCGATTTTTGGCCCAGTCCTACTGAGGGGCTGCTGCCCCCCCCCCAAAAAAATGAGACCCTTTACTTAGCTTACAATTGAACTTTATCTTTAAATTTGATACCCAGCCCACCCTGAAATAAAATTCTGGCTACGCTACTGTCAATAACACTAACTACTCCACTGCTTATTTAGACCCTATTTTGTATTTCTCTGAATTACGAAAGAAAATAAAATAATTCCCCTTAAACGACAAACAAGGTAAAAAAAATATCTTAAACGAAATCTGCAGCAATAAAGCGAAATGTTATTTTGCTTACTACAAAGTCCTTTTGTGAGAGCGCTTAATACCGCCCCTGTATCCTTCATTAAAAGTGACAAGCACAATCCTAACTTTATTTCATTCTATTTCCCTTCACATGAAAACCCGTCACCATGTAAACTTAACGTTCCGTTTTTTTTCTTAATTTTTTTTTCGGGGGGGGGGGATTGACCCTCTTGCCCTTAGGAAGTAACGCCTATGCCCCCCGCCAAAAGCAAACGATGTTCGACCCACTCCACACCCACAGACAGATGAAACTTTAAATCCGACCACCAACCAAGAAATGAAACACCAAAGATTTGAAAAAAAAAACTTCAATTAAATGAAACATCCTTTCAACTCTTTTCGACTCCTTTCGACTCTAAGTTGATAGAAGATTCGAAAAACTAACAAATCTCAACGATCGTATACAATCACCGAAACAGAGCGAAACACTGAATCAGTAAAGATTCGTTGCTGCACCAACTCAGTGACCAACTCACCCACACCCACTCATTTGCTGTTTCAAATGATCTATCGACTCAGAGTTGAAAAGAGTCGTAAAGAGTCGAAAAGAGTTGAAAGAGTAAGGGAAAATCTCTGGGAATGGCAAAGGGAAAATAAGTTTTCCTTCCCTTCGAACTTGGAATGTATTTCCCCACAGTTGAGGGCTTGAGATTCGAATCAGTAGAGAGTGAGTGTAAAGACTGAGCCACTCAGTACCAAGATTCGAATCACTGATTCGACTCATCGAATCATTGGCCATCTCCAGTAAAAGCCAATAGATCAAAACAAATAGTTAGAACGTTTCGGTAAAAGAGTACAAATTGTGGGCATGCAAATAACAATGTGTTCAAACCCGATGAATTTCGAAAGAATCAAAATTCTTTGAACCTAACCGTAGCTCGGAATTGGGTGTGGTTGAGTGAAACACACACATATGACAAGATCTTTGAAATTTCTTTATTTTTCTTTCATGACACTTTTTAATATAGACCAAAATTTAAGGAGTGCGTAATATTTAAATATTAAGATAAAATTTCCATTGCTCGCTTGCTTGCTTATGGGATTACGGCCGATTACCTACGCGTGGGCTCTAGGCCGAAGGGTAAGGTGCCCTCCGTGGGGGGTCTTTCTAAGGGTTCCTAACCCATATTTACGCTAAGTTTCGGAGGAAAATACGGAAAATTCCGAACAGTTAGGTCGGCGGACTCGACCTGGTTTCGAATCAGGCACCCTCCGTCTCCTAGTTCAGAGCGCTATGTGCGGTGCCACTGGTGGGACGTCAAAATTTCCATATCCAAGTAAAGAACGCATAACCTATATATTTTCTTTTAGTTGAACCGAAAAGAAAAAAAAAATACGGTTCGAAACCCTGGAATAGTTTATTATATGGTTTAATCACTGTTTTAAAGATATGCATGCAAAATATACTGTTTACAAAAATTGGTTTACTATATTCCGAAATTGTTGGCAGCTTTGAAAATAACTAATGGTACGTACAGCAGCTGCTTCTTTCAATTAAGTCAGTATTCTGGTACTACAGTGGAACCCCGATCTATTGTTCCCGCATTCATCGTTTCCCCGTATTGATCGTTTTATTTCTATGATCCCTGCACAAACTGTATTCAAATAACGTTAACAAAACCCGCATGTATCGTTCGTCAAAAATTCGCTTTCTCGTGTTCATGGTTGTAAAATGTTTCTTCTGACCGAAATGAAATTGATGATCAAGTGGATCTATGGCTTACAAATCTAATTACTTCCTGGTATGATATCTTGGGTTGATGATGTAAAGGTGAAGAGTTCTTGCATCTAGCGGGGATGAGTATGACGTGAAATGCAGTGATTATATTTCCATTGATTTAGAAGTAGCAACGTGCGGTAGCCTAAGAATGGAAAAAATGTGGCACAAAAAAAGAAAATAATCGCGAAGAAGCTGAGAATTTATGCCAATGAGACTGAGCCAACTCTAGTGCCAGTTTATCCTAAGAAATATAAGCGAATAATACGAGCAATAACGGTATTTGAAATTTTTTGACTTTTATATACAAACATGAATACACATTAAAAGACAAAAAAAATATTGTAAATCTTGAAAACTTAGTTTAATTAAAAGATTAATGAAAAACCCAGTGTAAAATTACTGATTTTTTAAAAATAAGTATCCCTTAATTTCTACACAACTTCAATTTGTTTTACAGTTTGGTAACAAATATAGTATTTTTGGTATACTGTATACATTGTGTGTATTCATAAATACTGTTTTCTTCGTATTTTGACTATAACCCGCATTCTTCGTTTTCCCGCATGCATCGTTTTTTACTACGCACCCCTTGAAAAACGATAGATCGAGGTTCTACTGTATTATATTTCGTCATCAAATCTCATTATTTTCATTATCCTTGAAGGAATCTACGACAGCTGTGTTGCATTCAGAGGGGGAGGGGGAGGAATGATTTGCTTTGATAAATTTTCGTCAAACATCGTCATTTCATTCAAATTCATTAGAAATCAACTGAATCACTCCTTGGAACAAACAATTTTTTTTTAAAATCTCAGTTGTTTTACAGCAGAAAACGCATTCGTCTTAACACCCCTTAACTGTTTAGTGTTTTTTTTTCCAGGAATTGTATCAAAACAATGTCATATTTTTTATCGCATATTTTTGTTCGCATCACTGTCCTTCATCACCTTTGTCTTGCACAACTCAAAGATATGTCCTCCCCGAACAGGATCTTTAGGTCGTTGCACAGTGCATCACCGTCATGACTTGCAATTTCATACGGACTCCCTGTGGGTCCAAAGGTGCCAATCTAATGGGGTAGGGGCTGTATATCAAAATTAGAAACAAATTCAAAATAAAACATTTGTGGAAACCGCAAACATACTTTCACATCCGCACATGAACAACGTATGTATTGTGCAAAGGTAAACTTACAAGAGGGCTATCTGCTTGGGAGCGTGTCTTGGCCGGAGGACCTTTTAAGTGATTGTAACGATTACAAAAGTTACATCTGGAGAAAATCGTCCAAAAGTTTAGACCATTAGATCGACAGCTTTACAGTCCAGTATACCAGAACTTTGAACCTTCACACCAACCATCTGTCACGTTCATGGGCGGGCTGCACATGAACAAAAGGAAACATAATCTACCTCACAGAAATTGAGGTTTAGCGGAAAGATTTTCAATACAACAGCATAGTTGTCAATTTTTACGGAGTGTAATACCACTTTTTATAGTTAGCAATTTTCTAGTTATAGCAAAACATTTCGATAACTGTAGAGGATTGCTTCAAACCTCGTCTCCTGATTTTCCCTTCATTTTTAAATTCTACAGTGCTGGCCTGTATGTTTAAGTATTAATACCAAGTGTAATTTATCCCCCCCCTCCCCGATTTGTAACATCATATTTCTGAAATTTAGGTCACGAAACTGGTAATACACACGAGTGAAGGATATTTAATACCGTTAAATTGTGTAACTAAAAATTAACGATAGAATTCTTAACAAGTAATGTTAAAGTTTCGAATACGTAAAATACGTAACAACAGATTGTACATGAACGAAGAGAAAGTTTTCCGTCAGGTATGGGCAACCTTTGGAAAGATGCGGACCGAGCTTTAGGATGTTAGCGAAGTGGCGGCCGTATAAATGGGATTTTGATCGGTTTATACGCGTTTTCTAAGGGAATTTGAAATGTTCCGCAGGCCGAATCAAAATCCATGGCGGTCCACATCTGCCCTTATGTTTTTTAAATAAACATCAGTACTGTATGCAAAAAGAATCTGCAATTTTTTCGGGTTGAAATAAAATAGCACTACGCTTCAAGTGGAAAAAGTTTCAAATTTGATGGTTTTTATTTACAAAGTAGATAAAAGTATGTGTAGCCTGTGACTGAGAGGTTAAGAGCATGTTCTCCTCTCTGCTAATCACTTAGGTTTCATTCCTAGTCATCTCCTGTTGGTTTAGTCCTATACTTTCTTTTCTCCGTTATAGTAAAAACTCATTGTGTAGCCCGCTTTATTAGACGAGAATTTAAAAGAGGGTTCTGGAATTCAAGCAAGTCCGAAAATAAATTATCCAACTATGCACAATTTCAGCCGAAACTAAGCAGAGCTGACACAGAAATTAAATAAATAACTAGGGGGAAAAAACCGCGATGCCAACATTTGCCTCAAAACATTGAATTTTCCAAATGATGTCCCTTTTTCCTTCACAGCGGTACCTCCAGTCATTTCGCCCTCGGAAATGGAAATTTCCCTGTAGCTACCTTCAGGAATTCATTACTGCATTGAATTTTTTAAAAATTACTGTTTACAAAAAGTGGTTAATTGTATTCCGTAAAAGTTGGCAGTTGTAAAACCGTAAAAAGACCAAAGTACGTATCCCTTGCGAACAGCCCCCACTCATGAAATGGAAAGAAATTTGTGACTTTTCTTTTGAAGCTCCCACGAAATTGGGATTTTCATCTTTTCAACTTTCTTTCACTTGCCACCTCAGCTCACAATTTCACCATAAAATTTCTTTTCAGGTTTTTTTTTCTATTTTTCTCTCGAACGTGACTGTACGTGAATTTTCCTTTCACGAAGTTGTCCGGTATCGCACGTTTTTAGGAATGTGGGTTGTTCCTATAAAGAGATTTGAGTTTTTGAAAAGGTTAACGCCCCTTCTCCCTTTCCAACTATAAATGCTATGAAATGTCTATATGCAGTAAATTCTGGTGCGCGAATAATTCTTGTCTGGATACGAAAGTAAGGCATATTTGCACACTGGGCAATGTGTGTGTAATGGGAGAGAAAATAAATAATTCCTTTGCAGTGATGTGTATACTGGGGGACGTGGGGGAGGGGCGTCCCCCTCCTTTTTTCTTTGACCTCACGAGTTCCCCAACATCTTACTTTCAAGTGGAATCCTCTAACTTCTTATCAATGTATTAAAATTTTTATTTCGTAATACTGCGTCAAAAAGGCAAACAAAAAGCGTTGTCTTGAAACACCAAGTTGAATTTATGACTGAATCGTAACAGCTAAATGGCGCAAACATATCCTTAGAACTAGAAAACACGTTACATTGTCTAACGCGGTCTTCGTTGAAGAGTGTCTTTCCAAATGAAATGCAAAATCGAGGTCGTCCAACTGAATTAATGATAATTTTCCAAATATTATCACAAAACAGCATAAGTAGATAATACGAGTTATGAACCCGGATGTCTAAATCTGCTTAATGCTATTATTTCATTGAAATGACTTAATTAGGCAGTCAATGATCAGTGATTTATGGAGAACATCATTGATTCATGCCTCTTTTTAATATTAGTAATTAATTTGATGCGAGTCTTATTATAAAGTCGAAAAAATGACACAAACTTTTGTATCGGATTTTCGCAAACATATTCATGTCTGTAATGCAGTATATAGCTATTAACGTAAGATGCAATAGATGAAAAAGGGAGGTATCTGACAAAGGCCATGGAAGACCGAGAAACCCTCAAAGGTTGTGTCAACAATCAGCCCGGAAGCATATGAACGACAACCTTCGTACTATCACATCGTCAGGAAATAATTTTTTTCAAGTATCTAGAGGTCTTTTTTTAAAGAATATTTTTATATAAGTGCGCGCTTTGAGAGACAGACTAAAGTCACACTTATGGAAGCTGTAAGCGCGAGACAGAAAGGGTTTGCAGTTGTTGTTAAATCAAGGGGTGCGAACGCAAGATCATCGCTGTGCAGAGCGAGATGACAGGACTGGTATTTAAAAAAGTCTATGAGCTTTAGAACAATAACATTAATTTAAGCTGCACTCAAGTAGCCAAATGTTAGAGGGATGCGTGAAACCGATGATGAGAACTTGGTCGAAAGATGTGGCTTTAGATTTTGTGAAACTTAAGATAAAAACGTTCGTGGGTTGTAATACTCATGTTTATTATTGAGTAAAATAAAATTGACTCTAGGGATGAAATGTGATATGATGATGAATGAATAGTTTATATAATTTTAAAAAATGGGAATGTTGTTAGATTATAAAAACATTCATTCAGATGCAAATATTATTTGCAAACTGGTAGTTTCACGTCAAATGAGATATTTGTTCTCGATATATCTAAATATATGTAACTGCAAACATAATAAAAAAATTTGCATGAATAACGACTTTTTCATTATTTTAAGACTGTTTGGAATGTTAAAATTCTTGGCAAGGCTTTTTTACAAAAATTTTATTAATTCAAAATGTGAAAAGACTTTTGAACTTTACAAGTAAAGAGCAGTAATTTTTGAGAAAAGGGACAATTTTTTTTAATAGCATGAGAAAATTTACACGAATGTTAACATTTTGTGATCCTTTATAATTGTTGGAAAATAAATTTTTATAGAAACGCATTTCATTCATTGGCATAGCGTCGGTTGGGAGGAGAGTAGATGTGCTCCCTAATCTTCCCAGTTTTACATGTGCAGCTGTTTGAATTTTCTTCTCCCTTTTAAAAACGGTCACAGGGCTAATAAATCTTCAGTGCCCTACGTTTACAGGCTGGAGATGCCGCTGAAATACATGTATATGTACATAAGTCTATGTGTGTGTTCTAAACAAAATTATTTACCTTCAATATAACTGCGAATTTTTCCGACTTTGTCGGAAGATTTTTTACCACAATTTTTAAGCAATTCTACTTATAATAAAAATAGGATTATAGCTTTAACTGCAGAGAATAAATCTATTTTATATTTCTGGTAAGTGCTACAAATGTTAGAAAATATCTTAAGTGAATGTTAAAAATTCATTTACGCTTCTCATAGGAAATAATTCATTATGATTTATTTCTTTATCATACTGCACACATAGTTAGGTTTGAAAATTGCAATTTGTCCAAAAATAATTTTTTCTCTCTTAAACATTAATTGTCGTTAAACGTAAGTAAATTCAACACAAACTATTAACATATCTAGCTCACGGAAGCCGAAAATACACTGTTTAGAAATTTACCCAACCAAAGGATCATTATTTTAAGTCAAAATAATTTTAGCTCGCTTCTCATGGCAAATCTTTTCTTTTTTTTGTATCTTTAAAAATACAAACTTTGATTTCTGGTGTGAAATTTTGAAATAAATATCTGAGTATTTGGTTATTGATTGTATATATCATGCGCACTTACATCAATTTACTTTTCTTCTTTCAACGCGGAACATATCATCATATATATAATAATATAGAGTAGAATGATACCAAAGACTTCAAATATCTTTGAATATAATCACCCATCTTATTTTGTAACGATAATATTGAAAGGAAAATACCCAAGCGGTATGTTTATTATGTAACCTGTAAAAATTTTATACAGAAGTTAGAAATAGTAGTTACAATACCTGCTAACAAAGAGTGGTAATCTTTATGATGAAAATAAAAATTTAGGTACTTCATGCTAAAAAATCTCCTGCAAGGGAGGTTAGAACCTCCAAACACCGCCTTGCGTACGTCACTGCAAACAGATAACGCTGCACGACAAAATCGATCGACGTTCATCATGTATAAGTATAAACACATTTTCAGGAAGAAGTCACATCACAATTTTTTCAAAATGTCCGCCGTTCGACCTACAGATTTATCGCAAACCAACAATGAAGTTTGCCATCCCAGCCTGTCAAAGGAAACATATTCATATGCCATACGAATCGACGATACAAGCTCGTTCAGCGTATTGGGATGTTCTGGTAGACAGTATCTTTCAGTGTGCCCTACTCAAAGTAAGTCACAAAGTGTCAGATCAGCAGAATATGCAAGACAATCCATGATGGGGGGGGGGGGGTTCTACGATTACAGCGCCATCTCTGTGCGGTTTTTGTAACTACTATTCGCACCCTTCTATTGTTCTTTGTTTTTGAGATTTTTAGCTTCGAAATCAGGATTTTATTTGCTGGACACCCCGTATCATACATAACTGATCTTGTGTGTCTTGTTCCCAACCTATTATTCCGTTGTGTTTCAGTCTTCTTTCTTTCAATAAGGGAAAATGAAACATCTTAAAATATTTTCTGGAATGATTAGAACAATTTGGTGCAGACCAACTAAACTTTTGCGTAGTGTGTTACACTTCGAAATTATCAAAAGCTATACAACATAAGTTCAAACACAATAGAGCTCGCGGATCGATACAGAATGGGAAACTGACATCGTGAGTATTATTCAGTCTTAATGGATTGCAAGGCACTGCCACAGTCGCCATCGAGATATCTTCTACATTTGGTGAGAAATCGCAAAACCCTATTAATTTTACAATGGGAATAATAATACAGCTTGGAATTTTACCACACGGCGAGATAAAACATTGCTGAGCAAAATTAATATTTTTTACAATTTAAAGCAGGAATTTTATGGGTAATTTCTTTTTCTTTCAAGAAAGGTGGAAAGAAATGGCCGATCCAGCCAAGTTTCAAGTGAGAAGCGATAACAAGGAGTAGTCTTGGAAGCAATACTGGGAAAAGAAAGAAACTCTTTGTGTCCGTGTTGTAGTTGTCCGTAAAACATAGATTTGCAAGTGGATTTGAGTGCGCTCAAGAGGAAGGGTGGTCTCACCATCGCCCCTCCCCTTCCTTGGATCCACCATAGAGTAGAGCCTTTACTATCCGAGTTGGGTGGGACCAAGTCTCCTCGGATAACTGAAAAATCTCGGATAACATGTTTAATCATTAATCACAATCTTTTATTATTCTACATTATGTACTTTTTGACCAAAATAACATTTACGTTTAACAGTGCATAACATATTTTATACATATTTTGATCAGGGGCGTAGCCAGAAATTTTTCATGGGGGGGGTATACGACTACTACAACTCGTATATATGTATACCTGTGTGTGATAATGTAGTGAAGAATATACATTTTGTATGGCAAAAAATTTCTCATGGGGGGTTATGATCCCCCCCCCCTTTGGCTACGCCCCTGATTTTGATATATACATATTTTAACAGAAAATATATATTAAATTTGAAATCAAGTACTTTTAAACATTTGTAATTAAAAATCAAATTAGTTTTTTCGTTTGGTGAAGTCAAATATCTGTTGACTAGATCGAGTTAGTGTTTAAACTCTTTCATATAATCGAGGAGGCCCTTCTGCAGTGGCGGCTCGTGGGATACAGCAAGTACAGCCGGGCTGCACTTGAAATTATCAGCACATACTTTAAAATAATTTATTCTACTAATTTTCCTAAATTCAGATTAGAATTATGGAATTCCTATGGTAAATTAAAAAAATCTCAAAATAAAAACCAAACAAAAAAACCATATTGTGGCCAGATCGCTCATTCAGAAAAAAAGCACTTTAATCTTCCCGCAATTCAATTGGGAAAATCTTTGGTTCAGCCCAGAGCGCTGATAAGAAAATTGGCAGCACCGTTGCCATGACAACGGTTACGTAAACATTTCCTCTGGCATAGGCTATAATGGGGGTACGCAGCTAAGACTCAGCTCATTCAAGAATTTGAAAGGTCAGCAGCACTTGTGAATTCGACTCACTGATTGGCTCAAGAGGTGAGGGAGGGGTTAAGGAGAATATATGTTCGGCAAACTCTGGACTTTATATTGCTGAATTTATCAAGAAGGTAAACCTGAATAGACGCTTATGAATGGACAATTACCCATCAAAGCAGTATTGTTTTTAAGTAAGCAAGAACTGGCATTTAGAGGACATGGCGAGCGAAAAAATTCTTTAAACATAGGAAATTTTAAAGAGCTTTTAAAATTATTGATATCTGAATTAAAACAACGCCTTTTTATGAGGGCATCACTGACCGATTCGCAAGTTTAAAAGAAAGGAGGATTGATTTGACTTATAAAAATAAGTACGTTTTCTTTTTTTTCTTTTCTTCTCAAGTTATCGTTACAAAAGAAAATTCTAAGGAAACTTCGAATCAGACACGGATTAATGCAATTTTGAGGATAAGAGCGGCTGGTTGAAATTTATGTCCATTTTATGGAAAAGTAAAATAGGATCACTTACTTTTTTATGTAATTTCTTTTTTTTTTCCTCGGTGAGGGCTTAATCCGCCAGCTTTCGAATTCTATAACAAAGATTTTCCATTCCTGTCCGGAGGAGGGGGGTGGTCATATGCTTCCGGCTGCACTAACAGTTTTGACCACGGGCCGCCACTGCCCTTCAGAAGCGAACTCTCGGTTGAGTTTAGTACCTCGGTTAACACGGAATACCGGATAAGCGATGTTCCTTTGCGCCAAGGAAAAGGATCTTCTTTTACATAGATTTTCAAACACGTATCCATGTCTCTAGTGTCTTAGATGGTTGTTATAAGATGCAATTGATGAGAAACAGGGAGCAAAGATGAATAAGAAATCCCAGATGGGGGAAAAAAGAAACGAAAAAAATAACTCCATCATCAATCGACCGGAAGCTACGCACAATCTTTGTCAACGTCATTTCCATCTGACACAGACTCGTGATAACGTGCCAAACATAGGAAGTGATTTTGTCAAATATCGGACACTGGAGTGTCTCTCTCCTTGGCAGATGTTTTTTTTCCCCTCTTTTTCGTTAAGTAGATGCTCGACATCTCGGCGAATTGGAAAAGTAATGTCACACTTACAGATGTATGAATGATATAGAAATGGTTTGTGTTAGTGAATGGTCAGTGTGTCTATCTAAAAGAATCCTAATTTAAGCTGAGACAATTTGTTCTTTATAGTATTTTTACTTTAATTATAGTTGTGGGTTCCACCAGCTAATATTAGGGGTTTTAGCGGAGTATCAAACTAGTAGATAGACGCTATCTCGCTACAGGCGTCTCCTCTTTTAGAACAAACTATTGAATATTTTGCAACTACTTTTCTTTCTCTCATTTCTGAAAGCACCAATCTAGTCTTACGACACAAGTTTCTCTAATTCTGTTGAAAATGTATTACTACTATTGATTTTCCTTAGGGTGGCAACGTTGGGGAGCATTTCCTTTGGCGAAAACTAGCCAACATCTGAAATGGAGTTCTGCGCATGTGCGTGAACTAAAAAAAAAATATCTGCCCAGCGACTGATCTATAATGCAAAGCTGCAGAATAATTTAAAGGGTCCATGAGTTTTTGTTTTTTTTTCTGGGGGGGGGGGGGTCAAAACCAATTTCAAAGCGTTCGGCAGATGAACGGAAACCACCCAGTTGTAAAATTGAAAATAAAAACGAGATGTCTAAAGGAACTTAAAATTAGCAATTTAATTTAAAATGAAGAGTTTCTAATAATAAACAAGCAATAATAAACAGAAATCTATGTACGCTACTGTGCTAAATCCATGTTAAAAGTAATTCATGCTGTCATTTCCTGAGCACTTCTTGATATTGAGCATTCAAATGATGTTGATGACTTTCTAGGGTATCGATGGTCATAATGTCAGGGTCAGGGCTTCGAACCGGAACTGAACCGAAAACCTGAAAAAACCGCTGCTTTGGTAGGAACGAAAACCGGAACTGAATCGAAAAAGTTTATTTCGGTTCCATATATTTTCAATTATTTTGTTACTGTAACCAATTTATCAATATTTTCTAAGTTAACATCAACCATGTTTATAATCATCATCATTACATGTATAGTATGTTTTCGTTTCACAGAACTCTCCTCCCATTTCATCAAAATAGCGGCAAGCGGAAGTTTAGCTACGCTCTGAATATTTTTTTCGCATCTCAGCACGCATCAAACAGTCCACACAAACGTCCACTGATGTTTGTTTAGACTGTTAAATCAGGGCTTCGAACCGGAACTGAACCAAAAACCAAAAACCGTTATTTTGGTCGGAACGAAAACCAGAACTGAACCGATATGGTTTTTTTTTTAGTTGAACGAAACTTACCGGAACGAGAAAATTACGGTTCGAAGGCCTGGTCAGGGTTGACGAACGTTGTGTGAACTCTAGAGAGCATTTGCGATCGTAGTGTCTCAGCTGTCCTGTTTATTAAAGGCAAAGTTGTCGGAGAATTGTAGTCCAATTGTTGGACAGAACGTTCGTTTTCGACTTGTCTGTTATTAGCACGTACCTGCTCCCTTTAATGAGGGGAGGAAACTTACTCTTCTTTTTGGTGAGCTTTTTAATTTTACCGTTTTTACCATATATTTACAGTATTTTAAAATTGCTCTTATAGTTTTTAAGCCAATTAAAGTTTACTGGGGCATTTGTGAACATTCCATTGTAAATATTTTATCGTTTAAAATTTTGTGGATGTGTTTTATTCTATAAAAAGTTCCACATTTCTTACTCATATCTTTAAGAAATTTTTTATACCGATTTCTGTTGCTACATTTCATTGTTTTTTAACCTTTTCTTATTAACTGCAAAATTGTTCGAAATGTTCATAAACTTCAAATACAGAATTGCGGAATGTTTCTTAGAATTAGAATTGTTGCATTCAAAAACATTTACTCTTGCACTCTAGATTAACACATTTTGCTGTGCTGTAACAAAAAAATACTGTTAATATAAAAGTCTTTAATTATATTCTACAGACATTTGCAGTTACAAACTTGAACATGATCTGGTGAATCCGACATCGCCTTCCAGTAACGTTTTGTGCAGTTTTCAGTAGGCACACAACCAGGGCCGGCGGAAGCGGGCCTGCAAGGCCTTCTTTGCAGGCGGGCGCCAAACGCAGAGGGGCGCCAAATTGTCCCCAAAGCAAAAACTTTTAAAAAATGGACAGATTTTAGGAAGATATGTTTTATATTAATAAGGATTGCAGTGTATATATAATTTTTTATTTGTCTGATAAAATGTGTTGCAACGCCGTAGCCAAGAGGGGGGGGGTCAGGAACATATATTACCAGGACCGTACCCAGAAAATAATTTTGGAGGGGGTCCGACATATTTTAGGGAGGGGGGGAGGTCTATTTGTTCGAATATCATCATTTTATATGTAAATACTTTCTCTCTCTCTCCCCCCCCCACACACACATATAGGATAAATATATAATGTGATAATTTCGGGGAGGGGCAGGGTCCGGATCCATAGGACCCACCCCCTGGGTATGGTTTTGTATATTACTATATGTAAAAGGGAAGTAAAAACTTTTAGAAACATATATTACAATATGTAAACGCAGGGGCGGCCATAGGGTACGTGTCCCCCCCCCCCCGCTGCATTTCTTAAAATGAAAAGATTTTGAAGAGAAAAATTTGAAAAATAAAATAACAATTGATTCCGAAATACAAGAGATCTATGAAAATGAAAAAAAGCATTGGTCAAATGTATTAGGAAGACTGATTGAGATCACAAAATTTCTTGGCAGCCAGAATTTTGCCTTTCGAGGGCTGTACCAAAAAGACAACGGAAACTTCTTAAAATTAGTGGAATTGTTTGCAAAGTTCGACCTAGTTAAGGAATTTCACGTAGAAAGAGCATTACGACCTAAAGGTAGCAACAGTAAAGTTCATTCTCTAAGCAAATCTAGTCAAAATGAAATGTTGCAAATTATTGGCAGTAGTATAAGAGAGAAAATCTTACTATCTCTTCGAAAAGCCAAGTATTATTCTATAATTTTGGTCTATATACCTGATGTTAGCAAAACTGAACAGATTAGTGTCGTCATACGTTTTGTCGTCTGCAGTGATGGAGAGGCTGAAATCAAGGAGCATTTTTTAGGCTTTATTAAAGTTGATGATTCTACAGATAGCGGCCTATGTGAGACAGTAATGCAAATGTTGAAAATGTGGAACATTCCTCTAGATTATATGAGAGGCCAGGGATATGATAACGGGGCAAAATATGAAAGGGAAGAAAAATGGTCTTCAAAATAATATCCTAAAAATAAATCCTCGTGCTTTTTATGCTTAAATTTAATGATTAACGATGCAGCAAAGATGACTGCAGATACTGTTAGTTTTTTTTCGACAATTCAAGAATTATATAATTTATTTGTTTCTTCTCCTAAACGATGGGCAGTTCTTTTAAAAAACATTTCCTGTTTAACATTGAAACCCTCTCAAACACTCGATGGGAAAATAAAATTGAAGCCATTCGACCTTTAAGATATCAACTAGGAGAAAGCTATGACGCTCTTTTTGAAATATCCGAAGGTGAATGCTTTTCAAAAGAAGTGCAACACGAAGCACACACGTCTGTGCGCCAAAATCAAGGATTATAAATTTATTTGTTCCTTGATGCTTTGGCACGATTTGCTTAACAGAATTAATCCTGTCAGCAAACAATTGCAAGAAAAGGGTTTGGATATCATGACATTCTAGTCAGTAGCGGATCCAGGGGAGGGGCTAGGGAGATCCAGCCCCCCTCAAAAAAAAGATTGCTAAAGGGTAACATTCTGCTTTATTATACCCTTTAAACAACTAAAATGATCCTATTTTATTACTTAGCCCCTCCCAAAAGCATGTACATTGGTTTAGACTAAAATTTTGATTTATAGTATATTTTAATTGGGTGAAATAAGCTTTTTTAAAAATTTAGCCCCTACCAAAAAAAAATTCTGGATCCGCCACTGATTCTTGTGTGCACACAGGCGACTGTGCACAATAACCTTACAGGCAATAAGTAACTTAAATGATTCATTCAAGAACATAGAAGTGACGTCAATTACAAAAATATTCTTGAGAAAGCCAAAGAACTTAGTGAAGAAGTGGATGGCGAGCCCCATTTTAAAACTGTTGAAGAAATCCGACGAAGGAAAAAGAAATGTCACTTCGATTACGAACATGCTGACGAATCCCCTCAATCTCCAGAAGAGAAATTTAGGACAAATGTCTTTTTTAGAATTTTGGATATAGCTTGGGTATCATTAAATGAAAGATTTGACGCAATGAAAAATCACTGCGATAATTTTAGTTTCTTGTGTAATTTATCGGAAATCTATAATGCAGATTTGAAAATAAAATGCAGTAATTTAGAAAAATTGTTACAATATCGTGATAGTAAAGATATTAACGCAAAAGAAATTTTTGACGAAATAGTAGTTTTATAAGGCTAGCGGCGGGTCAACACCTTATTAAACTTGTTACTGTAACTCTGAAATAAATTAGTCAATTGTTCTGAAATTTTAATCATTTACTATTCTGTACATTGTCTTCCTATCCACCAATTTTCGTCTCAATCGGACACCTCCTTCTTGGTGCGTCGATTTATTTGTTATAGAGTGTATATCTCTGGAAAGACTCATAAATCTAGCTTTGATTGCTATTGAAAATGAAATCTGTCAAGAGATAGATGCAAAAGAAATTATAAAAAAGTTTGCAAAGATGAAAGGCAGAAAAATTAATTTTTCCCGATAAATAAATTTATTATATTTTCCACAAATGCTTTCTTCAAATCTTATTTCTCCTGTAAAAAAAAAAAAAAAAAAAAATGGAGGGGGGGGGGGGGCGATTTTAGCTTTTTTTGCAGGCTGGCGCTGGATAACCTTGCGCCGGCGCTGCACACAACCACCAACTTTTACACTTTTTTACGGAAGAATTACCACCACAATTTTCAAATAGCTCTTCAGTAAGCAAAAAACATCAGCACTGCAGGTAGAACTGGATCGCATCTTCGTCCCAATAGTAAATGGTCATCAACGTATTGCGATGATAGTGTAAGTGAAGGGAAAAAATAAGAGATAGAAAGTGTGAAACACTGTTCTTTTACGAAGCATGCCATTCGTAATTTTCTTTTTATTTGTATTTCTGAAGATAATAGCCAAGTATATGCAGTTGCATATGTATACATATATTTTTCCTTCATTTAGCTATATGAGCAAAATAACATTGCATGCTTGATGCTCTAACTTAAAAAACATCTAATTTTTTATATAATAAAATAGCTTTAAATAGTTATTTCATATACCCGCTTTGAATAGTTATTTCATCTAATTATGTAGCTTGAAACGACGGAAGATGAAATATCTGTTTCAAATCTCTAATGCTTTATTAGTCTGCATAATAAATCAAGAAAAAATTGCATTTGTTCATTACAATTATATTATCTTTTATTTTCGACTAAAATCGTTGTTTCTCATTTCTTGCATTTCCCTTCAGATATTGAGATTTTTTTCTTCTGTCCTTATTTTTAACTAAAATTCTCCTGTTTTGAAGGAAAATCGATGTTTCTTTGCGGAGGGGGAGAGACCTTGCACTGTAAACCATCTGTGTCAGAATACTTCTAGACTGTACCCAATATTCTCGCCCATTTGTCAAAAGTTTGACATTTCATGATCCTACAGACATTTTCTTGTTCTTACGTTCATTGTATTTTTAAAAGAAAACGATTGAAAAACTTTAAAATGTGCAAACTAAAAGGGAGATTCTGTCTGGTATTTTCTTCAACTGAATGAATTGTGCGATTACGTTTATTTGAGTATATCGGCAAACTTAAGTAAATTTATTTAACTCTGTGACACAGCTTTTCAGAAATCGTGGGAACCGTGTTCATCAATACTTACGTGAACTGGCAGAGGGAGGGGGGGGGTGCCTATTCCCCTAAAAATACTTTCTGAGTCTGAATAATAACAACAACAATAAATAATTTAACTTCTGCTTTGTTTTAATCATTTCAGATCAGGCGTCCAGAATTGAATACACGTATTTTGAAGAATATTATAAAATACGTAATATTAATTTCAAGTTGAAAATGGTTGTGTGCATTTTACAGGAATTTAATAATCATGATTTTTTAAAATTTATTTTATTACAAATTTAATCCAAAAAATAAATCCCCAAAAGTGAGGCCAACGAAGCTCTAGCACCAATATTTGTCGAGGTTTCTAGAAAATAGGAAAACCAAAAACTACGCATCTTGCATTCTAGTTAACCGATTTTGATGCAACAAAATTCAAAATTTAACTATTTGACTCGTAGAACACGAATTTTAAACCCCAGAACAGCGGGCTGCACCGAAAATTCGTAACAATATGCTAAGCTTGATTACTTGTCTTGATCAGAGTTGGGCAGTATCGCAAATACATGTATTTGAAATACATTTTTAAAATACATTTGTATCTTGTATTTTCACCCATGAAAACAAAGTAATTTCAGAACGTACTTTGAAATACATTTTCAATGTATTTTGTATTTTCAAAATATTGAGAAATATTTCATTTATAGGTATCCAAAATATCCCACGTTATGTTCACAAAGTGTGCAAAATATGAGATAGAACGTCCAGCTCCGCATTTTCAGACATTTTTTGTTAGTTTTTCGTAATCTGATCTACTGGAATGCCCTACCCCTCCCTTTCTCTAAAAGCCCACAAGAGAAAGAAAACTGAGCAAATTCCTTAATCTTGTTTCAACAAAAATTTGTTTTTAAAAGAAAATCCTGGAATTATGAACAGCAGTTTTAATTGAGATTGTTATCTTTTAATTCGTGACAGGAAAGTAAGCAGAACATGTAATGATATTTATCTGTAAATTTGTATTTTCAGTTTCATTAAGAATATGATGTGCAGAAAAAAAAATTATCATAAGAAAGCAAGAAAAGGTAAGGAAATCTGAAGCACGCACACTTTCAGATTTTAAACGCGCACTAAAGTGCTATATATTAAAGTGTATCAAATCCATGCGTCTTCCCTATTTTCTTCCCTTATTCCATTAAGTTGGAAAGTATATCATAATTCATGAGGGTGCCGTATTTTTCTCGAACTTGTTCCATTAAAACATCTTTGGACTCGAAATCTATCTTCAAATCGCCTACTACAACTGCTTTACAATCTTCGCGAAGCACATTCTAACAGTGCTTCACCGTTTTAAATATTCTTTGGAACCTGCATCATAATCCATGATTAAGCCGCGTTTGTCTTTCTTGGGTTGATTTCTACTTTAATGCCTCAACTCTCGCCGAGGTGGCGATGAATAAACACATGCAGTTACCACGACGATTTTTTGTATTTATGTGGCTACCGTAATGTAGAATTAAAATGCCGATTTGGAACAACATGTAAGTAAAGCATTCCATTACTTATTTATTTATTTTGGGTTGTCAATTGATGTAGTTTTAATAATTAAGTGTCTTCAGATTTCTTAACTGGTGCGTTTATCGCACTATTGTTTTCAGCTTGTACCTTTGGGAGCGTTGAAACTTGTGCATAACTCCTAGAGACCCATGACTGCAAAGCTCGCGAAAGTGCGGGAATTTTTTAGGTTGGCGAGAGTGGGAACGTTAAAATAGAAATCAGCTGTTTCTTGTTCCATAAAACACGCGCCTTTGGAATCGAAATCTATCTTAAAATTTCCAACTGAAAGTCTTTTACAATCTTCGCCAATCATATTCCAACTATACTTCATCATTTTAAATACTGTTTGGAATGTGCATTATAATTCATGAGTGTGTCATGTTTGTCTTCCATTAAACACATAATTGGAACTTAAATCCACATTGAAATCACCTACTAACACTATTTTACAATCTTCGCCGGCATATTTTAACAATAATTTTCTAGTATCTAGCCAAAATTCGGAAGATATCGCCAAGCTTAGTTTGGTTTTGAAGTTGTTTCTTGGCAGCAAACGGGGCAATCAATTATCGAAAATTGCAAACCTTGTGCGGCTTTCAAGATTTTAATATCTCCCCCGCACCATTCTTCTGGCAAACGCATTTGAAAAGATCTTCATGGCGTTTGTTCATGTCTACAAAACCTGTTTACAAATTATATCGACAAGGTCGCGTAGACAAAAATGTGGGACTGAACGAAATAGCACCCTAGTGGTAATAAATTACTACAGACAAAAACATAAATCAAGGGTTTATTAAAACGGCTATTTTTATTTTTTAAATTTCGCTATTGCTTTCCTAAGGAAGCACTTTAGCAGCAGAGAAAAAAAAGACTGTTGTTGTTGCTGATGCTCCCTGACAACCGCAAACGACGGTGCCAGATCCCCTCCGAAGGGAGACGATTGGCAGAAGGGATGGGACTTCCATTTGTAGGGCCCCAGTGGGAGGAAGGACAATTTAGTCCTTTGTCCTCTAATTTTGAACCAACTCCAGAACCCCCTGAAATCGGCAACCCCAGAGGTATCGTTGAACAACTTGGAGGACATTGGAACCACGACAGATTTTACGTGCACCAGCTCCCATTAGAGTACACGGTCAAACAGTAGTCGATCCGAGAGGAAGTTGACCCTCCCAAGCACTAGCCAAGCCAGATGCTGCTTCACTTGCCGTGTTCTAATGGGAACGGAGTTTAGCGCCCAGACTACGGGACAAAAAAAAGACTTGTGATGTGAATTAGTTTTTGAGCATCACAAAGCTACAGACTATCCCAACATTTAGTTCCTGTAACCAGCGAAAGAGAATTCCCATCACTAGTAAGGGCATGTTCTGTTCTCTCCCAACGACAGCCGCGATCTACATAGCGCGGCTGACTTTTAAAACAGCATAAATCCTCAGTAGGGCCAACTTCCGCAAGTTAAATCTCTAAATTCGGAATAAAAAAAAGTTCTTATAATTTTTGTGGTGTTTTTTTTATTTAATTCAATTGAATTTCTGTTTGTAAATTAGTTTACTTATACAGTTAATGCAACTTCTGGTGGTTTGCACATGTATTATTAAAATGAGTTGTAGATTTTTGAAGGACATATTATTCTGTAGAAAATGACATTTGTAAAATTTCATTTTAAATCTTTATTTGTTTTCATACAAAAAAGTTATTAAATATATAATGAATCTACTTTTCCTACCTCAAAATACGAATGTATGATTAATGCCAATAAATTTCAAATTTTGTAATATGTTTTGGTGTATTTCTATCACTCTTTTCTATGAATTTTTCACGCCGCTGGTGAAAAAGAAACACCAGTTTTACCTAAAAGCATCTACAATTTAACAAAGTAAAATTATAAGTAAAGAACATACATCATAGCTGCAGCAGTAATTGACACTTTAAGAGCAATATAAAAATTTACCAGTAATTGCTAATTTAATTACCAAAACTATTCTGAAACAAACATTTTGTTTTCAGAACTCAAGTGAACTTTCAAAATTTCTGTAGTGTATAATTTATGCAGAATATAGAAAATTTCTTAGTTTTTATGCTGTCATGGTAGCGACACCAGTAATTGACATTTACAAAAAAAAAAAAAAAAGTTGGTTGCAGCGATTAGCATTTCTTGACCCAGTAATTGATGACTACAAAATGATGTGAAAAGACATCCTCATTAATGTTTTAAACAATGTAATGTCATTAAACGTTTTTAAAAGGAGCACAAAAATATTATATTGAACGATGGTAGTTTACTCACATTAATTCATTTTGGAAAACGAAAGAAAAGTGCTAGAAAATATTGCAAATTAAAAATATTAATAATAATACCACTTTCATATAAGATAAATAGCTTGAGTAAAATATAACCATTGACATACATTCTACAAATACAACTACTTTTCAATTTTCTGAGAAATGTTATCAGAAAATGATAAAAAATCAATGTAATTAAAAATGCTTTGAGTAGGAACATTTTAGGTACAGAAACATTTTATATACTATTTCCTGATATATTTCAATATAAATTAATTTCTAAACAGAAAATACATCAAATAGAAACAGGTTGAAAATGAACTATCTTAATGTCAGCATTAAATCAGCTACTAAGAATCAGATTTTTTTTTTTTTTTTAAAGCGCGGATTTAAAATGTCAAATTTTGATACCTAAAATTATTCTTCAATCAACGGTACACACCAAAAAATATATTTATTTATCATCACGTTTCATACGTCAAAGGAAAATATCATTAACAGATGAAAACAATTTATTTTTCAGACGTAATAACTTTTGCACTTACTCTAAACTAATCATACATACAGCGTTATTCAGATTTCTTGTAAAATATTTTAGGGGGTGATAGGAGAGCTCATGTGTACCACAAATCAACGTAGAACCCCTGCCCAGCAAACACACTACTGCCCGCAAACTGATGGCAGGGTACCCGCCGTGCTGGCAAAGTGCCGTACGCCGGGAGCACAGTGCATTGCCGTCAGTAAGTCACAGGAATACCAATGCCTGAAAAATGCATATGCGCCAGTACATTGCCAGTAATGGTGAAATGCCTGTCGCGCCCATGTGTCTAAAACATGCATGGCATAGTTAACGGCGAGGTACTGTTTAAAATGTACCGGGCCAGCACTTTTTAGAGGTAATGGGCCAGTAAATATTTCGTAGTGTTAGCATAAAATTTCGTTATTTCATTTAAATAATCAAACTCTGATAGGCGTTCATATTATTATTATTATTATTAGGGAGCTGAGGGGACTGCAGCCTCCTCCCCCGCGAAATGGGACACTTTACTTATCTTGCAATTTGATATTTAGCTTATAATTGGACGTTGGCTTACAATTTGATACCCAGTCCCTCTCCGAAATAAAATTCTTGCTACGGTACTGCTTTCTCTCATAATGTAAAAGCTGCAGTCGAGCTAGCCATGCTGTAAATTTGAAAGAGAAAGCTACACACTAAATTACAAAATCTGTGTTTTTTCTCGGCTTACTGATGTGCAGTTTTCAGTTCTAGGTTAGGAAGTTTATTTGGCTACTTGATATCGATCGACAGTTTCAACAGTTTTTTGTAGCTGCCCTGGGCGGTTGCCCAGTTTGCCACACCAAAGAACGTATACAGGGGGGGGTCCAGGGAGTCCAACCCCCCCCCCCATCCGAAATTTCGTTTTTTGTTAGCAAAATTATAATGATGAAGAATGAAGTCTTTGTGTGAAAGTTTTTGCCTTTTTTATCGTTTGGACTCTTTCAAAATTTTTGGACATTCCCCGAATTTTTTTTTTTTTTTGGGGGGGGGACGTCTCTGGCCACCAGCTAAAGAAAGCTATAGGGCTCCTGCACTTATTTTCTTAGAAATAATGGGACAGTATTTTCATGTAATAGTCAAAATTAGAAACTACGCAGATATTTTGTTCAGACTCATTTATTTAAAAACGCTATTTAGATTGTTCTTCAATTATTCCCCGTATTTACTGCTTTTCTTACGAAACTTCTAGCAGGTGAAAAAAAAAAAAAAAAAAAAGACAGAGACATATATATATATCAGACGTCTTTTCCAGCTTAAAACTGCTAGTCTCAGATTTGGCGAACATTAGGTTGCAATATTCGAATTGTTTTCGCAGATCTGGCTATATTTATTGAGATTATTTGTTAGTCGTTTTCAGCGAAGGTATTCGAACCTCCAAAACAAAGGGAGTTTAAACCACTATTGAACCCAAGGACGGACCCAGAAACTTTTTTCGGAGGGGGCGCAAATCGTAAATACTCATTTTATCTAGTGTAAAGAACACTCAATATTGGTGAAAGCTCCATTTATCTAGTGTAAATATACTTTTCTCGGAGGGGGCGTGCTCCCCATGCGCCCTCCCCCTGGATCCGCCTTTGATTGAACCTATGCTTAACCTATTAGAAAAACTAAAAATGCTAGCATTATACTCAAAATACAGTTAAATACTTATATAAGTTACTACTTATATAAGTTACTAGTTAATACTTATATATAGTTTAAAGAACAAATAAAAATACAGCCAATCTTGAGTAATTCAAAGTTAAAAGGACACAAGAAAAATTGTCAAAATATATATATTTCCACAAAAAATTGATACATTAAAAAAATTCTAGGAATCGACCATAAATTCGAATTTTTCAAGTTTTATTTAGAGCAGTACGCATAGGGATGGATGCGAGAGGAGACAGAGATTTACACCTTTTTTGCAAGATGAGACAAACATTTTTAACATTACGATACGGGGATCTTGTTAGATGAGAAAAGCATTTTTAACATTATGATATAGAGATTTTACGAGACGAGACAAATCTTTTAGGCTGTTTTGCGAGAGGCCTTAAAATAGCATTGTCAGCATTGGTCAGCATTTTCGCCCCCTATTTTTCGTCTAGCGTTCACCCCCTAATACGCACGTTTCAGGGGTACAAAGGTTCCTCCTTTCTTCGTAGGGGCGTAGTAAATGAGGCAGGGACGTGCTTAGGGTTTTAGGGGGCCCTGGGCAAAATATATTTAGCGGCCCGAGATAAAAAACAATTAAGGGCCTTTCACGTTTCTTTACTTACTAAATTATTGTGGATGTTATTAAGAGCTTTCAGATTTTTGTCGTCAATAAGTAATTAAGTTTATCAATACAAAATTATATCTCATACAACCAGAAAAAATTTTCTGGCTACGCTCCTTGCCCCATCGACTAGCATCATAAAACTATTAAAAGTGTCTTTTTTTCCGCTTACATATGAAATTTCAACAATTCTACGACTAATAGATTTTGAGGTATGAGAGTTAAAGAGATACAAACGTACACCATAAGTCACCAAGCTCGGGCAACGCCTCCTAATTATAGAAAGCCTTACAACTCCTACGTCATTAATCTTTGACGTCATCACTAGGCCTACTTCCAACAGTTTTATTTTCACAAAATAAAACTATTAAAAATTTCTCGTGAATCCTTCAAATATTAGAAAATCTTGTTAATTAACTATTAAAATGAAAGTACTTTTCTGATACAAAATTATTCATTTTGATCTATTTCCTTATCAGATTATCTAATTAGTAATGGTTAAAAACTGCCATTTGTCGTATAATTATATTTTTTTTCCTTAAATTTTAAAAATATTTTTATTCATGGGAAAATTTACCAAAAATATTAATATCTTTATTTTATGAAAATAAAAATTTTAAATGTAGTCCTAATGATGACATCAAAGCTTGGTGACGCAGGAGTTGTAAGGCTTAACATCTAGGAGGCGTTGATCCGGGGGCTTTTGGCATTTTTAAGGGTGGCACGTGTCCGTCGTCGGGTCATTATCTCACTACACGGCAGGACAGTGTTGTGTTTGAAATGGTAAGAAATTTTTTACACGTATTTCTTTGTAGAGCTCTCGAAGGTTACACTTTGTTACGTATTTAGAAACCAAAAGAAATTGCACCAACTGTTTGTTTAAAGCTCATTTACAGGAAAGCACTTAACTTTATAAAACAAAAAGCAACCACAAAAAAAAATTAGAATTTTTGTTATTAGAATTTCTAACAATTCTAATTGATTCGAATATCTATAGCATGAGAGGGCTAGTATAATAAGACTGCTGCGCTACCAGCAGTGGCTGTCGAGAAAGAATGGAAGTTGCTTAAACAGGAAAGGCGGAATGTGCGTCCGTCGCGCAGTGGACTAGTTGTATCAAAATCCTGACCACACAGCGAAAACTTTAAATTTGTTTAAGAACCGTAATGTGTAGGTAGGTTTTTTTGATAACCTTGTAAGAGATGCATCATGAGATACCTGTTTTTCGACCACAATTCATATCCAAAGGATGCAACATTCAGTTTAACAGCAAGTTTCTTCAACGGCAAGACATTTCAGCGGTTTCTGTTACTTCGTCCTGCACTTTTTTACTGGCTCTTTAAATTAATTTACTGATTTGAAACTTAATAGAATTATAGTAAAATATACTTATTTTAAATTTATTTATCTAATAGTTTGAAAAAAATAATGTGACTTTAATAAAAAAAATGATAAACTTTTGTTTCAAAAATCCACATTTCAAAAAGCTTTTTCAAAATGTGTCGGGCCTAATTTCAACTATAGTCATAATTATTACAGTATTCAGTGTCTATTGCAAGAAAAAAATGTTCCCACAACATCCACCACTTTTATAAAGAGATTTTTTTTATCCAGCACCTTTTTTATTTTCTCGATAATTTTTGGCAGGTGATCGCAAAACGGATACAAAAGCGCTTGTATTTCTCATAAGCTAAATATTATTGAAGTAAAACTTCTTTAGGCGCAACTAGAGGGCAACTCAGATTTTTTTCTGACGGAAGTAACGCTCAGTAAAGGAAATGACGTGTCTTTTTCCCCCTTGCTTCTTCATTCCGCCATGACTGCAAAAACATTGCAACGTCAAGGACAAAAAGCCTGATAATTTCTACACCGTTTGTACGATCCCCTTGAAAATTTCCATAATCATGTATAAAAATATAGAAAACAATCTGCGCTACTTTAAAAATCTGAAAATCCACCCGTTCTCTTATTTTTAAGCGATTTTTCGCTGTTTTCAGCAACATTTCATATCCGAGAGTCAAAAAAGTTAATCATTTGCGTGACAAAATTAGCTATTGCAAGTGATTTTTACTTCATATTGACGTGACACTTAACAAGCTTTTCCAGATTTATAAGTTTAATTATTTGCGGAACAGCTCTCGGGCGTTCGTTCCTGAGAACGTCGACTGTGCTCCCTGCGCGTCGACATTACTCCCTACCTGTTTTGAAGCAAGATCTTGTCTGATGACCCTGTTCAGTGGATAAGTGGACCGGCACTTGTCAGAGCCACTGTGTGAAGTCTTTCGCTGAACAGGCGGCGATCCTGCTGACTGTCTCTCACTGTTGTTACAGGCGGCGACCCAACCCGTCACCTCCGATAAACAAGGCCTACGCACCGAATACAGAAAGTGGCACTATGGTGAATTCCGTTGCTTTACTCACATGTTTTTAAAAACTTGACATGATTGGTTGCCATGATACATAAATATTCTTTGTCTGTACTTAAATAAGATGTAATCTTTTAATATTGCTCATGTGTTTTTGAGTTATTTATAATAATGAGCCAAATGTAAATTTTTAAACAGAATAATACTTCGAGCAAAATTCGTATAAAACTTCGACGTATTGGTATACGCTCGCAGCTGACGTAATAGAACAAAATAAAAAACGTTATAAGCAATGATTACAGAGGTATAAGCAATGCTTATTTAGAGGTTTAATATATTTCGGTCGAATTTCGACCACTGGGCGATCACTAGTCCTGTAAAAATCCGCGGAACCTGTTAGAGTTAGGGAGAGGAACGGCGAGAAAAACAGTCAAGAGCGTATCTTTGAGACATCAATCTTTATTTTATATATCAATAAGCGTTTTAAAGCAACATCCAACATAATATTTTACATCTAATCCCAACCTCACAGGAGGTTCTCGTCTCTTGATCCAAACCCTACATAAAAACATTTTAAGAAAACAGTGAAAGAATAATAGTTCAACATGGACACTTCTTGGAGGATAAACCGATATCCAGATGGAACAACGGTTTAAGAACACGGGTATGTAACACCACAAAGAAACAAACACTGGCTGCAAAGGGTTTAAGATCAAAATAAAAGAATAACAAATGGACACTCCGTGGATTCTAACCCAACCTCAAGACGGAGCAACGGTTTAACACGGGGATGGAACACCACAAAGAAACGGACCCTGGCTGCAATCATTCCCAAACAATAGATAGAACCTGCAGTTTAAAAACACGGATACGGATAAATAATTAGAAACCTACCAGCAGACGAAATCAACGCTTGAGAATACTGTGATAGAAAAACACTAAAAAAAATTTACCCTACCTGCATTCGAACCCAACAACCAGAGGAAAACATAAGTTAAAGAACAGAGTTAAAGTATAATACTAGACTATGGACATTCCTCCCATTCAAACCCAAACTCCCGACGGAACAATGGTATAAGAAAGCAGTTAAAGAATAATACTACAACATGGACACTTCCTGGATTCTAAATAATTATCATGAATTACCGGTGATTCTTACTGGAGATTTTAATGTTAATTTTCGCTACCAAGAATCTCAGCCGTCAGTTGATTTTTAAAAAGAAAAATTGGATCTAACTATGAATACTTCTCGACTTCAATCAACAACGCGTTTCGGTACAACGATAGATGCTGTATTTTCAAGAAAGTTAGCAAATTTAGAGAGTAAAATTTATGTTTCACAGTATAGTTAACACAAACCTATAATTTGATACAGAAAATATTATGAGGAGATTCAAGTTCCTATTTCCAATGAATAATATGAATATAACATTTATATAATCTTTGTAAAGTACATGAATAATAAATATAATTAAATTATAATATGATATTTATTTTAAGTTAAAGTTTAATAATTTCAGTGATATTTATCGTAAACGTCAAAGACGTTTTACTTCAATCGCGCGTAAAGATTACACGCACACACTTTTTTTGCAAGCATTTGGTATAGGTATTTAATGTTTCTTTCCAGTTACGATACATTAACAGTATTTTAAATTCACTATCTTATAATTTCTTATTTTTCTGGTGTTCATTTGCTGTAAAATTTAGGGATGGACGCGAAACGCGAGAATTCTCGCATTGTCTCGCGAGACGAGACAGGCATTTTTTTGCGAGACGAGACGCGAGACGAGAAAGGAAATATTTTGCGGGACGAGACGCGAGACGAGACAGAGTCTTGTCTCGCGCGAGATTTCTCGCATTTTTTTCCGTCTCGCATAAATACGATCTGAAAAGCGACAATTTGCCTGAAGCCTCTACCGTTTAACTTGCGTCTCCTTCGTTTTCGGTCCTGGTATACTATCAGCACTCTACAATACGCACAAACACGTAACATTTAAAATTAGAACAGACGAGAGATATACAAAACACACAAAGGAGAGGATAAAGAAAGAGGCGGAAAAAAAAAGAAAACAGAGAAGAGTTGAAAGAAAAATAATAAGTAAATAGGAAAGGCGGTACGGTATGTTCAAATCTGACCACTTTTAGACGGGGCCCGGGCAGAGGCGTAGCCAAGGGGAGGGGGGGTTAGGGGGGTCATAACCCCCCCCATGAGAAATTTTTTGCCATACAAAATGTATATATTTCACTACATTATCACACATATGTATACATATATATGAGTTGCAGTAGTCGTAACCCCCCCCATGAAAAATTTCTGACTACGCCCCTGGGCCCGGGGCATTAAGTTTGGGGCCCCCCTTACTATCCCCTTTTTTACGCATTAAGCCCCTTTACTGAGCCCCCCTTTTTAAGCATTTTAACCCAGTTTTGACCGCTGTTGTACTCGAAAATTGCATTTCAGTTAACTGTAGTTTTTGTACTTTAATCAAATTGTATTTATCACCCCAAAAAAATATCTCTAACTTGATCTAGTGATAGACAATTAGGTAATACCTATATTATAGAGGAAATTCAGTTTTTTCCCCATAATTACTATTTTAGTACATATGAATTTATAATTTAGATAATCGGGATATATAAGGCCCCCCTTTTTCTTCAGGTGCACCGGACTACCGCCCCCCCTTGTCCCTGTGATAATCGGGTTTCGGGTATATCAGAGAGAGATTAGAAGTAGAGCAACTTGCATTCGCATTGATGCTTAGTCCGAGTAGGTTGAAATATGGTTGAATATCCCTGGTTGAAATATCCTTGTACCGATATTATCCTCAAACTTTCCCGCTCGTTGCGGCGTGCGTAGGTGGGGGGGGGCGCCATCCCTGGTAACAACTTTCTAGGGGCGGTTAAATCCCTATTTTTGGCCTATTTTAAAGAGATTAAAATGACATTTTTTATTCTTATATATTAATATCGGACGGAAAGAAATGCAAGCAATTTTTTTAAAAACTATTTCTCCTTTCGTTTATATTATCATGTTTTCCCTTCCTTCGGCTTGCAAAACTTTTATAAATTTTTTTCCTCCCCATCATTTTAGCTTGCAGTTGGGTTCCTATTCTAAAATTATCTTAGCCTGTTAGATGTCTTTTCATTTTTTTTTTTAAAATCCACACTGATCCTCTGTTATCTTACAACCAACTGAACGATAAGTAATTCTAATTTGTGTTAATATATCCCGCAGTAATTTCAACAGAGGAGATTAGTTGAACTTAAAAAAAAAAATCTGTTTTGTCTCATGCAGATATGATTTTAGTAAAATATTCGCCACTTCTCGTATGAAGAGCGGGTGCGCAGCTATTTTAAAACAAACGGTTGTCCATTTCATGTAGTGTCTGAGGTATTTGATGCTACAACTTGAACAGTATGATGTAGAACTACAGTATGATGTAGAAATAACACATTTTGAAAGTCGGGAGTTCTCTGCAAACCGCTAAGCTTTTCACTTTTCTGATCGCGAATGACACTGACGTAGTTTTTTGAGTCATTATATTGCAATGATGCCAGGTTAATACTCATGACGCAAACTTTACATCAAGAGTCAGATAATTTTGCTTTTATTTTAGATTCCACATCACTGGAATTAATTGAAATTACTCATGTTAGGAAAATTTTCGTTTACTACAGTGCGAAGAACGGGCACGCAGCTAGTAAATAAAAATAAATACTATATTTTCGGTGTGACATTATATATACGGATTAAATCTCAATTTCTTTTTCTTCAAATGCCGATATATGCTGATATAGTTATTAATATATCTACTAATGTGGCTATATGTAAGTAATTGTTATTATTAATATTAATTTTCAATAAAATCCCAATAGCAAGTTAGTATAAAATGGTAACGAAATCGCAGTCCTTAATTTTGCGAGACTCGCGAGACGTCTCGCGTCTCGCGAGAGACGAGACAGCAATTTCTTTGCGAGACGCGAGACGAGACACAGTGTTTGCGAGACGAGACGAGACGCGAGACGAGACAGAGGTTTACCACTGCGAGACGAGACGAGATAGCCCCGATTCTCGTCTCGCACGTCTCGCGTCCATCCCTAGTGAAATTCTACATATTCCAAAATTGCCCTTCCTTATAATAGTCCTATCTACTTACAGCTTATTTTGGCATTCATGTCATAAATTGTGTCCAAAGCAAAAACTCTACATTTTTGGTTCTGACAGTTTGGAAACTGTGACTTCGGGTCAATAAAGTGTGAGTGTGCAAACAGGAACACGTGCTAGATCTTTAAGCCATTTTGAAGTGCTGGCTTGAAATAAATTACTTTCTCGTACCGCTTCGAATGAGATTTTATGGGTTTGCAAGGAGGCTTCTTTTCAGCAGTGTCCTTAAATGTGCTGTTCTAGACAAAGGCCAAGGAAAAAGAGCAAGCCTTATAGCAGTGAGCCCCTACAACTTCCTCTGCCAGAAAGGCCCGATGGCGGTCTCTCTCAGAAAAACCAAGAAAGTGTTGAAGAATTTGAAGAAGACGAATGTTAGAGTTCAGAAGAATCGGATCGAAAAAGTTAATCTTCTGAAGTCATTAGAAAAGTAATATCCACAGGGCCGGATTTCCCATAAAGCCAACTTAGGCCATGGCCCAGGGCGCAGCGGTCTAAAGGGCGCAGAACAAAGAACACCCCTGCAGAACAATCACGGAAAAGGACTGGAAAGGAGAAACGAAAACGACTTACTTTAAGTGATAATTGCCCAAGAAAAACAACTTTATGGCTTCCGAAAAATTCCTTTTTTTCTCTAGTACAATTTCTTATCTATAGAAGACCCATGTGTGGAGATCCATTAACACCCCCCCCCCCCTCGTAGACACAGATTTGCTGGCAGAGCACCATCATACAGACCATATCCAAGTCGACGACATTTGTCGCAGAAGTAAGAGATCTGCGGCAAAACAAACACATTGAGGAAAGGAGGGGTATCGGAGAGAACAATTATTCAAAGTAAGTTATCATCGAAAAGGCGTCTGACCGTCTGTGCTCTTTCGATATCCCAATGTTCCCGAAAAAATAACCACACCACACACACGCACAGAACGGTAAATATGTCTGCTCGAGAAAAAGTCTGTTGCTTTGAGTGCAATGCGCCTATAATTTTTAAAAAAGCGCATTATCAACGCTTTCATCCAAAATATATCGGTGAAACATAGCGCAATTAATGAAACGAGCATTTCTGGTTTCTGAATTCTATCTAAAAGATCGCCAGAAAAAGTGCATTCTGATCCTGATATGTTACCCATAAAAATGCCGAGAACAGAAACTGATACCGAAGTTTTGCTGAAAGTTAAACAAGATTTGGCAAAGTCAAAATAATCTTTACTCAATGGGGACGCTGCTAATGAAGGTGAGCGGGAAAAAACGCCACTTTTAATAGTACTCTACTTTTAATAGATTTATGATGCTAGTCGATGCGGCAAGGAGCGTAGCCAGAAATTTTTTTCGGGGGTTCTATGAGATATAATTTTGTATTGATAAACTTAATTTCTTATTGACGACAAAAATCTGAAAGCTCTTAATAACTAATTTTGAAAGTTTCGCAAGGGGATATATCCCGATATCCCACTCCCTGGTTACGCTCCTGCAGTGACGTTAGAAATAAGAAGGGAAGATTTTATTATTGTGTGTATTATTTCTATGGTAGGAAAGGGGGGGGGGCTTTGGGGCTCGAGCCCCCTCCCCCATACCTTTCGAGGACGATAGAAAATAACCATATATCGGTGTCTTTTTCAGTGTCAAGAATCCATGAAAACATACCGAAAAAGCGCAACTGAAAACGTAGCGTTGCCGCAGTTTTACTTTCACAAAGAATATCTATTTTAAATTTGTGGTGAATTTTCTCTGTCATAAAACTTTTGAATGATTTAAGAAGAAAAATCTTCTTTTATGACAAATGACAATTTTGACGATCACTAATTGTATAATATGATACAGAAGTAGACCACAATGAATTATTTTGTATCAAAAAGGTTTCTTACTTTTTATATTTCAGATATTTTCTAATATTTGTAACACCCAACAGAAATTTTAATTAGTTTAACTTTTTGAAGATTCGACTGTGATGACGTCGTTCAAGAAGGTGTAGTAATGACGTGAAAGCTTCAGTCGTTTGGCCTTCTACATCTTGAAAGTGTTGATCCAAGAGGTGCTGTATAAAGTTGGCTGACTATTTTATTTTCATTTGTATAGAACGTGATAAACGAATGTACAAAGTACCAACTTATTTTATTATTACTCTTTTAAAAATTATTATACATGTGTGGACCTCTATCACTGCCTCCTAGATGGAGAAAGCCTAACCACTGCTACATCACCAAGCCTTTGCGTCATTAGCAAGCCTTTCGAACGTGACATCATCACAGTTTAACATTCATAAAGTAAAACTATTCGAAATTTCTGGTGAATTTACTCTCTCATAACAAGATTTTAGTGAACTGAGATAGAAAATTTAATTTTACAAAAAAAGGACAGTTTTTAACTGTATTTAATTATATAATGTAATAAGGGATTAGATCACAATGAATTGTTTTGTATCACAAAGGTATTTTAATACTTATCTTTAACTTAAGATATTTTTTAATATTTGTAGCATCCACCAGAAAATTGAAATAGTTTTACTTTATGAGAATGAAAGTGTGGTGACGTCGTTACTTGAAGGTCTAATGATGACGTCAAAGCTTCAGCGCTCACAGGCTTTCTGTATCTAGGTGGCAGTGCGTCTATGCTATCAGCTAACGTTCATTTTCTTTACTAACAATATAAAATTGACTCAAATGCAAAATCTAAGCTTTATTTGAATGATGACCCCGAAATGGCAGCTGGCTCCCGGATGAATAGTTCAAAAATTTCAATTTAAATGTAGGTTACATTATTCGAGTCTGTACGAATGAATATGAAATTCCTTTATTTGAGATGGCATAAAAGTCATGTTCGGATCTACCAAATAAATTTTATGAAAGAAAATTTTTATATTTGGGGTGGATTAAAAACAAGTCGTGGACTGAGCCTGTTGTGGACAGCCCTAACCTAGAAGATTGCCGCATCTTTACTTTTAAAATGCTGTTTTCACAAAAGGTAAATTTACTATTAAATCCTGAAGTGGTTAGTTTTAAATTGCTCAAATTTTATAATCGTAAAGTTTTTAGTCATATTTAGTGATACTTTGATTTTTTTTATGTTCATGTCGAAACCCCTGTGTCTCTACTTAAAACATTGTGATTTTTTGAGTTGTTATAAGTATTTTTGCAAGCGAAGGATATGTTGTTCCCCCAATGAATGACCATCAGGTTGTGAAGAATGTGATAAATCCATTTCGAATCGTAACCCTTTCACAGTAAAAATCAGAAAAACGAAAGTGAAAAAAAAAATGGATAAAAAAGTAAATAGAAATGCCTGTACTTTTCTCAGATCTTTTTCTAAAATATTTGCATGCAACCTTTGTTACGAACTTTGTTCTTTTCTTCTGGTTCTGACGTCCCCAAGACGTTTTCTCGTCACGTAGCAATGCTTTCAACTGTTCGTATCGTATAGCCGCCCACAAAGTGACGGGGGCCACAGGCCGTAATGGACAAGGGGGTTCTCCTGTGACATAGGGAACCCACGATTATTAGCATTCCCCCATGTCTCGAATTGCTTGGTACGATGCGGGCTTTTAAGTGCAAAACGCATTGTACGAAGGTGGAATCAAACCCAAGACTAGAGAAATGAAAAAAAAAAAAGAAATAAAGGGAGGGGGAGGGGGCTTGCCAGTTTTCTAAACACCTTTGAGCGAGTTTAATAAATATTTATGATTTCGGATTATCGGTCTGTCTGCGCTTTAGCTACTGTAAATGTGAATCTATTGCAACACAATTTATTTATAATACTAGCTGCGTGCCCGTTCTTCGCACGGTAGGAAACGAAAAATTTCCTCACATGTGTAATTCGAATTAATTTCAGTGACGTGGAATCTAGAAAAAGCAAAATTATTTCACTCTTGACTTAAAATTTGCGTCATATATGTAATAACCTGAGATCATTGCAATATAATGACACACACACACAAAAAAAACTATGTCAGCGTCTTTCGGTATCAAAAAAGTGAAAATGGACCGTTTGCAGTGAACTTCTCACTTTCAAAATGTCTTATTTCCTCAGACATGCTGTCTTTTAGGTTCACGTTTTAGCGTTAAATACCTCGGACACTACATGAAATGGACATTTTTTTTATTTTAAAAATACGTCACCCTCTCTTGGAACCCTTTACAAAAAGAAAAGAGATAAGAGATAAGACTGCGCTATTTATAAAGGCTTTAAAATTGTTTTTATCAGTTTAATTTTTCTTCTCGCAAATAAATCCAGTATTTATAAAAGGAAATCGAGCCAAGCAAAGAAATCGTCTGCTCGCGGGACCCGTTTTTATTTATTTTTTTCAACTGGCAATTTTAATCATTGTTACTGTATCCATGACAACCAAACCGCAAGATATCAAACCGAAACTCATAAGCAGGTGCTACTTAAATGAAAATCCTTCTTTACTTAAAAATTCGTAAAAATTCTCCTAACTTATATTTTTCCTCCGTTCTTCTTTTAAAAGTGGGAGAATTGTGTGCTCCGTTTTTTGCCCAAATATAAAAAAGTTATGACAGATAGAATTCAAGATGCAGCAGTTTTAAAAATATTTTACGAAAGTCAGCGTCAAATTTAATTTTATTTGAAAAATTCCCAAAAATCTGCAAATTATGTTACACAGTCCGAACAAACAGTTTTTAAAAGAAAATTTTCTCCTCTATACGATGATGTAAATATCGTTTTCTTGCGAGTGCAATTACCGGCGTTATTTTGTATTACGCAAGAAAAATCGCTAAAAATCGGACAAAACATAAAATAAAACATTTTCTAATTCGAATTTCGAAAAAATCGCTTCGAGGTGTGTCGAGACCCGTCTTGGAGAATTTCCGTACAAAATTTGGAAGGTCTACGATCACCCGTTTCGGAGCTACGCGAGACACAGACAGACAGACAAACGGACAGTTTACACTCTGTTTTATTTATATAGATTGCTATGAATTACCTTACTTTTTGGAAAAAAATACGGATATGTGGATTACGACAATTAAATGTATGCGTAGAGCATGAATTTTTTTAAGGGCATCTTTAAAGTCTTCCAATACATTAAGGACTAGGAGAAGTCATTGTTTAAAGGGTATTTCAGAGATGTTCATATGTTTTCAACAAATCAAAATTAACATTACATTTAAGAGACACGGAAATTACTCAGGGTGGTAAATTGGAATGGCATGTAACAAATAGATCGCTTTTGCAGTGCAAAAGAAAACAGCTTCCACAGATTTAGATTCTATAAAACACATTTCTGCCGACCAAGTTGGTAGCTGTGGCTTCAAATTTCAAAAGAATTTTCCAAACAGAAAGTCAATGCAGCATAATTTACTTTTATTTGCAAATTTATTTGCAATTGACAGAAAGCAGTAGTTACTCAGTTGGCACCAATTCGATGGAGCTTGTGGATTCCAGATATCCCCCCACCCCTCATCGCGAATATATATATATATATATATATATATATATATATATATATAATTTTCATTCAGGTGACTGAGTTTTCCCAAAAACTTCATTTTGAAAGCTTATCTATAAATCAATTTATATTTTAACAAAACACTTAAGTTAACCAGTTTTTATCTCTATATCAGTTGAATTTTAGTCACTTTTTATTTCATTCTCTTTAATTCAGTTATTTAGGATTTAAAATTCAGCAGAAATATCTAAAGTTATCAATAATTTCTAATGAAATATTCTTATAAAATTATATAGTGTATCCATTGATATATATGCTAAGCTGGATTGCAATCTTGGGCGAATTTTCCGAGCCGTCTTCGGAGCTTGTCTAAAAACCTTAAAAGGTGGCAGAAAAATATTCATAGCTGCTAATTTTTTTAAATAGTATTTCCTAGTTAGGATTGTGCTTGTCACTTTTAATGAAGGATACAGGGGCGGTATTAAGCGCTCTCACAAAAGGACTTTGTAGTAAGCAAAATAACATTTCGCTTTATTGCAGCAGATTTCGTTTTTTTTTTTTTTACCTTGTTTTTCGTTTAAGGGGAATGATTTTATTTTCTTTCGTAATTCAGAGAAATACAAAATAGGGCCTAAAGCAGTGGCGTAGTTAGTGTTATTGACAGTGGCGTAGCCAGGATTTTATTTCGGGGTGGGCTGGGTATCAAATTTAAAGATAAAGTTCAATTGTAAGCTAAGTAAAGGGTCCCATTTTTTTGGGGGGGGCAGCAGCCCCTCAGTAGGACTGGGCCAAAAATCGACATATCGGTTTTATTTCAACATCAAATATCCGATATTCCCATTTTCATTTCAGTGAAATCTCGAATTCGATAAAGGGCAAAAATACAGGCCGGCCAGGGGCGTAGCCAGAATTTTTTTCTGGGGGGGGGGTTTATGACTACTGCAACTCATATATATGTATACGTGTGTATGATAATGTAGTGAAGAATATACATTTTGTATGGCAAAAAATTCCTCATGGGGGGTTATGACCCCCCTAACCCCCCCCCTTGGCTACGCCTCTGAGGCCGGCGATAAGAAAATCCTGAGATCAATACCAGCTTGTGATGCTTTTGCTACTGCTTTCTCTCGGAAAGCTTCTTCTTCTCTCATCGCAGAAAAAACAGCTCCATGGTTTATTAGTCTAATTACCATAATTAATTAACGTATATCTCGGAACCTATCCACCGGAGCGCGTTTTTATTGATTCTCGACCCCCCCTAGACTCAACACCCCACCGATACTTAAAATTTCGAATGCTTTGACACCAAACTTAACCTTTTAATCTTACAGGCCCAGGGGGTCATACGAAGCTCCCCTATATTTTCAATTTGGGCATTTTAAACACTAGCCTCCTCCGACGGCATCTCCAAAGTCTGGAAACCATCCCAGAGCCAATTTCTATTTCCTTGGAATTATTTAAAAGAATTACAACGCCTTACGTGTCCCACGAATTTGTCTAGTTTTTTTAAAACAAAAGTTTAAAATTAATATTAACAAAAAGTGGTTGATTGGTTTACCCGCAGTACGACCGTCTGCCAATTTTTTGCCACCGTTTTCGGGATTTTAGCCAAGTCCACGCAGCTCGAAATCTCCCAATGTACACTATTATCATGACAGCAATCCATTTTAGCATACATATTTATGGGTAGTATAGTTTTGTGCCTTTTCTGTTTCCCTTTCTTTGAAAAATGTGCCTCAATTCGAGCTAGGGATGGACGCGAGATGAAAAATGGGCGTCTCGCATCTCGCAAAACAGCCGAAAAGCTTTGTCCCGTCTCGCAAAAATCCCTATATCATAATGTTAAAAATGTTTGTCTCGTCTCGCAAAAAAGCTGTAAATCTCTGTCTCGTCTCGCAAAATGCCGTCTCGCGTCCCAATAACGTTGCGGACAATTGCGTTTGCAGGAAATTTACTTTAAAATTTCTTCATGAGGTTTGTTTCTTCTCCTGCATATCAAAAGAGGAAAGAATTGCACAATTCTCCTGATTAATAAAGCTTTTATACTTCCGTGTATTAAATAAGAAATTTATCGCAATTGATTACATTAAAGAACATAAATATTCAAGCATGTTGAAAAATTTTCAATGAATTTTTTTAACACTACAGATGCAAAGGTTTTGCTCTAATTATCAAGACTTTGGAGAAGCATTGAAAACCATCAAAACCATAATATATATTTAGCAGCATTGAGTGAACCGTGATTTATACTTAACATGTTTATAGTACTGTATGAAAAGTTCTATTGAAATAATACGGAGAACAAAGCTATTAATCTATAAATAATACATTGTTACGGTGCTTTTGTGAATACAATATTAAAATGGGAAAACTGCAACAAAAAGGAATACATCTGTAGATCTAGTCATACCTAAACCGTTATTAAAAAAAAAATCCACCGAATTTCTCCAATAAATTGCTCCTTGCGCTCTATGGCACGTTTACTATACACAGGAATATAACGAGAGGGGAACAAGCGGGCATGTATCTTGGGATTGGGGGGCCATGTTGAGGGATGCGCGAAAATGAGTTGATTCCAAGGAAAAAGGCTCCAAACTTAAGGTTTACTTACTTCGTCAGCAAACTTTACGTTTACGTAAACTTTAATTGCGGTACTGTCTACGCGTAGAACAGTTCAACATCGCTCAGAACAGGTCTCATGCCGCCAAACTACAGTTTAAAACACAAAAATAAATCCTTTTCTTATTATATCATTTGAATATAACATCATTTTTTAAGTGACCACCGACGTTTTAGATTCAGTAACTTTATTTCTGTTGTGTTTACCCCACAAAAGATTACATTAAAAATTAAATCAAAATTATCTTTAAACAAAGCATATCACGCTGCTGGAAAATCGTATTCGAAGGTGTACTCCATAAGTTTAATCCATTGCAATCACAGGACAGGTAATGCATAACTTGCTAGCAATGCGTGAGGGATCCGTGTAATTTGACTCTCTCAATATTGGTAAAACATGACAATTTTAAAAACGAGTCGCATGCGACCATGGGAGCCATAGGAATTTTTCTAGGGGGGGGGGGGGCAAACTTCAAAAATTTTTTCTAGAGGGGGGCAAATTTCGAACTTTTAAAAAATTTAGTTCTGGTTTTGCCATTTGTATACATCATGAGACAAACTTAAAGCTTTAAGGTGGGGGGGGGCAAGTGCACTACCTTGGCCCCCCTTATGGGCGCCTATGCATGCGACGTTTACTTAGTGCAGTTTTTACTTTAAAAATCAGCTCATGGGAGGAACTGTAAAATCATCCGAAGTGACATTAACTCGCATCAGATGATTAAGTGAAAAATCTTCCGCAGTGGCCTAGTCGCTAACTCCATTCCCGTAAGAACACGGAAAGTGAAGCAGCATCGATTTGACAAGGACTTCGAGGGGGTGAAGGCGAACCTCTGTCGGCTGGGATGCTATGGTAGCTGGTGCACGTAAAATCTGTTTGTGACTCCAATGTCCTCCATGTTCAAACAATACATCTGGGGGGTACCGATTCCGGGTGCTAGGTCTCTCATCTGAAACTGCCTCAAAATTAGGAAACCACTCGTAGGGAGTAACGTTGGTATGTATTATAGGCGCCTCCATAATGAAATATGACCAATATCTGCTGCCCTCGTAATGGTCAATCTCGCAGTAGGTCACTTACCCCGACATTAAAAAAAAAAAAAACTAATTGAATATTTAACTCGACATTAGAAAAAGAAAACTAATTGAATAATATCTTCCGCAAGTTAAGATGCAGCATTTCTTCATTTTTAAAATTAAATATTTCATGATAAGGAAATCTTTTTTGTCAACTCAAAAACAGAGAAACTTGATCTGGAGCGTAAAAGGGGGAGCCTTTTTTGCATTTGCAGGCAGGCGCCACGTACCCTAAGGCCGCCCCTGCACAAAAAACGTGATTTTTGTTACAGAGCATAAAATAGGTTAAAATGTGTGACAGCAAGACGTGACTGGATTCAAAACAGATGCTACGTTGGGGAAATAAATGACTCTTCAAACAAATCGATTCAATTAATGATTTTAAAGCCATTCCACGGATCTTACAATAAAATTTTTAATATTCCAATTTTTTAACACCAGTAATTTTAAAAAGAAATTCTGCTTTGGAAATGTAAAGCTTCCCGAAGTTCGACAGACTAGCCATGCAAAGTTATTTAACGGACATTTTGAAATTTCAAAGTCACGCTCTAGAGGCACAGCTGCCAACAATTTCAGAATACGAATAACGCCTTCTAACAATCAATAACGGTTAAGTATTTGACGAAATATTTAAAAATACATACTATTTACAAAAAGTGGTTAGTTATATTCCGCAATTGTTGGCAGCTATGTAGCCGGGGGAGGAGCTAAATTGGAATCCTCTTTGAATTATTTTCTGAAGTGATTTTAAAAACTTTGATTGTCAGATTAGTTGTGCTCTGTGCAAGTCGAAAAATGAATGCAATTGTTAAGAGTTAAAATATATATATATATAAAAATCAGCAATCTGAATTACTAAAACACTGTTTTGCTGAAGAGCTTCCACCAAGGGGTGTGTGTGTGGGGGGGGGGATTACTCAACTGTTCTTCCTGCTGAGGTCATAATAAACATTTTTTTAGTGGATTGAAATCTTCTTTCATTATTTAAACGTGTTTCAAAGCCTTAGACAAGCCTCTTCTCTCCTCCATTAGTAATGCAAGAGAACCCCAAAATATTCATATGGACGCTCATGATCGCACCTTAAGCAAACACACACTCACACACCATAAAAAAGGAAGATAAATCATGCCAAGCGCATCGATTAAATAATACCTTCAAATATCATAAAATACTTTCAAACACTACAACATTTTTGCGCCAAATATGGCGAAGTATTGTACTTAAATCCGGCGTTTAGTTTAGTAGTTAAGGCAAAGCAACACAACCGAAGGGGAGATTCGTTGGGTGCAGAACCTTCTTAAGGGTTTCTGAGGCGTTTTCATGTTACATCTGGAGAAAATTGATCGAAACTCCGGACCGTTAGATCGACAGCCATGAGGTAGGCCAAAACCCATGACCCTACACTTCTTCGAGAAAACCGTATATAGCAATTAATTTAATTTTGCGAGACCCTATAAAAACTTTAAAATTTGTTTCCATCTTTTAACTAAAGAGTAAATATTTATAAACGTTTATATACTTATTGTACTATGTCAAAAAAAGATGAATGTCTTTACAATGCCATAGACAAAAATGTATTGAAATTCTTATGAGTGCTCCTGTAGAACTATAAAAGCTAAAGACACTATTTTCGATCAGATAATTACTTTTCAATCCGTGGTAACCTACATGAACTATGTCTTGTGTGCAGTGTCGTAGCCAGAAACTTTTCATGAGGGGGCGGGGGTACGACTGCTGCAACTCACATATATGCATACATGTGTGCGTGATAAGGGAGTGAAGAATATACATTTTGTGTAGCAAAAACTTCCTCATGGGGGGGGTATGACCCCCCTAACCCCCCTCCCCCCTTGTCTACGCCCCTGCTTGTGTGAAATGACGAATAATTCTAAAATATGCTTTAGAGAATGATAACCATAAAGCGTAATAAATTGGAATACTTTGTGCTCCTGTAAAAGAACTATAAATGCTTCACACGAGACCGTTTATAATTAAATACAAAGGACTAAATATGCATATTTCATAGTAATCGATGCATATTTACGGCAGCTAGAGCACGGACGGACAGATACACAGAAATCATAAACAAATCTTGTAGCAGGGTTTTAAAAATATAAATCCTGCATTAACTATTTAAAAAAACGTAATAATTATAGCTAGACATTCTAAATAAGTTTGAAATTTTTTCCATGAAGAAGTAATGATACAATACTCGAATAATTTATTCATAATTCTGGATTATGCGTAAATATGAATCAGACATTAAAACTCATTTGCAATTCAAGCCTCACTTTCAAGATATTTAAATATTTACAAAAAACAACAATTACTAGAACTATGAAACCGAATGTCTATATTGACATTAGTTGATCAGTTGAGGGGGGCGGAGGCTAATTAAAAGACTTATCTAAAAAAAGTTCTCTAGATGATTGAATTCCATTGGCGTTTTTATTTACAAGCAAAGGTTACTCTGCGCAAATTAATAAATGAATTGTTTCTTTAAACAATCACTCTGTAATTATTATATACAAATTTATACATGGTTTTTTTTCACCCCGTAAAATTATTATCTAGATAGACATATATAACAATATATATACAGTGGAACCCACTTATACAACCGGCAATACACACTCAAACGTGCGAGTGTGTGTGTTATAAGAACTTTTTCCTGATATGATCAAACATTTTAAGTGGAAAGCGTCTTAAACTGAAAAGCACTAAGCATAAATGATAAAAAATATAGACATATTTCTTTTATAAAGGATAATTGAAGTATTATATTATAATTTTATCGTTTCTTAAAATGGAATTTCTAAAGTACGAACTGGAGTGTCATATAATAGCCATCCCTAACTTAGCGTCCATAGTATATTTGTAAATATATATATATATTGCATATATTTGTGTAATGATACAAATGGGTTACAAATATTAAAATAAAAATAATTTTTAAATGTATCTTGCTCAAATATATGAAAATAATTTTAAAATTCCGTTTAGGAAATCTTAAAAAAGCTCTGCATTGCGGAACTCAACAGCGGTCAAAAATGGGTAAAACGCTTGTGATAGTAAATGGGGGCCCCATCTAAATATGGTCAGGCTTAGGACTTACTCTATCGCCTTTCCAATGTTTACTTATTATTTTTCTGTCTTCTACTCTTCTCTGTTTTCATTCTTTATCCTTTCCTTTGTGTGTTTTGCATATTCCTCGTGCTGTCCTAATTTTAAATGATACGTGCTTTTGTGTATTGTAGAGTGCTGATACTATACCAGGGACGATTACAAAGAAGACGCAAGTTAAACGGTTGAGGCTTCAGGAAGTGTGCCCTCCCTTCCTCAAATAAAACCCTGCAATTCTGATTGAAAAATAATTCGTATCGTAAATGTATGCGAGACGAGAAATTCTCGCAAGAAATCTCGCTCGAGACAAGACTGTCTCATATCGAAAAATATTTCCTTTCTCGTCTCGCAAAAAAATTTGCCTGTCTCGTTTTGCAATACGCGACGAGAACACGAGACAATGCGAGATTTCTCACGTCTCGCATCCATACCTACGAATGTATGATTAATGCCAATAAATTTCAAATTTTTAAATGTTTTATGTGTATTTCTATCACTCTTTCATGTGAATTTTTCACGCCGCCGGTTAAAAAAGAAACACTCGTTTTTCCTGAAAAACATGTACAATTTAATAACAACAGCAAAAAAAAAAAAAAAAAAAAAACCGTGTATAGTTTAACAAACTAAATTTATAAATAAAGAATATACGTTAAAGCTGCAGTAGTAATTGACACTTAAGGCAATATAAAAATTTACTAGCAATTACTAATTACCAAAATTATCCTGAAACAAACATTTTGTTTTCAGAACTTAAATGATTAAGTTAACTTTCAAAATTAATGTAAGGTATAATTTATTACAGAATATTGAAAATTTCTTAGTTTATATGCTGTCATTGTGGCTACATCAGTATTTGACATCAAGAAAAAATATTGGCTGCAGTGATTGACACTTCGTGATCCAGTAATTGGCACTTAAGAAATGAGTCAAAGATTAGCTCATTTATTTTTTAACGAAAGCCCTTTTAAAAAGGAAGAGCAAAAATATTTTACTAAGCGATGTGACTTTACTTACATTAAATTATTTTGAAAATCGAGAGTAAAATGCTAGACAATATTGCAAATTATAATATTAATAATAAAATATATAACCACTTTCATATAAGATAAAAAACTGAGTAGGATATTATCATGGAATATATTAGTTTAAGGTTTTTTTTTTTTTTTCCAAAACAATACTTTTAAGATTATGCTTTATCGTAAAACATTCTAGATCAAAAACTTTTTATTGCAAAGTAATGGAAAATGGGTAAATATTAATAGAGTTCATTTAGGGCAAGAACCTCTTCTATGAATATAGCTAAATTATTTTCATTTTTCAGTTGATTGAAGCTATGAATGTCAAATACGTATTTTCATAATTTTTCCGCGTGTAAAAACGTTAAGCTGTATAATTTTTAAATAAGATAGATATAGTTATGGGAGTAATTCATTCCTCGAAGAAGATTTAAAATATCAAGATAAAATTGAAAGAATAAAAATATTCATTTAAATCTAAATTCTGATGTTTTGCGTAGTGCCATTTGATAGCTATTGCCACGCATTTTTTGAGTTTAAAACTCAAAATTAAAAGAAACACATAGTTTAATATGTTATTAGTAGTTTTTATCTATATTCTATAATTATGAATGAAATTCATAAAATGGCAAGTCGCTCTATATGTCTTTTTAAAGCGCACAATTTCTGTTTTTCGTATTCCAAAATTTACGTTCGGTCTTCTGATTCGACAAGAGGCTAGCGAGGCCACAGTCCTCTCAAGTACTCTATAGGGTGATTCATAACTATTGGTACAAAATGTTTAAAGGGAGGTAGGGCACATAATAAGGAATAAGAACCACATAAAAATGTGGGGTTGGAAATGTCGTCATAATGTACACCCTCCAAAAAAAGTATTCGAGTAAGAAAGAAATTTCCTATTTTAGATTTGCGAATAATAATTGAGTTTTTGAAAAACGCACAACCTGACAGAAATATGGAAATTCATATTTATACATAGCCTAATTCATATTCTATAATAAATAATTTTTAATATACGAAACCAACGTAGGAAATTTCTCTCTTGCTCGAATACTTTTTTTGGAGGGTGTAGCTGTTCCTAATCTTTTGGAAAATGTGCTGTCATAATAATGAACTTTCCGGACATTGTTCGTCAAAAATTAATGTATCTTTCACATAAAACACGAGACGAAAATTGATCGTTGAAATGGATGAAATTTTTGAAGGCAAGCTCCTTATTTATGAAACTTGGTTAAGAAATTAGACGAAAGCTTCAACACTTTTCGAAAAGTGCTTTTATTACCATCAGGCCTCTCAATTTATCCTCGTTTTTTAAAATTCCTACCTCTATAAATAATAGAGTAAAATGTTCTGCTTCTTCAACAGTTGTTAAACGTTCTTTTAGATGTTAAGTTTTCGTCTATCAAACCATTAAAATACTAGGCTATTTAAATAAAACTTTGATGAAGGTAGGGATTTACAAAAAAGAGGACCAATTGAGAGGCCTGTACCATGCAAGTGAAAACGGCGTTTATGACCCACATTCTGATTCTTCATTATGTGCCCAAGTTCACTTTAAATTTTGCACCAATAGTTATGAATAACCCTGTATTTTTTCCATTAGCTTGACTTGAGCGTGTGCCCTCACAATTTCTGAGTGTTTTGACACTTTACTTGAAATTTAAAGACATTTATTTGGAAATGATGGTTATTTTTTTTTATTGAATACTGCATATAATAGGCCTCTCAATTTATCCTCGTTTTTTAAAATTCCTACCTCTATAAATAATAGAGTAAAATGTTCTGCTTCTTCAACAGTTGTTAAACGTTCTTTTAGATGTTAAGTTTTCGTCTTTCAAACCATTAAAATACTAGGCTATATAAATAAAACTTTGATGAAGGTAGGAATTTACAAAAAAGAGGACCAATTGAGAGGCCTGATATAACGTGTAGCAAAGCTGCATTCTTTAAGAATTTTATTACTAATTTTTGTTAAATATAAAAGAGAGGAGCAGGCTCTACAGAATGATATCAGATAATTCTTTGGCCGTTCTTCTTTTCTTCTTCTTTTTTTATTTCATTCAATTAAATAATGTTCGGTATAGGGCTGTTTATAATGATTTTTGTCAGATGTTTTTTACCGGAATAATTTATCAAAAGAAAAAAAATGTGTGTCTGTGCGTGTATATATATAGGGTGAATATAAACTTGGGAAAAACTTTAAGGGCTGATATAGCACATAATAAGGAATCAGAATCACATAGCAATGTGGGGTCAAAAACTCAGTTTTCACTTACCCGGTAATAACCACTTTGTGAAAAGTATTGAAGTGCTCGTCTAATTTCTTACCCAAGTTTCATAAATAATAGGCTCATCTCCAAACATTTCATCCATGAAATAAAATAGAATTTTTAAACTATGAATTTTAGTCTTCTGTTTTCGGAGAAAAATACATTAGTTTCTGATGAACAATGGTCGGAAAGTGCTCTGTTGTTTCAGCACTTTTTCCAAGGTGATTATTAACAGCCACATGAAGACGATATTGCCGACCCCATATTGCTTTGTGTTTCTGATTCCTTATTATGTATCCTACCACCTCTTAAAAGTTTGTCCAAGTGTTTAGATTCACTCTGTATATATATAATATTTCTTATTATGTGCTATCACTTAATGTTTTACTTCGGATTCCATATTACGTAAGTTAAGCTATTTCATATTATATATATATATATATAGATGTATCAGATTACTTTAAATAACTTTGCAATAAAAACAGAAAAAACTATATTTGTTCTTAATTAAATAATCTAACAAAATAACCTACGAGTCTTTTTAACGATAAATACATTTATCCTAAATTGCGGAACTGGTGTTTATTAAGCAATCTAAAAGGTTTTCCTCTATACAAGATTAAATGGGGGGGGGGGGGGGGAAGAGGAGCTCCTTCGAAGGTGGGAGGAATTGGGGGGGGGGGAAATCCCAATTTTCCAGCTCCAATTTGCATTTACCCGAATATCAGATGGATTTATTCCTATATTCCTTCCAACCCATTAATCATATTTACGTTAGAGCCTGTGTGACGTCTCCACTGATCCTTTAAGCTCTTAACGTTTATATGAGCAAAGAAACTCATTGATTTCTTTTCTTCTGTGCTGAAGACTTTATCCCCCCTTGCTAGCGATATATCTATATATGTATTTTTATTTTTTTTTTTCTCTCCTTTCATTTAGAAAGTACGGGGTTTCAAAAAACGTTTATACCTTATTTTGTGAAGGATTTGAGAGATGCCGAGATTTTTCTATGATTTTTCCTTACTCTGCTGATAGCTTATTTATATCTGTATTGACAACCGATTTATCACGATAAGATTTGAGCTTAAATATATATTTTTTTCCTTCGCATGTAAAGATATTGTCAGAGAAAAGCTGGAGGAAACGACCACGGAGAAAAAACTGTTAATGAAGGAAAAGGCAGTTAATCTCCGTAATTAAGGTGGCGCGAGTGTAATTCGCTTTAATGAATTAAGAATGATATGATGGTGAATAAATGGGGGCGAGGGTTGAAATTCCGACAGTATATACAGGTGACTAAGTCAGTACTAGAGCTGTCAGTGCAAATGTAAAAATAAATCCATCAACATTGATTTTAATAGCTTATTTACATGCAGTATTGAAAAATGACTTATTGGGATTAAATTTAAACGTAACAATAATATAGTATTTACCCCAAGTACAAGACAAAGTTAGAGTTCGGCAGTCGGTTAAATACCGAAAGTGAAGCAGCGTCGACCTTGGTGAGCGCTTGAGAGGGTGACAACCTCTCGAGAGAGTCCTGTCCGTGCATGCTAAAATGAGCTGGTGCACGTAAAATCCGACGCTGCTTTAATGTCTCCCGTGTTCAAGCGATTGCTCTGGGGAGTACACATTTAGGTGCTAGGTCTCTCGTGTATTGGTTTACAATACAGCGCATGCGCAGGAATAAATTCCGAAACCTGATTGGTCAGAGTGCTCCGAATAGCGGATAGCGTTAGAGTTAACGTGGGAAGAAACGTAGCCCAAAAACTCCCTATTATCATTTCATCACAACTTAGCAACACTTAGCGACCAACTTTTTTCGGTCAAACATTCGTTCATCTGTGAACGTCGATCGGACAGAATCGTTGTTTTGTAACCTAAATATCCGAGTTGACCGAAAAATAAAACTCGGCCAATTTGTGGTGTCACGTGAAAATACTCTAGGTGATCGGCGTGGAGTAGGAAAGTGTTTGACTTTAAGAACGAAGGTCGAAAGGTTTCAGTTTAAAAAGACCTAAAACTAGTTGCACGAGTGGCGCTGGTTGAGCTTTACGAATAAGCCCGTAATGTCTTTCGAGTTTAAAGAGTTCAGTTTCTTCAGTTCCGTTGCTTAGGTGGCAAGTTTCTTTATCAGAACGGCCTCGGAAGAACTGTAAACAAACAATCGAAAACGGAATGAGCTGGCTCATGTCTCAGTTGATTTAGTTTTTCAATTAATTTCACACAACTAACTTTAAGAACAGCGTTCAACTGGCTTAGGTTTAAAAACTGAACGTTTAAGAAGGCCTAGAACTAAAAGTACTTTCACGAATGGCAGTGGCTGAGCGCTTACGAATTCTCCCTACAAATGCAATCGAGTCACGATTTTTCGAGTTTCCCCATAGATCCAAGTCAGTGAAAAAATCAGTTTAGCTCCCAAATAATGACCAACGCACGCAAAACACGTGGAATGATTATTTTGCGCCACAAAGTTCTAATACTCGACGCATCCGGAAGCCACAACAGAAATTCCCCTCTCAAAGAAAATGGGTGATGTATTTATTCTTCCTATAGATGGCCTCACAGATTCTTCCATGATTACGATTCGGAATTTCTCTATCACGATCGATTTTTTAGGATAAATTCTTCCCCCCACTACTTTAATATCCGGAAATAAAAATAAAGAAACAACAAGTATTTAAGTTTTGCAGGAGAATTAAATAATTATTCACGAAATGGAAGTCGGAAAACAAACTGCTGTCTGTGCAAAGCAGCAAGCGCAAAAATCATAATAACCAAAAACGAAGTTTCTTGTTTTCATGTTTGGCTAATTAAGCTTTGTTTGAAAATGTGAATAAAAAAAGTAAAATGTAGTTTTAGATCCAATGTATAGTGTGAAATTATTTATCCATTATAATCCAACAAAAATCGGAAAATTAACTAGCGATTATTGATTTCTGTCGTGAACAGACCTAAATAAAAAGTGCAGGGTATGTATAATATATATGTAACAGGTATGTATAATATGTATATACATACCTGTATATGCATATTACAGGTATGTATTGTTACCATAACTACTGGTACAAAATTTAATGGGAGGTAGGGCGCGTAATAAGGAATAAGAATCATACAAAGGTTCTGTCGTAAACGCCGTCTCCATGTAGCTGTTAATAATCACTTTGGAACAAGAGCTGAAATAATAGTGAACTTTCCGGTTATTGTTTGTTAAAAACCAATGCATCTTTCAGAGAAAACCATAGATTTAGGAATACCTACACCGCGTATCCAATGCTTCTAAACGGGTACTTTTTGGTGGTAAAAACTCACCCCATTTCTGCCACTATCATGGCTGCCATCGATGTACAATAGAACATTCATTGTATTAATTTAGAAAAATAAATAAGTTCGAGAGAAAATATTTCGATACGAGTACTTTTCGAAATACAGATTGTTCTAAAATAATTAAAAATTCCATTATAATTTAAGTTACTGCCGTTCTGCGCATGCGCATGCCACTGGTATATCTACCGTTTGGAAGCAACAAGTTTTCTCCCGTTATGCTCCTTGGGTCTAGGGATTCCTATATCTATGGTTTCGAGTGCAACAACAAGGCTGTGTTCAGACTGCCACTTTTGTGTAAATCTCGAGTAAAAAGGGAGATGCCCAGTGAGGTTGGACATCGTGGGCAGTATTTGGCTAGGAGCTAACGAAAGCAACATGTGAAGATCATGTGACCTATCTCCTCAAACTTTCCAAGGAAAACTTTTGGGGCGTCCACGTAACGCTCGAGTTGCTGAGCCTGGAAGCGTGGCACCTTGTTTATCTTCTCGAGTAGCTCAAGTCGGACATCATGAACAGGTTGAGTTTTTCCCGAGTAACTCAAGCTCCTCAAAAATGGTATCTCGAACATCCTTCCGTGTACTTGTAATTAGAATGAACGCCCTCTGTCATCTCTTTTTTGCTTTGGTGAATGCAAGACAGCCTCACCATGGCACAGTGGTTATGTCACTGGAAATGGTAAACGGGCGAAATGTGAAGGTCTCGGGTTCGGGTCCCATCGCGCGTCCGTCGACTTAACCGTTCGGAGTTTTCCGTGATTTTCTCCGAAACTTAACATAAATACGGGTCAGGACGCCTTAGAAAGACCCCCCACAAAGGGCAACCCCACTCTGACGAGGATTTATAAGCGGCCATCGAGCCAAGCACACGAATCCGATATACATGTTCACAACAACAACAACAATAAATGCAAGATATTAGCTGTTCACTAATTTTACATCGATGGCAGCCATGATAATGGCAGAAATGGGGTGCGTTTTTATCATCAAAAAGTACACGTTTAGGAACATTGGATAAGCGCTCTAGGCAGTGGCGTAGAGAGAAATTTTCCATGGCAGGGGGGTTACGACTACTGCAACTCACATATATCTTTCGTGTGTGTGATAAGGGAATAAAGAATATACATTTTGTATGACAAAAAATTCCTCATGGGGGGGTTGTGGCCCCCCTATCCTCACCCTTTTGGATCTAGGTATTCCTAAATCTATGGTTTTCTCTGAAAGATGCATTGGTTTTTGACGAACAATAACCGGAAAGTTCACTATTATTTTAGCACTTGTTCCAAAGTGATTATTAACAGCAGGGGCGTAGCCACGGGGGGGGGTTATGGGGGTCATAACCCCCCCCCCCCCATGAGGAATTTTTTGCCATACAAAATGTATATTCCTCACTACATTATCACACCCACGTATACATATATATGAGTTGTAGTATTCGTAACCCCCCCCCCATGAAAAATTTCAGGCTACGCCCCTGATTAACAGCTACATGAAGACGGCTTTTAGCTTTTACGACCCCACATCTTTGTGTGATTCTTATTCCTTATTATGCGCCCTAACTCCCCTTAAATTTTGTACCAGTAGTTATGGGACACCCTGTACTCTTTACTTAGGTCTGTTTACTACGGAAATCAATAACCGCTAGATAATTTTCCGAATTTTGTTGGATTAGAATTGATAAATAATTTCACAATATACATAGCATATAAAACTACATTTGTCTTTCCTTTGATTCATATTTTCAAACAAAGCATAATTAGTCAAACAAGTAGTTTTACTGTCTAATTCTTAAATTTTTTGTTACTCGTCTTCAAATCACCATTAAGTCCTGGAAATGTCTGTTTTCCGCTTGTACAGTAGTCTATAGAGAATTTTAGACTATATGCGCTAATAATACGTAATATATACGTAAGCTTATATACGTAAGCTTTAGAAATATTATGGTGGACGATTTCTCACAAAATTATCCTCTCGAAGAAAACACTAAAAAAGTTGCCAGAGACATGGTTGCACATTTTTTCTCCGATCCTCTGGAACATTTCATTGAAAAACTGTTTAAAAGAAAGTAGGAAAAAGTCTACTTTTAGAAAAAATTCCTCTTTCTAAATTTCAAAAAGTTACACATTTTAAATTTGTATACGCCCCACGAACAGAAAAATTCCCAATTAGTAAATTGTGCCACATGCTGTAATGAAGTGATAAAAAAGTTTGTGAGAATTTTAGCCTAAAAAGTGTCCGAGATATGAAGATAAATATGTGCTGACTTAACCACTTTTCAGTGGCTCTTGAAGGGGGAAAAATCACGTTGTACGGGTACTTTTCAGGGTTGTGCAGAAAATACGAAGAAATAATAATAGTGATAATAAATATTTGCACTCTAGCAATGAAAGTGGACATTTAAATTCATGTATAGCCCCTAATCATTGTTTAGCTATATCTCCGAAACGTTTAATGATTAACGGCTAAAATTTTGTACATCACCTCATTAGTGTACGATACAAGTGTTACTAATTGTGAATTTCCTTGTACGGGGGTTTTATACAAATTTTTTAAAATGTAACTTTTTGAAAATTAGCGAGAGAAATTTTTTTCTAAGCGTTGTCTTTTTTTTCTGCCTTATTTTGAATATTTCTTCAACCTACACTGCCCATTTATCGCTAATAGACGAAGAATTAAAGCCTGTTACCCCTTCTTTTGGGGATACTCTGTATAAATATGATATCATTCACAACATTACCATCATGAATCAAGTGTTTAAGTTAAAACATCCACGAGAAATATTTTTGTAAGTATGAGAAAGCAATATCTACATCAACACATCTTTTTCAAACTTTTGTATTATGTGAGAACGGCAATTACGCTGCGATAGGACAACAAACAAATGAAGAGTACACCATTGAGTAGTAAAGTCTGCTAAATGACAAGCACGACACTCCAGTTAACGTGGCACTCAATACATTAGAAGCTGTTCAATTTTGATTAGTGTTTCCAGACACCAAGAAAGAACAGTTGGGATGGAAAAATATGGTGCCGGAAAAGAGGTTGTAAAAATGTTCGGTTGAGATAAATGAGTAATGCTAATTTATGTAATACACGAGTCTTGATTTATTTCTCTGACATAACTGAACATCAGCCCCTAAAACAAAATATTGACAGTGTTTTCTAGTTTTCTCATAACTAAAGACATACTTTCGTAATTGTTGCTTATTAATTGCAGTGAGTTCTTAACTCCGATCATCTAAAGATCAGAACGGCTGATTGAAAACGTCAAATTAAATTACGCAGAGACGAGTTGAAGTGCTGTTTTGCTTTGTAATTATGATAAACAGCTCTTAACGCAAATATTTATCACATGATCATTATTGGCACGAAAGTTTATTCACTCAACAGTTTTTCTTTCTTTTTCTTTTCCTTGGAGAATTTTAAAAGTTCAGAAATGGCAAGTCTGACAGTCCAAAGTTCACGTCAGTGCAATTGTCCCTTAAGTATCAACTCAAAAATCATAATCAGTTAAGACGTTGTTGTAGTAAATGAGAGATATTTTATTAAAAGTTACATATCAATATTTCCCATCGAAAAGAGTATGTAGCATTTATTGTTTTTCTGCCAAAATCATTCAAAGGAATTCTAATACATTACGGTCTGTGGCAGTAGCGATGTTAATCCACTTCAAGCAGAATACATTTATAACCCTTTATAGTAGCTGACCCTTCATTTAAAAGACAGAAGTATCACTTAAAGTTCTTTTACAGGTCTCTCAAATTGGATTAATAGTAATATACAAATTTTTAGTAACTATTTCCGAAATCTCGCCAAGTTTGACAACAACATATTGCCAAATTTTGTGCAAAAAGACTTTTGTGTTGGAAAATATTTTATAATTGATTCATTTGACACGATTTATCTTTTAAAGAGTTAATTTACGTAAATTTCTAAGTTATAAAAATGTCTGACGTAAGTCATTGTTTCTGTGCGAAATAAATCAATTTTGAGAATATAAAAAAGTATGAGGTACATTTACTTTTTGAAATGAACCATCTTTCACTTTAACAATAGATGGGGTCTCTAAACGCTTTATAGTTCTTAAATTTTTTTAAAAGCTTATTCTAGAGCTTTTATGTTCCGACATAGATGTATAAAAAGCGTATTTTCCTCTCTTAAAATGCTTTCCAAAATATTATTTGCATAATGACGATTCGCGTGTAAATGCACATTTAAAAGCATCCAGAAAAAAACCGTTTAGGTTTTCATGAAGATAAAAAAAAAGAAAAACTATTCTCTAACATTACATTTAAATTCACCTCATCCCAGTCAACCAAAAGCTGGAAGTTCTGTGAAAGCATTTAAATGTTGATCGTTTACCATTTTCCTCACGCTGTAAACCGGCCGGGAAAAAAGAACAATTGAACATACAGTTACTCCTGTTTAAGAAGTTAAAAAAAAGACAGTAACATAATTTGTCAAAACTCTAGGATTACATTACTTTTTTTGCGTGTGCTACTGGTTCGAACAATTGTTTTTATCGCTTTGAAAACATGTTTTCCAATGCACATTTAATTTTTAAATCGAGTTTCATAATTGTTGGGGGGAAAATATTGATTTATGCATTTATTTATTTTGTAAATGCATCTATTATGAATGTACTTATAGCAAAAGGAGGTTGCTATAAGCATGTTTGATTACAGTTTGAATTTTCATAATTTTATTACAAATAAAATCCATCATATTACAAATGAAGCAAACTTTTTTTTAAGTTATTTTTATTCTTACCATTGATTCTTAGCTCCTATTCTTATTTTTAATTTAAAAAGCTTGCTTTAGAATAAATTCCGTATATTATAGGGGAGACTGCCGGGCACATTGGTAGATGGGATACCTTGATACAATGTAGATATTTTTAGTTGATTTATTTAAAAGTTTAAAATTCATCTCCTAAAAGTTGCCAACAGTGAAGACATTCTTCAATTGAAAGTTTCCAGGAATTGGATTTGCGGTTTCTTGATAAATAAAAGGTAGCTTTTATTGCTTTAATTTTGTAATTTTGAAAGTCTATTTTGAACATCATAATCAGAATTCTTTTTAATCTGAGTATAATAGCACATTACCAAGACGAAATGCAGACTTTCTGAATTGCCAACACAGACAAATTTACTTACCTCGGAGTAACTTTCCATAGCAAATTGAGTTGGAAGCTCCATGTTGCTGAATAGCTTAGAATGAACAGCTTAGTGAGTGCGTCTCAAATAGACTAAGTATTCTTAAACGTCTTGCAGGATGCACTTGGGGCTGTGCTCGGTCCACTCTAGACACTACTTTTAAAATTTTTATCCAACCTTTAATGACTTATTGTTGTGAAGCTGTAATCACGGCCCCCCAAGTGGTACTTAAAAAATTCGAAGTATTGCAAAACCAGGCCCTGCGTTTGATCAGCGGGGCTGTAAAGTCCACACCTATTGACGCAATGCTATTACTAACAGGAAATATGCCTTTCCAGGTCACTATGAAGACCTTGGTTCTCTATGAAAAGCTGCGAGTGGAGGATCCTTACTGGAGGGATTGTGTATCTAAACCAAGAAAACTAAAACCCAACACGGTTTTATTAAAAAATTCGTGCACAAGAAGAACGATCTCGAAATTCCAGGTGATAAATTTTCCCTCTTGACATGCAGAAATCCCTTGGAAACAACTACTGTTAATATAAGTCTTGATTTAGTAGAAACTGTGTACAGAAAGAGAGATATTGCACCAAGTGTTTTAAAAAGCCTTGCCATAGAGACCATTGCAACCAGATATCCACCTTCCCAATGGCTGCACATTTTTACCGACGGGTCCCTGTTTGACTGCCATTTTAATGTTGGGGCTGGTGTTTCCTCTGAACTTTTTACATTTTATGCTCCGGCAGGTTATGTTGGTACCTTCGACGGTGAAGTTATAGCGATATGCATAGCTTTAATCTCTTAACTGCCCCGGGCGTATAAATACGTTTTGCGCAGTCGATGCTTTAACTGCCCCGGGCGTATAAATACGTTTTGCGCAGTCGATGCTTTAACTGCCCAGGACGTATATATACGCCTATCTGAAATAATTTCCTCAGTAATTTATTGCTAGTATTGCAAATACTCTAAATTTTTTGACAGGTAATACCTTCAATTCGAAGAAGCGTTTGCCCTACATGCGCTTATTTCTTTGAATAGAAGAGGGGGGGGTTGCCAGTAAAGGGGTTAAAGCAGCTATCTGCTATTCATTGTAAGTTTTCAAGAGCAGTTATCCTTTCTGACTCCCAGGCAGCCATCCAGTCAATTTCTACTATTGAGCACCCACGAACACCTGAAATTCACCAATGTCAAGAATTCCTGAGAACTCTCGCTTTGAAGGGGAAGCAAATTGTTCTCCAATGGGTGCCTTGGGGCAATGAACAAGCAGACTTACTTGCAAAGAAAGGTGCAGGCCCACTACAATATCCTGACACACCCATCCCGTTTTGAAGGATTAAACAGTTTCTAAAGCATCTTTTTGCTTCTAATGCCTCTCGGGATATACAGTCTCGTATTGCCCCAAAACATTGAAGGAATTTAAGCCCTTCTCTTATTCCTGATTTACCAAGACGATATGCAGTTGCCATTTTCCGCCTAACAACAGCACATGACAGCCTAGCCTCTCATCTGAAGCGCTTGGGCACTTTTACCGATCCTACTTGTCCACACTGCGACTCTGGAGAATTGATGGACAGGGATCATCTGCCCCTTTGTGGGGCTCTTCGCTGCTCAACGGAGGAAGCGAGATATTGGGAGGCAAGATCGCTTCTTAGGCAATGACTTCGGCCTATTATTGTTCTGTAGTTTACTGTGTTGTAACAACACCTCCTAGATATAGAAAGCCTTACAACTGCTACGTCACCAAGCTTTGACGTCATCATTTGGCCTACATTTAAAAGTTTCATCCTGACAAAATAAAGCTATTAAAAATTTCTGGTGAATTTAATCATGATTGTCAATATTTTAATAATTTGAGATAAAAATATAATTTTACGACAAATGACAGCTTTTAACCATAACTAATTAGATAATGGGATAAGGAAATAGATCATACTGAATAATTATGTATGAGAAAGATATTTTAATTTTAATGTTTAATATAAGATATTTTCTAATATTTGTAGTATTTACCAGAAATATTTAATAGTTTTATTTTGTGAAAATAAAACTTTTAAATGTAGGCCAAATGATGACGTCATAGGTTGGTGACGTAGAAGTTGTAAGGCTTTCTATATCCTGGAGGCGTTGGTTGTAACTTTGGTTCTTTGTATTTTGCCTGGTCATTGGAAATAAAAAGTAATAGCGCATTATAACATAGGTTAATGAAATTAATTTTTGCACATTCTTGAATAGCAAAGTAATTTACAAATGTCAGCCATGACATAAAAAAAAAAAAATTCTACTGGTGCAGTTTGGTTCCGTTCTTTTCATTGGTACATGTACCAATGCGCCCGGGTGACTTTCAAATATTTTGCTACATTGATGTCCCACCAGTAAAGCGAGTGGTATCGTAAGAAATTTTTGGTTTTAAAAGAGTTTTGCTGCACTAAATTAAAATATTTCCTCTTCTGGTGCACAATGAGGGATTTTATAATATTTTTATGTTTTAATATGAAATTGGTCATGTAGTCAAGCAAAATTGCATATCCCTGGGGCAGAAAATCAAATTTCTTGTTTTTTTTAATTTTATTTAATAGATGAGACAGAACTCAAATAGTGTTTATGAGGTATGGTACAATGCTATAAATTGTAAAATAAAAAAGAGTTTGATTTTTAAATTTTAATTTAATGTTTTAAGACTTTAGTTTATCATGTCTCCCCCATTTTTCTCATGATTTTTACTTCAAGAGTGTTTTTGACATATTTTTCAATAATTAAGTTTTGAAAGATTGGCAACAGTTCTGGAGTAAGCCATGCTTGTTTTTCATTTATTTCCTATTCTTTTGATTAGCAAAGTGATTATTATGCATTCAAAAATATTTTGAAAGCTCACTTTTATTATGGTGAGTATCTTTATTGCATCTCATGAGTGTTACCAGGATTTCTGTTTATTTTAAGTTAGTTAAAAATAAGATTTAAAATAAAAGATGATGCATATTAATTTACTAGTCCAGAGGGTTGACCCTACTTTAATATGTGCAAAATGTTTTTCTTCAAAGGAGCAATTTCATTTGAAATCTCATGAGTGTTACCTTTCAAGAATAATGCTCATGAGACAAATGCAACACCCATGAGCTTAAAGATGTTATTAAAGATATGTAATTATGAAATAAACACTTGCATCAAAATATTAATATTTTAAGCATGCAGCGCTGTGGTTAAAACCTACTAATGCAGAACGCGATGCTTGTTTGTGTAAAACACACACACATATTGAGCTGAAAGCAAAGAAGCTCAAGCAACTTGGCCAATTGAATAGCACTGACAACCCACGCACATTATGTACGTTCATAGCATGCAATAAAGCTGCTGAGTGCATGTATACTGCACTCTGCTGACTCTGCTGAGTGCATGTATAACAAGTGTGCCACTTACAAGAACAAAATCGTACCATTTTCTGATACCACCATTAACGCAGAGGAAGTAATAGTAATTAAGAATTGGGCTACTGCTAAAGAAACAGTAAAAAAAAGATGCTGATGGACATGAAATTATGAGGACAATTACAAAATCAAATAGAATCACCATAAAAGCTACAATCAAGGGACTTGAAGAAAGTTTCCAGAAGAACATGAAGGAGTTTAAGCGGCAAGGGCGCCGGCAGGATCATTTCCAGGGGGGTCTTTTTGATTACTTTTTACTTATTAACAGGATAGCCCCCCGTAGTCACATATTTTGTTTTCTTCGAGCTAAGTGGCTGCATTGAAATGCTGTTATTTTGTTTTTTGTCTTGGTAGCAAGTATTCGGCTTGTGGGGCCTGACGAGTATAGTCGATGCTTGCTACCCATTGCTTTCATTCCATCCAATTCCATTTTAATTTTCTTTTTTTACCATTGTTTGGGTTTCCATTTACTGGATATATCTAAATCTTCCTGATTTGCTTAAGATTTGGTGATCAGTGTATATATATACTACGAAAACTGCAGTAGGATATGATATATACATATATACATATACAGGGTGTTCCTGAATTCATAGGCCAAAGCTTAAGACTAAAATGGATAAAAGAAGCATTTTTTGTACAGCAGATTAACAGTGTGGGGTTAGAAAAAAAAATGTATATTGAAACGTAACTACGCACATTATTTGTGAAATAGGTTGGAGCCCTATCGTGCTGAAACTTTTTATATTTTTCATTTCCGACCAAACGTTGCAATGCAGAAAAATGCTTCTTTGTATGTATTTTAACTACCTTCAGGGACACCATGTATACATACATAAAAAAAACTTACACTATTTTGCGTTTGAAAGAAGAAGAATCTTGACTGGAAAATGTGGCATCAATACGTGAAATAAGATCATCATGGTTATTTTGTCGTAGCTTAAAAGTACAAAATCTTAACTACTGGGACTATTAAATTTCTAATTATTTAATTCACTATTGTTACTATTTCAATTTTTTTTCCCTAATTGCGGGCACATGCCGTGAGGCATTCAACACTATTAATTTAGCCTGATTAATAATACCTCAATTTATGTATACTAATAATTAATTATTTAAATTATATGCAATTTTGATAACATTGTTTTATACTTAAACATACAATTTTCCCAGAAAAACTGAAGCGAAGTGTATTTTCTCTATCATTGATGTATATAGCAAATTTTGGCTTAGGGGTCCCCGCCATATCCAGTGCTGAAAATGGTAGATGGCTGAAATGTGAAGGTCGGTAGTTCTGTCTGTAGCGGCTGTCAATCTAACGGTTTTGAGTTTTGGCCGGTTTTCTCTACATATTACGGGAATACGCATTAGAACCCCTTAAAAAGTCCTCTGCCCAAGGCAATACCCCCCCCCCTCCCCTTACGTGACAGATACCTCATGTGCAGGTTTTACTTAAGTGCACTTGGCAAGGACATCTGCTTATTAAAATAGAGTCCAAGTTTCGAAAGTGACGTAGTGATGCCTTCACTTAATATTTGAAATATCACCATGTTAAAAAACTTAAAATACAAATTTTCATCTAATAGATTTTAAGTTTCAATCTCTGAAGAATTAACTCTATAATGTTAAAAAGAAATGTTAAATTTTAAATGTTAAGTCCTAAAATAATTGCATTTAATAGTATTCACATTCGAATCTCGATAGTTCGAGTCTCGAATACCTGAGTTAGTGAAAAAATCAGTTTAGCTCCCAAATAATGACTAACATATATAAAACAGGCAATTTTTTTTTATTGCAGGACAGAAATTCATATACTTTTGCACCCGGAAGACCCATCAAAAATCCCTCTCCCAAAGAAAGTGGATGTATTTTTTCTGTAGATGTCCTCATAGACATTTCTGTGCAGGGTTGACATGCTGCTTTGGCAATGGCGCAATACTGCTACGGAAACGAGTCAACGTGTCAATACAAAACAAATCACTATTATTTTCCTCTATTCTTAACCTGCTCTAATCAGTAATGTGATAATATGTAACTACATTGTTCATTTAAATATGCCCTCAAATCACAAAAATTGCTTTATTTCCATTTATCTGTTTATTAATTTAATGATTTCGATAGTTCGAGACAAGCTCGGTCCCGTCAACCGCGAATATTATTGGGACTATTTCAATTTTTTTTTTCCTAATTGCGGGCACATGCCGTGAGACATTCAACACTACCACGACCGTAAGCGTTGGTCAATAAATACATTATGAGGGTTCATGTGCGTGCGCCAACATTTTCCCAAAATAAAAATGTGGATGACTTCTCAAAGGTTTAAAATTTATGTACAATGATAGAAAATATTAAGCCATAAACACAGGTCTAAACAGCTAGTTTAATGCGATAGTTACACGTAGAATTCAAAATATCACACACACATTCAGGATTCTTCTTTTTTAACTTTCCTAAGGGAAAAACAAATTACTTATATTTTCAGGTTATTTATACTTTTTTCAAACTCCAGGGGGGTGCAAGTGCACCCCCTTGCACCCCCCTCCCGGCGCCCATGTTAAGCGGCATTTGTTTAACATAAAGAATCAGGACAGAGAATTCAAGTCCTGTAAAGAAAATTTGGAGAAGAATGAAGTAGCCATTCTTTTGTATTTTTCTGAAAATTATTCCTGCAAATTAGCCAAAGAAATCCAATCCTATCACTTTGGTGGGTCTCGCAACCAAGCAACTCTACATACGGGAGTTCTCTATGTAGCCCAAAAATCTGTGTCATTTACAACTATATCAGAATCTCCTGTTCACAGCCGAGCAGCAATATGGACACATTTGTATCCCTTATTTAAATTTCTAAAAGAGATGTTCTCTCAAGTGAATAAATACTATCCACTTTTTCTCTGACGGACCATCGATTCAGTATCGCTCAAAAAAACTTTTTCAACTATTTTTTTATCTCAATTTTGTTGCAGGTACATGGTCTTTCTTTGAATCTCCCCATGGGTAAGAAGCAGCTGATGGCGTTGGTGGGGCACTCAAGAGGAAAGCTAATGATTATGTAGCATGTGGAAAAGATATTCCAGATACAAGAGCATTGATCAGGCATCAGTGATCTCATGCAGAGATCTTTCAAAATTATGTCGTTTACCAGGTATGTTTACCATAGTAAGCAGTCGTTTTATGTTGGATTTTGCTGTATAGGCCCACACAAAGGCAGCATATGTGGCAATTGGGCGTACAATAGACTTGTACATTAGGACTTAGTTGTTGGTACTGAGTTTCCGCGTACAGATGAGATTAGAGAGACTTTTGAAAGCCGCATCCATCTTGCCCCTGGTTTTAGGGATGTGCTCCTTCCAGGTCAAGTTCTTGTCAATTTCGATGTCCAGATATGCAGCTCTCTCGACCCATTCTGCGACGGTGTTGTTAATTTGGATTCTAGAAGATAGAAATTTCCTTCCGACAGACAGAGCAGTGCATTTACTGGGATTTAACTGGATCTTCCAATTAAGAAGCCAGCGTTCGAGTTTATCGATGTGTGTTTGTAGGTTCTTATGCAGAGTACGAGGGGTTTTGGCCCTGCCAATAATGGCCGTATCATCTGCATAGAGGGCTAATTCAGTCGTGTTGTGCCTAGGAACGTCGAAGTATATACAGGCTATACAGGACATACAGGCTACATAGAGTAGGTCCTAAAATTGAGACTTGTGGTACACCACTTAGGATTGGTTGGTAGTCGGAGATACCTCCATCAACACGTACAGCAAAGCCGCGGTTAGACAAATAATTATTTACAAAATGTACAAGCGTGTCTGTCATGCCCATACGAAACAGTTTGTAAATGAGTCCGACATGCCAGACTTTGTCGAACGCCTTTGAAATGTCGAATAGGATCATCGCAACACTGTCCTTTGCTTGTACAGTCTCAGTGAGGTGTTCAATAACTGTAAGGAGTTGGTGGACAGTGCTGTGTTTGCACCTGAACCCGAATTGTTCAGGGATCATTATGTTATTACTTTGTAGAAAGGCATCCATACGATGCAGGATTACTCGTTCCATTACCTTGCCCAGTCCACAAAGAAGACTGATGGGGCGGTAGGAACAGGGGTGGAAAGTAATGAAATTTAATGATGGCATTAGAGAGAGAGAGAGAGAGAGAGAGAGAGAGAGAGAGAGAGAGAGAGAGAGAGCAATACTCGTGAGGCGGAGTATGCATGGTGCAGGGAGATTTTGTATAACCCTGTTAGAAATATCGTCATGCCCCGGACATTTTTTGCTTTTAAGTTTGACAATTATTTCAGTGATCTCTGTTGGGAAGACTCCATCAATGGGGGTAACAGGTTAGGCACGTAAGCGCTCTTCCACTTCCTCTTCGATCACAGTTTACTTTCACAAAGTATATCAATTTTAAATTTGAGGTGAATTTTTTTCACTCATAAAAATTTTTAATGATTTTAAATAAAAAATTAATTTTCGACAAAAGACAATTTATGACCATTACTAATTGTATAATATGATACAGAAGTAGATCACAATGAATTATTTTGCATCAGAAAGGTATTTTAATTTTGATCTTTAATTTAAGGTATGTTCTAAAATTTGTAGAATTCACCAGAAATTTTAAATAGTTTTAATTTTGAAAATACAACTTGATGACGTCATTTAAGAGGCTATAGTGATGACGTCAAAGCTTCAGTTGTCGGGCCTTCTCTATCTAGAAGGTGTAGCTACTGCCCCTTCACTGCCAAACGTGTCCCTCCACATTTTGAAGCTCGAAAGTAACAATTTAATAAAAAAATGATCGAGGGAAGCCCAATGCACAAACAGAGAAAAGAAAAGTACGAGCTCGGAAGAGTTCGCCTCTGAAAGTCATTTAATTAATAATGTCGTTAAAAGCCAATACAGCCCAATTTTACAATAAAAAAAATCAGCTTTAGCCCCCCCCCCCACACACACACTTTTTTGGGACAACAGTCGCCTACGGTAAGACGATAGTTAACCCTTTAACGCGCGGTGTCCTCGCTGTGAGGACACAACTCTGACATTTTGGCTGTTCTGATTCACGAAGAATACATTTCATTTCAATTAAATACTCAAGGAGGACATCTAGATAGACTGTCCAATGTCGAAAAAGTGCAGCCGTTGCCATCGTACGATTTTAGCTACCAGCAAGATGGCGTCGATCGAACCGCCCAGTGTGTGCCACAGAGCTAAAGAACATTTTTGATACAGCTGTCTGTGCGTCACAGCCAGCTGTGTCAAAAATCTGGCTTGTAGTTTAAAAAAATGCAGAATCCAAGATGTTCAGTTTAAATATTTAAATTCTCCATGCTTCAGCAGTAAAAAATGACTTATTTTTTACCGCGTGAAAAATGTCTCGCCATGTAAACTCGAGAAACTGTTTCGAATCGCAAAAATTGCGAATATTTCATAAATCACGTATATTTTTAGTGAGAATTTATGAATCTTACGCAATTTTCAATTTATGAAGTCACATTTTCAACTGTTGTTAGAAAAAAATCACGGTTAGTTCACTTATTATTTTTAACGAATTAATATTGTAATTAACTTATGACGCCAGTGAATATATATTTTTTTCTCTATAGGTAGAACCGTTATACACGAACGTACTCTCACATTAAAGAAAAAGTAGTCCAAATGCATCTGTGTTTTGAATCCAGTTTCTTCTGGTTAACCCTTTGAAGCCCAAGCATTTTCATATCAATATAGCAGAGCAACTAGACATACTGCCCAACACTGTTAAAGTGCAGCCGTTGCCACCGAACCGTATAACTGCGCGGCTGCACAGCCAGCTGTGTTAGAAAACTTCTTTAGCTCTATGGCGTCAGATTCGATCGACCAACAAGCCGTTGGTAGTTAAATGGTTCGATGGCCACGGCTGCACTTTCTCAGCATTGGGACAAATTAACCATTTTTTTTTTTTTTTTGCAACCACCAGTGAAAGCGCTGAAATAAGGCGCAACCGCCGCGCGTCAGGAGGTTAAGTATTGTCCGTCGAAAAATACTCCCTGAAAAAACTCGGCAGACATTAATTTACAAATGGCTAATATAAGCGACCGTCGTCATTTGCATTTTTATGCGCATATTTCCTGCGAAATTCACCCCGATCCCAGCAGACAGCGTTCCAGCGCATTTGCCGGGGCATACTCAGTCATAAATATAAGCTGTCTATTGTTGAGTTCCAATATATCACGGAATTTAACGACTTCCACGCCATCCTCCCAGACATTCTCGTAAGGCTTGTTGTGAACTCCTTCTGTTCTTTTTACTCTACTCTCGACCCCCCTCTGAAAAATCTTACACGAGGGTGGGACTTATGACAGATCCCCCATTTCTTACACATCGATGGCAAGCTGACGCCATAAAATGTGCCGTTAGGCGAATGGATTTTTCCATCAGTGTCGCTATTTTGCTTGGATACTGAAGCCAGGGGGCGAAAAGGAATTTGTTCTTTTTCCTCGTTCTTATTCTTACTTTGTAATCGACAAGCATTCTAGCCCGTTCATTTCTTCGATTTTTGATGTTTATGCGTATTTGTATATAACTACGTTGTTTAGTGTCAGGCGATGTATCCGACTATTCCATTTAATCATCATTATTGTTTTTTTTTTTTTTTTTTTTTTTTTTTTTTTTTCTAATGGTTTATTGGCATTGGTCACTACTAGACCGGAAGTCTTAATTTATGCGAGGGGTGCGTTCCAAGACATATCGCGCAATTGAAAATTTCGCGTTGTGAAATGTATACGACGTTTTAAAACTTACACATACACAGTTATTTTAGACGCTTATAAACACACCTCAAACCGTTTTAAACATTTCCCTAATTATATATTTACCATATAAAGTAATAAATAAAGCCAAGTTTAGGCCGGACGGTTTAGGTGCTGTCGCCTTCCCTAATACTACGAGAAATGAAATACCCTTCGCTGATAGGCTGGCTTTTTCAGCGGCAAATCACGAAGACGATACTTACACCTCCCCCTACCCCCGCACTTCTGGTTTGCGATTCTTACTGTTGGCGAAAAATCTCGTTCTGCATCTGCGGGCGGAGGAGTCCCTGTTAGCTCCGAGATATGAAATTTGTGCGATTCTAAATAGTGCTTCAATAATACAAAATTTGATATTTTGCATGACATTAAAATGAATAAACTATTTTCTTCTGCTGAACCGTGTTTTTTTTTTTCCCTCTTTGTTCTTTACCGGATGTCACAGGCTTTTTAAGAACAGGTATATAAAATAGGAACCTCGCTCTCATATAACTTTATGCCAGTAAGGAATAAGTGTGGCGTAATATGAAACTGTTGTTTTTAATTTAAAGCGTGGAATTCCATGGGAAAAAGTTTCAATTTGTGAATCAATAGAAATATTATTGCTTAGCATGAAGATACCGACACATTCTGGTGAATATTTCATCGAAATAAACAACAAAATTTTTTGCTAATGATGTCATTTTTATACGCCAAGATAGTAAACATCGGGGATAACGAGAAGCTTTTATGATACCCCCCACGGATTAACGTTTGTCACCCACGGATGGCATCCCCCCCCCCATAGACCTAGGACCTTAATGCAGTCAATCGGCTTTAATATACAAACACAAAAATAGCATAGTATATGCTGTTTCGCATCATAATAAAGTTGTAATTTCGGTAGATGCAAAATTTGGGATATTGCTTAACCCTTTGAGGCGCAGGAGTTTCTTGTTTCTACATTAATTAGAAGACTAATTGGACAGATTTCCCAACGCTGATGAAGTCCCGCAGCTGCCAAAGATCCATTTTACTACCAATCCACTTAGTGTCACGCAGCTTAAGTTTCCTGACATACCTAGCTGTGTGGCCGCGTAGAAGTTGCTAACGAAATTCAGCATTAGCTATCGCACCTTGATTGAAATTTTACTGTTACAATTTTCTGGTGTTTTAAAGTTTATTTTGCGATATCGGATTTATTACGAAATGCAGTTGCAGCCATTAAGACAATTGAAATGCCTCTTTTTTTTGCAACTAACGCTTCTGGAGATTTTTTCTTCACACACCTAACAAATAACATCGATTTTGAATAATTTTTGTTAAGACGTCGGATTTTTATTTATTTTTTTTTTTTTTGACAGAGAGTTGAAAATAGTTATAGTCAAGAATATACTAAATATTAATTATCCATGATCAACGCTCAGTGAAACGGTAAAAGTAGTTGAGGGCGTAATACTGCGAGTTTGATTGTTGTTGTTGTTGTTGTTTTTAAAGGGGCGGTCTCTTGACCATCAGTCATTCGCCAGTACTAAACTCTTAAGTACTGGTCTCTTTATAATGGAGGCACCTACCTTAGTACCACAACTAATTAAAAAAAGTTAGTAGCCCCGTGATCAAGGCGTTGGACTCGTAACCGGAAGATTGCGGATTCGGGTTCGATACAGATGTACCACTAAAGACCGCCGTGTACACGCATTGAACGTTCACGTTAAATTAGGGTTTCCGAAAATCCTGTCGGCAGTCGCCAGCAGTTTCCGAGGGGTACCAATATACAGAAGTCCCCCACCTTCTAATGAGAAATCAGATTTTGGCGGGAAACTCCGGGCAGGACGAATGTAGCTCTAAACGACTCATTCAGTGACGTGAGCTGTCTTCTCCTGGAAAACACACACAAATTCAAGAAACGTTCACAGAACGTTCAAAGTCGTTCAAAGAACTTCACTTGAACGTTTTTTCAAATAGTTCACTCATGCCACTGGGATAATAGTTGGACCAGCGTTGCGTCCTATGAAGGGAAGCAGAAATGACACTCAAGCTCATTCCGGGAATCGAACCCGGACCCACAGTGCAGTAGAATTATTCTCTAGCCACTGTCAACTCGGACGGTCCGGGAGTCAATCCCGGACAAACAGTGTAGTAGAATGGTTCTCTAGCCACTATACAACTTGGACGGTCCGGGAGTCGAACTCGGACCCACAGTGTAGTAGAATGGTTCTCTAGCCACTATACAACTCGGACGGAGTGGTTTTCTTGTTTATTTTACCATTTACTCTCATACTCTTTCTTAGGTCGTTACAGTTTTGTTGCAGAGATTTCTGCACTGGGTATAATAAAAGTATATAATTAGTTAACTACACTAAATTTATGAAACTCTAACATATCATAACTCTGAGGGCATTTTTCAATCTGTAATCATTTTTTTATAGGTTGATACATCGCTCATTTGAATACTCTTCACAAAATTTGTACAATTACTACATACCTAAATAAAAAAAGCAAAACTGGCTTTATAGTTTTCTGAGAGATTAATATGGGGACTTTTTTATATACATGACTTAAAAAAAACTGTATTATAACCTCCAAAAACTCGGTACCCCTTTTCAACCAATTTGACCAATGCTGGTCCAACTATTCAAAGGACAACTGGCAAAGTTGAAAATCTAAAACACATCCGTTGAATTAGGGTATCTTTCTTGTACTGTCAACACTCTAATAAATTTTAGACCACCATAATTTCTGTAAAGCGAAATTTATTCAGATTTTAAGTTTAATATTACCGATTACTAAGGTTGATTAAAATAGTCTGTTGCTTAACCCTGGGTAACGGAGATATCTCAACTTGCCGGATGTTTGAAAATGCTGGATTCACAGTTGTGTAATCTCTCTATTCTAAAATAAAGTAAGGGCCGCTGTCAAAAGCTGGTTCGCCTATCTTCTCCTAAACCGTGGGGATTTGAGTTTCGACTAAGGTGCCCACAGATTCGAAAAATTCCGAGGAACCTGCTAAGCTAACTTAAATTTCTAAAATCGAATTATTTTAGAAGATATTAATAAAAAACTGAAAAAATAAACAGAATGGTTGCCAGATTTGGCATAAAATCATTCATTCCTTTGCAACAAAGCGTTTCCAAGTATCTAGAATCGCGTGAAATTTATACAAACATAAGTTAGAATTACGCCCATTTTACGCCAAAATAAAAACTATATGAAATAAGTAACTCAAAATATGTTACACAAAGAGTTGACAATTTTCAAATAGTAAGTTCGCTTAGACAACAGGAGTTTAGAATTAGCGATTATTCGTTTTTCCAAAACAGAATAACTAATATCTTGAAAATGAAAAATAATTAAAATGCAGATTATTTTAAAGCCGGTTCGGTCCGGCTGGATTATTTGCTACCAGTAGAATTATTTGGCGGCGTTAACTATGCCATTATAGCAATAGTAGACTTTGGATATTTGCTAGCGCGAGGAGATGGTATATAATTCGTGGTGCTAAGTACGCCAATCTGCAAACGATTATGTAAATGAAAATATGGATAACTGTTTTCCGGTAACCTTAAATGAACAGTAATTATAGGTTGTGAGCATGTGTAAATCGCCAAATAATAAAAAGTCGCCATTGGTGGCAAGCTATCCTATCTGTTCCGTAGCTTTTATTAACTTTACATGTACGCAAGTCGCCAAATAATGAAAAATCGCCATGAGTGGCAAATTCGCAAGGTGTCCAATAGGTTTTACATTATTAAAAATACAGCTGAAACAGATGTTCAGATTTTATTACGCTTTAGTACCTAATTAATATAACTTTTGAATGGCAACATTAAATATCATTGTGTTTCTGAGGAGTGCAAATAATTTTTCCAGCGATTATAAGCTGAGTCCGCACTCCAGGTGGAGTATAGCTCAGGACCCGTACAACACGGATTCCCATAACAAAATATCTTCCGTGTTATGAGGGGGAGGGGGGTCTAGTGTGAAATTTAAATTTTTATGTACCAATGAACATGCAAGAACCAAGCAATGTGTAGCTCAGTAGCATTCTATCTGATCCAATCTTCGGGTTTTGTCTGTTGAAATTATGTCTTTTTTACGAATAGGCCTTATTAGGGGCCGAATGCCTCATACGAAAAGCGAGCGTAGCGAGTCTGGGGGCCTTGGCCCCTAGTAATTAATATTTTTGATAGGAACGCCTTAGAACAAATAAAAATCGAAAACTGCTGTATAATCAATGCTTTTTTCCAAGATGCTTCATTACTAGTATAGGTTTAATTGTATTAAAAGTGAGTGTTTCAGAGACTTTCTTTTCTCTAGGGTAATTGCGCCCTTTTTAACTGACCAAAAGTTTAATTATTTGTTTAAAGCAGAATTTTAATGAGTAGAAGTTTGATTTCTTGAATAACAAAGAATTTTGAAATAAGCTGTCCTTAAAAACTTTCTTACGGTATGCATTAAAAACATAGTTTTAAGCATATTTTTGCGCCTATTGGAAAGCTTGTTTACCTAGAAAAAGAAATGCATATTTATATATAAATTCATACAAGGTTTATTTCATATTTTTATTCTTTCCTTCAGCAAGTAACAAATAAAACTTTCTCTGCAGCAATTTTTTGTTCTCTTCCAAATAGGTTGCGGTCGCTAATTCCAAGCATAAAGAAAAGTTGTAGAAAATCTCATCAAAGAGTGTCCTCGCAGAGCTCTCTTCCTAGACAATGCGCATTTCTTTAAAAGCAAGATGATGCCTCCCCAGGAACAGGACTCATCTAACAGGAAATCTAAAGTCTGTAATAAATGGAGCGGAGAATCTTGCATAAGACTTCAAAAGGGTTGTCATTTTTAGATGCGAAGTATGTTTGTAATATGTAATGTAAGTGCGTGGTGAAGATTTGCTACTTCTAAGCTTCTGCATAAACACGCTTCCATTTTTCACTTTCAGGTTCAGTCGGGATTTCGCAAATCTTCTTCTTTTTTTTTTAACATTGTTGTTCATAAATATGGATATTTGTGTAGGAGAAAATGCTGGTAAAGAAGGAACCAGATTCTGAGAAAAAGATTGTCATTTTTGTTTTATGGTTAGTTTTATTTCTGCTTTTGTGCTCATTTATTAGTTAACTGTCGATTATGCCCCTTGTTATGCGTATATGTTTATTTGAAACGAAATTAGCGAGAATTCATGTTAGATAAGTTTAAGGAATTACTTAATTCTGAAATATGAAAATGTCACATTTTTAATAGTTAACGAGAAATTCGCACTGTGTTGCTTCCTTCCAAAACTAAATTAATGAAATAATTATCAGTTGCATAATCGTTTGGACAAAAGGTGTATACAAGTACCGATATGGTGAAGCAAACTTTGAGGACAGTTCACTGTTGCCCTTTTGCAACGATGAAAAGGAATTAGTCTAATCATTTTTTTTTTCAATGCAGCAGGCGATTACAGACATTATCCTTACGCCGAAGTCTAATCATCGGTACAACATTAGAAATAAGACGGGGAGGACCCCCACTCCCCGTCTTGGAAAAGTTCTGCGGATCTTACAAGCAGTTTTAACAATGGTGTTCAGCGATATATATTCGACAATGGGTGGTCTCCAAATAGTCTATGGGTGGTCTACCCTGTTTATAACACGGGAGGGACACGTGCCCTGAGCATACATGCAGATATAGTCCGAAAAATGGAGTTTAGAGCGTTTTTAAGGGGCACAAAAATTGAGCCAGATTTGGGGCCACAAAATTTGAAAACTGCCCTGGGCACAAAAGTGTGTCAGGCCCTATCTCCAAGTAGTGTTAACGATGAAACATATTGTAAATTTTGATCATGAACAATTCTAATTAGAGCAAATATGCTCCGAATGTTTCTTTCAAGGCTTTAAGACATATAATATGATATTTGTTTAGTTTTATAAACAATAAATGAAAATGTTTTTCCTATGAAAACTGGAGTTCATTGTGCAGTATGTTACCAGTCAGGAGGGTAAGTATCATTGCAATAGATTTATATTACAGAAGTTACACCGCTGACCGACCCGGAAACAAAGCAAATTAGTTACTTAACTGTTGCAATGCGACGTTAAAATCATCGTTCTAGCTCTACTACCCTTCGTAACTACAGTAGACTCGCGCTGCAACGCGATCTGACTTAAGCGAATTGGATATTACGCGAATTTTTCACAAGTACGTATATGAGAGCTAGCGCTCACAACTCTTCACAAGCGATACTAGCTTTTTCGCTAATAGTAAGAAGAAACGCCAGCAGAAGCATGGGTACAATATTATTCTGTACAGTACAGAACAGCTATAATTATCAGAGTAGTGTGTCTTACTTCATAGTTCTTATTATTATTACAGTACAGCATACACAGTAATAATTATTACTGTACAGTACAAGAGTATTAAAGTGCTGCACTTTATATTATTATTGCTGCATATTGTACGTAGAGTACCGTACTTCATGTCTCTCTCTATATATAATAAATTTTGTGCATTTATAATATTTTTTTTCAATAGGCTGGCACTTGCCGATTAGGCATGATCCAGTACCACTGCCCGAACGTTTTTTGGCCCCTTTATTATGAGAGCACCCAGTGAGCGGCAGTATTATCCCCTATGAAGGGACGGACAAGTTAACATCCCTGCCCAAGCCGGAATTCGAACCCGGACCAAGGCGTGAAAGAATAGTTTTTCACTACACCATCTGGGAGGCGCATTGACAATACTGTACAGTACTGTGCAATATTATGCTACCTTTTTCAATACATTGTCTATTCATTACTTTATGTGAGAAATGGCAATAAATACACTAACTGCTTAAAATAGTTTGAGGGGTGTTTACAGATATCTAAAATAATTGTGTATGTGTTTAAAAAAGTCTGTTAAACACCCTATTTCACAACACAAATTTTCACTCACGCGAGGAGATCTTGAGCTCATCCCTCGTGTAAATCAATTTCTACTGTACTCACATTAATCGTAAAGGATATAAATAACACTGCGCTGCACGAAAATCGCCCACGACATTATTCCTGCAAATTCTTACGTAAAATGACTTCCTGAATCCAAAAATGACCCCCATTTTTGTGTATCACCTACCGTTGTTTTCGTATCCACCCTCATTTTCAACAGCATTCGTCAATTGTTTAGTCATGAATTTGATTTGGAAGAGGGTAAAAGATTATTTTAACAGTTAAATGCCCTTTGAAGGGCTACAGAGGGGAAAAGTTCTAAAACATGAACATTTGTAGCAAAAGGGGAGATTTGGGGAGGATTTGCAACCTTAAATTTAAAAAAAATCGATTGAAAGAATCTGGGTTTCTTTTATTGCAATTTTTTCTTGCACTAAATTTTCTATGTTCTAACACTTCCAGCTCTTTCTCCCGTTTTTTTCGTTCTAACACTCCAAATCTATAGCAAGAATTTTGGCAAAACATTTGTGAAGGGAAGCAGACCGATCCTGAAGCCAACGTTGCCGCTCTGAATAAATCCCGCACTATTTTTCGGAAGATGAAGATTTACTGTTCTACACTAATTTAAATGAATTGATGATAGAACTGAAGATGCCATGCGAAATGCTGACTGTTTATAGACTCATCAAAGATAAGCTTGAAAGTTTTCCTATTGGCCATTGGAAACGATTTACCATCTGTCCCGATTTCAGACTCTGGATATGAAGGAGATGTACGGAAACATCAGCCGAGAATCCTTGATAAAATCTATTATTATGATTATAATTAGCAACTTCGCGCTGACTTAAAAGTTGCTGATTTTCTCATGGGCTTGTAAACAGGCTTTACAAAATACTGCTGCTTCTCATTCAGCTGGGACAGCTGATCCCGAGACAATCATTACATCGTATGGAACTGGCCTCTCTAAGAAACTCATACTCCTAGTCAAAAAAATGTTATTCACGATCCACTGGTCCCAAAGGAAAATATTTACTTGCGGCCTTTACACATGAAATTCGGATTGATCAAGCAATTTGTGAAAGCGGGTGATGGATTTAACTTTTTGAAAACGAAATTTCCTCGTCTAGTGAGGCTAAAATCAAGAAAGGAATTTTTGTGGACCCGCAAATTAGACAACTTGTTAACGATTCAACGTGTATAAAACACCTGAATCGCAAAGAAAAACGAGCATGGCTTGCAAAATACGTGTGCGTGAACTTATTGGGTAAAAAAAAGTGATGATTATGCCATTCATGTAGAGGAGTTACTGTCAGCGTACAAAACATTAAATGCAACATGTCGCTTAACATGCATTATCTTCACACACATCTGGACTGTTTCCCCGAAAATTTAGAAATTTCAGATGAACAGGGAGAACGGTTTCATCAAGACATTGCTGAGTTTGAGAAGAGATTTTTTAAGGGAGTTGAAATGCGGTCATGGTTTCCTCTGTGATTCTTAATCCTTGTGATGTACACTATCTCCTAAAATGTTGTGCGGGCACTTTAGAAACACCCTACAAATGTAGGTTAGATTTATTTTCCACAAAAATAGTAAATGCAATTTTAAAAATACCAAATTTAAAAAAATATATATATATATATATATACAGATTTCTAATGTTTTATAAGTGCTTAAGTGATGTTAATTTCGCTTCGCAGATACATAACCTTGCGTACATTAATACCTATCTAAGGGAACCTTTGAAATACTCAATAAATATTTCGAAATAAATTAGAATGTGTTCATAATCTGCAAAAATTTTGCAAGAAATGTTAGACCATTTAGGTAAATGTCACTGTCTTATTATTTAAAGATCCCTAACACCATAAAATACACTATATTAAGGTGAAAAATCTCTGTATGTTAGTAAAACTCTACAACTTTCAATGTAGAACAGAACAGTATAACAACAATTTTTCATTTTGTGATGTTATGATTCAAATTTTAATGCAAATATTTTAATAGTTGTAATAAGGCACGATTAAAGTTCAATTGATTAAAACATCATCGGGTAAATTATGAATAGAAAATTTCTTGATGGTAAGTAAATCACAAGTGGGGTACTACCCGGGGGGGGGGGATACCATTATTTGTAGAATTATTTCATGAATAAACGTCTTCACACGAACGTAATTTATCTCCGGTAGATAGTAAATGGAAAACAAAATTGTCACCTCATAGAAATTATCACTCTTAGATTACAGGTAAGTACACTTATAAAAAAAGGAAAACATTTGGTAGTCAAAGGAAAAAAATGCTAACAATCACTGTTTATTTTGTTATTTAATAAATAACGTACTAGGACATAAGTACTTATACAAATATTGTTAAAAGTTTAATTTTAATAAAATATTTAGAAATTTTAGATTGTTTCACTCTTTTTCTCTCCCCGAGATAACTTCTTGGTCGACTTTATTTTTTTATCTTTATTTTTTGTATTTGACTAAAGAGCATTTATCCCGATATCCCATATGCATTCTGAATTTGCCACAGTAAAATCTATTTTCTTTAAAAATCGCTATTTGGGTTTTCCCGTAAGCAAAAGTAACCCGCAACTTCACCGAATTCCTTTTTTCATGTGACTCGATGACATAAATAGAGATTATAGAGGGTTTTGTGGTCTCTTTTAGAGGATTTGTTAACATTAACTAGGCAGGATAAAAAATCGGTTCCTTGAAAAATTGGTTGTTCGCGGAGGGAGTCACTTAATAGAGGTGGTCGCTGATAGAAGTTTTACTGTGCATTGAAAAAAAAAAACTATCACTTTCAAACATATAGCTTGAACTTCCGAATTTTTTAAAAGCGTCACATATGCGTATTTAGAATAAAAAAATTCAAAATTTTTGTCTGTGAAATAAATTACGATGAATAAAATTCAGACTTGTGTAAAAATAATTTGAAAATTACCACAACCAGAAATTTCAAGAAGGTATTTTTTATTAAAAAAAAATTACTTTTAATTCCCAAACAATTCGCCTTCCAGCCTTTTCAAAATCAAGTACACCTGTCCTTACGGCTTAAGTAAGATGACAGACATGTAGCAAGTGTTGCACTTAGTAGGTGGGTTGAACCAACACCTCCTAGATGAAGAAAGCCTAACAACTCCTACGTCACCAAACTTTGACGTCATCGTTTGGCCTACACTTAAAAGTTTTATTTTCACAAAATAAAAGTATACAAAGTTTCTGGTGAATTTACTCATGAATAACAATGTTTTAATAATTTGAGATAAAAAATATAGTTTTATGAAAAATGGCAGTTTTTAGATATGACTAATTAGATAATATGATAAGGAAATAGACCGGAATGAATAATTTTGTATGAGAAAGGTATTTTAATTTTAATCTTTTATTTAAGCTATTTTCTAATATTTGTAGCATCCACCAGAAATTTGAAATAGTTTTACTTTGTGAAAGTAAAACTGTGATAACGTCATCACTTGAAGGCCTAATGATGACGTCAAAGTTTCAGTTGTTAGGCTGTCTATGTGCAGGAGGTGTTGGTTGAACGGAGGGAAGTACAGTTGAGCGAGCTGATCGCTCAAAGTATAAACATTTGGTAGTCATAAAAAAAAAAAAAATACTGTTTATTTTGTTATTTAAGAAATTGCATTCTATCATATAAGTAGTCATTCAAATGTTTTTTAAGTTTTAATTTTAATGAAGTATTTCGAAATTTCAGATTGTTTCGTTTTTTTTTTTTTTTTTTTTTTTTTTTTCCACTCCCCGAGATAACTTCTCGCTCTACTTTATTTTTTGTATCTGACAAATGAGCATTTAACCTGATATTCCATATGCATTCTGAAATCGACACAGTAAAATCTGGAGGGTGTGGTCTCTTCTGGAGGATTTTTTATCATTAAGTAGACAGGGAATAATTGGTGCCTTCAAACAGTGGTCGTTCGAGGAGGGGGGGGTCGCTAATTAGAAGTGGTCGATCATAGAGGTTTCTCTGTATTTTAAAAATGTAGCAAAAACTTTCAATAACTTGGTTTTCACTTGGTAAGGGCACCAAAACTGTCAAAATAATAGCAATTCTTGCAAAATGTAGTAATGATAGCTTAAACCTAATGATCTGCAGTGCGTAAACATAGCTGACTGGATGTGGCTGGCCACGGCTTTTAATCTGATCCGCGGAACAAAGCGAAACCTTGTATAAAACTCATGTAAACCATTCAAAATCCCTTAAAAATGCTAATTAAACGACCCGCGACTTCGCTAACATCCTGAAGTTTTACTCGCGACTCTTCAAAGGTTGCCCATACCTCTTTTACCGTATAAAAATTCAAAAACTTAAAACTTTCAAATTACTAGTTATTGTACTTTAAAATAAAATGAAATGTTAAGCCAGTATTGCTTTGATACTAATAAGATTACTGGAGGACACTCATTTTTTTGCGATAGAGTACTATCAATTTCAGACCCAAATTTTTTTCTGCGCGGCAAAAAAGTGAATTACTTTTCAAGGATTGGCAGGGTAGCAAAACGATTCTCGCCAAAATATAAGTCACAGATTGCCAAACCCTGCTGTTTATTTAATGAGAATATATTAATTATTATATATCAAGGTGTTTATATTACTGTAAATAAAGGTGAAAAATCTTTAGAATATGTCTACAAAGATTGTAAAACTGCTTTAGTAGGCGATTTTAATATAGATTTGAATTCCAAAGAAGTATTTTATGAAACAAGGAAGACAAGTAGGGCAGACACATAGATTATGATACACTTTCCAAAGCAATGGAACAAGGAAGACAAAGAGGCGGATTATGCTACGCTTTTAATATATGGCATTTTAGTGTTATCTAAAACACAAAAAAGTTTCAGATTTATTAACTTTAAGAATTAGGGATTATTATTGTTTATGTCTCTCTACGGTTATTATTATTTTTAGAGTTTCAATTTTATTTATCGTAGTTTGGTTGCTTGTTTTCTTAGGTAATAAATTATATTGAAGAGCAATTTCTGAAAAGAAGATGTGAATTCAATAATTAGAATTTTAAAATACCCTTGGAAATCTAAATTCATTTAAGTGAAATGGTTGATGCATTAATTTTATTTTTGAGTGGTACAACAAAAACAATGCAGACGGAATCCTTCACCGTGAATGAATAGGTTAAAATTAAACTTTTACTTCGAAAAAAAATAAGAGCTGCTCTAACCGCCTATCTTATTTCTACTACCAGGCAGAAAAGCCGAACAGAGAATTTGAATTTTCAAAGTATGCCCCAAAGCACTTTGCTTTCTCTAGAACATAGAACGGCAGCCTTTATTTTAATAAGTAATTCTTGTTTGTGGATGTACAGAATTTTTATTGCTTCTGTATAAACAAACGGTGTGTTGGAGTATAAAAAAGTTTAGTGTTTTCCTCGTATTCTTCAGTTTTACTTAGCAGATTTGCATACATTTCATTTTTTTTTTCTTATATTAGGCTTGAATGAAATGTTTTAAGTTCAATGATAATGCTAAATGAATTTTAAAGGTTAACTGCAGTGACGGAGAGTTTTTAAATATACTTCAAGGGGGGTTCTTTCTTCAATCTTAGCGAGCATTTAATATGCTCGTTCTGTTATTCGTGAACTAACCGTAAAAGTTAGCCAATATAATGTTTTTTCAGTTGAGAGCAATGGTGGCGGTGTCCAATTTCTATATTGATTTGATAAGCTATAGCCTACGGTGGCTAATTTTTGATGGCTGGTAGAATAGGGGAGCTTTTTTCAGCTTATAGGAGAGAAAATAGAAAATGCATTTCCGTTAGGTGTTTTTAAAAATTAGCGGGACAAACTTCTAGGAGGTGTAGGATACACTTAGTTTACTGGAAATCACATAACATTGAAGGTTTGGTAACGCAATCCTAAGGAGGTAGTGGGATTATAAGGAGCTGTTGCAAGAAAAATCCGTCAGACACACAAATTTGCCAAGTTTGGCTTTTTTATTAAATAACCACCAATATCTCGAAGTAGGAAATATAATTTTAAAATATAAGATAAAGGGTGGGCGTAAGAACTCTGAATATCAGCTTTGAAGAAATACCAGGGGAGAGGCAGAACGATAAATAACTTTCGTGGATGGTTCTACCTAACAAAAGGCATACAGGTTTAAATAGATATTTCATGTAACAAGAACTCTTAAAAAGTGCTACTGTTGGAATTTAAAATTGAAACAAATTTTGGACAGAAACAGTTAAAATGACACTTCCTTCTTAAATAAAATATATTGGAAATATCAGTGTCCAAACTTCTATGGTAAGCATATAAAATAATCTGATATATTCAAAATCAGCTATTAATTTATGAGTTTTTAATAATATTGTAACCAAAAATGGTGTGTTTTTGCGGTTGTTCTGAAATGTTTCGAAAATGATATACATTTCAGAAGTGCTGACCAGATTGTATGGTGGATAAAGCACCATACTACTGTTTCAGGTTCAACTCCTGGCGGTCGGAGTTCGATCCCCGACTGGGCGTGGTTGTCATTGTGTCCGTCTCTTTATAGTGGCGACGATGGTCTACCTACTAGGTGCCCCCGTAATAAAGAGACCAAACTCCGGCTTTAGTAGTGGCCAATGCCTCCAGTGGCAGAGGCTCGCCATTGGTGAGAAAGAAAAAAAAAATCAAAATTTGTAGAGTGTTAAACTCTGCTTAAAATGAGAACCCATTGGATATACTTTGTTCCATAAGAAAGGATAAATAAAGCTTTGAATAATAACACACATGAAAGATGTTTGATACTTTATTCCACCTTCAATCGCAGCACGGACTTCCTTTAACGAGAGGGCTGTGTTATGGACGTAATCTCAATGTTCAAAGACGCAATCTTTAAGTTGAGAATTATAAATTTATGGACTTCCTGTTATTGGAAAGTTATTGCATTATAATTATGTTATTGTATATCCGTTTTTTATTGTATTTATAACGGGTCTTTTAATAATTCGAAATTAAAAAATAAAAAACCTAAATTTTTTTTAAAATTTTATTTATTTCAAGCTTAATATCGATATTCATAAGTCTGCTGTAATTTGTTTAATCGGGCGATCATGAAAATGATAAGGTTACACCTACATGAGAAAATTTCACAAAAATCAATTGAAGTAGGCGGTTACAATAATTCTAACCGCCCACGAAGAAGCGTTTATGGAGTGATTCCGGGTGAGGTATGCTGCTTAAGACTTTTATTTCTAATTTGCTTCAGCCATATAGCAGAAGTAGAAATTCTACGGATCCCGCGCCTCTGGGGACCCCGCACCCTTAGCTTGAAAATTTTCGTTTCCTCGCCCTCACCAATGTCTCTCACTCTGTTATTTTAAGCAAAAGATAAAATATGTAATATTTTATTTTCGTGAAAACAATTTCTGCAGCTGTGATTCTGTTAGTGAACTGTAATATATATTGTGCACTAAGGCAAAACTCATTGAGAGAATTTTTATAAATTTAGTGTGGCTGTTGCATGCCTGCATTAGCTAATCAGCCAGAGGCGTGGCTAGAATTTTCAGCGCCAGGGGACAACTGAAGATTTTGCGCCCCCTCCGATTTGCCAAAATGCAATGGAAAAGGTTTTGATATGCAATTTGGCAGTCCTAGGGAGTGAGGCCAGGGGACATATGCTCCTTCTTACTTCCCTCTAGCTTCGCCACTGTAATCAAATGATCATTTGCCAGAAACTGAAAGAGTTTTCTAAAGACAGCAATAAGGGGCAACACGATAAAGCATAGTTAAAACACACTGGAACAAAAACTGCAACGCCAGAAAAAATTTCAAGGAAGGAACTGTCGAAAAGGCAGATTTTTCAAGGATTACGGAATTTTTGTATTTACGAAATGATGCGAATTTAAGCGAAATTTTCTTATAATTGCCAATAAGTGCGAAATATAAGTAATTTGTAACGCTATTTTTTGCGAAAATTTCTTATTTTTGTAAATAGGTGAAAAATATAGCTTAAAAAAGGATAATTACGTTAAAAAATCTTTTAAACGTAAACTCAAGAATTAAACAAGTTTCATATTTACGCTGTGCAAAAACTCAATGAAATTAATTAAAGAATTAGAAGATTCGAGTTACCCATTTGCTTACTATTTGTGGAGCAAATTAGAAGGCTTGAAAGCAATTCTTTAACAACAAAGTCAGGAGCTCGGACCTAAACACAATGCTAACAACTGCAGCAGAAAAGACTTTCTTTACACATGAAATTAAATACAACAAATGAAGTCTATTTTGGAAATGGTTAATTATTTTGTTTATATGTGGCTGCAAGTATGACCACCTTAAATTATACTGCCCGAATGCTTTTCAAAAATTCCTTTCTTCAGAGCACTTCCTCAAAGCTCATGGATGGGACACCAACTTTCATTGTAGCTTTTAAATTGCAATTCGCAATGCAACAAGTAGCTTTCGCAATGCAGCAAGTAGCAAAAGCAACAATGTAGCTTTTAAATTGCATAAAATTTTTATGTGTATAGAAAAGGTTTTATAAGTAATTTATGCAAATTTTACCGAAATTTCAATTTTTTTTAATGCGAAATTTCTATTTTTTATTTGCGAAAATTTCGTACCTCTATTAATCATTATCATTTTGTTGACGAAAATCGCAATTTTCGAGGAGGGGGATGTCCGAACGCCCCACGTATGGCCTTGAAAAAGTGCATGTTACAAGGAATTTGCATAAGAGGCCATCTCCATATTTAAATACGCACTAATTTTTTTTCCAATGGCAACACCTAGATTTCACTTCATATTTCAAAAATTTTCCTCAGTTTAACCCATGATACCACAATTGTTATCGAATGAATTATGAGCATCCGCAGTCCCCCACCCCATGTTAAAGTATTTTTTCATACTTTAATTCATATCTCATTTAATATCAGTATTAAGAAGCTCATTTCTATTTGTACTATTAGAACTTATTGACCCAAATAAATTCACTATTATTATTTTTTTTTATAAAACATTAATATGAATTATGAATTTTAAAATTAATATTTGAAGGAAATTATGAATAGTGAACTAAACTTCGACGAAAATAGATTGAGAAAAGAATTTTATAATGCTGTGCAAAATTTCAAATTTTCACGTTCAGTAGTACATTTTATATTAATTAAAATGTATTTTTTTATGAGTTAGGGGACGTATATCAATGTATAAATTAATACATTTGAAAGAGTTACCACTAAAATGCAAATTTATTTATAGAGGATGTTTTTAAGGCGTCAGTACAAAATATTACGGGCTAAAGTGCATAACAAGAGGATTAAAAATTACATCCGAAAACATGCCCTCAAAAGTAATTTTAACCGTTTAGAGCCAAGTGTTTTGGTTATTTTCTAACAGATGTGGGCGTGGCTTTTGAATGTTGAATTTTTAACAAAGATTTTTTATGTGCTAGTCGTTACATGAAAAGAATATGAAGTGCAATAATAATTCTTCTAATCCATGTATTTACACTCATGTCCATAAATTAAGGATAATGAAGTTCAGGCAAAGAAAGAGAAAGAAGCAAAACAAATTTGACTTATTTGTAAAGTCTATTTATTAAACAAAAAGTAAAGAGCAAAAAAGATGCTATATGTTTGACATAATTAATAAAAATTGTAAGATTTACTCCCTTGACCAAATTTCAAAAAAGAACCTATTTACAAAAAACAGTATAACATGGTTAGTAGGATGGTTAATACGGAGTATGTCTCCCGGACGATGCAATACAGGCCTGACAACGCCTAGGCATGCTGAGTATCAATGATCAATCTGATCTTGGGGAATATTACACCACTCATCAAGCAATGCACTCCGAAGTTCCGGTAGACAGGTGGGAGGGGGTTGACGGGCTGCAATTCGTCGGCCAAGCATATCCCACACATGCTCTATTGGATTCAAGTCCGGTGAGTATGCTGGCCAATGCATACGGGTGATATCCTCCGATTGAAGGCATTCATATACAATGTTTGCACGGTGAGGACGGGCGTTGTCATCCATAAACACAAATTTAGCACCCATGGCGCCCCGAAACAAACGTACATGTTGTTCCAGAATGACATCCCGATAGATGTGGCCTGTCATCGTTACACTCTGAACATGCAGGTCAGTTCTGGAACCAAGAATAATTCCTCCCCAAACGAGCCATCCTGCACCACCGTAACGGTGTCTTTCAATGGTGTTCTCTTGGTGGTAACGGGTACATGGAGCTCTCCAGATGAATGTCCGGCGAGAATCAGACTCCAAACTAAACCTGGACTCGTCGTAAAACATCACACAAGACCACTGTTGCGGTGTCCACAATGCATGCTCTCTACTCCAGGTTAATCGCAGGCGACATTGAGTTGCGGTAAGTGGAACACATCTGACAGGCCTACGAGCATATAGACCAATGTGCCCTAAGCGTCTGTACACGGTCTGCCTTGAAACTGTCGTACCGGTAGCTGAAGAGAGCTGACGAGACAGGTCTGATGCTGTACTCCGTCTGTTTCTTTTAGCAGTAACTGCCAAATAGCGGTCCTCATTCGGCGTTGTAACTCGGGGGCGACCTGTGCTGTAACGTCTACTCACATTACCATCATCTTGGAATCGTTGCCAAAGCCTGGAGATGGCACTCTGGGCGATTCCAAGTTCCTCGGATACTTCCAGCTGGGTACGTCCACATTCCAGTCGTCCGATAATTCTGCCACGTAAAACATCATCCAAATGCCTCCTTTGTGCCATAACTATGCGGTTTTTGCACTGAAAGGCTTTCACAGCGCTTGTGAACAATTTTACTTCTTTGCCACCATTCCTTATATACCCCTCTCTTACACTCCCGTCATTGTGACGTACCATCCACGCCATCTGGTGGTTTCCTGTAATTTGCATATTCTTCTTCAAGATGTGTGTGATCATTCCACAGGTGAAATTTTTATTTTAGAGATCAATTTCTGTGTGATTCTGAATTATCCTTAATTTATGGACATGAGTGTAGCTCACTGATTGTGTCAACAAGAATATTTCGTATGAAATTGTAAAATAGGCGGTGTAGTAGTCGTATCGTAGGCGGAGTTAACTCCGGCTACTTTTGACCTTTTAAAATCTTGCATATTCCAATATTTTACGTCATGTTTAATATTCTTATTACCACAATCAGTGAGCGAAATACATCGTCCAGAAACAGCATTATTTCGCTTTATATTCCTTTCATGCAACCATTAACACATAAACAATATTTGTTAAAAGTTCAACATATAAAGTCCGCGGCCACATTTGTTAAGATATTGCCAAAAACACCTGGCTTTTAAAGGGTTGAAATGCGGTCATGGTTTCCTCTGTGATTCTTAATCCTTGTGATGTACACTATCTCCTAAAATTTTGTGCGGACACTTTAGAAACACCCTACAAATGTAAGTTAGATTTATTTTCCACAAAAATAGTAAATGCAATTTTAAAAATACCAAATTTAATATATATATACATATATATATATATATATATATATATATATATTACAGATTTCTAATGTTTTATAAGTGCTTAAGTGATGTTAATTTCGCTTCGCAGATACATAACCTTGCGTACATTAATACCTATCTAAGGGAACCTTTGAAATACTCAATACATATTTCGAAATAAATTAGAATGTGTTCATAATCTGCAAAAATTTTGCAAGAAATGTTAGACCATTTAGGTAAATGTCACTGTCTTATTATTTAAAGATCCCTAACACCATAAAATACACTATATTAAGGTGAAACATCTCTGTATGTTAGTAAAACTCTACAACTTTCAATGTAGAACAGAACAGTATTACAACAATTTTTCATTTTGTGATGTTATGATTCAAATTTTAATGCAAATATTTTAATAGTTGTAATAAGGCACGATTAAAGTTCAATTGATTAAAACATCATCGGGTAAATTATGAATAGAAAATTTCTTGATGGTAAGTAAATCACAAGCGAGGTACTACCCGGGGGGGGGGATACCATTATTTGCAGAATTATTTCATGAATAAATGTTTTCACACGAACGTAACGTATCTCCGGTAGATAGTAAATGGGAAAACAAAATTGTCATTTCATAGAAATTATCACTGTTAGATTACCGGTAAGTACACTTATAAAAAAAGGAAAACATTTGGTAGTCAAGAAAAAAAAATGCTAACAAGTACTGTTTATTTTGTTATTTAAGAAATTACATACTAGGACATAAGTAATTACACAAATATTGTTAAAATTTTAATTTTAATAAAATATTTAGAAATTTTAGATTGTTTCACTCTTTTTTCTCTCCCCGCGATAACTTCTTGGTCGACTTAATTTTTTTGCATTTGACTAAAGAGCATTTATCCCGCTATTCCATATGCAGTCTGAATTTACCACAATAAAATCTATTTTCTTTAAAAATCGTTATTTGGGTTTTCGCGCAAGCAAAAGTTTGCCGCAACTTCACCGAATTTCTTTTTTCATGTGACTCGATGACATAAATAGAGATTATAGAGGGTTTTGTTGTCTCTTTTAGAGGATTTGTTAACATTAACTAGGATAAAAAATCGGTGCCTTGAAAAGTTGGTCGTTCGCGGAGGGAGTCGCTTAATAGATGTGGTCGCTGATAGAAGTTTTACTGTGCATTGAAAAAAAAACTATCACTTTCAAACATAGAGCTTGAACTCCCGAATTTTTTAAAAGTGTCACATATGCGTATTTAGAATAAAAAAAATCAAAAATTTTGTCTGTGAAAGAAATTACGATGAATAAATTTTTGAATTCTGTAAAAATAATTATAAAATTACCACAACCAGAAATTTCAAGAAAGTATTTTTATTTAAAAAAATTACTTTTGCTATCGAATACTCTGTAGAAGTCTGGGTCAAAATCAAGTAAACTTGTCCTTTCGGATGAGGTAAGATGACAGACATGTTAGGCAAGTGTAGCTGTTCGGAGGAGAGAAGTTCAGTTGAGAGAGCTGTTCGCTCAAAGTATTAATATATGGTAGACATTGGAAAAAAATTACCGGCTTTTAATCTTGTCAGCGGAACAAAGCGAAACCTTGTAAAAAAACCCATGTAGACCATTCAAAATCCCTTTTAAATGCTAATTAAACGACCCGCGACTTCGCTAACATCCTGAAGTTTGACTCGCGCGACTCTTCAAAGGTTGCTCATACTTCTTTTACCGTATAAAAATTCAAAAACTTAACACTTTCAAATTACTAGTTATTCAACTTTAAAATAAAATGAAATGTTGAGCCAGTATCACTTTGATACTAATAAGATTACTGGAGGACACTCGTTTTATTTGCGATAGAGTACTATCAATTTCAGACCCGGATTTTTGTCTGCGCGGCAAAAAAGTGAATTACGTTTCAAGGATTGGTATGGTAGTAAAAAGGTTCTCGCCAAAAAATAAGTCACAGAAATTGCCAAACCCTGCTGTTTATTTAATGAGAATATATTAATTATTGTATATCAAGGTGTTTATATTACTGTAAATAAAGGTGAATATCTTTAGAATATGTCTACAAAGATTGTAAAACTGTTATAGTGGGCGATTTTAACATAGATTTCAAGTCCAAAGAAGTGTTTTATGAAACAAGGAAGACCAGTAGGCAGACACATAGATTATGATACACTTTCTAACGCAATGAAACAAGGAAGACAAAGAGGCGGATTATGCTACGCTTTTAATATATGGCGTTTTAGATATAAAACACAAAAAAGTTTCAGATTTATTAACTTTTAGAATTGGGGATTATTATTGTTTATGTCTCTCTACGGTTATTATTATTTTTAGAGTTTCAATTTTATTTATCGTAGTTTGGTTGCTTGTTTTCTTAGGTAATAAATTATATTGAAGAGCAATTTCTGAAAAGAAGATGTGAATTCAATAATTAGAATTTTAAAATACCCTTGGAAAACTAAAGTCATTTAAGTGAAATGGTTGATTTATTCTATTTTTGAGTGGTACAATAAAAACAATGCAGACGAAATCCTTCACCGTGAATGAATAGGTTAACATTAAAATTTTACTTCGAAAAAAATAAGAGCTGCTCTTACCGCCAATCTTATTTCTACTACTAGGCACAAAAGCCGAACAGAGAATTTGAATTTTCAAAGTATGCCCCAAAGCTCTTTGCTTTCTCTAGAACATAGAACGGCAGCCTTTATTTTAATAAGGAATTTTTGTTTGTGGAAATACAGAATTTTTATTGCTTCTGCATAAACAAACGGTGTGTTGGAGTACAAAAAAAATTAGTGTTTTCCTCGTACTCTTCAGTTTTGCATACATTTCTTTTTTTTTTTCTTTTTATATTAGACTTGAATGAAATGCTTTAAGTTCAATGCTAATGCTAAATGAGTTTGAAAGATTAACTGCAGTGACGGAAAGTTTTTAAATATACTGCAAGGGGGGTTCTTCGAACTTAGCGAGTATTTAATATGCTCGAGCTGTTATTTGTGAACTAACCCTAAAAGTTAGCCAATATAATGTTTTTTCTGTTGAGAGCAATGGTGGCGGTGTCGAATTTCTAAATTGACTAGATAAGCTATAGCCTTCGGCGGCTAATTTTTGATGGTTGGTAGAATATGGGAGCTTTGTTCAGCTTATAGGCAAAAAATTTGAAAATGTTTTTCCGATAGGTGTTTTTAAAAAGGAGGGGGACAAAGTTCTAGGATGTGCAGGATACACCTAGTTCACTGGGAATCATATAACATTGCCGGTTTGGAAACGCAATCCTAAGGAGATTGTGGTATAATAAGGAGCTGTTGCAGGAAAAATCCGTCAGACACACAAATTTGCCAAGTTTGGCTTTTTTATTAAATAACCACCAATATCTCGAAGTACTCTGAATAGGACTCTAAGAACTCTGAATATCAGCTTTGAAGAAATCCCAGGGGAGAGGCAGAAGGATAAATAAGTTTCGTGGATGGTTCTACCTAACAAAAGGGATACAGGTTTAAATAGATATTTCATGTCAAGAACTCTTAAAAATTGTTAGTGTTGGAATATAAAATTGAAACAAATTTTGGAACAGAAACAGTTAAAATGACACTTCCTTAAATAAAATATATTGGAAATGTCAAAGTCCATACTTCTATAGTAAGCATATAAAATAATCTGATATATTCAAAATCAGCTATTAATTTATGAGTTTTTTATTATATTGTAACCAAAAATTGTGTGTTTTTGCGGTTGTTCTGAAATTTTTTGAAAATGATATACATTTCAGAAGTGCTGACCAGATTGTATGGTGGATAAAGCACCATACTACTGTTTCAGGTTCAACTCCTGGCGGTCGGAGTTCGATCCCCGACTGGGCGTGGTTGTCATTGTGTCCGTCCCTTCATAGTGGCGACGATGGTCTACCTACTAGGTACCCCGTAATAAAGAGACCAAACTCCGGCTTTAGTAGTGGTCAATGCCTCCAGTGGCAGAGGCTCGCCATTTGTGAGAAAGAAAGAAAAATTCAAAAGTTGTAGAGTGTTAAATTCTGCTTAAAATGAGTACCCATTTTATATACTTTGTTCCATAAGAAAGGATAGATAAAGCTTTGTATAATAACAAACATGGAAGATGTTTGATACTTTATTCCACCTTCAATCGCAGCAACACTTGTCAAAATACTTGGTATACCGGAAATCCAAGACGCTGCTGATAGGTTCCTCTCTTTGACGACCTACAAAAAGGCTCCGTCTCCAGAGGATAGAGGAAAAACATTACGAGATCGCCTCTATCATTCTTGTCTTTATGGCATGTGACCCAAGTCGGGCCCAAGTGGATTTAAAGTTGGCGCTCATTTTGCGTGCACTGGGCACCACTCCAAGGAGTGAGGACAGTTTTGTAATGGTCAATTTGCACTTGCAGAAAATTGTAATCGAAATATTTATGGGGATTTAATGGCCAATCGGTATCCACCAATAAAAACTAACCCGGGAAGCAACAAAAGCACGTCCCACACACAACGGAGAGTCTTTTTTCCCCATTCCGGGGCGAGGAGACTGAAGAATACATTTAATTACCATTAAAGCGTATGAAAACGCACCTGTCTAGGCATTTACGAGGTAGACAGCGGAGTACACGGACTTCCTTTAAGGAGAGGGCTGTGTTATGGACGTAATCTTAATGTTCAAAGACGTAATCTTTAAGTTGAGATTTAAAAATTTATGGACTTCATGTTATTGGAAAGTTATTGCATTAATTATGTTATTGTATATCCGTTTTTTATCGTATTTATAACGGATCTTTTAATAATTTGAAATTAAAAAATAAAAAACCTAAAACTTGTTTTAAATTTTATTTATTTCAACCTTAATATCGATATGCATGTCTGCTGTAATTTGTTTAATCGGGCAACCATGATAATGATAAGGTTACGCCTACATCAGAAAATTTCACAAAAATCAATTGAAATAGGCAGTTACAATAATAGTAACCGCCCACGAAGAAGCGTTTATGGAGTGATTCGCGGTGCGATATGCTGCGTAGGATTTTTATTTCTAATTTGTTTCACCAGTTCTGATACAGTGCCAGATTAGCCATATAGCAGAAGTAGCAAACGCTACGCACCCTGCGCCTCTGGGGACCCCGCACTCTTAGCTTGAAGTTTTTTGTTTCCTCGCCCTCACCAATGTCTCTCACTGTTTTTTTTAAGCAAAAGATAAAATATGTATAATATTTTATCTTTTTTTTAAGCAAAAGATAAAATATGTATAATATTTTATTTTCGTGAAAACAATTTCTGCAGCTGTAATTCTATTAGTGAACTGCAATGTATATTGTGCACTAAGGCAAAGCTAACTCATTGAGAGAATTTTTATGAATTTAGTGTGGCTGTTGCATGCCTGCATTAGCCACCCTAATGCAGGCATGCATTAGTGTGGCTAATCAGCCAGAGGCGTAGCTAGAATTTTCAGCGCCAGGGGACAACTGAAGATTTTGCGCCCCCTCCGATTTGCCAAAATGCAATTGAAAAAGTTTTGATATGCAATTCGGCAGCCCTAGGGTGTAAGGCCAGGTACATATGCACCTTCTTACTTCCCCCTAGCTACGCCACTGTAATCAAATGATCATTTGGGAGAAACTGAATGAGTTTTCTAAAGACAGCAATAAGGGGCAACACGATGAAGCATAGTTAAAACACCCTGGTACAAGAACTACAACGCTAGAAAAAATTTCAAGGAAGGAACTGTGGAAAAGGCAGATTTTTCAAGGATTATCTTAGAAGTACGGAATTTTTGTTTTTACGAAATGATGCGAATTTAAGAGAAATTGTCTTATAATTGCCAATAAGTGCGAATTATAAGTAATTTGTAACGCTATTTTATGTGAAAATTTCTTATTTTTGTGAATAGGTGAAAAATATAAATTTCGTTAAAAAATCTTTTAAACGTAAACTCAAGAATTAAAGAAGTTTCATATTTACGCTGTGCAAAAAAATCAATGAAATTAATTAAAGAATTAGAAGATTCGAGTTACCCATTTGCTTACTATTTGTGGAGCAATTTAGAAGGCTTGAAAGCAATTCTTGAACAACAAAGTCAGGAGGTCAGACCTAAACACAATGCTAAAAACTGCACCTGAAAAAACTTTATTTGCACATGAAATTAAATACAACAAATGAAGTCTATTTTCGAAATGGTTAATTATTTTGTTTGAAAATTTCGTACCTCTATTAATCATTATAATTTTGTTGACGAAAATCGCAATTTTCGAGGAGGGGGATGTCCGAATGCCCCAGGTACGGCCTTGAAAAAGTGCATGCTGCAGGGAACATCAAGAATTTTTATGAGCGGGGTGCTGACGCGAATTATGGCGGCTACCGTGGCTTTCCAGTTTAATATCTTCAAAAGGATGTTAAATGTCCAGTGTATATAAAATTGTAAATACGATATGTATATACAGAATAAAATATTTAGTCTCGACACCAAGCTTGTTTTTGCATTCCCAGCATGGATTAATACCGTTGAGTTGTCAGCAGTTCCCGCTACCAAACTGTTTTTTAAGCACCAGCTCAATGGTGGACCCAGCACATTCCTTACTGGTAATTTTACAGCTTTGCCTTTATTTGAAGAATAAATCAATAAACAAACAAAACATATGAATCAATAAACAAATAAACAACAATTAGCTCTAAAATCTATTATAGTCTACTTAGCACTATTCTTTCAATTAATTTATCTATATTACTCTAACGTAAAGGTGACCCTCCCCTTTCTAGCCCCCCACCACCACCCATTCAGAAAAAGAAGCTTTCTGGATGCGCCACTGAACCTAGGGCATCTGGGTAACATTTGCTATAGGCTCTGCGCTGTCTTGATTCGGCACTATCCTCATCTGTCTGATTGCTATGCATTCGTGATATTTTTGATCTGTGTACCTGGAAACTCAGCCATAAAAATCCCCCCCCCCCATTTTTAAAAAAACTTTTTGCTCCTTCATTTTTAGTCGGCAAATTAAAAAAAAAAAAAAAAAAAAAATGTACTATACATTTAGTTAGTAACTTCCATGATGTTTTATTTTCCATCAAATATCTATCATAGTGTCTAAGAAAAACGATTTTGAAGTTAAGGGTAGCAACTCCAACGTCCTAGATATGAATATAGCTAGGGATATGATAATTGAACTAAAATTATTTCCAACAGCTAGCAACATTGTAATTGCAAAAATATCAATAAAAATCTGATGTGTCCAACACATGACTTCCTTGCACGTCCATTAGATCAAAAATATTTTCGACGCACTTCCTCTACATTTATTTGTTTGAAAGAGATAAAATATCAATAATAGTACGGTTTAGCGAATTGTAGCCAAATATTTCGATATCGCCAAGCTGAGTTCAATTTGAAAGATTTCCTTCTGACACTTTATTTGGCGATATTTCACCAAAAGCCGACAAACTTGAGATAGTCAGCGAGATTTTGGGGATAGCCAAAGTAGTCATTGACCACAGACTTTCAATGAGTTGATACACCTCAATGTATTCAAAGTCATTTGGCTCACCCTGTAAATAAATTCTCAGTCGATTGCTGTCAAAAAAGATATTGAAAACAGTTAGGTATTACAATAGTTCTAAATACAAAGTTAAAAAATCTACGGGTTAAAGTTTTAGAGTTATACAAAATAGGAAATAATTTTTGGCGCCAAATTTGGCGATATTTCGGCGAAACTCGTCAATGTCGACGACATTTGGCGAGATTTTAAGCATAAACCAAACAATGACAGATTATCGCCAAATTTGGCGATATTTCGCCAAAACTCGCCAAGAACGATGACAAATGGCGATACTTTGGGCATGGACCAAATGACTGACCATCGCCAAATTTGGCGATATTTCGCCAAAACTCGCCAAGGTCGAGGACAGACGGCGAGATTTCGGGCATGTACCAAACAATGACTGTCTACAGTTGTATTATATTAAAGATGTCCATAGACATTAAGGTACTGAAATTCTTTTCGGTGGTCCTGTAAATAAACTCTCCAGTAGATTGGAACCAAGAATCGAGATGCACAACTAGATGTTACAACATTCTTATATATGAAATTTCATAATAGTTTTTGAGATTTGAGAGTTAAATATGCACACACGTACACCAAAAGTCGCCAAGCTTGGCGACTTTTGGCATAGTTCTTGAGGGAGGCACGTGACCGTGGTCGGACCATTACCTAACTTATGTGGTAGGACGGTATTGTGCTTGAAATGGATGAATGCCCCTAAAATTGCTATTGGCCGTAATGTATTGGAAATCTTTTGAGTGTTCCTGTAGCAGAACTATAAATGATAAAGACACTTTTTTTTAATGGAGAAATTCATTTTCTAACTCTTTACAGCATATATCACTTCTGAGTCGTTTGAAATATCCCAATACCTCTAAAAAACGCTTTGATGAATTTCGGCCCATAGAGCGTAATGTATTTCGAATCTTTTGGGCGGTCCTGTAGATAAACTATTCAGTCGAATGGAACCGAAAGGGGAAGTGCACAACTAGATGTTACAACAATCCTAAATATAAAGTTTCAACATTCAACGCCAAACAGTTTTTGAGATATGCGAGTTTAATGAATTTCGGCCCATTGAGTGTAATGTATTTCGAATGTTTTGGGCAGTCCTGTAGATAAACTATCCAGTCGAATGGAACCAAAAGGGGAGGTGCACAACTAGATGTTACAACTATCCAGAATATGAAGTTTCGACATTCTACGCCTAATAGCTTTGGAGTTAGGCGAGTTTAATGAATTTCGGCCCATAGAGCGTAATGTATTTCGAATCTTTTGGGCGGTCCTGTACATAAACTATCCATTCGATTGCCACCAAAAGGGGAGGTGCACAACTAGATCATAGAACAATCCTAAATATCAAATCTCAGCATTCTACGATCAATAGTTTTTGAGATATGCGAGTTACATACATACGTACGTACGTACGTACGTACAGACGGCATGGAAAAACTGGCCACAGTAGACTCGCCACTGGTCAAAATGAGTTGCAGACGCGTTAATATGATCGTGCATGCTAGCCTACGATGAGATGCATCGAAAAAAATTTTTTAATTAAATTTAGAGGTAGTCAAAATCGGTTTTTATGTCGAAATTTGGCCCCCAAAATTTTTCGGGATCACATTACTTCCTTATACTACGTACAAGGAAGTAAAAATACGAGTGCAGTTCTCTTATGGACGGACACCCAGTGAGATCCTTTAGTGGCATGATAGGAGGTCATAGAACTTAAACAGTTGGCGTCGAATTTTTTGAAAACATTAACTTTTGAGAGTTAGCGAACATTTATTCAAAACGAGTAAATATCTGTTTGTCAATCACGTTCAAATCACTGAAGCAAATGAAATAAAATTTAGCACCGTCATTGTTCAGGGGTCAAAGTACTGCAAAATTCCTAATATATTTTGAGAATTTATGAAAATTGTGTAAATGTTTATTTCATTCTTGAAAATTGGCAGTGCAATACAATGAAATTTGGAATCGTTTGGTAACAAGTTAATCTGAACTATAAATGTCAAGTTGTTTAATATCTCATAGATTTTGAGACTTAGTGCAAAACGTGCAAATGTCTGTTCTCGCATACGCGCGTTTTCGGGTCCCATCGCGCGGCTATCGATCTAACGGTCTGGAGTTTTGGTAGGTTTTCTCCAGATGTAACGTGAATACGCGTTAGAACCTCTTAGAAAGTCCTCCTACCATGGCACCGCTCATCTTTGGCAGATCGCCCAGCGTAGCGTTGCCATAATCACACAACCGTCAGACATCAAAAACGCGTTTCACGCGAATACAATAAAATGAAATTTGACGCGAATATATTTGCAGATTCTGCTGCCGTCAGTTCTATTGTTATGAATATAAAGATTTGATTTCTGTACTGTTTTCTGATTTTGCTGAAAGTTGCCGTGTTATACTCAGAAGGGTTAATTTCAACTTCCCATTTTTGAAACTCTTTTAAGATATAGCGTATATAGCTGTAGTTGTTGGTTAGCAGTTCAATCACAGTATCTGGGTAGAAGAATCTAGGGATCTATGCATTATCATCGACATATAGAAACTAAGATGTAAATGTTTAATTTTATATACGTTTGCATTCATTCCCTGTGTTTAAACAGTATATTTCTTTTTCGAGTAAAAAAATTTAAACGATTTTTCGAGAAAAAAAGAATACTATCTAATGAAGAGAGAAATACATTTCTCCCCTTGCGATATCTGGGTCTTGAAATGTACATGTAAGACTTCCATCGGGTTAAAAATTTAAAAGATACCCTTAAAACTTCATAAGCTTCAAGGAAAAAAAAATATAAGCTCATTTTCTAATCTATTTCTTATTCCTAATCCCATATCTAAAATGTTTTCGGAAGTTCACTAATGTCTTTAATCAGTTTAGAAGATGAACTTTTATCAGAGGTCACTAATGGACATTTTTTCCCCATCTTTGATTCTGTAAAACTCTCTACCTCAGAATTAGGATTAGTTTCTAGAGGCTCCATCGAGTTTTATGAATCAAAATACTATGTCCATGGTAGAGGTACTACATTTGCCTGACTTTTAGAATCGGTATATGTATATAAATAAAATTAGACTTTTGTCTGTACATTTCTTGGAATTCAAAAATTTTGCGATTTCTATCCGTTTCAAGCACCCGGGAATCCGATGCGACCCTCAAAAAAAAGTTTGTCTGTCTGTCATTCTGTCATTCTGTCCATGACGCTTTTTTTGTTTAAGCATCACGGAAAAACAACTGAAGTGAATGATATGAAATTTGGTGTCATGATAGGTGGTCACTCAACTTAAAACATAGGCGTCGAATTTTTAAAAAATCTTGATTAGATTTTCAGATTTTGCGAAAATCGTTTCAAACTGCGTAAATTTGTGTTCAAGCATCACGCAAAAACGACTCAAGCGAATGATATGAAATTGGGTGTCGTGATAGGTGGTCACTCAACTTAAAACATAGGCGTCCAATTTTTAAAAAAATCCTGATTGGGTTTTCAGATTTTGCGAAAATCCTTTCAAACTGCGTAAATTTGTGTTCAAGCATCACGTAAAAACGACTGAAGCGAATGATATGAAATTGAGTGACATGATAGGTGGTCACTCAACTTAAAACATAGGTGTCGAATTTAAAAAAAAATCTTGATTAGATTTTGAGATTTTGCGAAAATCATTTCAAACTGCGTAAATTTGTGTTCAAGCATCACACAAAAACGTCTGAAGGAAATGATATGAAATTGGGTGTCATGATAGGTGGTCACTCAACTTAAAACATAGGCGTCGAATTTTTAAAAAATCTTGCTTGGATTTTGAGATTTTGCGAAAATCCTTTCAAACTGCGTAAATTTGTGTTCAAGCATCACGTAAAAACGACTAAAGCGAATGATATGAAATTGGGTGTCATGATAGATGGTCACTCAACTTAGAACATAGGCGTCGAATTTTCAAAAAATCTTGATTGGATTTTGAGATTTTGCGAAAATCCTTTCAAACTGCGTAAATTTGTGTTCAAGCATCACGTAAAAACGACTGAAGCGAATGATATGAAATTTGGTGTCATGATAGGTGGTCACTCAACTTAAAACATAGGCGTCGAATTTTTAAAAAATCTTGATTAGATTTTCAGATTTTAGCGAAAATCGTTTCAAACTGCGTAAATTTGTGTTCAAGCATCACACAAAAACGACTCAAGCGAATGATATGAAATTGAGTGACATGATAGGTGGTCACTCAACTTAAAACATAGGTGTCGAATTTAAAAAAAAATCTTGATTAGATTTTGAGATTTTGAGAAAATCATTTCAAACTGCGTAAATTTGTGTTCAAGCATCACACAAAAACGTCTGAAGCAAATGATATGAAATTGGGTGTCATGATAGGTAGTCACTCAACTTAAAACATAGGCGTCGAATTTTCAAAAAATCTTGATTGGATTTTGAGATTTTGCGAAAATCCTTTAAAACTGCGTAAATTTGTGTTCAAGCATCACGTAAAAACGACTGAAGCGAATGATATGAAATTGGGTGTCATGATAGGTGGTCACTCAACTTAAAACATAGGCGTCGAATTAAAAAAAAATCTTGACTAGATTTTGAGATTTTGCGAAAATCATGTCAAACTGCGTAAATTTGTGTTCGCACATCACGTAATAACTGCAAAGGTGAAAAAATGATATTTGGTGAAATGATAGGTGGTCACTCACCTTAAACTATAAGCATCTAATTTTAAAAAATCGATCCGATTTCGAGATTTTGCGAAAATCGTTTAAAACTGAGTGAATCTTTGTTCCCGCATTAAGTAATAACGACTAAAGCGAATGATATGAAATTTGGTCACATGATAGATGGTTGCTCAACATAAACTATAGGAGTCCAATTTTTTAAACATTTTTATTAGATTTTGAGATTTTGTGAAAATTCTCTCAAAATACGTTCAATGATGATTTCTTCAAACTTCACGTAATAACGACTAATACGAATGATACGAAATTTAGTGATATGATAGGTAGTTGCTAATCTTAATTTATAGGCGTTGAATTTTAAAAATATTTTGATTACATTTTGAGATTTTGCGAAAATCGTTTTAAAATGCTGAAAATTGTTCCAGCATCACGAAATAAAGACTGCAGGGAATGAAACGAATTTGGGTGACATGATAGGTTGTCACTCAACTTAAATTCTAGGCTTCAAATTTTTTTAAAATGTTGATTAGATTTAGAGATTTTGCGAAAATTATTTCAGTATGTGTAAATATTCATTCGCGCATCCCATAATTACGACTAAAGCGAATCAAATGGTATTACTTAGTTACTCTCTAACCTGTAATATTTTAACAATACATAAAAATTATAACTTCGCTTTCTTTGGCAACATACTACATTCATTCTGTGTACTCCTACAATGCTGACGAAAGTTCTTGCTTTTTGGAAATTTGCATTCACTAACCCGTCGAGGACGGGTACTTCAGCTAGTCTATAAAAATAAAATTAGACTTTTGTCTGTACATTTCTTGGAATTCAAAAATTTTGCGATTTCTATCCGTTTCAAGCACCCGGGAATCCGATGCGAAACTCAAAAAAAAGTTTGTCTGTCTGTCATTCTGTCATTCTGTCATTCTGTCCGTGACGCTTTTTTTGTTTAAGCATCACGTAAAAACGACTGAAGCGAATGATATGAAGTTTGGTGTCATGATAGGTGGTCACTCAACTTAAAACATAGGCGTCGAATTTTTAAAAAATCTTGATTAGATTTTCAGATTTTGCGAAAATCGTTTCAAACTGCGTAAATATGTGTTCAAGCATCACGCAAAAACGACTCAAGCGAATGATATGAAATTGGGTGTCATGATAGGTGGTCACTCAACTTAAAACATAGGCGTCCAATTTTTAAAAAATCTTGATTGGATTTTGAGATTTTGCGAAAATCCTTTCAAACTGCGTAAATTTGTGTTCAAGCATCACGTAAAAACGACTGAAGCGAATGATATGAAATTGGGTGTCATGATAGGTGGTCACTCAACTTAAAACATAGGCGTCGAATTAAAAAAAAATCTTGATTAGAATTTGAAATTTTGCGAAAATCATTTCAAACTGCGTAAATTTGTGTTCGCACATCACGTAATAACTGCAAAGGTGAAAAAATGATATTGGGTGAAATGATAGGTGTTCACTCACCTTAAAGTATAAGCATCTAATTAAAAAAAAATCCATCAGATTTCGAGATTTTGTGAAAATCGTTTAAAACTGAGTGAATCTTTGTTCCCGTATTACGTAATAACGACTAAAGCGAATGATATGAAATTTGGTCACACGATAGAAGGTTGCTCAACATAAACTATAGGAGTCCAATTTTTTAAACATTTTTATTAGATTTTGAGATTTTGTGAAAATTCTCTCAAAATACGTTCAATGATGATTTCTTCAAACATCACGTAATAACGACTAATACGAATGATACGAAATTGAGTGATATGATAGGTAGTTGCTAATCTTAATTTATAGGCGTTGAATTTTAAAAATATTTTGCTTACATTTTGAGATTTTTCGAAAATCGTTTTAAAATGCTGAAAATTTGTTCCAGCATCGCGAAATAAAGACTGCAGGGAATGAAACAAATTTGGGTGACATGATAGGTTGTCACTCAACTTAAATTCTAGGCTTCAAATTATTCAAAAATGTTGATTAAATTTTGAGATTTTGCGAAAATTATTTCAATATGCGTAAATATTCGTTCGCGCATCATATAATTACGACTAAAGCGAATGAAATGATATTACTTAGTTACTCTCTAACCTGTAATATTTTAACAATACATGAAAATTATAACTTCGCTTTCTTTACTTTGGCAACATACTACATCCATTCTGTGTACTCCTACAATGCTGACGAAAGTTCTTGCTTTTTGGAAATTTGCATTCACTAACCCGTCGAGGACGGGTACTTCAGCTAGTATATATATAAAAACGGTAAATGACTGTGGCGGTTTCTCTTTCCTCGTACGACGATGAGACAAAGGACAAATACTGAAGTGCAGAGATCAACGGTGGTTATTGACAAACTAACTGAGTAGAGATCGGAGGAGTGAATTTAAATATTTTAATTATAAAATTTGTGAAAGAGTATTCTGGTGCTTTCATCAATTAAACGATGACGTTAACTCAGTTTGTTCAATATATTGAAAAGACTAAGTGTAATGTTATGAAACAAACTAAATTAGAATCCAAAATAGCTGCATTTAGTTTTGAAGCTCCTAGTATTGAATTTTTAAAAGAAATGTTACTTACGAATCTCATTAAGAGACATGAATGTCTCTCTCTTCTTTTTTTCTTTTCCCTTCCTCAATTTTCATGGAACAAGCACTTTTTAGATTTTCAGATGTTACAGATTCTAATCAGTAGATTTTGTCATAGTGTTAAGTACAAATTAATGTAATCAATGACAAATCTCACTCATACTTTTCTGGGGAAGAGTTGAGTTTATTATTATTACCCTTAACAAAATAAAGCTTGATAAATAATTCAGGTGAATAATAATTCATAGTTGAAATAATTCAGGGTTGTCGTTCCAATCCAAAACAAAACTTTTTACCACCATTTCTCTAAAAAGATTAGAAGGTTATGCTCAAATAATAATAATAATAGTATAATTCACACCATTCGTAAAATCGGATTGAAATTGTTCATAATTGTGTAAAAAGAGTAAAGAAAGCAATCTGCGCTAGTTTAAGACTTGAAAAATCCCCTTATCTGGAATTTCTTTGCCATTTTTAACTTCAGGAAATGGCTTTATTTAGGAAGAAATGTTAAAAGCAGAAAAACATACGTCATAGTTTTATTCGCAACAGCTGCTTAAAGTTAAAAGGAAATGTAGTGAATTCACACTATTTGGTTGATCAATTTCTAATTCTTCATTTTGTACTAATACGGTTAGAAAAAAAAAAAAAAAAAAAAAAAACACACCACACATTGGTATAAAATTGCGCTACTTTAAAAATCTGAAAATTCACCCATCGACATGCTGCATGTACTAACAAGTGAGAATTCGTTCTTTGATTGCCAGAATACAAGTTACATAAATGATACTGACATAATCTTGTTGTTACGAGTTTAAAATTACATTAGAAACTGTGAAGCGTTAAACACGGAACTAATTCATCACGCATGAATTATTCCAGGCAATCTAGAATTTTGGTGAATTGGAAATAGTAATAAATATTTACCTACAGGAATTATAAACGTAAAAATTAATAGATATATACTAAACATTTAATTTTTTTTTCTGAAGGCATAATTCTCAATTTAAAAATTTTTTTTGGATGAAGCATGATATGCATATACGTTAAATCGCATAATGTTGATTGAGTACATTATACGATGTATAGTCATATGTTTCATATAATGCATACGTAAAAAATGTTACAAGGTAAAATATATGTACCGCCAAGAAGGATAGCAATAATAGTTAAACGGTACAAGCGAGCTGCAAGTAGCGACGACACAAGCGAGAAATTTTGAAGTTATTTCCTATGGCAACGGTGCTTGATAAGCCTTTGGTAAAATCTTACGTAGACAGCTGTGGGTGCAAGTCAAAGCACGAAGGTATAGCGTCGATAATGAAGGTCGTCCTCCTGGTTCTATGGCTGTACATAGCAAAAGCCGATTGCGGTGTCTCTCGTTATTGTATACCCTTTAAAAAAGAGATTTGCAATATCCCGGCAGAAATTGTAAGTGAAAAATGGAATGCGTGTTTATGTAGAAGCTTATAGAAACAGCAAAACTTCATATTTCCTTAGGCGCTTTCATTACAAAAATACTTCGCTTCTAAAAATGACAACCCTTTTGAAGTATTATGGAAGATTATCCGCTCCATTTATGACAGACTTTAGACATCCTGTTATATGAGCCCTGCTCCTGGCGAGGATTCACTTCTTCGCTATGCTGTAATCGACGTTATTTAGAAATAATTACTTGAGTTTATTTATACAGATAGCACTACCATCACTTAGCAATGCAAGTTCCAGAATCTACGAAAACACGAAAAATAGCTTCTTCACGCGCATGCGCATTGCAAATGATCTCAACGATGGCAAAGTTAGAATCAGGGTCTAGACGCTAGTCTGCAATTGGGCTGTTGCGCCAGTTGATTAACTTAAATTCAAAATGGTATGAACGGTTTATTTTAAATTCTCTCTAGACTAACTCACGATTAACTAACTCACGCACCAAAATACGACGCTTTGTTATATTCTGAGACGAAAATTATTGTTTACATAAAATGGCTGTCTATTCCGTAAAGGTTGGCGAAGGTATATACATGTAATATATAATTAATATAGACAAACTACTAAAAATAAAGCACTCAGGAAAATATTACTATTTAAATAAGGAAAGAGGAAAAAGAACGCAAAAATACCATACAGTCATTACATGAACAATAGAATAACAAGAACAAAAATGCTAAAGACACTAAAAATATTTTTTAAATATTGAATTTCATTTATATAAATGCTGTGTTGGCATACATACTAGTTCACTCGAATACCTGTAAATGTACTTTTAAATTACAAAAACAGTTTTTACTGATTAAGTATAATTAACGGTTTTGAAACTTTTTGTGAATGCGATCCTGTTTGGGAAATTGATTCAAAACCTCAAAATTAAAAGAAATAGGGAAAATAGTAAATGTATATGTTTTAATAATATGAAGTGTAATAAATTTCGACATTGAATGAAATTTCGCATTTTAAAAGTCATTTCGCCTCAAAGATATTTGTCAGTTATGTATATTAAATTTATTATCAATTCACCTCTCTATTTTGAATTAATTTTTCCTGACCTTAAATTGAATACCGCAACGCTAAAGAGTTAACAGCATGCACACAGCACTATTACCTATTTTGACACTTTTTTTTTTCGAAGATTATCCACCATAATTTCTGAAACTTCTTTTTTTATTTAAAATTTCAAATTTATTAGAACGATAGCCGTCTCCCCCTAAACTTGCAAAAACAACTAGTCACGCATGCCACTATTATCTTTTTTTCGTGCTAGAATTTGATCCAAAGTCTCGAATTTCACAAAAACTACGCTGCTAGTATTTAAAGGACCTTCAGTTATACGAAAAAACATTAAATCCATAAAATAATCTAATTCCTTCCTTGGAAATAATGAAAAAATGAATAGGATGCCGTTTTTTCTTTTTCTTTATCTTGTTTATCATAACAGAATTTCCCTCTTCCTTTTTTTTATCTCGAGCTTTTAATACTTTTCTTTGGCACCTTTTATTTTCTACGTTTATTCTTAACTCCATACCACTGGAACGGAATTCCCTTTCCCTGAAACAATGATCCATTCTTTTTCTCGTTTAGGAACACCCCCCACTTCTTGGGCCAGCTGTGACCAAGAGCTATTTCATTTCTCTCTCTGCTAAGGCAAGCAAATGCGTTTCTTATGACTCGATTTTAACGCAGGCACAATGCAGTCTGTTCAGCTCTTTATATTAGCTTGAACTTTCTCATATGAGCTTCATCTGTTGCTGCCTTAAATGATATTTTTATTATTACTATTTTTTTAATACCTGGTTGGGCTTGGTAGAATATAATGAAATTTTCTATTGTAATTTGGAGGGGGGGGGGAAGCTAATGATTCGGAAAGATTTATATACTAGGTTAAGAAAAGAATGGTTAAAAAAAGTAAATCATGAATTTACATTTTACTTATCTTCTTAGATTGGAATAGAATAGTTTATATATCCTTAAATTTACAGTCAAACTTTTACAAAATAGAGAATATATCTAGATTGTTTCATAGCAACCAGAATTTCGGTACAATAAAATAAATGATTACGAAGCAAGTGGTGCAGAAAAATCGCTCAATACCTGCCAGCACTAAACTGTGACGCGACTTTTGCACACGAGGCTGCTAGTCCAGAGTTAAGCGAAAGCGATGGTTAAGCAAAATGTCCAAATTTTTATAGCAGTATTAAGATTCTGGTTGCTGCTCAATTTTTCTGATTTTGATGTATTATTGATTAATTAAACTAAAAATTTATTTAGAAATTGTGACTGCAGCTTTAACTATCTATAATTTAATCTGTCGCTCCATAGATACCATTATCAAGAATAAATTTAATTTAAAAATTATGAAATGCAACCAGAATCTTACATAACTTAAGCAAGCAAGTCTCGTTTACATAGTACCACAACCCTGATTTCCATGAGGAGTACACATTGCCTTGCAACTAATCGCACTACATACTCGTTGGAGGAAAAATCAAAATTTTTACAGAAAAATGAAAATTCTGGTAGTTTATCCCCATTTTATAACGTTTATCAGTCATTTATCAAAGAAACAATAGTAAAACGTTACAGTTTTTTAAAATTAAAATGTGTCTTCAAATAATGATTGCAGCTTCAGTATTTAAATATAATTTTAACTAACTGCTTTGCCCGGCAGCATTAGGTAAAAAGGCATAACTTGGGGGAAAAAAATCCGCTCATGCTTGTTGATTATTCCCATGACTTATTTTCACGACCTTTATTGCATACAATAAATATGAGTTTAAAAAAACATAGTCTGCACATATGTGCAATTCTTCAAACATTGTATGTGACGCAACTACCTAAAAATCGTTTAATCTTTTAATAATAATTTGAAAAAAGTTCTGAGTTCTTAAATTAATTACTAAAAAAAGTCCCGTTATTGTAAAATGAAATAATAATAATAATTTTCAAGTTCCACTGTTTTAAAGTAAGTAATTTAATATCTATTTAACTAAAGAAATAATAAAAAAAATATTGAAGTAAATGCAATAAAACTGAAGTGCTAAAAATCTGAAATGCTGATTTTAAATACTCACTAAAATCCACTAAAACTGTACAAGTTAGCAGCTATGACAAATTTATGATAGTGATGACAAAAAAATGACAAAGTTAATACTTTTAAATGTCTAATAAATGCGAAAAATCTGAGTGTGATATATTCGAAGCTAAAGCAATAATTTTTTTTTTTTAATCGGAGCACGAGTATTCCGGGGAACATTGTCTGAGAAGCCTTTGCTCTAGAGAAAATGCCTTCACAATTAGTCCATTCAATTACCAACTGACCCAAAATAATCGTTTTTCGTTCTGATGCTGCTCACTGCAAAATATATATTCATTTTATTCTCTCTTTCTCTTTATATGTGTGTTTGAGTGAACCTATCTTCAAGGGATTGGGCTAAAATTCGTATTCTACGCGCCAAACAATTATAATCTGCAATTTGTTGCACGGAAATCGGTTCACTAGAACGCGAAATAGTTTTTGGTTAACATAGGGTTATTGTTTAACATAGGATTTTCGCAATTTTTCCAGAAATATTGGTGGTATCGCTTATCTGACTTCAGTTTTAGGAACATATTTTTGTCACCTTATATTTAATCGCGATTTTTTCTCCAAAAAGTCGCCAAGTTTGGTGATATTTGGCGCGATTCTATTAATGGGGCCTGTAATGTTTACTGCCCTGTATTAATATTATACTTTAGTAGTCTTGTACTACTCAACTGCATTTCTATTACGCAATCAAATAACTGGAAACTTCTAGAATACTTGTAGTTGAGATTCGTGGAATGTTCGAGTAAGGTAATATATATAGGGTGTCCCAAAATTTACGCAAGATTTGAATTTATAGAAAACACACATTATTTTCAATTTGTATTTTTTTATTGAAACAAAAAGTACACAGGATAGGGTTATGTATGGAATAGCACATCCAGCAATGACCACCGCGGCTTTTATCGAAAATTTCCAGGGCCATTTCGAATAAATGTGGCTGAATTTCGTTGATGCAGGGTTGAGTACTCCGAAAATCTCCTTTAATACACGGGTCGATGTGGACTTGTTGACAGTGACCTTTCACTTCAAATAACCCCAAAGAAAGAAATCCCAGTTGTGCTAAATCACATGATCTTTCTCATCATCCATGTGGCTTTCATTACTAATTGTTGTTCAATAATGAAGGCGCATTGTTCTTTCGTACAGTGGTACAGTTTTACTAACCCTAAAGTGTTAGCTGTGGAAATGTTTTCCGTCTTTGGTTGCCTCAAAACTAAATTAATTAATTTTCTATTTAAATCAAATCTTGCGTAAATTTTGGGACACCCTATAAGGTAAGTTCAGTTCTGTTACGGTAAGTTCAGTTCAGTTGCTGTAGTCAGCTGCCAGGAGCAGACGTTGATTCTGTTGAGAACATAAGGCCCCGTATGTGTGATTTTGCAAGCAATTTTTCGCTTGTTATGAGAGGATATTTTTGAATGCTGTGAGTAAAATCTTCATTACCTTATGCTGCGAAATAGATGCCAGCTTTCTTAGAGAATTTGCAATGAACTTTAGCCAGTGAAAGGATTTTATTGGGTGAGATATATAACATGCGCAGAGATGTGCCTGATGAAATTAGATTTTGGAGCAACATGTTTAGCAAGAAATAACACATTTTTGGAACAATTTGGAAGAAGAAAAACAGATTTCTGAAGCAATTTGGAGCAAAAAAAAAATGTCACTTTTAGAGCACAAGAATGTCAATTTGGAAACAGAAAATTTATTTTTGGATACAGCAGGGGAGAATTCATTAAAGAATGACAAAATAAAAACTGAGAAGGTCCTTAAAATTTTTTGATAGCAACAAAAGTTACATACACACACGCAATTCCTACATAAAACTAATATTTAAATGCAGTATATCCCCCCCCCCCAATCACACGGGTTCATATAAGACGGATTCGTAGAACACGGCGCTAAAGTTGCAATCTTTTCCGCGTAATATGTTAAAAGACTCGGACAGCACGATAGAATGAAACATATGTTCTGATTTTATTACGCTTTAACACCAGTAATTAATATAGCTTTTGAATGGTAACGCTAAACATCGTTGTGTTTCGAAGACGCACAGATAAGTTTTGAAGAGATTTAACCGCGCAGTACGGACTCCAGGTGGAGCATAGCTCAGGCCTCGTACAGCACGGACTCATACACCACGGACTGTATCTACTGTGTTATAGGGGGGTCTACAGTACACCATATTCACATTGGCTACACGTCTTTTCTTTCTTTCTTTCTTTTTTTTTTTTTGAAAATTTAACGTAAAAAACTCACGCTTGACCTCTTTCAGTAAGACGTGATAATGTATCTTCGTTCATAGGCAAGACGTTTTTCATCTAAAACTACTTAAAATACGGGTCATTCTTTATTATTAAGTCATTGGAGGTGTAAACAAAGGAATGTCGAAGGAAAGATATTCATCTTTAAGATCGGTGGAAAAGGACTGAAATTAGGATGCTTAGAATGTGCGGTGATTTTTGTACAAATTCGGGTGATTTACAAATGTTTTCCGTATATGGAAAAATTAAATGTCGCAGTTTTGCTAAATTGTTAGGGAAAATGTCCAAAAACGATCTTTTTGTAGCAGAATGGAGCATCATAATTGATATGGCATAATTTGGAGCAGCTGGCACATTCCTGCATTTGAGAAAGCTCTGTACTAGTGACTGTTTGCTGTGAATCGTGCACTGAGGTCTGTTCGTTGTATTTCTAGAACTAATAAAATTTGTGTTCCGTCCGGTCAACTGGACTGTTTACTAGAACTTTCCATATAACCTGAACTTTCATTCACAATTGCATTCATTTTTTTGACTTACACGGAGTACAACTAGTTTTGCAATTCAAATAAAATTGATTTCAAATTTTTTAAAATCACTTCACTCCAGTGAGTAACACAAAGAGGATTTCATTTTCCAAAGAAACAATTAACTCCTCCCTTTGCCGCATACCCACCTGGCGCGTGAACTTAGAGTTGACATGCAGCTCTTGCCTATTAATGCTCAAACCATGCGTTAAATCCCTAAAGTTCTCCAAATTGCTCTTTAGTTCAAACACATGGTTCCCGCGGTGGTTCTAACACATGGTTCAAACACATTCAAACACAACAGTTCAAACACATGGTTCTCGCGGTCTCGCACTCAAACCCATGGTTTGAGTGCGAGACCGCGAGAATCTCGCATAAATTTCTTAAATCTCGCGCAAAAAATATTACAGCGCGAGGTATTCTCGCGCTGCAAAATATTCGCCACCTGCGCGAGATTCTCGCACGCTGTTTGAAAGTTTAAAAACTCCAGTTTACAAATACAAAAATTTGTTTTTACTCTACTACTGTCGGATAACGAGCCTGCTGTGGCCGCAATGAATCGTCCCCCCCCCCTTCCTCTCTTGAGTTTCTGTTCAGAAATAACACGGTTAAATCATCGGAATGCAGAGGGGGAATATTAATTAATGCTATCGGCGCTGAGCTGACGTGTTGATTTTTCTCCTCCTGCTTGCCAGCTGTAAAATGTTTTGTTTTTGTATGCGTGTCCATCGTATATGAGTTTTGAGAGCATTTCATCTGTTTGTTTTTTTATATACCACCACGATTCATGGAATTATTGATAACCTCTGGCAGTTTGAAATTTGGACCCCCCCTTCCGTTGTAAGTTTAGTTGTCGTTCACAGTAAGAGTTAATCAATCTTTTAAGAAGACCCCCCCCCCAAAAAAAAAAGCTGAAATTTTTCGGTTAAATGCCGGATAATCAAGCTTATACTGTAGTAAGAAGTTGAACTTAACTATATCTGTTTTAACTTTGTCACACATATTTGTATCTTACCAACTTTGTAATATAATATAATTTAATATTTATAAAAATATATTATATAAATATTAAGCTATTTTATATAATTTTCTAGATAAAATATTATAGTTAATAATTCTTTTGCTTAGTTAAACTGGATGTGATTCTTTGAATAAATTTGAATATTCATTAACTTTGAATATTCATTAACAATTCAAGTGCAAATTTCAGTGCACAAGTGCAAATTTAAGCAATCTTATTAGAATAGCTGATGGAAATATCAATTTCGAAAGTTTTCCATATGATCAAGCTGTAAAATGTTTTAATGAAGGAAAAATCGGTGTTATTGAAATTTTACTATAAATAAATGATGTTAAACAAAGAATAAAATGATGTTAAACAATATTTATGTTCTCACTTAAGTTTCAGAAATCTCACTCAAAATTTTTGGATGGGTGAGAAATCTCCCCCAATTTTTTTTTCTAATGGGAACCCTGAAACATACCGATTCATATATATACTGGGTGTGTCGAAATAGATGTTACAGCGATTATCTTTTAAACCGTAAGTGATAGAAACATACTTTCATTTAGAAAAGTCAATTAAATTAAACAAGATTCAAAATCAAATTAAGAGTAGAATTCAAATTTGGCACGATTTTTACTAGAGGATGTATGCATATCCCCTTGTAAAAAACTGAATGAAATGAAGTGAAACTATATGAAATTTAATTTTTATACGGTCACTCCTTTCCTATCACTTATAATGATAAAAATGCTGCTCTGTGTCTAAGAAAATAAATTTTTAAAAATCCCTTGTCGCTCAGTAAAATAGTTTCCGAGATATTGCAGTTTGAAAATTCTGGCATTTGTCGCCAAGCACAAAGGGGATGTCTCAAAACTGAGAAAAATGTAATTAGTTTTCAAATGACGTTAATTTGTGTTAATAGTCACTCGATAGACACGGTTGACTTTTCAAATCCTAATTTAGCTAGAATTTTCCTAAAACGCATGTTTGACAATTTCTAGGGAAAGTTACCAGACCATTATTTTGTCATTCTCTTTAACATTTAAAAATTCCTTCTCTATGAACGTGACGTAATAAGGGAATGATCCCCTAAAAGATTAAATTTCGCTAATTTCTCAACGCGGTATAGATCAATCCAGGTAAAACTGTAGCTGTTAATTTCCCGCGTTTAATTTCCATTTCACGACAATGGGATCACTAATAGTTGGTCGCCCAAAGTAAAGATTTTTCGCCTGAAAACTGTCATCAGCGCACTTGGTAAAGTGGTGTAAGTCATTAAATTTAATATTAAACTTCTGGTTAACTATTTCGTTTAGAGACATGGGATTTTTTAAATTAATTTTCTTCGACAAACAGCAACATTTTTCTATATAGAAGTGATAGGAAAGGAGGAACCATATAAAAATTAAATTTCGTATTTTAATATGTATACATCCCCTAGTAAAAATTTGCCCCATCCGAATTCTACTCTTAATTTGATGAACTTTTCTAATCGAAAGTACGTTTCAATCACTTAAGGTTTAAAAGATAATCGCTGTAACATCTATTTTGAAACACCCGATATATAATAAACTGGAGATATATTCTGCCCTAGTTTTTCCCGAAAAATCGATGGACAGCTGTCGACTGGGCAGAGCCACCTGCTTGGTTATCGGCTGCGCTAGCACTTCGGAGGTCGTTTAGCCAATCGCAAGAACCCCTGGACGCTCCTCCTTAAGCCTCCACCTCGAGTGACCTCAAGGCGGGGCAGAGTTAACAATCGACGATTATTAGCAACCGGGAGAGAATAGAGCTCCTGAATTGCTATCTTGGTAATAGAGTCTACATCATTAGATTTTGAGACGTCCTGGAGTAGCTAAAATCTTGAAAAGAAATTAAAAAAAAAAAAAAGTGACAGAGCGACGTGATTCCTGTAAACCATTTCGCTACTTTTATAACCACAAATTTTATATTTAGAAGAGAGTGAAGTAGACACTTGCAAAACTTCTTTTAAAATATAGCATCGCTCGGGCATGTAGTGTGCAAGTTACAGTGCGTTTGGAGTTACTTACTTTAGCGGACGGAGAAGGCGCTGCTGATTATATCATTGTTCTTGAAACTTTAAGTTCCAGTCACGGAGATATACTATAGGAGTGGACACTCTCCATAGTTGTAATGTTAAACTTTTGGTACCCCAAATAAGTTACAATTATGTAAACATTGGAAATCTAGTGACGTGCAGCGATCCTAGCGGCAAAAGAATAAAGCATTTCCCGTGCTGATTGATAACTAATTTTACTTGTTTTTAATTTTCCGACCTAGCATGTGAACGAGATTATTAACGCGAGCACTAAATTAAAAATATTTCTTTCGCTTTTGCTTACATGGTTGCCTTAGTAACAAATGAATAAAAAGATTTTAAAAAAATGTTCTATCTTAAGATTATTAAAATATTGAGTTTATATTTGTGAACGAGTGTGTATATCGTGGCTCGCAGAAAAGAAGTTTTCGTCTCCCGCGGTATATATTTACATTAGAAAATGGTGCGAGTTCTTAATGTAACATGAATTTAACATTTTAACATGAGTTTTTTAGCGGCAATTTAAAGCTGTGTTAAAATTTGTCACTGCATGAAATAAATGTACATACTGCTTGTTTGAGTGTGATCGTCATTATAAATAAACACTTTTTAAATATTGCATTCACACATACAACATTCTTCTAAATTTACTACTATTTCTTAAAATCCAGCTTTTGGGCAAAATAATAACACGACATTACATACATAATATTACTTCGCTTCGAAATTATTGCCTATATTAATTACGAAATAGTATTCTAAGATAATTAGGTAATTAAAACACACCTGAAGACAGAAATTATTATAAATCACGTTCATAAGTCTATGTATTTCATATTTTTTTGAAGTTCCACTAATTCAACGATCTCCATTTACTTCGCCTCGGTGGAAATATAAACAACCTGGATGCGCAGAAGCAGGAGATGCGCAGTTACCCAGTGTGCGTAGCGCCATCTGTTTGCAACAACAACGTTATCCAACTTTCTAAGAGAAGTGTCCCCTCCTATACATTTACCTTCGTGGTTCCAGTGAAGCAGGTATTGGTTCTCAAGGACTTTCAAGGATACTTGGCGATGAGAGCTCCCTACCTATCTTTTGAGTGCTTGATCCAGCGGTTCTGCTCAGTGGTTTTTCGGACCGGTTCTTTTCAGAGCCTTCTCGGGAAGATAACTACTGGACTGGTGACGATCCTGCTGTCTGTCTCTTGCTGTTTTTCCATTCAGTTATTTACATCTTTTTGGCAAACTACGATACTGCTCCCGGAATCGCCCTGATGTCCCGGACTGCTCTCAGTAATCAACCACTGTTTTCCTAGGAAGCATTGAAGGAGTGTTACTGTGTACCCCCCCTTTTTTTTGCCAAGTCTTTCTTTTTCTGATCCCCACGTAGGGATTCTTCCATTACACTCACCAACTTCTTAAGATGGCTTCTAACAGCTACAGACAAACTTTTGAGCAGCTCTATGCTGACAAAGAGAAAAATAATCTTTATGTTTACTTCATTGGATTCTTAGACTTTGTGGATTAAATTGTTGCTCATCAACATCCTATCTTACAGAAATTACCTGACTATGACAAGCAAGTCATGACATTCATTGACACACCTACCACGGGCACCCTTGCGGTGATCCCTATCTTCAAAGAGTATCAAGCTTACATGACGGTACAAACCCACGACGTTTTCAGTCAACTAGGCTTATTTCCGCCATCGTTACACAGGAAACGTGGTCGCGACATTGAGGGTGATTCCCACGATGCCAAGCATAAGCCAAAAGACTTACCTTCTTCCTCCGAACACTCAGAGGATGAAATTGAAATAGATGCCATTGACACTAACAACTCCAGTCAAACTCCTGAGGCACTAAGCTCCGGTACACCTAACGCACCAGTCGACAACCACTTAAATAATGTGCATGATGAGAACGTAGACTTAAATGCTGTCGGCACAAAACATCGTTTCTTCTGCGAATTCCCCGCAGGGACGCATACCACTCACTGGGAAGCAATTTCTAAAATTGTTGGACACCAAGTCCTCTGTAAATACACTGGACAACTTTTCATGATTTCTCTTAAGAATGACCTCAAATTTCGAGAGGTTCAAGCATATCTGAAGCATAACCAAATTGGATGTCAAACCTTTGACCCAAAGCGGCAAAGGCCTATCAAAATTATGATTAAAGGTATTCCATCCTCCACACTTAAAACTGAAATTGAGGACTTCCTCACTAACTTGGGTTATGTCCCACTCAACACAATGCGTTCATTCGTAATAAATAAAAAAAAACTACTACCATACTGCGTCGTGGACCTTCAACGCACCTCTAACATAGAGGAGGTCTACAGCTTAACCAATTACCAATACCTTTCCATTACCGTTGAAAAATATCACGGTAATAAAGTTAAAATGTGTCACAATTGCCAAGCATATGGTCACTCCTCGTTCAACTGCACCTTGACTCCAAGGTGCATGAAATGTGCCGGAAATCACTTGTTCCGAAACTGCCCCACCAAGAGCAAGGACCCTGTTTGGTGTGCAAACTGTTCGGGCCCTCATGTGTCGATTTACCATGGTTGCCCCCAAAACCCCAAAAATCGACATAAAAACTTTGCTACCAAGCCCATTACTCCTAAGGTCACTGGTAACAATCCCACCATGCGTCAAAAACTTGCACCCTTCGCCGCACCCCCACCGGGAACTTCTGCATGGACCCAAGTGGGTAGAAAACGCAAGCAAAATCAAACCTTCTATCTTTTCGATCAACCTGAGACTGATGCTCAGACTCACACTGCAAATACCGTGGAGAATATGATAACCGAAACAGAGCCTGCTCAGAACTGTGTCACCAGCTCTGAAGTAATTCCCACTGAAAGCACTGACATCAACAAGACCAACAACGTACCTGATCCTGGTTCTCAAACCACCGCATCTCAACAACCAAACAAGGTTACCATACACTTCAAAAAACACACTGCCAAAAATACTAGCAAAAAGCCTAAACCTAAAAAGAAGGCTACCCAACCTAAACGCCCTAAGGCTAAAAGTGCTACCACTAATGGTGCCACATCAATTACCTCACTTGTTGAGGTTATTCAAACTATTCGAGAATTAAACGAAATTCTTGATATTCCCTCCCTCCTCCGTACACTACGGGAGGCTATTACAGCAGTTCAAGAATATGATGACCCACTGGATAAGGCCTTTGCCCTACTCCAAATCATTGCTGACAAACTAGACCCCGAACACGAAGAGAACCCAAATGAATCTTAGAATCATCCTGTGGAACGCCCAAGGGCTCCACAGGAAAATCTCTGACCTACGGACTTTCTTTGCCATAACGACACTGACCTCATACTCATTCAGGAAACCATGTTCCATCCAAATTATAAATACAATATACCTAACTATACTCTTTACCGTACAGATCGGACGGTCTCAAATGGGCGTACATCTGGCGGTACTGATATCTACATAAAAAACTCTATACCTCACTCTTTTATTCCAATACCTCTTACATCACTTAAGGCTACTACTGTCATTATACACACCATGCAAGGGGATCTTATGGTCACCTCTGCATATATCAAACCCAAGACTGATTTTCCGGAAAGTGATTTCCGAATTCTTCTATCTCGTTGCCCCGCTAATATCATTGCGGGTGACTTAAACGCCCACCACTATGCGTAGAATGGAAGATATAATTGCAAAAGAGGCACTGGCTTCCTTAAATTTCTAATTGGTACGCACTCTAAACTGGCATATCCACCTACTCCCACACACTTTTTTACTACTGGACCTTCCACCATAGACCTTGTTTTACATCAAGGCTTGCACCAACAAGTAAACTGTATGACTCTTCAACATTTTACATCTGACCATCTTCCGGTGCAATTTGATCTCGATATCAACTTCACACTTAAAGACACCACGAGGGTCTCCACCAACTGGAACAGATTTACTGAAACGCTCCTTGACGTTCCTTTTACTGTTTCTACCCTCACTAACGCCCAACAAATAGACTCTGAGGTGACTCGTATCACCACCCTTATTAGTGACGCTTATGCAAACTCTTCCAAAGCTGTAAACCACAGCGCAAATGCCAAGCTCCCCATTTTCATACGGACTCATTAACCAACGGAACGCTTCCCGCGTATCCTTCCAACAATCCAGACACCCCGAGGACCGGGCCTTATATCATCGCCTTAGGGCAAAAGTCCGAAAACTCATTCTACAACATTCTCCTCAAAATTGGACGAAATATATTGAGGGCCTATCTGCTACTGATGGTTCTATTTGGAGAGCCATTAGAAAAATCACTAACAAAAAGACCACCTTACCTCCACTCAAGGACAATAACAGTACCTATGTTACTGACACTGACAAGGCAAATTGCCTGGCCCGATCTTATTCCAAGCAATTCACTAATGACAACTTTGACAAAGACCTTACTGCCCATCAAAAAATGTTGATGACACATTAACTGACTTTTTATCTCGTCCTCCTTTATTTAACATTCCACCTGTGATTCCTTCGGAAGTCTCAAAGGTTATAAACAAACTTAACATCAGGAAATGTCCTGGTCAAGACAAAATATCAAATATGATGTTAAAAAACATCCCTGCGAAAATTCTCCTCCTTATTACTTTCCTTACCAACGCCATATTTAAGACACATTACTTTCCAACATCCTGGAAAATTGCCATTGTCTGTCCCATACCAAAGCCGGGACAAGGCATGACTAACCCTTCATCATATAGACCCATTAGTCTGCTCAGCTCATTGAGTAAGATTACTGAACGCTTATTCCTAAACCGTCTTCACGATTACATCTCATATCACAACTTACTACTACCTGAGCAATTTGGCTTTCGTGAGGGCCACAGTACAATTCACCAATTACTCAGAGTTGTAGAAACCGCTTTCGAAGCTATACAAGACAAACAGAAGGCTGCCATACTCCTACTCGACTTGCAAAAAGCATTCGACAAAGTATGGCATAACGGACTTCTATTCAAACTAACACAACTTAACATCCCTGACGCTTATATACATGTCATTAAAAGCTACCTACTTAACAGAAGCTTTGTTGTCCGTGTTAACGACACAACTTCTGATACATATCCCATTTCTAGTGGTAGCCCTCAGGGCTCGATCCTGGGGCCCACATTATTCAATTTATATGTCAATGGCATCCCAAGATCTCTTGATAATACTCTCGCTTTATTTGCAGACGACACTGCTATTATTGGCCACTCACCCTACAACACTGTGCTTGCCTATTCTATGCAGAAACATATAGACAAAATTGTCGACTGGATGCGAAAATGGCGCATTAACATCAACCCGAATAAGTGCCAAGCACTGAGTTTTACACACTGCCGCCCTCCTTCACGCCTATTTGTTTGTGGCACTCCAATTGAATGGAGTTCCAAAGTAGTGTATCTTGGTGTTACTATTGATAAATCGCTGTGCTGGCGGCACCACATCAAAAATGCTACATACAAGATGGTAGCCTCTTTTTCGAAACTTTCTCCCTTCTTCTTTAACTCCAAGATTGGAATACATAATAAAACACTACTATACAAAGCATTTGTCCGACCTTCAGCTACATATGCAGCGCCTGTATGGGCGTCTGCAGCGAAGTCTAATATAAACGCATTAGAGTCAAAACCAAGCTCTATACTCAGGAAGACCAGACATGGACATCATTTCCTCTCCAACATCAACATTAGAAATGACCTGAAAATACCAACTATGAGAAAACATCTCATGGACCTTACGACGCACTTCTTTGACAACTTACACAAACTGCCAAATGAAATCCTGGCTGAAATCCCTGACTATGATTACCGCGATCCACAACATCGCAAACGCCCTCGGACTGCCTTGGCGTCCCCGGACATCACCTAGATTCTCACTTTACCTTGCTCGAACATTGTCCCTGTACATATTTGAACATAGATATTTTTGATTTGAATTTCATTCGTCTAGTACTTACTCTCATGTTGCATCTTATACATCTTATACATTTTCTCACTATATTCACCTGTGTTTTTGTACATATTGTATATATTGATTTTTACATTGTTTTCATGGTTCTAATTTGCCTCACTGCTTTCAGTTTTGTTCCTCACACTGTACTCCATTTCATGAAACTCATGGTCTTACTGAGCAACCCGCCCTATGAAGTCCGTGTTTATACACGGGGGGAGAGTGGGTCAGTCTCCATCATCTTCCAACTTTCTTGTTTCTTTCACGGTTTTCCGCACCCTTGCTTTGCCACGGCTCATTTGTAGGTTTGACAGACTGTTCTTTAATGACATTGACATGCTTATGCCTCTGTCTCTTGGGCTTATTTCATGATTTCGCAAAACTCTCATTTATCATTACACACTGGAGATAAGCGTACCATACGTTAGGTGCTCCTGTAAAATCGAACTTCATGTCATGTCATGTCGTTCACAGTGCATAAAACCAAATATAGTTTACAAAAATTTTTAACTAATTGTTATTCTTCTCCTTCCTTGTCGCGTTTATAGTTTAGCTCAGGTGCGGTCAAGAAATTTAAATACATTACGAGTTGTAGCAGTGTAGATACATTCATCCTTCTCAAGAACAATATAATAGAGTACATAAAGGTTTGCAACTGTTTAATGTTCAGTTATATGAAGGAATAAATTTTAATGTTCTTACAGTTTCACGTAAAATGAAATTGTTAGTGATATACAACTCTTTTTAGCATTATTTTATCAGAACATATTAGATTGCTAAACCTTAAAAGGGCAAATTCCTTGTCCTCTGTATCCGTGCGATGCGGTTACCTTGCATGAAAAAGATAGTTATTTTTTGGAGACCCTCCTACAAAACTAAGGTGTTTTGGTGTTTATGATTTCTTTGTATCCGTCCGTCCGTGCTATAGCTGCCGGAAATATGCATAGATTACTATGAAATTCATATATGTTATTCCTATGTACCTAATTATAAAAGGTGTTTGAGGCATTTAAAGTTCTTTTACAGGAGAACCAAGAATTCCAATTTATTAAGCTCTGTCGTTAATCATTCCTTAAAGCATATTTTAGAATTATTCGTCATTTCACACAAGACATAGTTCATGTATGTTATTACGGATCACAAAATCAAAAATAGTGTCTAGCTTTCATAGTTCTTCTACAGGAGCACTCAAAAGAATATTCTCCATGGCTTTGTAGAGATATTCATCCTTTATAAGCTTAGTAAGTATACAACCGTTTATAAATGTTTACTCTTTAGCAGTGGCGTAGCCAGAAATTTTTCATGCGGGGGGGGGGGTTACGACTACTGCACCTCATATATATGTATACGTGAGTGGGATAAGGGAGTGAAAATTTTTCATTTTGTATGGCAAAAAATTCCTCATGGGGGGAGTTTTTCGGCCTACCTCATAGCTGTCGATGTAATGGTCTGGAGTTTTGGTCGATTTTCTTCAGACGTAACGTGAAAGCGCGCCAGAAAATCCCTTAAAAAGATCCTGCGCCCAAGGAATCTCCCCTTAGTTAGATAGTTGTGTCTCTTTCCTTAACCATTAAACTAAAATCTCGCCGGATTTAAGTACAATGCATTGCCAAATTTTGCGCACAAATATTGTTGTGCTTGAAAGTATCTTTTGATCAATTCATTTGGCGGGATTTATTTGACTCTTTTTTTAATATGTGTGTGTACGTTTGTTTGGGGTGCGATCATGGGCGCCCATGCAAACGTTCAGGGTAATTCTCTTGCATTTCCAGTATATGAGAGGCTCGTCTTAGGCTTTCAAACACATCGGAATAATATAATAAAATTAGCGGAACATCGGAATAATAAAATTAAATATGAGTTTATAATGAGCATCTTTATAGTCTCTGCTATGAATATGTTCATTATAACCTTAGCTAGAGCAATCGAGCAGCCTTCCTCCAACCCCCCAATAACACTAGATGGAATCTCATAAGGACAAAAGCTTTTAACTAATTAATGTACATTGCCGATTATCTCATTTTTAAAAACTCTTAACAAATGTATTCATTTTTCGACATACGTGGAGTACAACTAACATTGCAATTCGAATCAATTTGATTTCCAAGCTTTTAAAATTACTTTATTTAGGCGGATAGCGCAAAACAGGATTCCAGTTTCACAGGAAACAATTAAGCTCCTCCCCCAGCCGCATCTACTTTGTGCATGACTAGCGGTGCCTCAGCCTGCTCGTGTTTTATATCTTACTATTTTTAAACTTCAAATCACTCTGAGTCTTTCGCGTAAATGGGAAAACTTTTTTTTTTTACATATAAAATTACGCTTTAAAATTACTGGTGTTGAAGAATCATTGAACTATTAAAAATGCTAATGTAAAATTTGTATAATTGCTTTAAAATCAGTAACTGCATCCATTTATTTGGAGAGTAATTTATTTCCAGATCGCAAAATGTCTGTTTTGAATATAGTTACGCCTTGCTGTTACACATTTCTGATCTATTTTATACTGACCGTCAAAAAGTAATTTTTAGTGATATGTATGCAAATTTATTTTTTATTTAAAATTGAATAAAAAGAAAAATGCTACAAAAATTAACTTGTATTTAGAATTTTCTATCGGCAGTACCATCGACAAATTTTCTATTGTCAGTTATGTTACATGTAACGTTCAAAATATGTTTAAAATTTCTTTATCTTTTCAATGAAACATGAAAAAGAAAAAGGATAAAAGCAACCTGATCTTTTGACATCTCACTCTCGAAAAGAAAGAAAAAGAAAAAATCGAAAGGATTTATCTAATATCCTACATTAATATCTCTCCCTCATCTATCTTGTGCACAAACTTATCGATATCACAAAGTGCTAAGTTACTCATTAACGTCCCCTGTCAGCCAATATCCTTAAGAACGGAACGCCATTATCCATCAGTTTTGGTGATAAACTGAACAAATTGATTCCTTCTAAATTGCGTCTATTTTTCGAGTGATTTTTCTTACTATTTTCTCCCCCCCCACTCAGCCTCGATTGTGTTTTAAGGGCATGTATGCTAAACGGACGTTGATTTATGAATGAGGTTTTTTTTTTTTTTTTTTTTTTTAAGAAATAGGAAGTCAAGCTGTTATGGTAGAATTAATAAGTATTTCGATGAAAAGTAGAAATTTTGGGCTAAGGTATTTTTAATAGTACCGTTTACTGGGATGAAAAATGGAAGCAATAAATTACAAGCAATGCTAAATTACTTTTATTTTATTATTTTTTTTTCCAGGAAAAGTTAATGTTATTCCAGAACTTTATTTTCAATCCAATGGCTATGAATTTTAAGATCGGATGCTAAATAACTGCTCCGGAAAACAGAAATATCAAAATTTTAACGGTTTACTGCTATGCCAGCACTGTTCAATCAGTCCCAAATTCAACACTTATTCTAGATGTGGCTGTAGATGTAAAATGTGCTTAGTTTTTTAAAACAAAAGGATAGAGAAAATATGAACTTTATAAATGTGCAACACGTGACAAGAAAGCGAGATGGGTGGGGGGAGTAGAATCCGGTTGAATAGAAATAATGGGATATTTTAAATATATATTTCTAAAAGATTTTTTTTTAATGTATTAAAAGTATTTTTATATTTTTTAAATTTTTAATCGTTTGGAAACCAATACTCAATCATATCTGAATATTGAAGAGCCTTTCTAAAACTTTCCAAGTTGAAACGTAATCAGGATTACGGACGATTATCTGCGATAGGAATCTAGGCCAAGGGGGGGGGGTACCCTCCGTTGGGGGTCCTTCTTTGTCCTAACCCGTATTTACACTAAGTTTCGGAGAAAACCACGGAAAATCTCGAACGGCTAGGTGACCGGACGTGACCTGGGTTTGAATCAGGCACCTTCAGTCTCCCATCTGCGAGAGTTATGCGCTCGGCGACTGGCTGACATGTGTCCAGCTAAAGATGGTACATTTTTATACATTTTTCACGAGCGCACACAAAATAATTCCCGTACATTACGTTCTACGGACAGCTATTGTTTTAAGTGTGCTTAGAGATATTAATCTGTTTTAAACAACAGAAATTTCGAATAAATTACGCTGTATGATCAACCGATGTTTAAAGCGTGCTTTAGGGATATTTTAAAGGGATTTATTTTAATTGCTTTAGGGATTTATTTTAAAAAAAGAAAACGTTATCCACTTTCTTAAGGATTACAAAATAATGCTCTACGTAGAAAATAAAAGTATGTAGAATTTATATTTCTTCTACTGGAGCAATAAAAAGAATTCCAATACATTACGATCTATCCCAGTTCAGGGAAATTAATTTATTTCAAACACGATACAATAAGTATACAAACTTTAATAGCAGCTTACTCTTCATTTATGGATTTAAAATAGCATTTATTGCTTTTGACAGGGTTTCTCAAATTCACATTAATAGTGATATACCAACGCCTTTTAGATATCAAAAGCCTTACAACTCTTACGTCACCAAGCTTTAACGTCATCATTAAACCTACGACAGTGACGTCATCACAGTTTTAATTTCACAAATTAAATGCAAATATTAGAAAATATCTTAAGTTAAACATTAAAAATAAAATACCTTTCTTATACAAAATTGATCACTATGATCCATTTCCTTAGTACATTCATGGTTAAAAACTGACATTTGTCGTAAAATTAATTTTTTTATCTCAAATTATTAAAATTTTACTATGCATGATTCAACTCACCAGAAACTTTTAGTAGTTTTATTTGGTGAAAGTAAATCTTTGACATGCTTGCCTAATGACCCTACTCGCAAGAAACGACCCAGGACTGTCTTGGTCACCAGTAGCGGATCCAGAAATTATTTTTGAGAGGGGCTAAACTTTGAAAAAAACTTATTTCACCCAAACAGAGCGTACGATGAAGCAAAATTTTAGTATAAAGTAAAGTAAAACTTTTTGGGAGGGGCTTTTTTTATAAATTAAGTTATAAAAAAAGATCATTTTATCTACTTAAAGTGTATAATAAAGCAAAGTGTTCTCTTTAGCAATCTTTTTTTGGGGGGGCTGAAGCCCCTAGCCCCTCCCCTGGATCCGCAGATATTCGAGCAACCCTTCCGTTGAAGTCCGCTTGTCGGGGGGAGGAAGGGTCGACACCCATATCTGACAACCCCCACCTTTCATCTTAGGATGCACTCTTTTTCCTTCACTTGACTTCCTTCACTTCTTATTGCCCAAACTTACGGGCCTTCTACTACACGATATCAAATGACAACGCTCACATTCCACACTGGAGACAAGCGTTTCGCGCAGTTGCTCCCGTAATTTCCCTCGATCAGTCAGTCAGTCAGCAGGCCTAATGAGTCAATAGACACTATATGTATTCCGACGATACCGCCATACTTTCAACATCCTTCCACCCCGATATTATGATTAAACAATTTTAGCTCAACATAGATATCTTATAAACCTGGTTTCATAAATTTAAAATTAACCTCTCTAAATGTAATGCGATTCACTTCACCAATAGCAGAAAACTGTTTAGAAATCTCTACATACATAACAATAGAATTAATTGGACCAGAACCTGAAATACTGGGTGTTATGTCTGACATGGAAAGCACAGGTGCTTTATGCCCGAAACAAAATGGTTGGAGGGAAAAAAAAAAAAGAATCGAGAAGTTGCTATTCCAAAATAAGCTCAGCCGTCAAAATAAAGTAAAATTATATAAATGCATAGTGCTTCCTGTGGCGACTTACGCCAGCCAAATACGGGGATATACCGTCAAAACCAATCTAGATATATTATCAAGAAAGCACAACGCAATTATCCGCCGAATACGGCATGGACCAGGTATGTGATTAATTCTGTTATCGGAGAGATCTCGGCATCCCTTCCTTTAGAAAAATTGTCCACCAGATTGGTGAAAATTTTTTCACTAATCTAGGTAATTTTCCGAACGAACCAGTGGCTGAGCTACCAGATTACGATTTCCGAGAAGTAAACTGTAAAATACTCAAGGCGGTCTTACTCTTAGATACCGACTAGGAACTTTGCAACCGCTATTCTAATTACTTTTTTCTGTATTTTCTGTCTAAAATTTGCTCATCAGCAATCATTTATATGGTTTTCTCAATTTTTATCCGTGTACATATTGCTGATTTATTTATTTATTTATTTTTTTTTTTACGAGCGGGAACTTGCCGATTAGGCACTGTCCCATACAACAGCTCGAAGGTGTGGCCATTTTATTATGGGGGCGCCCAGTGTGCGGCTAACGTTACCCGCTGGTTTAGGCCGCATTCCTATAAACTTGGGGAAAGAACTGAGTGATTGATCACGCATCTGGTGGGTGGAAAATAGGGGTCCTGTAAAAAATGCACTTCCTTTTGTCCAGGTTGAACTACTTAGTCTAAAAACGATGAAAGAAGAGTTTCCTCTCCCCTGTTTGAAATAACAAGCAGAGTGCGGTGAGTGCCATTTTTCACCCACACACGAAACAGAGGCAGGCGTACACCGGATGGAACGGGAGAACTGTGGGAGATTTTACTGTATCAAATCCCATATAGAATTTTTTATTTACAAAAAAGGTGTCTTCATTTTCTTCGTTTTTACCTAAATTAATTGAGAACCAAAATCATAAAATATTTCACATGTTTCTATATAAGACTTGATTGAATTAATTCACAGTAAGTTTTACATTAAGTATATACCTTTGCAAAAATGAGTAAAACGGGGCAAAATTTGATAAAACTTGTGCCAAGTTTTTTATATTAATTCGTACTTATCAATGCCGACTTCACGCGTTCAAAAAAGTAATAACAATAATAATAATCTTTATTTAACCGCTTAGAGAACTTAAGCAATTCTAAATAATAGTTGGGCAAAATTTTCCAAAATTATGTCATTTAGATATCGCAGTCCATATCGCCTATGTTGTATATTTCTTTTAAGGGCTCAGCTCCGTATTAGTTTAGGGGAGTTTTTAAAAATTATTATTACTATTATTATTAACTTTACAAAACTAGATCAAATATCAAAATAAATAATTACTGGGGAAAACTTATTCATAAAAATATTTGTTTTAATTCGTGTTTAGGGGGTGTGAACTCATATGTATTTATATATATATAATTTGCCCAAAATATTATTTACTATTGTTTACCTTCTTGAAAAAATTTTAGCAAGTTTTGTCTCGTTTTACCCACCTTTTGCAAAGTATAATGTATACACAATTACAGCATATTTTTGCTTCCAGTAACTGTCTAGAGTGTAGGTTTAAGATGATTTAAAACTCATTTCTTAAAATGTAAAATGTAAATGTCTTAAAATGTTATTCTAATTAATGGGTAATTAGTTTTACTATAATAGTTTTAATAATTGTATTTATACTATTATTGATATCGCAAAGATTATTGTCCCTCACCAACAGTGATTGAAACATATCTGTAAACCTTTAGTAAGAAAATCTGAAACTTTCTACATCATCTCATTAATATATGGGGGTATATTTTACTTATTGGGAATTCTTGTAAGAGGGTTGTATAAAAAATAAAAGTTTGTATTTATTTACATTTAATTTTCTGAAAATTTTATTCGATATCATAAAATAACTATGTAATTCATTCCATATGGCTTAGATCAGCATTTAAAGAAGGAAACCATAGGCCACTGTTTTTAAGACACCCTCGATTATAGGGATTGGGAGTGATTATGATTTTTATTTAATATTAAAAGTATTAAACTTTTTACTTTCACTGTAAATGATCATAAAAGTTATTTAGGTTTTGTGGTTAAGGCAGATCTACACAAGGTTTGTCTGCTTAATTAAGGCATGCCTTGGGCGATGGACTTTTTGAGGGGTTCTAACCCGAATTCACGTCACAGCTGGAGAAAACGGCCGCGCGGTAGGCCAGAACACTAGACCTATGCACTTCAGCCGTTTACTAATTGTCATGAAATTAGTAAAAATTATTTATACTACAATATAAAAGGTACTTGATTAATTTTTTTCTTATTTTTTATTAGATAGATTTATATCCTATAAAGCTCTCTTCTTTATAAAACTTATACCTTATTTAATTTTTAAGATAAACTGAAAAAAACTTGCTGAAATAAGCAAGAATGGTGAATTATAAATATTTAGAAGGATACCTTATCAAATATTGAACTTCATATATGAATAAAATACAGCAAAATAAAAAAAGGATGCAAAATATCTATTATAACGATTAATATAACTTGATCTAAAACTTTGAGAGTATTATTAAGAAAAGGGAAAATCCTATTCACTTTCGCTCAACAAATAAAACATTTTTGCATAAAATACTTTGTATTGCACTAAAAAATAAAATAAAAATGAATAAATATTTCAAAGAAACACTAATGTTTAAAAAGCATTTAAAACCACAACCTGTTGGGAGTGATAAAAATTGTTTAAGCGAAGTGCTTAAAAAATAACCTTGTTTAAATTAAGCTAATCTGACGACAGTGAATAGTTTCTTTTAAATAATATTTTCTCAAGACGCAGATAGGAGTTTTTTTTTTTTTTGGATGGAACAGTTAAAAATGACCGTCAAATAAATGTTTAAAATAAAAGTTTTGGGGACAGAGAGGGGACACGTGCTCCCCCCCCCCCGATTGCTACTCTTAAAATACTTAGGACAAGTTTAGCTTTCTAAAGAAGAATTATCACCGCTTCATTTTTGTATTCTCGGATATGAGAAAGAAATGATCCGTTTAATATCCGTATCCACGAATATATATTAAAAAAAAAAAAAAACTATTCGTTTTCATATCCGTATCCGCCGATCTACCTTTTATGACGATACAACACACCGCTGTTCACACAATTTAGCACTTTTAACGGCATTTAAAAGTGTTCCAAAAGCTTCGCGGTCAAATATGAGCACTCTTTCCTTCCTAACAAAATAGCTGGGTAACAGGTGTCAAGAACGTTTCCCCCCCCCCCTCCCTGTGTCCCTGATCAACGCGGCGATCTTGCAGAAACCTAATTTTTAACTGATCCCCCAGCTCCCGTCAGGAACTCCCCTTCAAGATGGGGGTAGACACTTTTTATACCAAATGGCATATACACCTACCCGCTAGGAAGGGACGGACCGTCAACTCCGATATAAGAAAGACCCCTCACAGCAACCATAGAAGCTCGTGACGAAAGCAAAGTTAGGCCGTAGGTTTTTCGGCTGGGTTACTAGCTGCGCTCGCTTATGATGAGTATTATCGCCAATTCATCCCGCAGGTACTATTATTGAGAACAAGGGCAGGTACGTCAAACCGGTCGAACGGCAGGTAAATCGTCACAGGTGAAAGAGAATTGGCGATAGTGTACTATACCTTTTCGCCATCAATGGGATTTTGTTTGCTTCGAAGTTCTTGAAGAATGTCCATTATTTGATAAAACTATGCTTGTTAATTGTATTTAAAACATGGTATACAAGTATTCAGTACCTTTTTGTAGAGGTAATTATGCAGATGGCCCCAAGGTATCCGTTTTCAGTTTACCAAAGAATGAAGAACTACAAAGGAAATGGATAAATGCCATTCCACGTGCAAATATTAATCCATCAAAGAATTTTAAAGTAAGTGCTTTTTTGTTTGTTTTTAAGAATGTATGTTTAGTATATTTGAATTTATGTATCTATAAATCTTTTATATTCATATAAGCATTAAATTTTTTCTTAACTCATGAATTTCATTGCAGTATACAAATAATTTTACATTCTTTATTGTGTATATATATAGATATACACAACTGTATATATATATAGATATGTGTGTGTGTGCGTGTGTTATCAATACTTTTTTAATTCCTCTTTTTAAAACATAAAAAGTAAAAGCTGGACTTAAAATTGCAAAACAATAATAATAATAGAAATTTTGAAAAAATATGTAAAATAAAATCATATTTTCTTATTTGATTTTCTGTTGGAAGAAAATTTTGAAAATTTATTTTTTACAAAATTACAAATAACGAATTAATAATATTATAAAGATTGATATTTAATAATTCTACGAATACTGATAAAATTATTACTCTTATAAGTAATAGCATTATTTAAACCTCATAGTTCATAGTATAGTTAATAGTAATCACAATTCTCGATCACTTGATATTTATCTGTTAGTAAAATGTAGGCTTTTTTATTTAATTAGTGAAAACTATTCATTGCAGGTCTGTGAATTACATTTAAAAAAAGAAGATATTAGGAGAACTTCAGAATGCTACAATCCAGCAACGGGTGAGAAAATAGTGGCAACCTTAACACAACCAAGACTTAAGGATGATGCTTTGCCTACAATTTTTCATGGCTGTCCTGCATATTTATCAAAACATATTAAGGCCAGAGAAGCTCCAGAAAACAAAGCTGAAAGGAGAGAAAATGAGCAACTGCAAAAGACTCTTGAATTAAGTGTGAAATCATTTGAAGAATATCAATCAAAAACTTCCTTTCAAACTCTGGAAGAATTATTATTATTACTAAAGGATATTCAAATTCCAGATGTGTTTACGATTGTCAAAGCTGAAAATACAGTTATGTTTTTAAAAATATCTTCATTGCCAGTACCTGAATTATCGTTATCAATAATAATAGATGAAAATTTAATGGTAAGTGTTTTTTATCATAAAGTACCTATCACTGAGCATAATAATTTTAAATTACCAGTACAATTTACAAATATAAATGATTTGCTGTCTCTATTGCATGAATTTATAAATTACAATGGTTTTTCTTTTGATAAATTAAACAATTTAAAATCTTCAGTAAAAAATATTTGCTGCGAGTTAAAGCTAATTGTTCCTGAAAGAAGCCATGATTTAATAGATTTTTTATATGAACAAATTAATTTAATTGGTAAGTAAAACAGCCCATAGATATAGTGCAGATCTTTTAGTATTAAGTAGTTTGTTAGATTCAATATCTCCTCATGCATATAGATTTCTCAGAAATAGATGTGTATTAATTTTACCACATCCAAGTACTCTTAATAGACTCACTTCATCTTAAAATTCAGATCCTAGAGTGCAAGTACTGCAAGATAATTTCTTAAAATATGCTAAAGATAAATTTCTATATTTAAATAATTTTGACAAAGTTGTAAATTTAATGATGGATGAAATTAATTTAAAACCCTTTCTAGATTACAAATGTGGTGACATAATTGGAGCCTCATACAATTCAGGTAAAGCTGCAAATTCGGCATTTGTTTTCATGATACAAAGTTTGAAATCCTCCTTATAAGGATATAGTACATAACTTGCCAATAAAAACAATAACCGCAGAATTATTGCACGAAGTGATTTCAAAAGTAATTAAAGGGTTACACAGTATAGGTTACAATGTTATTTGCATATCATCTGACAATAGGAGTGTGATTATTAGTAGCTGAATTTGGTTAGATTGAATAAGACTGTTTTGAGCATACATGCTGTTCTGGTATTCAATTATTTTAAAAATGAAATTTTAAAACTAAGAAGGGTATTCCAATCAAATTACAAAGATAAATTTATTCATTGTTAATTGAATATGAATATGTTTATAAATGTAAATAATGTAAAAACCTTTATATTTTACTTAATAAATATTTTTCGATTCAAACTGTCTATGTGCTTGTTTTTCTTTAATGTTCTTTATTTTTTATAGGTGATAATTAAGAGTTTTGGAAACGTTTTAATTAATATTAAACTTTTTTTTTAGTTTTTTCTAAATGTTTTAATGCTTCTACAAAGGGGGAAAACTAAATAAACTACATTTTCATTAATCAATTTTTAATTGGTCAAGAAGTTAATTTCATGGTAACTATCCTAAACTCTACAATAAATAGTATAATCACTATGTGTAACGAGTGCATATAAAAAGTGATCTAATTTTTAATTAACAAGTAGAAAAAATTGTGAGTTAATACGTTTAAATACGTTCCCTCCTCGGAGTAGGGGGAAAGGTTGGCCTAACAATTGTGACGTCATTTCTCCCGGTGAAGGTCTTTCTCTCTATCGGGGTTGACGGACGGACACGACAGCCACGCGCAGTCGCGGATCGAACCCCGGCCGCCGGGAGTTGGACCCGAAACTGGAGTACGGTGCTTTATCCACCATAGAACTCGGTCTGCTGATTTATTATTTGCATTGTTTAAAAAAAAAAAAAAGAAGTTTCTCTTGATGTGACTACGCTCACATAGAGTCCCCAATTATTTAATGTTTGAACAAAAGAGGGATATAAAATTTTGTCATGTCATGTCAAACCTAATGAGCACGTCAAAGCTTAGTGACATGCATTTGTTAAGCTTTCTTTAACTAGGAGGTGTTGGCATCGCTGGTAAGTTTATAGATTTTATCTCGGGGTATGTATGTTTTACATATAACTCTTCCCTACGAACAGCCACCGAGAGTAAGCTGAAATTTCTATTTAAAATAGAGCTTTTTTAAGAATTGTGGTGGTTAATCTTCCAATAAAATCGGAAGAGTTGGAAGCTATGCAGATGATACTGCGCTAAAGTTGAGAGTGTTGTGTTTCATAATTGATGAGCTAGTCGTGATTTTCAGCTTTCTTAATCTTTATTCTTGCAGCATTTACTAATGTTAATTTGCACAGGAAGAAAAAATGTTTTGTTGAATTCAACAATGTATTGTTGATTCAACAAAATTCGAGGAGTCATACTGAAAAAAATATTTTGTTAATTCAACAAATTTTAGTTGCTGCTATTTCAACAGACTAATTTTGTTGGTATTTAACAAAAACTTTTGTTAAATTAGCAAAATATTCCGTTGAATTAACAAAAATTTTGTTGACTCAACAAAACATTTTTTTCATTGCGACTGCTTGAAGTTATACATTTGCTGAGGAAAAATAAAACTACATATTTAGTATTACCTATAAGTTTTATTAATGTGTTAAAGTCTATATTCTCATTAAGTACATTTCAATAATGTTAAATAGGTTCTTCTAAAACTCACTTGGAAAGTTAAAAAAGAAAAGCTTTAGAGAAAGCGCAACTTCCTCGTGCGCTGCATATCATATGTTTTGGTTTATCTAAAACTCAATTAGAATAATAACACAACTGAAGTACTTAAGCAGACATTCTTGAAAGAACAATTAAACACGCTTTGCTTATTCTCGGGTTTACTTTACATGCCTTCATTAATCCTTAATCAAATAAAGCAGGAAAGTTTGCCCCCAAGAATACTGAAATTAGTTTATCCTTACCTACAGTGTTGGGAAGTTAAGTGCTTGCCCTACTTAACAGAGAACAGATCCTTCATCTCACTATAATGATTCTTAAAGAAAATTTAATTGAATAATGTGCACCATAGAGAGCATTAAGTAAAAGAGGTAACTCTCCACTGAAGTTCATGCCGAACTGCTTATTATGTGGGACTTCGTGCGTAAAGAATACTACTAACGTTTAAGTAAATTGAAATAACTAAGTTTGATTTATCATTTATTGGAAGGTTACATTGTTTACTCTAACTACGTCATCCATATGCATATAGTAGGCTCATGCACGCTCTATAGTACCCTTTTTCAACATATTTGTTCTAACGAATAGTTGATTTGTTGACTTGTATTGTCAAAGACTTAACAGCGTAGATTCCCCTTTGTGCTCAACTTTGATGATCGACATTGGCATTTGCATGGACCTTCTGAACAAAAAAGGGAAATTTTGTGGTCGCATTCTTGTAGCGATGTACAGTGCACTCTCGACTTACGCGAGGGGTGTGTTCCAAGAATCCTAGCGTAAGTGAAAATTTCGCGTTGTGTGTGGAATAGGATATATATGCGACTTTTTTTTTTTTTAAACACAAACAGTTACTTTAGATAGACACCTACAAACACCTCTTAAACAGTTTTTATTTTATTATTTATTCACAACTGTCTAACTCTATAGTTCCATTTCCCACATACAGTAATAAATAAATAAATTTTGGCGATTCTTTCTGTTGCCGTGTAGCATAAGAGGAGTTCAATTTATATCTGTAAGATTAAAAACCCACAAATAACCGCGCTTCCTAGATATAAAAACCTTACTACATCACTGAACTCGGTTGGCATCCAGAGATTTACATACTTATTTTCACAAACTATTAAAAATTTCTGGTGGATGCTATAAATATTAGAAAATATTTTAAACATTAAAATTAAAATACCTTTCTCATTCAATATTATTCATTATGATCTATTTTCTAATCATATTATCTAATTAATTATGGTTAAAAACTGCTATTTGTCGTAAAATTATATTTTTTATCTCAAATTATTAAAATATTATTATTTATCGGTAAATTCACTAGACATTTGTAATAGTTATAATTTGCGAAAATAAAATTTGTAACTGTAGTCCTAATGATGGCATCAAAGCTTGTTGACGTAGGAGTTGTAAGGCTTTCTGTATCTAGTAGGCGTCCAAAAAACTTGCATAAAACCCAATTTGCTTAAGTCAAATCAATTACACCTTACCGCGAGTCTTAACTGTTGCAGAATACTCTGCTACTCCTGGGTTCGTCGTTCTAAAGTCCAGTTGGTGTAGAAAGTCACTTGTAAAAAGTCACTTGTCAGGATGGAACACAAACTTTATTGCTTCTAGAACTTCGTCGAACAATCAGCAGTACAAAATTCACAAGCACAATCAAATAGTAATGTGCTTTTAACAGTCTGCTTAGATCTGAAGCTCTCAGAAATGCTGTATTTCTCACACAAAATAAAATACTTTCACAGGCAAAAATTCGGTGAAAATATACGAGAGATAACACTAACAGTCTCTCAAGACTCAGCAATCGAGAATTTACACACAGCACTTTAAAAACAGCTTCGAAAAGCAAGCCAAAACACGGCTTCTATAGCACTATCAATTCACAAAGCCAGCGTACTCACTCAGAGAGCTCTATTCACACTACGTGTGCTCAACTCGCACTGAGCTGGAGCTTCTGAAACACAGTTATGTTTATATCCGACGCAGAAGCTACAAAAATGTTTGTGAAAAGTCTATTTCTCGAGGATTCCACATAAAGCGGGAATTTCGATTACGTCATAGAAGAGAAATGTTAGATTATTATGCGTTTTTAATGCAGGAAAACCAACTTCCAGGCCCCATTGGGAAAATCGCGCCAAATGACTGAAATATCGCCAAGCTTGGCGACTTTTAGTGAAATATCTCCAAATTTTGCGCCAAAATTAAGTCCCCAAAAGTGAAGTTATCGAAGGCCTAGGACCCATATTTCTCGAGATTTCTAGAAACTCCACATTAATTAATACGGAAACCGAAACCTCCGTATCTCCGGTTCTAATTGACTAATTTTGATGCAAGAAAAAGCAAAATTTAACTATTTGAAGCGTAGAATACAAATTTTGAGCTATTTTAAGCCCCAGAACAACGGTTGCCCCGAAAATTCGTAACACTACTGTAATCGAACAGATTAAGGAACTGCCCTTAGATGGTCCATGAGGTGGTTTTTATTCAGCTTTAGTAAAAAATATATGCTACGTTAACACTCTCGCAATATGGAATTACACTGCGTTATACTTGTATGTTGTGCGATCAAGCCTTCTGGTGAGCGTTGAGATTGACGAACAGATCTAGTTTACACTCGTATACTGTATTCAAGTTCCGATCCCGATAACTAATTTTGCTTACTGAAGTCATACCTTTAAAGTACAATGCCATCTTTTCTATCTGCTTGCGAAATAAACTCATTCAGGAAGCTATACAGTCATTTCATGACCATTTTCATGCCAACAGCCACTGGAAAACAGGGAGAACTCAACAGGCAAAAGATTGACCAAAACTTAACAGAGACACGCATTTTCACAAACAATATGTGTCAAGTGTTATTTGTCATATGATATGAGCAAACACAAGTTTTACATCTATACTTTGACATCTGTTATTATTAAGATTTATGAAGGACATGCCCTGAAAGAAAGTGCGGATGAATACTTTGCGCAAGACATGGCGCTATTTTATTTCTCATTATTAAATAAGAGAATCAGAGTGAAATTTTTATTACAAGGAAAATTATAGAGAGTTTTTTAGAGCTTAGTGGTAAATAGCTCCATTAAATATTATTATGGCACTTTGATTACAGTGTTCAAATGTCACCTTAACCATGTGCATAATTTTCTCGATTGTAAATTTTAATGAAACAATGCCGTCGGTAGGGTTGAAATTTTTGTTTTATCTGGAATGAATGGAAGTTTCCAGTTTTCTAAATCTCACTACGTGGGAAGGAAACAAATGTACAATTAATTATTTTCAAACAACTATTTTCTGATTAATTTATTTATTCACATTTTTAAATTTGAAATAAAAATGAAAATTTTCAATAAATAATTACTTTTCGATATCAATAAGCACAATAGTTGATGCAACAGTGAAAATAACATTTTTAAAAAAATTTTATAATGAAAAATCTTTTGAACTGAAACTTCTTTAGGCGCGTTGAGAGTGAAATTTCAAGGTCGCGTCACGGCAATACTTTCACGGCAATAGCGTCATGATGAGGCTGGGACGTTTTGGATTTTAACAGACTGAGAGAGCTACCGGATAGATTGCCAGAGAGAAAGAGAGAAAAATAGTGAGCATGCTATACTCAATTACTGCACAGAGTTTTCTTATTTCTCCTCTTTGTGCTACATTCGTTCTTATTTAATTTTTGAATTAGTTTTTGAATTATTTCATATTTTACGTTATTTTTGCCCGTTTTCTGTCTTTGCCCGAAAAAGAAGGCTTCCAATCGTCCGAAAGAAAAAATAATTATACGATCGGAAAGACGAAAGAGATTTCTTTCTAAAGAGACCTTCATTTTTGAATTAGCTGCTTTTTCCGATTTTTGATAAATAAAAATCGACAAACCTTTTCTCCGGCAAATTCGGGTAAATTTCAGAACGAGGAGCCTATCTCAGCTCGCATCTAAAAAGCTCTGGAATATTTCGACTAAGAAAATATATACTGTTACGGACAAACTGCTCAGCTTTCGTTAAAAGAAAATCTAGTGTCTAGGATAATTTTTTGATCAGCTAAAAAACTAATTAGTAAAACCTGTACGAAATTAATTTGAAACTTCCGAAGACAGAATAAGGGATTTTTCGACTATCATCACGTGACCTCAAAATGAAGAACCAGTGAGGGAATAATTATTTTCTCCGGAGAGTGTGTGGGTGGAGGTCCGAAAATTGAAGTGAAACTTCTTTAGGCGCGTTGAGAGTGAAATTTCAAGGTTGCATCAATACCGTCACGGCAATAGCGCCATGATGAAGCTGGGACGATTTTGGATTTTAACAGACGGAGAGAGCTACCGGATAGATCGCCAGAAAGAAAGAAACAAAAATAGTAAGCATGCTATACTCTATTGCTGCACAGAGTTTTCTTTCTCCTCTTTGTGCTATATTCGTTCTTAAGAAATGCGCTGCGCTGAATGTAAACACACACTGTGCACTCGGAGACGAAAATGTTGGAACGCTAACTTACAGTTGGTATTATATTAATTTTTTTAAATCTTTTTAATACTGTGCCAAATTCCTTTGAATACCTACATCTCACTTTTGATCTGTTTTCAAATGTTATCTTTAATTTTTATATCTGACTACTTATTTGACAATCGAACAGATTTTAATCAATCTCGCCAAAGAAGTTTCACTTCTGACACGTGTACTCTGTACACATGCTCTTTTTTTTTTAAGTTTAAGGGGATGGTGGACCCCCAAATCATCAAAATTGGCCCCAAAAATGTGTTTTTTCTTTTTTACATACTATTATTCTACAGTTAAAGCTGAACCATGGAGAAAAAACCGCGTATGTCTACGGTAATTTTTTAAAAAGACATTAGGGTTTGAAAAAAATTAAAAGGGGCAATTAAATGTCCACAAAAATGCAAACAAACGCGTAAATAAACATGTCACAATTTTTATTGAACGTTTTACAAAATAAGCTAATATTCGAATGAAATTATTTTAAAAATATGTTTTGTTAAGGTAAAATCATAAATAAAATTATTCAGAAGAGATGGTATTAAAGGTAAATGGAAAATTACACTTTAAACTGTATTTTCTACAAATCAAGTTTTTTGTGATTTTCTTGCCTTCAAAATGCTCCATGCGACTTAATTTTGGTCGGAATTGTACAAAATTTACTACAAATACTCTTCTCATCTATTACAATAAATCTGTGTATCCTTTTTAAATATGGTCAAAATTTCGATTATGAAATTTCACTTTTATTCACGAAAACTGAACAATTTCGGAAAAGTTTGGTATATATCCATGAAAATAGTTCTAAAAAATTACCTACTCGTTCGAATCAAAAACCGATACACAGACTTTTTTAAAATATACTTTCATTCTCTTATAAAACAAAATTACTAAAAAAAGTTAAAATTAAAACGCATGGAGCATTTTTTCGAAACTAAAAAATTAATTAATTTTTAATTAATTACTAATATTTTAAAAATTTTAAAAAAAAATTCAGTTGTTTATAATGCTTTTAGTTTAATATATTAAAATACAAAATTTCATAATCCTATCTTATTAAATAAAAAAAAAAAACATTTTAATGTCCACCATCCCCTTAAACTTTCCAGTTCTTTGAAGTTACAAAAAAACTTCGTATAAAGCGCAAAAACTCTAAAGTTACAAATCTGTGACTTTCAGGAAAAAATAACGTAAACACTCCATCTGTTTTACGTTATTTGTCCATAGTATTTGCCAGGGGCGTAGCCAGAAATTTTTCATGGGGTAGGGGTTACGACTACTACAACTCATATATGTATACGTGTGTGTGATAATGTAGTGAAGAATATACATTTTGTATGGCAAAAAATTCCTCATGGGGGAGGGTTATGACCCCCTAACCCCCCCCCCCATGGCTACGCCCCTGGTATTTGCTCATTAGTATTTGTCCATTAGTCAGTTTGTTAAGCTTGTATATAGCACCTCCTGTGCAAGAAAGCGCGTTGAACGAATCTGTCTACGCAGGGAACATCGAAGTTTGGCCAGAATTTCAATAGTAAAAATTTTCGCAAATGTCGTATACTACATATTTCTGTTTCTAAAACCGCAACGTGTTGGAATATTTTGAGTGTTCCTGTAGAAGAACTATAAATGAGAAAGTAACTATTTTTGATGGATAGATTTATTTTGTAATCCTTAACAACATAATCACTTTTGATTCGTTTGAAATATCTCTCTAACACAGGCTGAAGAAATTTTTTATACGTATTTCTTTGTAGAGCTCTCGAAAGTTACGCTTTGTTACGCATTTAAAAGCCACCAGAAATTGCACCAACTATTTGTTTAAAGTTTATATACCAGAAAGCGTTCAACTTTATAAAACAAAAAACAACCACCAAAAATTAGAATTTTTGTTATTAGGATTTCCAACAATTCATACTGTGACGTAGAGATGGGCCGTTCTACTCATTTTACTGATTCGAATCTCAATCAACACACTCACTACTTCGATGATTCGAATCAGTGATTCGAATCTTGAATCAATAAAACAACTAAAGAAATTTTCCCTCTCTCTGCGCCGAAAGCCGTACTATTTATACACCCTTCACCCATTCATCGGGTTTCTTCTCCGCTGAGTTCTCGGGCAGTTAGCATCTCTCTCTCCTTGCTCGAGTAAAACTAGTGTTTAAACTGCCCTAAATGAAAATAGAGGGGAGCTTCGTATGACCCCCTGGGCCTGTAAGATTAAAAGGTTAAGTTTGGTGTCAAAGTATTCGAAATTTTATGTATCGATGAGGGTGTACGTCTAGGGAGGGTCGAGAATCAATAAAAACGCGCTCCGATGGATGGTTTCCGAGATATACGTTAATTAATTATGGTAATTAGACTAATTAACCATGATTGAGGCTTAAAAGGACTGCAAACATGTAGAAATTGGCTCTGGGATGGTTTCCAGACTTTGGAGATGCCGCCGGAGGAGGCTAGTGTTTAAAATGCCCAAATTGAAAATATAGGGGAGCTTCGTATGACCCCCTGGGCCAGTAAGATTAAAAGGTTAAGTTTGGTGTCAAAACATTCGAAATTTTAAGTATCGGTGGGGTGTTGAGTCTACGGGGGGTCGAGAATCAATAAAAACGCGCTCCGGTGGATAGTTTCCCAGATATACGTTAATTAATTATGGTAATTAGACTAATAAACCATGGAGCTGTTTTTTCCGCGATCCGGCATCGTCATTAACGGAGAGAAAGCAGTAGCAATAGCAAAAGCATCACAAGCTGGTATTGATCTCAGGATTTTCTTATCGCCGGCCTCAGAGGCGTAGCCAAGGGGGGGTTAGGGGGGTCATAACCCCCCCATGAGGAATTTTTTGCCATACAAAATATATATTCTTCATTACATTATCACACACACGTATACATATATATGAGTTGCAGTAGTCATAACCCCCCCCCCATGAAAAATTTCTGTCTACGCCCCTGGCCGGCCTGTATTTTTGACCTTTATCGAATTCGAGATTTCACTGAAATGAAAATGGGAATATCGGATATTTGATGATGAAATAAAACCGATATGTCGATATTTATCGATTTTTGGCCCAGTCCTACTGAGGGGCTGCTGCCCCCCCCCAAAAAAAAAATGGGACCCTTTACTTAGCTTACAATTGAACTTTATCTTTAAATTTGATACCCAGCTCACCCCGAAATAAAATCCTGGCTACGCCACTGTCAATAACACTAACTACGCCACTGCTTTAGACCCTATTTTGTATTTCTCTGAATTACGAAAGAAAATAAAATAATTCCCCTTAAACGACAAACAAGGTAAAAAAATATCTTAAACGAAATCTGCAGCAATAAAGCGAAATGTTATTTTGCTTACTACAAAGTCCTTTTGTGAGAGTGCTTAATACCGCCCCTGTATCCTTCATTAAAAGTGACAAGCACAATCCTAACTTTATTTCATTCTACTTCCCTTCACATACCCGCACATACCCGCCACCATCTAAACTTAACGTTCCGTTATTTTTTTTTTGGGGGGGGGTGTCAGGGGGACATATATTGAAGTTAAAAGTAGAAAAGGGATGTTTCAATAAATTTTAAACAAGTATTAAACCAGTCAGACAAGTTGGAAGGACGGAGTCCCCCCGAGGGAAAAAGGTTTAAACAACTTTGAGACACTCCCCGCTCTTCCACGAACATTGGCGTAAATTGGCATGTAATATTTGGATGGGGTGACAAAATATTTCCGATTGTAGAAAATATCATTATTATAAATAGCTCTGATACTTGAATTTTCTTAATTTTTTTTCGGGGGGGGATTGACCCCTCTTGCCCTTAGGAAGTAACGCCTATGCCCCCCGCCAAAAGCAAACGATGTTGGACCCACTCCACACCCACAGACAGATGATATTTTAAATCCGACCACCAACCAAGAAATGGAACACCAAAGATTCGAAAAAAAAACTTCAATTAAATGAAACATCCTTTCAACTCTTTTCGACTCCTTTCGACTCTAAGTCGATAGAAGATTCGAAAAACTAACGAATCTCAACGATCGTATACAATCACCGAAACAGAGCGAAACACTGAATCAGTAAAGATTCGTTGCTGCATCAACTCAGTGACCAACTCACCCACACCCACTCATTTGCTGTTTCAAATCATCTATCGACTCAGAGTCGTAAAGAGTCGAAAAGAGTCGAAAAGAGTCGAAAAGAGTCGTAAAGAGTCGAAAAGAGTTGAAAGAGTAAGGGAAAATCTCTGTAACGGCAAAGGGAAAATAAGTTTTCCTTCCCTTCGAACTTGGAATGTATTTCCCCACGGTTGAGGGCTTGAGATTCGAATCAGTAGAGAGTGAGTGTAAAGACTGAGCCACTCTGTACCAAGATTCGAATCACTGATTCGACTCATCGAATCATTGGCCATCTCTACTGTGACGAGCTGAGCTACCGTTGTACAGATTGGTCTAATAAGACGGCCGCGGTACTAGCAGTGGCTGTCGAGAAAGAATGGAAGCTGTATAAATGGGAAAGGGGGAATGTGCGTCCGTATTGGTATCAAAATCCTGGCCAAAAAGCGAAAATTTTAAATTTGTTTAAAAACAGTAATATATATGTTTTTGGATAGCCTAAACTGATGCATCATGATGTACATTTTTGTCGACCATAATCCATATCTAAAAGATGCAACACTCGGTTTAAAAGCAAGTTTCTTCATTTATGGCAAGAGATTTCAGCGTTTTCTATTACTTCGTCGTGCATTTTTACGGGCTCTTTAAATTAATTTACTGATTTTAAACTGAGTATAAGTGTAGTAAAATATATGTATTTTAATTATATGTATCTATTAGCTTGAAAGAAAGAATATCACTTTATTAAAAAAATTGTTAACTTTTTTTTTTTTTTTTTTTTAACAAAAATCCACATTTTAAAAAGCTTTTTGAAGGGGTGTCAGGGCTTGTCGCGCCTAATTTTAACTATAATCGTAATTATTACAGTATTGAGTGTCTATTCCAAGAAAAAAATGTTCCCCCAACATCCACCATTTTTATAAAAAAATTACTTATATATCGCCATTTTTATTTTTTCGATAATTTTTTGACGGGTGATCGCAAAAGGGATACAAACAAACGCGCTTGTATTTCTCATAAACTATAAATCATGTGCAAGTGTTTGGATAAAGGTATATAAAATTTCATTTCAGTTAAGATTTAACATCAGTATTTTAAATTTAGTATGTAATATCTTGTTTCTCTGATGTAAATTTGCTATAAGAAGAAAATTTCTACATATTCCAAAATTGCCCTTTCTTAGTCCTGTAAATAGTCCCAATTTTTTACAGCTTAGTTTTCCATTTATGTCGTAAATTGTGTCCAAAGCAAAAACTCTCCTTTTTTGGTTTTCAAAGGTTGGCAACTGTGACTTCGGGTCATGGAAGTGTGAGTGTGTAAACAGAAACACGTACTAGCTCTTTAAGTCATTTTGAAGTGCTGGCTTGAAATAAATTACTTTCTCCTCCAGCTTGGAGTGAGATCTTGTAGGTTTGCAAGGAGGCTTCTTTTAAGCAGTGTCCTTTTAGCTGCTCTAGACAAAGAAAGAAAAATGAGCAAGCCTTATAGCAGTGAGACCCTACAACTTCTTCTAGAGGGACCCGGTGTCTCTCTCTCTCTCGAGAAAAAAAAAAAAAAAAAAAGAAGAAGAAGAAAGACGAAGAATAATAAGAAGAAAGTGTTCTTTAGTTGTTTTATTGATTCAAGATTCGAATTATCGAAGTAGTGAGTGAGTGGAGATTCGAATCAGTAAAATGAGTCGAACCGCCCATCTCTATTATCTACATCTAAAAGTTTTATTTTCATAAAATAAAACTATTAAAAATTTCTGGTAAATACTACAAATATTAGAAAATATCTTATACATTAAAATTAAAATATCTTTCTCATGCAAAATTATTCAGTTTGATCTATTTCCTTATTACATTTTCTAATTAGTTATGGTTAAAAACTGCCCTTTGTCGTAAAATTATATTTTTTATCTCAAATTATTAAAATATTGCCAATCATGGGTATATTCACCAGAAATTTTTAATAGCTTTACTTTGTCACAATCAAACTTTTAAATGCAGGCCAAATGATGACGTCAAAGCTTGGTGACGTAGCAGTTGTAAGGCTTTCTATGTCTAGGAGGTGTGGTCACGTCAAGTAAAACATTTTTTTTTTTTTTATAATGTAGATGATAGAACAGCAACATGTACCTAGATAAAACATGAGATAACAATATAAATGATTGGTGATGAACAAAGTTTAGACACAAAACGAATAAGTAGCACTGTCAGAAAGGTTATCGAAATGCATTAATACAAAAAATATTGTTCACAAAAAGTGGTTTGATATAATGCGTAAATGTTGGCGAATTTTTCATGCTTGTCAAGCGACCCAACAAAATGAATAAAGTAAAATAAATAATGTTCTAAATGACATGGCATGACAAAATTTTATTATAGGGAATACCTAGGCCTTTAAAGGCTACATTTCCAGTTTCTTAGTTACAATCCTTTTTTTTTGTTCAACATTAAATTAATGGGGCCTCCATGTGAAACGTTATCACGTCAAGAAAATCAACTTTTTTTTTCACACTGTAAATAATAAATGAGCAATTTGTACATTGATAAAAATGAGATAACAATATAAATTATAGCACATGAACAAATTTTAGAAACAAAATACACAAAACAGCAATTAGAATAATGAATGCAAAGCTCCTAGTCGGTACCTAAAAGTAAGACTGCTTTGGGTCTTTTACTGTTTACTTCTCGGAAATCATGATCTGGCAGCTCAGCCAATAGTTCGTTCGAAACATTACCGAGATGGCGAAGAAATTTTCACCAATTTGATGGACAATTTTTCTAAAGGAAGGGATGCCGAGATCGGACCGAATAACAGTATTAGTCAGGTACCTGTGTCCATCTCGTATTCTTCGGACAATTGCGTTGTGTTTTCGTGATAATATATCTAGATTGGTTTTGGCGGAATATCCCCAGATTTAGCTGGTATAGTCGTTGCAGGAACAACTATGCATTTACATAATTTTACTCTATTTTGACGGTTGTAAAAGCAATTTCTGTAGTTTTTTTGGTGCTCCAACCATTTTGTTTCGAGCACAAAGCACCTGTGCTTTCCATGTCAGACGGGAGTCAATCATGACACCCAGTATTTGCAGGTTCGGGTCTAATTATGTCTATTGTTATGCATACAGAGATTTCTAAACTGTTTTTTGCTATTGGTGAAGTGAATCGCTTACATTTAGAGGGTTAACATTAATTTTCCATTTCCGAAACATGTTTCTAAGATATCTATGTGGAGCTGTAATTATTCAATCATAATATCAGGGTGGTGGGATTTTGAAAGTATGGCGATATCGTCCACATATATAGCAAGTGTTGTGTATTCACTTCGGGGAAACTCGTTGATAATATGTTAAACAAAGTAGGACCAAGGAGTGACCCTTGTTGGACGCCTGCTTTAAATGAAGTGTAACGTGAGAGAGAGAGGTTTATTCGGACGGTGAACGATCGTTCACTTAGACAGGATTGAAGCAATTGGATGACTGAATCATGCACTTGAAGTTAAATTAGTTTGTAAAGAATACCAGTGGTCCAGACTTTATCAAATTCTTTAGCGACATCCAAGAAAAGTGCTCCTGTAGAATCTTTGCTATTTCGACCGTCTGCCAGAAATTCAACCGCTCTTAGTAGTTGGTGAATCGTTGTGTGTTTGGGGCGAAGGTTTTCAGGAAGGGCAAGATTGCCCGATTTTGGTATTGCGCAGAATACAGCTGTTTTCCAACATTTTGGAAAGTAGTAATATTTTAAAATAGACTCCATTTATGACTCCTGTTATGTAAATAATAATGTTGGCAGGGACATTTCTTAGCACTAAATTAGAAATGTTGTCGAGGCCAGGAACTTTTTTATTTTTCAGTTTTGAGATTACTGTAATAATTTGTGAGGGGTTAACAGTTGGAGGGATATTATATGGAGGTATAGTCAAAAAGCTATGGACATCACTTTCGACAATGGTGCAATGGGCTGCGTCGAATCGATGGGCAATAATCATTTCTCATGGCAATGAACTAAGGCATCAGCTTTTTCATCATCCGTAAAAACCAGCCCGAAGGTCCCTGGATCAGAGGGTAGACGAAATGTTTCTTGGTAATTTTTTAATAGCTCTCCAGATACTATTTTCATCATCAGAGGGACTGTCTAGGATGTAGGAAGTTATCCTAGCTATCTTGCCTATAACTTTAATCTCACGTTTGGCTTTATTGCTTAAGTACAAATAAATCTCTTTATCACTACTGAGACGACTGGATTGATATATTTTTCTAGTTTCATTTCGAGCAGATATGAAAATTTCGATGTCCTTAGGAAGATATGAAGAAGTCAGAATAAGGAACCTCGCTGGAGGAAGATTTTTTTTGTGACAATGAGAGCAGAGTTTATGTATTGCAGCGTCAATATCATTGCGACAGTGGATAAATAATGTTCTATAACTCAGTTAAAAAATAAATTCAGTTAAAAAAAATTGTGATCTGTGGTTGTTTTACTGATTTGATCATTAATCATAGTTGTAAAATATCTAGATTAATGTTGAATTAAACGCATAAAAAAACCTTTTGATTTTGTACGCTTCAAATTTGTTTTTGCGCGACTTATTTTGTAAAAATGTAAAAATTTTTCGAAAAAATATATTAAGAAGAACTAGCCCAATTTACTCAATTCTTTTAAGCAATTAAGTGTGCTTCATGAAACACGAATATGAAATAAATAAAAATAATAAATTAAAATTCAGTTTTCGTCGTCCTCTGATAAAAAGAGCGCATGTTTGTTAAATATTTTTCTTTGCTAAAAGGAATCCAAATCGTCATCCCAAAGCATTTTTAAATGAAAGCAAATATTCACGGCTCTTAAACGTTGATCATTATAAAACAATTAACTGGAGCTTGAAGGGAAAAAACACATTTTCCCTGGAGAAAATGTTTCAAATGAAGGTTCTGATAAAGGTCAGCGTACGCTAATTTCAAATTAAATGCTCGTTTCATATGATATTTCTTTTAAAATGTGGTGACATCATTAGCTATTTCTCCTTGCAATGCCCCTCCCCTTTTTTTTGAAAATGTATTTGCTTTTAACGTTCAACTTTGCTTGTCTAAGTAAAATATTTCGAACTCTGTTAAAATGGCCATATTGGGGAGGGGGCAGGGAGAGAAGGAGAAGAAGAAAAAAGAACCAAAAAGAAAAAGAAAAAAAAATGAACACGATATTAAGGTTTTGTTAGTATTGAAAGAAAATTCTTCCTAGTTGATTAACTTCCCATTATCCCCATTTCTTACGTCAGTATATTTAAGTATACTATACATGGAAAACCACGATCTCTTTTCGATGACAAGAAAAATAGTTCAATTTCCTATGAAGAGCAGATTGAACATTCAGGTTTATCAATTATATCACGATAAATATTTCCCTCACAATCCTTTAGTTAGGTTATGGTTTAAATGAACAAGATTCGTTGCATTCTCCGAAGAATGGGAATTTAAATGTGGCAGCATAGTTGCACGGAAACGTAAAGAATAAATCATGAATATACGTAACAAAACTGAACGTTTTTAATATTATTTTTCTATTTTCATAACTGCGGACATGTACGATGTATATGACCATACTAGAACGTGTAGCCTCACTATAGCACAGTGGTTATGTCACTAAAAATGGTAGACGGCCGAAGTGTGACGGTCCCGGGTTCGGGTCCCATCGAAAGGCTGTCGATTTAACGGCCTGTAGTTTTGGAAGTTTTTTCCAGATACAACGTGAATACGCGTTGAACCCCTTAGAAAGTCTCCTTACCAAGGTACCCCCATCCTTGGCGGATCTCCCTAGCGTAGCGTTGCCATAATCACAATAACATCAAACTAGGGCGTGCACACGACACAGGAACTTTCACACTTCACCCGATAACATCAAAGTGCACATGGAGGAGACGAAAACATGGCCCCGGCAATGGAAATTCAAGGCGAACACCAAAATGTGCCAATCGATTCCGCTGCAAATCTATATCTCAGTCATTCACAAGTCGAGCACAGCAACCTACCTCGGAGTGACCCTCAACACGTATCCGTCCTGGTGTACATTTAGAAACAAAGCAAATTTTAAAATGGCCGTTGTATTCCAGGACCTTGCCGCCCTTATGAATCTAGAAAGCTTAGCCACTCACTGAAGACCCTACTCTACAAGACCTACGTCCCACCGGAATCTATGCGGTGCCGGTCTGTAGATTTAACGCGAAAACCCACGTCAACGACCTCGAAGCGAAACAAAGTCTGTAACTTCCTCAGAAAGACCCGAATCCAACGGGGACACACAAATTCATTTCAAATACAACAATCAAATGCGACCTGAAGCAACACCTCCTAGATAAAGAAAGCCTAACAACTCCTACGTCACCAAGCTTTGACGTCATCATTAGGCCTACAGTTAAAAGTTTTATTTTCATAAAATAAAACTATAAAATGTTTCTGGTGAATTTACTCATGAATAACAATATTTTAATAATTTGAGATAAAAAATATAATTTTTTGACAAATGGCCGTTTTTAACCATGACTAATTAGATAATATGTTAGGGAAATAGATCGGAATGAATAATTTTGTATGAGAAATGTATTTCAATTTTAAATTTTTATTTAAGATATTTTCTAATATTTGTAGCATTTACCAGAAATTTTAAATAGTTTTACTTTGTGAAAGTAAAACTGTGATGACGTCATCAGTTGAAGGCCTAATGATGACGTCAAAGTTTTAGTTGTTAGGCTTTCTGTATGTAGGAGGTGTTGCTTCAGGCAACACCTCCTGTATATACAATGCCTGAGAAGAGAAAGTTTTGCGTCATCACTAGATCCACTAGAACGATGTCACCACACATTTAACTTCACAATGTAAAACTATTCAACGTTTGCGTTGAATTTACTCCCGCATAAAACATTTTAATGATGAAAGATAGAAAATTTAATTTTACGAGAAATAGGAAATTTTAACTATCACTATTTATATAATCTATATAAATAAAATTAGACTTTTGTCTGTACATTTCTTGGAATTCAAAAATTTTGTGATTTCTATCCGTTTCAAGCACCCGGGATTCCGATGCGACCCTCAAAAAAAAGTTTGTCTGTCTGTCATTCTGTCATTCTATCGTTCTGTCATTCTGTCCGTGACGCTTTTTTTGTTTAAGCATCACGTAAAAACGACTGAAGCGAATGATATGAAATTGGGTGTCATGATAGGTGGTCACTCAAATTAAAACATAGGCGTCCAATTTTTAAAAAATCTTGATTGGATTTTGAGAAAATCGTTTCAAACTGCGTAAATTTGTGTTCAAGCATCACGTAAAAACGACTGAAGCGAATGATATGAAATTGGGTGTCATGATAGGTGGTTACTCAAAACATAGGCGTCAAATTAAAAAAAAAATCTTGATTGGATTTTCCGATTTTGCGAAAATCGTTTCAAACTGCGTAAATTTGTGCTCAAGCATCACGCAAAAACGAATGAAGCGAATGATATGAAATTGGGTGTCATGATAGGTGGTCACTCAACTTAAACTATAAGCATCTAATTAAAAAAAATCGATCAGATTTCGAGATTTTGTGAAAATCGTTTAAAACTGAGAGAATCTTTGTTCCCGCATTACGTAATAACGACTAAAGCGAATGATATGAAATTTGGTCACACGATAGATGGTTGCTCAACATAAACTATAGGAGTCCAATTTTTTAAACATTTTTATTAGATTTTGAGATTTTGTGAAAATTCTCTCAAAATGCGTTTATATTTCTTCAAACATCACGTAATAACGACTAATACGAATGATATGAAATTTAGTGATATGATAGGTAGTTGCTAATCTTAATTTATAGGCGTTGAATTTTAAAAATATTTTGATTACATTTTGAGATTTTGCGAAAATCGTTTTAAAATGCTGAAAATTTGTTCCAGCATCACGAAATAAAGACTGCAGGGAATGAAACGAATTTGGGTGACAGGATAGGTTGTCACTCAACTTAAATTCTAGGCTACCATTTTTTCAAAAATGTTGATTAAATTTTTAGATTTTGCGAAAATTATTTCAATATGCGTAAATATTCGTTCGCGCATCACATAATTACGACTTATGCGAATGAAATGATATTACTTAGTTACTCTCTAACCTGTAATATTTTAACAATACATAAAAATTATAACTTCGCTTTCTTTACTTTGGCAACATACTACATCCATTCTGTGTACTCATACAATGCTGACGAAAGATCTTGCTTTTTGGGAAATTTGCATTCACTAACCCGTCGAGGGCGGGTACTTCAGCTAGTATTATATAAAAATAGATCATAATAAATTATATTTTATCAGAAAGGTAATTTAATTTTTATCTTGGACTTAAAGATATTTTCTAAAATTTGTATCATTGACCAGAAATCTATATAAATAAAATTAGACTTTTGTCTGTACATTTCTTGTAATTCAAAAATTTTGCGATTTCTATGCGTTTCAAGCACCCGGGAATCCGATGCGACCCTCAAAAAAAAGTTTGTCTGTCTGTCATTCTGTCGTTCTGTCATTCTATCCGTGACGCTTTTCTGTTTAAGCATCACGTAAAAACGGCTGAAGCGAATGATACGAAATTGTGTGTCATGATAGGTGGTCACTCAACTTAAAACATAGGCGTGGAATTTAAAAAAAATCTTGATTGGATTTTGAGATTTTGCGAAAATCCTGTCAAACTGCGTAAATTTGTGTTCGAGCATCACGTAAAAACGTCTGAAGCGAATGATACGAAATTGGGTGTCATGATAGGTGGTCACTCAACTTAAAACATAGGCGTTCAATTTTTAAAAAATCGTGATTGGATTTTGAGATTTTGCGAAAATCCTGTCAAACTGCGTAAATTTCTGTTCGAGCATCACGTAAAAACGACTGAAGCGAATGATACGAAATTGGGTGTCATGATAGGTGGTCACTCAACTTAAAACATAGGCGTCGAATTTTTAAAAATTTTCATTAGATTTTCAGATTTTGCGAAAATCGTTTCAAACTGCGTAAATTTGTGCTCAAGCATCACGCAAAAACGAATGAAGCGAATGATATGAAATTGGGTGTCATGATGGGTGGTCACTCAACTTAAACTATAAGCATCTAATTAAAAAAAAATCGATCAGATTTCGAGATTTTGTGAAAATCGTTTAAAACTGAGAGAATCTTTGTTCCCGCATTACGTAATAACGACTAAAGCGAATGATATGAAATTTGGTCACACGATAGATGGTTGCTCAACATAAACTATAGGAGTCCAATTTTTTAAACATTTTTATTAGATTTTGAGATTTTGTGAAAATTCTCTCAAAATGCGTTTATATTTCTTCAAACATCACGTAATAACGACTAATACGAATGATACGAAATTTAGTGATATGATAGGTAGTTGCTAATCTTAATTTATAGGCGTTGAATTTTAAAAATATTTTGATTACATTTTGAGATTTTGCGAAAATCGTTTTAAAATGCTGAAAATTTGTACCAGCATCACGCAATAAAGACTGCAGGGAATGAAACGAATTTGGGTGACAGGATAGGTTGTCACTCAACTTAAATTCTAGGCTTCCATTTTTTCAAAAATGTTGATTAGATTTTGAGATTTTGCGAAAATTATTTCTATATTCGTAAATATTCGTTCGCGCATCACATAATTACGACTAAAGCGAATGAAATGATATTACTTAGTAACTCTCTTAACCTGTAATATTTTAGCTATACGTAAAAATTATAACTTCGCTTTCTTTACTTTGGCAACATACTCCATCCATTCTGTGTACTCCTACAATGCTGACGAAAGTTCTTGCTTTTTGGAAATTTGCATTCACTAACCCGTCAAGGACGGGTACTTCAGCTAGTATCAAATAAAATGTCAGCAGTAGTCTTCTTTAGCAAGTGTTAGAAGATAGGTGAACAGTTTACATAGTCTTCAATTTATATATATATATTTTTTTTATTTTTTTTCTAATACACGGAGATAAAATTTAAATACGGTATCTGCAATATATTCTCCAGAGAAATCTAAATGTTTTGTCAAAAATATTTACCTTTCAGTTTGTAAAAGTATTTAGGGAATACGTTTATTGTTAGGATTTTGTTGTTTTAGCTTTTTACCATAGAAATTCGCGGATTTGCTTAGAAATTTTATTCTTCTGTTCTTTGAATAAATAAATAAATAAATAAAACTGCTTGTTTTAAATAATTTTACTTTTTGAAAACAAAACTTTGATAATGGTATACTTGATGACCTAGTAATGTCGCAAAAGCGTCTGTTCCCAGGCCTTGTGTATGTAGGAGGTATTGCCTGAAGGCGCAAACCGCCCGAGAGCACATGTATCACATTTCTAAAAAGTTGTATCAGAATCTTAAAAAATTACCAAAAGAAACTGTTAATGAATTCCGAGACTTTTCTGACCCAGACATTAAGAAACGCCCCAAGGCGGTTCTTTCTGCCTTCTGGTGTAATCTAGCTATCTCTATCACAACAGATCGACACGGAATCCAACTACTCGTTATGCTTGGGGACTGAGTTCAGTTACACATTGGAAAAGCTTTTAGCCTAGGAACGCCAGTAAATAACCCCAATTTGTTCAGTTCAGTTCAGGATCATAACTACTTTACGATAAGCGACACTGCAATCGTTCAGCTAGCTCTCAAGGTATCCTAGATGTTGCACTTCTCTTTGAGATTTACCCGACCTTTCTGTAAATTTGTTCGCAAAATTTCACAACGGAAGGAATTGACCAACTACACAAAGTTATGTTTTCTCCTTAATAAAAAAAAAAAATTCAAAATACAACTCCTAACGTTAAAATCACATGTCCTGTAGTTTATTTACGATAAAGTGGGTTACTGTGAAATAGATGGTTCTCTCCCCACTTAATTGAAGTTTGTTTTGTTCTACGCATAAAACATCGTGATAGTTAAATTATAACCATGTGATTGTGTGTGTTATTTTTGCGGCTATCGCTTTCTGTGTCCGGCGTTGCTTACGAATATAAAATTTTTAAATTCCTCCGTTTGCTCCATTGCAATTTTGCGCTTGCGCATTCATTTGCAGAGTTTAGATACGTGTGTATAGTGTTATGATAATAAAATTTTTTTAGATATTACGAGGTTTTTCTAACTAAAAATGTTTGAAAAACGCTTCCATTGAGTCAAATTATAAACTCAGAAAAATAGTACTGCACATATTGAGTACAGATCGATGCAGAAAACTTCTTAGATTTCGGGTTCCTTTATTCAAATTCCAGTGTAAATGGAAAGTTATGGTAAACTGTCCAGTTGCCTGAATGAAACAGATATTTTATTGCTTCTAGAAAGCCGATGAACAATCTTCAGATCACAATTCGCAAGAAATTAATAGTCAATAACACGTTTTATAACAGTCAGCTTAATACAGAAGCTTTATCAGATGAAGTAATACTCACGTAATAAAATACTTCTACTGACTAAAATTTAGAGGAAAACTGACCTCTATTCCTCAGCATATAACAATGAAGAATTCACAATTTCAAAAATACGCTTCTCAGAACAATTGAAAAATTGCTTACAAAAGCACACAATATAGAGCCTTAGTAATGCAGTGAACCCGATGCAGTGTACGATCATTCACGCTCAACTAAAACTTATGTAGAGCGACACTGCTCTCTTATACCTTCCGCCGGCGTCACTCGAACATTCCACGACTCTCTATTACTAGTACTTTCCAGAGGTTTTGAGTTATTTGATTGCGTAGCAAACATTAATTGAGTAATACTATGCTACTGCGTAATACTAATGAAGTGAAGCAAACATTACAGGCACTATTGTTATATTCGATCCAAATGTCTTCAATCTGGCCGTGTAGAAAATTCGCCAAATTCGGCATTAAGTTTTCAAAACAGAAGTTAGTCTAGCGATAGCGAGAATATTTAAAGAAAATTCGAGAAAAGCCTATGTTGAGCAATGGGGACGTTCTCGCGTTCTAATTAACCGATTTTCCCCAAACAAAATGCGAATTGAATTGTTTGACGCGTGGAATAAGAATTTTAGCCTACTTTCATCCCCTAAAGAGCGAGTCATCCCAGAAATCTTTAACAGCATAGAGGAAATGTTTGACAGTTCATATTTCTGCTCCTCCTCTCTCTCAAACACACACACACGGTGCCACATCTTATTCCGCCACTGTTTCCCATAATCCCATTGTTTCATGTGGTCTGCGATGGACAAATGACCAATTAACATCCTGTCAGTGGAATATATATTTCTATGTTTTTACTAAATACAGGGTGTTTGGCCAAGCTAGTGTGTCAGACCAATGGAATCTAAATAGAAGGCCAAGTGTCTGTGATTATGACGTCATCATTAGTAGATCAATATTTTGCTGGATATTTTTGCTGTCAACATCCTTTTAAATGACTTCTTGTGATTATTATAAAAATATTCAACGCAATTTATCATTATGGATGAGCACTGTTTTTAATTTTGATTATTTTAGTTGCAGTTATTGTAAGCACTGAAATGGGAAATATCGTAAGTTTACACATCTGCCAGCTCTTCCAATCGTATCATAAAAATTTTCACCACAATTTTTAAACAGTCTTATCCTGATCTTAAAATTTTTACAAAATCTAATTTAAAATTGCGAAATAAAAGTTAGTGGTGGAAAATTCAGTAAAATCAGGAGTTCGCAGGCATGAGTTGAATTTAATGTAATTAAATTATTATGTTTTTTGTCCCCATTACTGTACCATTCTCATCATTATTATCACTGGCGCAATATCGCGTAAATTATAGATTTAACTTCAGCACAAATTGAATCATATTATTTAAAAATTATTTATTTCACAGAGAATTTTTAAAAGTCAGGTCTAAGACTGTTGTTGGACGAAACACCAGTTAACAGCCAGTGTGTTAAACTGACCCTTTATTTATTCTTCCTATATACTTTCGTCATATCAAGTTGCATGAACACTTTCTCAAAAAAGTATTCGAGTAAAAGTGTAACTTCCTTCATCGGTTTCGTATATTAAAAAATTATTTATCATAAAATCTGAATACGATTATGAATATGCATAATTACAATTTTTCATACTTCAATCGACTTGTGCGTTTTTCAAAAACTTATTGAATATTCGTAAACCTAAAATAGGAAATTTCGCTTATCAAATGTCTCTCCATTGGCAATTAATTTAGTTTCATGTATATAGCTGCCAAATTTTCCGACTTTTTTAAAATAATTTTTTACCACTATTTCTTTAAAGTAATTTAGTACTAAATTGAATCAAATTGCTGAGTTGCACATGCGCTGAACTAAAAACTTAAGTCAGACTGACTGAATGCTGTTGTTTAGAAGCTACCGTAAAAAATGATGTGAAGAGGTGTAACTTGGCAGTTACACTTTCATGCTCTTCCTGAGTAAGAGATGCCAAAAACCAACGAGAAAATCGTCTTAAAGAAAATATAATTATCCCTCTCTTCTCTCCCTTCCCTTTATTGTCGAGTTCCTTAACTAGCGTACTCCAAAGAGTATCTCGCATTAGGAGAAAAATCTTTCTGGAATCAGGAATACGTTCCGTTTTCTCGTCACGGAGATGTCCGCTTTGTTCCTCTTTAATGGAGCTAGCTCCCACAACATGCGCATGTTTTATCCTGATCCCCAGGAACTGGCGGAATTGATCATCTCTCCCCTTGAACCCACCCGCCCCCATCTCTACTGAATGGTCTCGAATTCCGATCCAAGTCTTCATAAAAGAATGGTGCAGAGAGGCCTTTTATACTTACTCGAAGTTTCGGTAAATCAAAATTTGAGAAACTAGAAGGATAAATGATACGAAACGTTTTGATTACAGAACACTTTCCAATGCGATCTTGCTTAGGAAGAGGGCTTTTCATTCTTTTGCAAACTTCATGTATTGTAACCAATCACAGGGCAAAAATAGTGACAGAAATTTCTTTCTCTGCCTGCAAAGATTGCTCAAGTACTTGCGCGAAGAAAAGTTAAACACATTTTCTTAATTCTGAGAAATTGATTGTAAGCTTCCGCATTCACAGTAACAGTTGTTAATATAAAGTAAACATAATAATGTACATTTAAACCTTTGCTATAAGCAGAATTTTTTCTCAGGCCTTTTATTTTAACATAGAGAGCGTGTGTAAAATCCTTTGAGTCAGCCAGGTGAAATTTCGTCACGGTTAAGAAAACCTTTGTTTCAAGTTAGAATGTTTATCGCTAAATTTTAGAAGATTAATGCAACAGACAAAATTTTAAATAAAGGATTATACAATTTAAATTAATCTTTTCTTGCATTGATTCTTTTTTGAATTTCCAACCCAAAAAGAGCATTTTCCTTTCAGAGATGCCAACTTTTTCGGAATATGATTAACTACTTTTCGGAAAAACCAAATTATTTTTGAAATGTATTTCTCAAAATAGTAACTGGCTGGTGTAGAATACAGGGTGCAATTTTGCTGTATTCTAACATAAAAATTACTCTTCAGTGGAAGTAGTTGGTTATATTGCTTAAAAGTTGGCGATTTGTTGCATGCCATACTGTTTAAACCTGATAGGAAGAAAAATTCCGAACGTATGAGATAGAACGCTGACCAAGAAGGAATTAAGAAGAAAAGTAAAAGCAGTTTGATTTTACTTTGTACCAACTTTAACTTTGAAACCACCAGTAAAGTTTTATAGTATTTTTATCCTTTATTTAATGCTCATAATTAACTATGCATCAGTACTAATAAAATATGATAAGACAAATTAGAAATACGTAGATTTTTTTGTATCGTTAACATGTAGCAAAATTCCGTGGTGTTACAGTTGACCAAGATCTTTTGAGTTGGTATCTAGTGTAACTGCAATGCTCAGTGAAAAGTTTGCAAATGACATTTCTGTATGCTTAATGTCTTTCTGGCTTTCTGATAATGCATATTAAGCATTATAATTTAATTTTATACAGACTGTTATCATTTCCTTGTGCGAAGTGAAGTAATGTGTTTGCGAAAAATTTCGGCAACCAGATTTCGACTAAAAAACTGATTTTGACTACCTTTAAATTTTAAGAACTTTTGCGATGCATCTCATCGCACTCATGCATGTACAACCCATTTTGAACGACTGCAAGTCCATTTTGAACAGTTTTTCGCTGACATCTGTACGTACGTATGTAACTCGCATATCTCAAAAACTATTGGTCGTAGAATGTTGAAACTTTATATTTAGGAATTGTTGTAACATCTGGTTGTGCACCTCTCCCTTTGGTCCCAATCGACTTGATAGTTTATGTAAGGAGTCGCCCAAAAGATTATAAATACATTACGCTCTACGGGCAGAAATTCATTAAAGCGTATTTTAGATGTATTAGGCTATTTCAAACGACTCAGAAGTGATGTACGTTGTTAAGAGTTACAAAATGAATCTTTCCATCGGAAATATTGTCTGTATCCTTTACAGTTCTGCTACAAGAACACTCAAAACAATTTCAACACATTACGGTCGATAGCAGTTTTAGAGACATTCATCCATTTCAAGCACAGTACAGTCCTACCGTATAGTTAGGTAATGGTCCGACCACTGTCACTTACATTCCTAAAAAATTACGCCACAAGTCGCCAAGCTTGGCTAATTTGGTGTACGTGTGTATGTATTGAACTCTCATATTTCAAAAACTATTAGTCGTGGAATGTTGAAATTTCCTATATAAGATTGTTGTAACATCTAGTTGTGCATCTCGATTTTTGGTTCCAATCTACTGGAGAGTTTATTTACAAGACCACCCAAAAGTATTTCACTATATTAATGCTTACGTACATCTTCAATATATTACGTCAGTAGTCAGTCATTGTTTGGCCTATGCCCAAAATTTCGTCATTTGTCATCGACCTTGGCGAGTTTTGCCAAAATGCCGACAAATTTGGTGTCAAAAAATTTTTGTATTTTGCGTAACTCTAACTTTTAACCGTAGAATGTAGAAATTTTATATTTAAAACTATTGTAACATCTAAGTGTGCATCTCTTTTTTGATTGCAGTCGACTGGGTTATTTATTTACAGGGTTACCCAAATCACTTTAAATACATTAAAGTGTATGGATATGTTCAATTCATTGAAAGTCTGTGGTCAATTACTACTTTGGCTATCCTCCAAAATCTCGCAAACTATCTCAAGCTTGTCGGCTTTTGACGAAATATCGCCGAATTAAGTATCAAAAACAAAGCTTTCAAATTGGACCTGGCTTGTCTATATCGGAAATATTCGGCTAGAATTCGTCAAACCTTAGTATTACTGCAGTATTTTATCGCTTTCAAACAAAATAAGTTTAGATGAAGCCTATTGCTCCAAAAATATTTTTGATGCAATAGACGTGCAAGGAAGTCATGTGTTGTCCACATCTGATTTTTTTCCGTTTCAAATATTTACGATATGTTACACTAGCCTGAAATTTTTCACATCCGCTCTATTTGGTGAACCAGAAAATATTATTACTATAGCGTCATTGGAATGGAAAAATCGGAATAGTTTTTACATTGTAATAAAACAAGCGCAGGTGAAAACTGTAATGCAATTTCGTTATTGGATATTCATTACTTAGTTATAGCTTGGAGTATTTTTTTCCTCTCACACGCTTCCTTTTATCATAGCAAAAAAGACAAATTGTCCTGAAACACCAATTGTTACATAACGTGTCATCAGGTCGTTAATCTCTAGCTGTTCTTTGTTAAGAGCATAAAAATTTATGTATTCTTAGGTATTGGAAGAAACTCAGTCTCATTAAAATAATGATAATGAACTAAAGGCTAAAGGCAACACACCTTTTTCTATTTCCCACAACAATTCTTATAAAAAAGTTAATGTTACTCGTCTGGGAAATGCGACGAGTCTTTATATACATTAAATATATACAGGGTGATTCATATTTTTTCTTAAAAAGTGTAATGATGATGGATGAGTGCCGGATGAGAATATAACACACTAGCGAACATTTTTTTTTTTTTTTTTTTTTTTACACAAACCACTGCCGTAACGTAAGTAGTAAACCTCTAAAGAGTAGCAAATGCATGTATTTGGATTAGGAAAACAAATGATTTTGAATTATTGACATTTTCGCTTCTGTATGATAAATTCTTCGAATGACAAAAATGTTCTTTAGATGTGTTCTATCAACCCGTTTTTATTAATAGTTATTAAGTACGAAGCTGCACGTGCCTTCAAGATTGCAAAGAATCCCAGAGCATAATTAAAATATCCTCCTTTCGCAAGCCACGACTTCATAATGCAATATTTTTACCAAACACTGAGGTACCCTAGCGTTAAAGTAGATAATTTTTGTTGTTTAGAAAAGGAAAGCTACTGTATTTCTGGTGGTGCATAACCGCGCAGAAACTTCCTGATAATTGAAGACAGGAAATTTATTTTTACGACAATTGTGGATTTTTACCCACTCGTTTTTCTTGTCCTTCATAATATGGTAAGGAAATAGATCATAATGAATTATTTTCTGTCAGAAAGGCATTTTAACTATCTTTAACTTAACCCTTAGTTCCATAGTGATGAATGATTGCATCACATATTTAACCCTCCAAGCGGTTGTCACGTAAAATCCCGTCTACTTTATTCCAGTTTTCACTGCAATGCATCTATAATTTAAGTTATTTATAACATTTAGGCATTGTAAAATATGTTTTGATATTAAAGTTAATGTAATTTAACAGCCTATTTTTTAATAATTACTAATCTTCCTATTATTATTTTTTTCATATAACTTAAAAGCTACATGAAAATTTTACCGTTAAAACAACTTTACACTATTTGCCCATTTCCAAAACGCTCAGAAGGTTAAAATACACATTCATTGCCGCATAAGTGCAGTGAATGTGCCCTCTGTCGAATGTTCTTATGTCGAACTTGCATATAGTTTTTTGATTATATATGATTCATATTGTAAATCATATAAATATCAGATATTTCTTTTAAACTTAGTGTTTTTCGAAAGATTAATCGGCTACTCACAAAATATTAAGATAGGAAATTTAGCTTACACTCGTGAAAATCATTTGATCGGATGCGAACCTGTTTAAAATTCATGCAAAGATTAAGACATTTTCTAAAATTTGTAGCATTCGCCATAACCTGAAACAGTTTTGTCTGATGGAAATAAAACTCGAATGTGCCGTGACACGTAGTTAGAAAACGCTTACGTAATTAAACATTTAAAGGGGGGTTGAGTATATTCCAATTGAGACGCAAGCGCGATTTTCTCGTCTGACTACAGTCAATGATCGTCGTATATCCAAGTTTGTGTTGTTGTTTTTTTCTTTTTTTAAACGAAAACCTATCTTTGCTGTGAACAGCTCTAAATAAGAAAACTAATTATGTCATTTACTTTTCTATTTTATTTCACCGTTTACACTAAGGATGTGGCGTATACTTTTATGTCTGCTACATTCTTGAAACTAAAATCAATGTAAAATAATATCGCTTTATTTAATCGGTTCACAATTCAAGGGAGTATAACAATCTCTTACACTCTTTTCCAAAACCATAAACAGAGCTGCCAAGTCTCCGCCTTTTTTCGGGAGATTTGCCACCACTAATTTTTACTTACAAATTTATGTTAAATATGTCCAAATATTAAATGTCAAATAAAACTGTCTAAAAATTGGGGTGGGAAATCTCCCGGAAAAAGCCGGAGATTTGGCAGTTCTGCATAAATGCTACAAACTTTTACGAATCAATCCGAAGACTAACTACCACTAATTTCATTTAATAATATTAATTTGAAGTTTTGAAGTTAGTCAACATTCTTGGATGGAAGTATGTACGTTTAAAATTTGTGGTGGCTAATTTCTCGCAGAACGCAGGAAGTTTGGCAGCTATGTCAAGACTATTTCGATGGCGAACCTTTTTTATTTTTCCATGGCTGGCCGCTGCCTTGGAAGGCTTTAGCCAAAACGGACCGGAATTGTTGGCCACTTTCTTAAGGGGGCACCTAGTAGGTGGACCAACGTCGCCCCCTATGAAGGGACGGAGAAATGACAACCACGCCCAGTCGGGGATCGAACCCCGACCGCCAGGAGTTGAACCCGAAACAGTAGTTTGGTGCTTTATCAGCCATACAATCTGGTCAGCACTTCTGACGTATATCATTTTCCAAAAATTTCAGAACAACCGCAAAAACACACAATTTTTGTTACAATATAATAAAAAACTCATAAATTAATAGCTGATTTTGAATATATCAGATTATTTTATATACTTACCAGAGAAGATGGACGCTGACATTTCCAATATATTTTATTTAAGAAGGAAGTGTGATTTTAACTAGTTCAGAACCCTGACCGCCGGGAGTTGAACCCGAAACCACAGTACGGTGCGTAACCCACCATACAGTCCGGTCGGTCCGATGGAGAACCTTATTTTGTAATTCTAAAAAAAGTATATAAAGTCAAAAACTCTCTTTATTAAGGGGCCACAAAAACTTCGCGATGAAGTAATTTCCGTAACGTTATGCTGCAATATATAGAGTTCAGATTTTAATTTTGATGAACCGTTACAAACAAATTAATATGCTGATGTTATGCGATAAAATTAATATGGTTTCATTATTATATAATAAGGAACAATAAAATAAAAATTAACGCATTTAAAACTTAATAATTAAACATTTTGCGAAATATTTTGTTTAAAGTTATTTTTCTAGATTAAACAGAAAAAGCTAAAATGATTAACTACATGATATACTTTTAAAAATCTTAACAAATCGAAAACTTGTTTTCGTTAAAGCGTGTTTCGTTATATCATGTTCGGTTATAAAGTGAGTTTATCATTTTGCTTTAAATGAAGGAGGACTTTTTTTTTTAATCCGCTTTAAACAATCACTCCCTATAGATCACCCCAATCATCCCCTATAGATATTATAATTCTGTAGGTATCCAGTAAAAGAGCAGTAAAATGCTATGAACAATATTTTTGTATATTGTCATCGATTATTTATATCCTAACTAATATTATAAATGCGAAAGTGAGTTTGTTTGTTTGTTTGTTTATGACGCTTTCACGCCTAAACCGCTGAATCGATTAGGATGCATTTTGGTTTAGATATAGAGGGGACCCTGGAGTTAGTTATAGGCTAATTAGAATTTTAGATTTTTAATTACTTTTTTAATTATTAATTAAAAACCGTTTTTACATTGCCATGGTTGGCGAGTTTCGCCCGTATCAAATGATTCATGTTTTGAGCTAACAAGAATGCTATTACTTCAATAAATAAGCGCGCGTGCATCTGAAAAACATTAAATACCACGGAAATTAAGCCAGTTTTATGCCAAATCTATCTATCTGTAACAATAAAAATGAATGTTCTCCAGACAAATCTACAGAAAGCAGAGCATTGAAAATTTGAGCATGATTGAGCCCATAACTTCGGTAAAGTGCACCTGAGGCTCAAAATGTTGAAATTTTAACTACTTTTCAAACTATTAATTAAAAGCCGTTTTATCGCCCGTACAAAATGATTTATCATTTTGAAATAAATCAGAAATTCTATTTGCAGAATCACATGCATTTGAAAAACATGAAAATTATGTTGATTTTACGCCAAATTAAAAAGCATAAGTAAAGAAAAGGGTACTTACGTATTATCCCGGCGGTCCGCCAAGACAAGCGCTTTTTACCGAAATAAATGCCGGGCACATGAAATTATTAATGATTTTGAATATGATTGGCAACAGTTTGGCGACCCATTTGACGACAAAACAGTTTGGCGGGAATGACCGCTGGGATAATACGTAAGTACCAAGAAAAATCCAGATGTGTTTCTTAAAGTTCATAAATTTCCAAATCCTACCAATAATATAAATGTGTACGTTTGTGTGTTTGGGTGTTTTTGACTGAATCACACAAAAATGGTTGAACGGATTTGAAAAAATTTGTAATGAAAATGCCCTGGATTAACATACAGGCAGCCTTTCAAGCATATAGCATAAATAATTCTTTTGCAAAGGCACTCAAAATAATTCTAATACATTGCGCTCTATGGAAATTTTGTAGCTACTAAACCGATTCTAAAACTTTTTTCACTGATTAAAAGTTACATTATTCCTGAGTATCATTGTTTGTTTTTGGATTAAGACCGATTGACTGCACTAGGGTCCTAGGCCTATATGGAAAATTCCTCTGTGGGGGATTTTCTAAGGGATCCTAGCCCGTATTTATGCGAGGTTTTTTAGAAAACCACGGAAAACTGGGAGCGGCTAGGTCGACAGGCGCGACCAGGGTTTGAATCTGGCACCTTCCCTCTTGCAGTTTTGAGAGCAGAACTTCTTAGACACTGGTGGCATCCTAAGTGTTATAGGCTACCTTTAATGCATATATCACAGATAGTTCTTTTACAGGGATGCTAATAAGAATTACATTACGCTCTATGTGCATCTCTGTAAGTACTGAACCTATTCCTAAACTTTTTTTACTGATATTAAGCTACACTATTCTTGAGTATTATAGGCTAAAATTCATGCATGTAGCATAAATAGTTCCTTTACAGGAACACTCAAAATAATTCTAATACATTACGCTCTCTTGGTATCTCTGTAACTACAGAACCGATTCTCAAACTTTTTCACTAATAGAAAGCTGCTCTATTCCTGATTAACATAGACTAAAATTCATGCATATAGCATAAATATTTCTCTTACAAAACAGTTCGCAAATACTGTCATAACTGTCTCTATTCGCCAAATGCCTGAAAAAATCTAAACTTTGTGCATATTCTTCAACTTGACATATTATACAAAATTATTCATGTCGATCTATTTCCTTATCGTATTATCTAATTCGTCACGGTTAAAAACTGCCATTTTTCATAAAATTATATTTTTTATCTCAAATTATTAAAATATTGTTATTCATGAGTAAATTCACCAGAAACTTTGTATAATTTTATTTTGTGAACACAAAACTTCTAAGTGTAGGCCAAGCGATGACGTCAAAGCTTGGTGACGTAAGAGTTGTTAGGCTTTCTTTATCTGGGAGGTGTTGGTGATACCCAGTCCCTCAACCAACTCTGGCTTTAAAACTGCCTGACAGATTTGCCAGGTGCACTCCGATGCGGTGACGTCATGCTTGTTGGCTGGACTATGCAAAAAGTTTTAATTCTTGTATAAAAATACTTTTTGAAATTACTGGTGTCAAAAACAAAAAACATTGAAATATTTTAAATGTTAATGTAAGATACATATAATTGCTTTAAAATCAGTAACTGAATCGATTTATTTGAGGAGCCACTTATTTCCAGAAAGTAACATGTTTCTTTTGAATATAGTTACGTCTTGCTGTCACACACTTCTAATTTATTTTATGCTAGCTGTCAAAAACTACTTTTTAGAAATAGTTTGAGGTGCATATGGGTTTTTTATTATTAGATGGATGTAGCGATTAGATGGATGCCTTTAGTTATGGCCACATTTTTTTAATACTGAACAAAACAGTGAAAGACTGAAAATATTATACATTTAAAAAAAATAAGTTTGCAGAATAATTCTGAGTTTCAAAAACTGATAGTTTGATCGAAAATAGGGTCTGTTGCGTTTATAATTGTTCTACAGGAGCATTCAAAAGATGTTCAATACATTACTGTCTATGCCAAGTAGCGACATTAATCCGTTTTAAGCGAAATATAGTAAGTATATAAACTTTTTCAAATTTTATTCTTTGGTTGAAAGATGGATATAAATTTTTAAGTTTTTTTTAGGGTCCCGAAAAAATTAATTTAATAACTATATTGCTTTTTTTAAAGAAAATCTTCGAATTCTTGCCCAAATGCAAAGTTCTGTGATTGTCGGATCCCCGTAGATGCAACACCTTCAGTACACAAAATAAATCTACTTTAAATTTCTGGTGAGTGCTAAAAATATTAGAAAATATGTTAGGTTTTTAATTTTTATTTTTAACTTTTCTGATACAAAATGAATCATTGCGATCTATTTCTATATAATATAATATAATAACTGATTGTTAAAAATTGCTATTTGTCGTCGTACAAATGATTTTCCTATCTTAAATCATTAAAATGCTTTATGCATGAGAAAATTCGCTACAAATTTAAAATAGTTTTACTTTGTGAAAATAAAACTGTCACAGCGTCATATAAGATCTAGTAACGTCAGTTGTTAGGGTTTCTATACCTAGAAATCGTTAGTAGGTGTCAATATGACTGTCAGAAGTTTTAGTTGATATTTTCCAAATGTAACAGGAAAACGCGTTAGAAACACTTAAAAAGAACCTGCGATCAAGGAATCTTCCCATAGGTCAATAGTCGTCGTATCGCGTTGTCTTAACCAACAAACAAAAATCTCGCAAGATTAAGTACAATACATCAACAAGTTTAACGCAAAAATGTTGTATCAAGGATCATAATTGAATCAGAAAGTATTTTATAATCGATGCGTTTAGCGTGATTTATCTGTCGCTTCATTATAGGTGTGTAAGTTTGTATGGATGGCAATCATGCTCTCCCATACAAATCTATTGGAAAGTTTTTTTAAATTTCCAGTGTAAAAGGGAGAGGTTCGTCTCAGGTTTCCAAACACATTGAAATAATAAAATAAAATTTTAGCCTCTGTTATAAAAATGTTCATTTTAACCTCAGCTAGAAGAATATTTGAGTATTCCCCCAGAACAACCTAGATGGAAACAGGGTAGGCACAACACCTCCTACATATAGAAAGTAGAGATGGCCAATGATTCGATGAGTCGAATCAGTGATTCGAATCTTGGTACTGGGTGGCTCAGTCTTTACACTCACTCTCTACTGATTCGAATCTCAAGCCCTCAAGGGAAATACATTCCAAGTGTGAAGGGAAGGAAAATTTAGTTTCCCTTTGCCGTTCCCAGAGATTTTCCCTTACTCTTTCAACTCTTTTCGACTCTTTACGACTCTGAGTCGATAGATGATTTGAAACAGTAAATGAGTAGGTGTGGGTGAGTTGGTCACTGAGTTGGTGCAGCAACGAATCTTTACTGATTCAGTGTTTCGCTCTGTTTCGGTGATTGTATACGATCGTTGAGATTCGTTAGTTTTTCGAATCTTCTATCGACTCAGAGTTGAAAGGAGCCGAAAAGAGTTGAAAGGATGTTTCATTTAATTGGAGTTTTTTTTTTTCGAATCTTCTATCGACTCAGAGTCGAAAAGAGTTGAAAGCATGTTTCATTTAATTGAAGTTTTTTTTTTCGAATCTTTGGTGTTTCATTTCTTGGTTGGTGGTCGGATTTAAAGTTTTATCTGTCTGTGGGTGTGGAGTGGGTCGAAGGTCGAACATCGTTTACTTTTGGCGGGGGGCATAGGCGTTACTTCCTGAGGGAAAGAGGGGTCAATCCCCCCCCCCGAAAAAAAAATTAAGAAAATTCAAGTATCAGAGCTATTTATAATAATGATATTTTATACAATCGGAAACATTTTGTCACCCCATCCAAATATTACATGCCAATTTACGCCAATGCTCGTGGAAGAGCGGGGGGGTGTGTCTCAAAGTTGTTTAAACCTTTTTCCCTCGGGGGGACTCCCTCCTTCCAACTTGTCTGGCTGATTTAATATTTGTTTAAAATTTAATGAAACATCCCTTTTCTACTTTTAACTTCAATATATGTCCCCCTGCCCCCACCCTCAAAAAAAAAAAAAAAAAAAAAAAAAAAAACGGAACGTTAAGTTTACATGGTGGCGGGTTTTCATGTGAAGGGAAACAGAATGAAATAAAGTTAGGATTGTGCTTGTCACTTTTAATGAAGGATACAGGGGCGGTATTAAGCGCTCTCACAAAAGGACTTTGTAGTACGCAAAATAACATTTCGCTTTATTGCTTCAGATTTCGTTTAAGATATTTTTTTACCTTGTTTTTTGTTTAAGGGGGATGATTTTATTTTCTTTGGTAATTCAGAGAAATACAAAATAGGGTCTAAAGCAGTGGCGTAGTTAGTGTTATTGACAGTGGTGTAGCCAGGATTCTATTTCGGGGTGGGCTGGGTATCAAATTTAAAGATAAAGTTCAATTGTAAGCTAAGTAAAGGGTCCCATTTTTTTTGGGGGGGGGCAGCAGCCCCTCAGTAGGACTGGGCCAAAAATCGATAAATATCGACATATCGGTTTTATTTCAACATCAAATATCCGATATTCCCATTTTCATTTCAGTGAAATCTCGAATTCGATAAAGGTCAAAAATACAGGCCGGTCAGGGGCGTAGCCAGAAATTTTCATGGGGGGGGGGTTATGACTACTGCAACTCATATATATGTATACGTGTGTGTGATAATGTAGTGAAGAATATACATTTTGTATGGCAAAAAATTCCTCATGGGGGGGGTTATGACCCCCCTAACCCCCCCTTGGCTACGCCTCTGAGGCCGACGATAAGAAAATCCTGAGATCAATACCAGCTTGTGATGCTTTTGCTACTGCTTTCTCTCCGTTGATGACGATGCCGGATCGCGGAAAAAACAGCTCCATGGTTTATTATTCTAATTACCATAATTAATTAACGTATATCTCGGAAACTATCCACCGGTGCGCGTTTTTATTGATTCTCGACCCCCCCCTAGACTGAACACCCCACCGATACTTAAAATTTCGAATGCTTTGACACCAAACTTAACCTTTTAATCTTACAGGCCCAGGGGGTCATACGAAGCTCCCCTATATTTTCAATTTGGGCATTTTAAACACTAGCCTCCTCCGGCGGCATCTCCAAAGTCTGGAAACCATCCCAGAGCCAATTTCTACATGTTTGCAGTCCTTTTAAGCCTCAATCATGGTTAATTAGTCTAATTACCATAATTAATTAACGTATATCTCGGAAACTATCCATCGGAGCGCGTTTTTATGTATTCTCGACCCCCCCCCTAGACGTATACCCCCAACGATACATAAAATTTCGAATACTTTGACACCAAACTTAACCTTGTAATCTTACAGGCCCAGGGGGTCATACGAAGCTCCCCTCTATTTTCATTTCGGGCAGTTTAAACACTAGTTTTACTCGAGCAAGGAGAGAGAGATGCTAGCTGCCCAAGAACTCAGCGGAGAAGAAACCCGATGAATGGGTGAAGGGTGTTCAAACAGTACGGCTTTCGGTGCAGAGAGAGGGAAAATTTCTTTAGTTGTTTTATTGATTCAAGATTCGAATCACTGATTCGAATAATCGATGTAGTGAATGAGGTGAGATTCGAATCAGTAAAATGAGTCGAACCGCCCATCTCTAATAGAAAGCCTAACAACTGAAACTTTGATATCATCACTAGGCCTTCAAGTAATGACGTCACCACAGTTTTATTTTCACAAAGTAAAACTATGTAAAATTTCCGGTGAATGCTAGAAATATTAGAAAATATCTTAAATTAAAAATTAAGATTAAAATATCTTTCTCATACAAAATTGTTCATTCCGATCTATTTTCTTACCATGTTATCTAATTTGTCATGGGTAAAAACTGTCATTTGATAGAAAATTATATTTTTTATCGCAAATTATTAAAATATTTTTATTCATGAGTAAATTCACCAGAAACTTTTTATACTTTTATTTTGTGAAAATAAAACATTTAACTGTAGGCCAATTGATGACGTCAAAGCTTGGTGACGTTGGAAGGCTTTTTTTTATGCAGGAGGTGTTGGTAGGCCCTAGCAGCTGAGGGGCCCAGGGCAAATCTTGGGTGCGGGCTCTTAAGCCACGTGGGGTAAACATAGTCTGTTTGACGCCAGCTCGAAAATTGCTCACGATTGCAGTGGATAGGCACGATTGCGAGTCATGCCTATCCACTAAATGTCAGTAACATTGCGAACAAACAAAGAAAAAAATAATGTTTTTCAAAGTTAAATATTGGTGCGTTAAAAGTTGTGAATATCTGTGAATTTGGAAGGACGGCTAGGACTTTTTTTCTTAGATTTTTTAAAATCTTTTTTTTTTTTTTCGGTATCGCGGAATTTGAGCCAAGAAAAAGCAGCTCATATTCATTGTTGAATATGAGACCAAAAGAGCACACACACACTTTTAAGTTTTACAAAAATGTCATGTTGATATATTGCCAAACAGTTTAAGAATTAAAGATATACACTCTTACGTACAATAAATTGAATTTTCTACACTTCTTTTGAGCAAACTCGTCAGTAAGTTTGTCAAAATCAAGACGCGTAACAGTGTCGTATTCTATTGAAAGTGTTGCTGAGGAAGATAGTCTTTTTTGTGACATAGTCGTCCTTAAATAGGTTTTAATAATTTCAAACAGGAAAAGCTCATTTCAGCTCTTGAAACAGTAATAGGAACCGTTAGCAAAATATTAAATGGAATTTGATTACTATGAAAATGGTTCTCGATGCCATTTAAATTGTTAAGTACTTTCACTGGACTGCCAATGTTATCTAGAATCAATTCTCGAAACACTTTAATTTCTGTTAACAGCTGAGAACCACTGGTATCTTTGGACTCATATTCGTCTTCTCAGTTACAGTTAATTCCTGTTCAAGCTGCAGACATTTTTCTTTTAACTCATTGTAATTTAGTTCATTCAACTCTTTTGGACAGAACAGGAAGCCGAAAATTCTGGAATAGGCTCAAACTGTGAGAATCTGTCGCCCACTCTTTGTAATATGGTGTCAGTTATGGACTAGAAGTAATAAATTTTGTATTTGTCCTCTGCAGACTCCTCTTCATTCGTACAGACATCATCGTCATCATCATATTCTAATGCCTTTCTTTTCTTTCTGGAGCGTTTTTCTTTAAACTTTGCATCTCAACTTTGCAAGCCCAAACACATGTTTTTGCTAACGCATTTTCTACTGGCGCTTGGCGAAGCTGTCACTTACTATTGATGATAGACGCTTGCCGGCGAAGAGTGGAAGGTGTGAGTCACGATTACTGCAAAAGCACATACATCCACATCGCCACCAACCCCCTCTGGCCTGCGCGGACCCCCATTCTCTGATCTGCCGAGACAGGCTGGAAGAGACCTTCTCTAATGCTGCTAGGAGAAGCCCTCGAACAATGAATTGGAAATTCAATTCTACAATTCGTTGTTATTAAAATGCATAAAGCAAATGACATAGAAACATTATATTTGTAATTTTTATATTTCCCTGAAAACTGAAATTGAGGGCAAGGGGTCCTCAAAAGTGCGGGGCCAGGGGCGGTAGCCCTACTTGTCCCTGCCTAAGTCTGGGACTGGATGGAAGCTCGTGAGTACAACAGCGTTTAACTTGCATTGCTGTTTTACCAATATATAGAATTTTTTCAAACAGTTAACAAATATTTTCATTTTTCGACTTACGCGAAATACTACTAACTTTGCAATTCAAATGAAATTTGTTTTCCAAGTTTCTAAAATTACTTCATTTTGGTTATTCGCTCAAAAACTATAAATATGACGGCAAACAATTAAACTCCTCCCTCTGCCGCCACGCATAGTGCGTTCCCTTGCAGTACAGAAGAAGGCCTTCCATGTTAGCGTCCCTCAACAAGCACTGTCACAACAAACTTCACAGAGCCCCTGGATTTGGATTTTACATGATATCTACGGTCAATGCTGATGACGTTTTAAATATTTAACAAAAATACTTTTTTAAATTACTGGTATTCAAAAAATCATTGACATATTAAAAATGTTAATATATTATACGTGGAATTGCTTAAAATCAATGAGTTGATTTATTTGAAGAGTCATTTATTTTCAGAATGTAAAATGTTTGTTTTAAATATAGTAACGATTTGCAATCTCACATTGTTAATCTATTTTATGCTGTCACACAAAAAGTACTTTTTAGTGAAATGTATGAAAATTTGCTTTTTCCTTCAAATCTAATAATAAGAATTTTATTTATAAAAATGAACTAGTATTTAAAATTTTCGATCGGCAATTTATAAAAAATATAAAATTAAACAGTTGCTAAATACTCTACCTCTATCTTAATGCACTTGGAAAATTACCATTATATTAAATTTTTAATATTCTTTTTAAAAAAAGGTTTCCCTATCGTCAAAGTTTTAATCAAAAATTATAGAAATCCAGTAGTTTAATACATGGAATCTTCTTTCACTTGGGGCGTAATTGTTGAGCTTGCGAACGGTAACTTGATACGAATGAGATGACGTCATTTCCGCAAGAGAAAAAATCGAGATGACTCAAGCTATTGTCCATCTAAACGAAATAAAGAATAGGTGCCCTTAGTCAGAGCCTGATTATCACACGGGCATGCGGGGCAATAGCCCGGGGCCCCGGAAAAATAAGGGCCCCCAAATCTCCTGATTTATTGTTATCATGATTTATTACATATTCATATATACTGCAATAATAAATTTGTTGCAACTAAATTTCCTTTGTAATATCTATAGCATAATTTGTAACAATAAATTGACTTATTTTCTGAGAGATTTATTTACTTTTAAGAGATTTATTTTCTGTTCTTCTAATTCAATGGTCTTTAAGACTCATGGATCAATAAACAAGAAGTTAGGAGTTTTTGAAAACGCATGGTAAGGCCATATATATGCTTATCACAAAATATCCATTAGTTAACACTTTTTATTTCTTGATGAAGGGAAGAAAATTTAGAACTTTTTAGTGTATCAAGAAAATTTTTTGGAGTGAGCTACTTTGCTCCCGTGACTCGTAATTGTCATTCCTTGAATTAGTGCACCCGTGCGCTAATAACACAAACGGACTAAAAAATATTAAAATCACTTTTAAATACATGGTCTTGTTGAGTATAAATAAATAGGTAACTTTTAATTCAATTTTAGTATGCTTTAAAAATGTTTTGTTTTTATGTCGGGAAAATGCAACAGCAAACAAAAATAAGTTAAGATGCTTGTGATAGCAAATGGGCTCCCAAATAACCACTTGCCCCGGGGCCCCGACCACCTATGATCAGGCTCTGCCCTTAGTTCTAGCCTTTACATTTTACGCATTTAAATTAGAATGAAAACAATCGATTTCGAATAAAAGACGTCTGTCTCTCGTTTAGGATAAGATAAAAATGAAACGACGCATGTAACATTTCACTAAAGGTGATGGCAACAGAGCTGTAAGAAGGCGCTTCTCCCCTCTCAGCCAGATAAATGTTGTCGTGTAATGGATTCTCCGGGTAGCTGACACAATGCCTCTTGACGTTAGGAAAGCAAATGGATGATCTTACAAGAAACATTTTTCTCCAGCGTGTTAGGGACGAATTAATCATTCTAAACGTGCAGGATGATGCTTGCTCACTTTACATTTCCAAAGTTTGCCTGGAAAAGCGTTTTATTTTAAAATACTACGAACCATGAGGTGTCGTGAAACTTTCAAGCCTGGAAACATTGTTTCCTTGAGATAATTTATGCAGTTCAACGTTCGGTTTGAAGAGATAAAGCTTAATTTCATTCGAAAGTAGAAATTCATATACACTAGAATATTTTTAAAAACCTATATTCATTATTTCTGTTAGCAAATAAACTGCAAATGTTTTAGACTGCAGACTTATTTTAACTTTCTGCGTCTATTGCCAAGTAGAACTCCGAAAAATAATAGGCCCACTTGTAGTTTATTTGGCCGTCGTTCGTCGGACAGCAAAATTACATAGACCAATTGTTTACGAATGGCGTACACTTCAATTTGCTGTACACAAAATCAGCAGAAGGGGCATCTTCATATTTAAATACGTATCAACTTAGATTTTTAATATAGCAACATTTAGATCCCACTTCAAATTTGAAAAAATTAGCTGATACCATAAGCTCCAAGTAAATATTGCTCACCTTGATAAGTATAATCACCTTTCTAATTTTATAAAGAACATTCTGTAATGCAAACACCCAACAGTTTTTTGGTTACTTGTAACTCCGCCTTCAATGCACTTTTTTAGAATATTGTATATTCCAATATTTTACAATGTCATGGATAATATTCTTATTAATATAATCAGTGCACTAAATACATCGATTAGAAACAGCATTGTTATACTTTTATATTCCGTTGGCCAGGGGCGTAGCCTGGGGGGGGATATCGGGATATATCCTCCTCCCCCGAAATTTTTAGATTAGTGATGAAATCCACATATAAGTTCATATCCACCCCCCCCCCCGAAAAATTTTCCTGGCTACGCGCCTGCCGTTGGCTCCAAATTTGAGGCTAACAAATCATTCTGAAAATTCCGCAATAAATTGTGAGAAACCAGGGCCAACGACAGTACCCGTTTGACAGGTTAATAACTTAAACTCCCAACAACTGGACATTAATTTGAACAGTTTAGTTGCGAAATTTCCCTTTGAAACAAATTGTACTTCCGGTAATATTCTCGTCGCTGAATAGATTTCAACAACTACGGAATAAAATTAACCCCTTTTTGTAAACCGTATATACTTTTAGTATTTTTTAGAACAACACCTGTGCTATAACACAAGTCTGAAATTATTGTTTCAAAAAAGTGGTGAATTATATTCCGTAGTAGTTGGCAGTAATGTTATTGGTACGAATGTTGTCGATTAAATAAATTTATTTAATTATTTTCAAATTATATTTGAAAATTAAAACATGCTTTTACCGGCCCCTTACCGCCCAAAATAAGTTCACCGCCCTTCATTGATCTCCCAAAATCCTCCTGAGGCACGGTTTCGTACTCAGCCAGCACTCTAGTGCCATAAAAATAGTATAATATAAAGCCTACACGTTAATAAGTTTGCATTTTGGTTCAGGTGAATTGGTTAATTAGAGCGTAAGTTATGAATCTTTAAAATTCCCGTTGGAAAACATTAGGGCTTGGCGATTTCTCAATAAATATAGCAACCATTGTTAGGCCTGGATCAGTTTTGTGGATTATTTTTTAGCGCCAAATTTGGAGGAGTTTTATGTGACTTTCCCGTATGCACATGACCGTCGACATGCATTGACTACAGACCACTAGCGAATAATAAAGACGGACATGTTAGGATAAAAATGCATTGTCGCCGGCATTATTTCGCAGTGTCATAAATAATTGAATATACAAAAATAACCGGTTGTTTTAGTTTATCAAAGGACCGTTGTTAATGTTAAGTTAGTTAAAATCACGGATTTGGATATAGGACGATCATCGACTATCGGCAGTTGGGTGAAATCGAGTCAGCATCTAAATAGAAAATATTCCACCCCCTTTTAAGGATTAGCTATATAAGCGCCCTCTACCGATGCATAACAACGAATAATAATACACTACTAGCTGCTTACCCGTTCTCCGCACGGTAGGAGACGAATATTTTCCTTACACATATAAATCGAATTAAACCCAGTGATAGGAATCTCTAATAGTGAAAAATTGCTGGAATTCTGACGAAAAGCTGATTCCATAAGTGGAAATTTGAGACGATTGCAACATGATAACACAAAAACTACGCCATTGTCTCTGGCGATCAGAAAAGTAAGAACTTTACGGTATGCAGACGAAACTTTTCTCTTTCGAAAAATGCCTCATTTCTACATCATATAATTCTCTTTTTTTAGATTTAATTTATAGCATTCATACATACCATATGAATAACATTACATGATGTTGAATACTATTTTATCTTATCTTGCATTTCGTAAAGCGTGGACAATGCATTAGCACAGTTATGTTGCAGAATTAGCAGTTGCAGTTGAAAAATTAAAGTTAAATTTTATTAAATTTTACCTACATTTAAAAAACCTACTCGAAACAACCTATGCACATTGTAAGTTCAGAAACCAAAATGCACCCTGTTTCCGTGAAGATCTTGCCGCTTTCGTAAATGAAAACATTTGTGACGTAACTTAAGTGGAAAATCTTATTACCCTTACTGACAAAAGCGCTTCCTTATGTCCGCCGAAGCAGCACATACGTTAGCGCAGGGGTTCCAAAACTTTTTTTACCCGCGGCACCCTTGTCAGGCTAAAAGCATTTCGCGGCACCCTTGTCAGTCTAAAAACATTTCGCGGCACCCTTTTCAGGCTAAAAACTTCCGCGGAAGATTTCCTTTAAAGCAACATGAATATGAAGGTTAGAATGAAGCAGTTTGGAGGCATTTTACGTTATTTCTTGTTTGTTTGTTTATAGGTTTATAGTATTAATATAGTTATGTGATAGGATGCTAATTATCAAGAAAGTACTCTCTTGGGAAAGGGATATAGAATTTTGACAATACCCCCATTTCAGAGAGTTCCTATAAAAGAGAGGCTACAGGACAGTCTTGAACTTGACTGAAATATTTTTGTTTAAGCCCACTTAGTGATCGGCCTGGCTCATTTTCTTGGGGATACCAGTTCAGAGGAAATTATTTGATTATATATACTCCACCAAAAACACTTTTCTTTATTATCTCCACGGCATCCCTGACATACGCTCGTGGCACCCTAGGGTGCCGCGGCACCCAGTTTGGGAACCTCTGCGTTAGCGTGTAATGTGTTTCTCTGCATAATCTGAGAGCAAAACAGAAGACAATGACGTGAAAATAACGTCACACGCGAAGGAAATAAAATGAAAAATATGCAGAATTGCCTGAAAAAACTTCGGTTATTTTTAATGCGCAAATATGTTAAAATTCTATTTGTTTCATATTTAATGCGTTTTCACTTTTTTGGGTCTTAAGAGCTGTAGAAATGAGTGGTTTCACTTAATTATTAAATTGAACAACTTAGTGGCAACAATGGATTCCGTTGCTACGGAAACTGTAGCAGTGTTAAAAATAGAATATGATATGATTTATTTATGTTTACTTTGCTAGAACTGCCACATTGACGTAATTAACGTCGGCAGTCGATGGCAAATGGCCAAAATGAATCATACATTAAACTTGACAATAAATGCAATAATTTAAAGGCATTACCAGCTAGTCGTACTGGGTTTAAAAAATATTCTCGTTCATCTCAAACAGCATTCGTATTTATAAAGACTTCCTATTTTATTACACTTTGTTTGGCGGGATTAAAAAATATTATCTATTCATACACTCGTAACACCAACTCATAGCAATCGGGGCATAAAATTAGCAATACAAATGAAAAAATTGAATTTTCTGAAATTTGGCGGGGTTTCCCTAACTTAAATCAATTTATTTAACTTGATAAAAATTCTGTAGATCATTTAAAATCGCCTTAATAACTGTATTATTTCTGAACAGAAAATCAAAATTTCAGGCTAAATTCTAGTAAAACCTACACTTGTTTTAAAAATACTATTTCTTTACGCTCTCAGTAAATTGCGCCAAGCCCTAAAACTGTGCAAACCGCTGCAAACTATTTTCTCAAAATCGGCATTTAAGCCATTTTATTTGTCGCCAAATTATAAAGTTATACACTTTAGTCTCGGAAATTTACAAATCCTTTTTCTTTTGCATATGAAAAATATTGAATTCCTGGTCTGGTTTCCCATGCAGACGATATTTTAATTAAAAAAATAACCTAGCAAATATTCGAAACAGAAAAAAAATTATTATTCCTTTATTTTTAATGCAAGAGTGTAAATCATTTAATAAATTCGCCAAACATGGCAACCTCGATGGTTATTTCTCCCTTTTTTGACTACAGGGGTTACAATCGCGGAATTGCGGAGAGCAAAAATTGGCGATTTTGACGGGTTTTTTCATCAATTAATATCTCCTAAACTAATTCGAATTTCGAAATTTAATTCAGCGGAAGACCTTCCTCGGAATTTTTCGAATCCGGGGACACCTCGATCGAAATTCAACTCCCAGCCGTTTCGGAGGAGATGATGTTACAGACAGACGCGCACAGATTTTAATAGTATAGAGGACTAGCGGCTACCCGCGACTTCGTCCGCGTCGGCTTTAGAATTAGGTCCCGAGAGAAACGAAGCATGTGTGAATAACAAATATGTTTGCGACTAAAGAAACTGCATTTAAATATTATTTGCTTTTTACTTATTTTAAATGAAGTACTAACTGCTTGCCCGTTCTCCGCACGGTGGGAAACGAATATTTTCCTCACACATATAATTCGAATTAAACCCAGTAATACGGAATCTCAAAACGTGAAAAAAATACTTGAATCGTGACTAAAAGTTGACGTCATGAGTGCAAATCTGAGATGATTGCAGCCTGATGACACAAAAACTTCGTCAGTGTCACTGGCGATCAAAAAAGACGATCTTTACGGTATGCAAATGAAACTTCTCTCTTTCGAAAAATGCCTGATTTCCACATCATATAATTTTCTTTTATAAACTTAATTATAGCATTTAATATATACCAGATGAATAAGATGAATACATGATGTTGACAACTATTTTATTTTATCTTGCATTTCCTAAGCGTGGACAATGCATTAGCGCAGTTATTCTGCAGATGACTTTATTGAATTTCACCAAAATTAACAAAACCTACATGAAATAATAGATGCACCACGTACGTTATAAGCCAAAATTGCACACAGTTTTCGTGAAAATCGTCTCATTTCAAATGAAAACATTTGTGACGTAACTTCTGCGATAAAGTTTATCACCCTTACTAAACACTTAATGCAGTATCACACTTGTTACATAAAACTGACGTTGGTCTCACTGTCAACTCGCGCTAAATAAATAACTAATTTCAAGTTTTATTTTTAACAATTTACAGTAGACCCCTTCATAACACGGATCTACAACACGAATTCGTAGAACACGGCGAAAAAATTGTGATCGTTTTCGTGTAACACGTTAAAAGAGACTCGTACAGCACGGTAAAATGAGCCATATGTTCTTATATTATGACGCTTTAGCTCCTGTAATTAACATAACTTTTGAATGGCATTACCGAACATCATTGTATTTCTACGGAGTGCAAATAAGTTTTGCCGTGATTATTCCGCGCAATCCGCACTCCAGGTGGAGTATAGCGCAGGACCCGTACAACACGGATTCCTATAACACGGAACGTATCTACCGTGTTATAGGGAATCTACTGTAGTTGCATAGTGTCAAATTCAAAATAAAATTCTAGGTTGCCGTATTTAGTAATATTTCATCTCACCTTGGTGGCAAATATCCGAACTGTATCAAAAGTAAACTTTACAAAATTTTTAATTCTGTATAACCCTCGAAAAAACTTCGGTGTTTACCATCTGGGACGGTTTTTCATGACGTGACAATTTATGCTTGCGTGCAGTGGCGTAGCCAAGGAGGGGATAGGGGGTCACACCCCCCCCCCCATGAGGAGTTTTTTTGCCATACAAAATGTATATTCTTCACTCCCTTATCACACACGCGTATACATACATATATGTGAGCTGCAGTAGTCGTAACACCCCCATGAAATATTTCTGGCTACGTCACTGATAGGGCATAATTGATCATTTTTCTTTTCATGTATCAGTGATCAATATACTTCAGGATGAGAATCTCCATTGAAATAAAAATGTTCTAAAAAATCTGACCCCAGAAAACTCTGATTAACACAGTGGGGTTACCATGGGCCCAACTCAGGAAAAAATTTTGGGGGGGGGAGTGTACAGAAATTAAATTTATAAATTCATAAAAGATGAAAAAGTCCCAATTTTTCACAAAAATGCTTCATTATTATTGTTTTGTTAACAAAGTTTTAGATTTAGGGGGGGGGACCCCTGGTCCCCCCGGGTACGGCCTGGGGGTTACACAAATACGCGCCGGACATACGCTCTTGTTTATGTCCGGAGGAGCATGTACATTAGTGCTTGTGTACTGCTCCGGATAATCTGCCAGCAAGGCAGCAAAAATTGACATAAAAATGGCACCCACACGCGAAGGAAATAAAATTAAAGGTATATAGAATTACATGAAAACTTCGATTATTTTTAAAGTGCATGCCTCTTACAGTTCTATTTGTTTCACATTTGATGCGTTTTCACTTTTACGAGTCTTAAAAGCTGTAGAAATGAGTGGTTTCACTTAATTGTTAAATTTAATAACATAAGTGGCAACAATGTATTCCGTTGCTACGGAAACTATAAAAATGGAACATGAAATGAGTTATTTTTGTTTACTTTGCTAGAACTGCCATATTGGTGTCAATAACGCCACCAGTCGATGCCAAATAGCTCAAATTACAAATTAAACTTGACACTAAAGGCAATTCGCAATACCCTGTTTGGCGGAATTAAAAAAAAAAAAAAAAATATCTATGCATACGCTAGTGACATCGGCTGATCTCAATTGTGGAATGGAATTAATAATATGTACAAAGTTGCACTACATTTGAATATTTTTCGCCAACTTTGCTAAGAAATGTACTAAAGTAGGAATCAACATACATTTCAATTCGTAAAACAAAAAATATATTAGACAGTATTAATTACGCCTTTCTAACAGCTTTTAGTAAAAGAAACTTCCGTAGCGCTGCTTTAACAAATAAGAATCAATTATTTTTTACACAGTACTTCGATCGCCAAATGCCAACATACACCATTTTGCGAGTTTTTTTGTTTTCAGGGAATCATTCGAAGCATTGATTTAACAGCAATCAAAATGGGAAATAGTTATCTATCATTTATATGGTTCCATCGCCAAAATTTAATGCAGGCATATTATTGATAAGTAGCAGTTATTTAAATTATTGTTAACTATAACGAGTTTTAATCACCGTTAACTACCATGTACAAAATGAGAGAATTTCAATTTTCTGAAATTTGGCGGAATTCCTCTAACTTAAATCAGTTTACTTAATTTGGTGAAAATTCTATAGATCGTTTAAAATCGCCTTAATAACTGCATTATTTCTGTATGAAAAATCGAAGTATAGCGCCGTAAAATTTATACTTGTTATTAAAAATACTATTTCGTTACGCTCTCAGTAATTTGCGCCAAGCCCAAAACTGTACAAATCGGTAGAACCTATTACTTTCTCAAAATCGCCAAATGAGCCATTTTTTTTTTCGGCCAAACTAAAAAATATACATATTAGTCTCGGAAATCTCTCAATCCCTTATTCTTTTACGCATAAAAAACATTGAATTCCAGCTCTGATTTAACATGAACGCAATATTTTAATTAAAAAATAACTTTGTAAATAATCTAAACAGAAAAAAATCATTATTCTTTTATTTTTACTGCAGGAGTCTAAATAATTTAATAAAATAGCCAAACATGGCAACCTCGATGCTTATTTCTCACTTTTTTGACTACTGGGGTTACAATAACGGAATTGCGGAGAGCAAAAATTAGCGTTTTTGATGGGGTTTTTTATCAATATCTCCTAAACTAATTCGAATTTCGAAATTTAAATTAGGGCAGGTTCTTTCTCGAAATTTTCCGAATTCGTGGATACCTCGTTCGAAACTCAGCTCCCAGCCGTTTAGGAGGAGATGATGCTACACACACACACACACACAGACAGACGCGCACAGATTTTAATAGTATAGATACTTTTAATGCATGCATGCGCACTACATACAATTAATGATTACGGCTCACAGCATTATCCTAGAGGCAAATTTAATTACTTCCTTTAGAATACATGAATGATTGTTCTATTACCAAATCCATGCTTAAAGAGAAAAAAATCAGTTGTCTTACTGATATTTGGGGAAGGGGGATAACAAAGCTCAAGTGACGGGTTTTTAAAGAGATACTCACAGTGATGGATTAATCCATTGATTTTTAACCTGGAAGATTCGTCTTTTTTCTTTGATTCAAATAAATAATATTATTTTGCACGAGAAAGATTGTTATTGCTATCCAACTGTTAAAATTTTTATCTGAAAATCCTCCACCACCATGAAATAGTCCAAACGTGCACAGTACTGCAAGGTTGAGCTGCTCTGTTCTGTCTTCCGCACATAATAGCATTCACGGTATGAAAACCACGGAGTTCGCTGAAATCGTTATCTTCGGCCCAGCTAGTAGGAAATTCAACAGCCATTTCATATTATAAATCTTCGTGATTAATTCGCTGGGCCAGGATCATTAGGTTTATTCGAAAACATTGTTGACTAATAATCGTTGACTGATGGTCAAGGCCTGTTAGCTGACTAGTGGTTTTAACAAAGCTGACTAATGATTCCAATTTATTAGTTGCTTCGTTAGAAGGGATGCCATTGTATTCAGCTGATTTCTCTCGAAATGACATTTAAAACACTTCAGATTGATAATTATATCGTTCGAAAGCATTACTTCTAGTGTGGCGTTGTCTATTCGCAGTTTCAGCGATTCTAAAGAACTCTCAATTATAGTTTGATGCTTTTCACGATACTAAAACCATGGAGGATTTAAATATTTAAATTGGTATCGCTTGGATATTTTCGACCACGGAGAGATAAAATATTTTGCGTACTTAATACACCAATCTGATAAGAATTATGCATAAAAATACACGGAGAGCTGCTTTAATGACAGCCATAATGAGAAATACTAATTACTCTCTTAAAAATTTCGAGTGATATTACCACTCTTCCGAAAAGTCACTGCCATATGAACCTAGATTGAGTGAGAAAACTGCATTATGCCTCTTTAACGATAGAACTCTTGTCACCCTAACTGCAATAGTGAGACTCTATCACTCTTATGGCAAGGGGCGCTCTTGGCTCACTCTACTGAAGAGACACCACCTTTCCCAAGATGCGTCTCTATCTCTAGGAGTGAGTGCGTGGCTTCCACATTCAAACGACGCCATATTGGAATTGGACTGCAGTTGTGAAGTGTCAACTGCATACAAATAATGGAATGCTTTTAGCTAACGCGAGTAAGCCTTATAACTTTTCACTTATTATAAATCCGATTGAAAATTGGATAATTCACAACTTATAAGATACATTGGTTCAGTCTCGGATTCAGTAGGACTCCAGCTCTTCCAACAGACATTGCTTTGGCTAGGGTTAACATTTTGCTTTACTTTACATTTTGTTTTTAGGACTCAAACAAGCCCTTTTCTTTTAATTTTATACACTTCCAAGAAATTGATCTTTGAATACGCCTCTATACTTGATTCTAGTGTTTTATTTATGCTTATATAGCTGAAATCTTGCATTCGTTTTTTGTTTCTGTATATAATATTTGAGCATGCTTTGATACGTGTTTGTAAATCGGTGGCTCAGTCAGGAATTTATTTTGGGCGAGGAGAGGGCTGTAACCTGTGTATCAAATCTTAAGCAAGCTGTTTCAACTGTAGCTTAAGTAACAAATTTTAAACTGAGTAAAGGGTCAGATTTGTAGGAAGTTGCTGCTGCAGACTCAAAATTTTAAATCAAAAGCAGAAAATAATGATTAGTTATATATTATAAGCAAGTGTTACTTCAAACATTTTATATTGAAATAAATTATAAACGTGGGGGGAAAAAAACCATTTTGTGATTAAATTTTCTTATGCCTGTTGCTATGCGCATCATTTTATCTTATTGCACCTTTCTTTAGCCCAGCTTCACGCTTAGAATATACATACATACATATATATATATATATATATATATATATATATATATATATATATATATGTACTTGATTAGATCAAAATAATCGCTCTGTCGTTGTGATGTACATTCCCCTCTCTAACTCACACACATACACAAACCTCTCTCATATGGTCAAGTTGATAATTTTGCAACCAAACCCCACAGATGGTCTCAGGAAAGTTCACTTTAAATCAGAGGAAAACAGCTGAAAGCAGCAAATGTTACTTGCAGAAAGTGAGTTTCACTAGTAGGAAAAACAAAGTCTACTTTGCTACTTTGATTAAACACGGAAAAAAGTTATTGTTTTAGGTGTAAAATGCGAGATTTTTGGAATTGAAAAGTACTTTGTACACTGTTTAAGGATAATTCGATAGTATAGTTACGGGCAAGTTTAATATTACTAGTAATAAAGGTAAGTGTTACTATATTAAATTTAGTAATACAATATTAATTTTAGAGCCTTGCAGATTTTGGTTCGGTAGATTTCATGTCTTCTGTTGTGTAGCAATATTGGTAAATAAAATTCTCAAATTGGTAAAACTTACCTTTTAGCCTAGATATCAATTCAAAATAATGCTAATGTTTTTCCTATTGAATTTAAATTAACATATGAAATGTATCCACCCCAGACAGAGCATAAGCTTAAATCAAGCTTGACATTTCTTTGAATTTGACGTATTAATACAAGCTTGACAGTTCAATTCATTTTAAGCTTGCAACAAGCTTGGAGAAGTCATTTGAACTGTCAAGCTTGAATACAACTTGATTACTGCTTGATTTGGAAAGCCAGACCCACATCACAAATAATTTCTCATCAGCCATAAATGTACTTGACCATAGAATTAAAAAAAAGATTCTACATTTCCAAATATTAAAATTCTTCAAAATAAAATACAATTATACTTCGAAATTGATTTCAAAATCAGTCGTTTGTCTCGATTTTGGCCAGTATTTCCCAACACGAGTGTCGCGATATTGAAAGTTTTAAAACGTGTGATGCTTATTTCCCTATTAGTAGAGTCTCTAAATCACACATAACATTATCTTAATTTTGATTCATCCCATGGAAAAACAAAAGAAACAGATCAACACATCAGCCAGTGATCGATCTCGCGGAAAACGGCGTGATAACCATAACAGTCACTTCAAACTTTAGTCATGTCAGCGCAACTCAGGTTGTCCGAGTGGTTAGGACCCATAGGTACCGAGTTCTATCCCAGCCGCGGACGCTTGATTAACAGATTAAAATAACTTGAAATTTCAGCGTAGAGGGGAAAATGCGTGGAAAAATGAAATATGTGGGGCGAGTTCGCCGACGGGCGCCCCGTGTATTTAGAAAAAAATTTTAAGCTTGAAATTAAGCTTGCTATATCAAGCTTTTCAAGCTTGCTATGTCAAGCTTAATGCAAGCTGGGCAAGTGTAAACTAGAACACTTGATTCAAGCTTGTATTAAGCTTACACGCTTGAAAATTCCAAGCTTAATTCAAGTTTATTGACTTGATAAAACAAGCTTGCTGCAAGTTTGCTATGCTGTCTGGGACAATATTGGTTACATATTGGAAATGTTTCTGAAGTAGTTCCAATACTGATAAAATTCTCAATAGTAACTCAGTATTGTGAAAACTTAAAAGCATAAACCTGTTATTTTACATTAGCAAGTTAGTAGTTAGCCCAAATATCTTTACAATGTGTCCATAATATTATGTAAAAATTGGAAATATTTATAATGTATTCTTAATATTGACAAGTAATTATTTTAAAATATTTTTATACCATTTTTTATTTTTCTAATGCTAATATACTTAATCACTCATTTTATTATTACATTGGAAATAAAAACTAATATTGGTAAAAATTAGCAGTATTTATCCATTATATTGTCCATGCTAATGAGATTAAATTAAATATATTTAAAATGTATCCACACAGTATTGTGTGTATATTGTAAATTTCCCTCATATTGTACTAACAAATATTTTTAATGTGTCAGCATCTTAACATCCCAGTAATACTGGTGAATTAAGACTGTTTATCTACTGTAGATTATTTCAAAATTTAAAATCTGAGAAATAATTTTAGGTGAATAAATATACAAATTTCTGAAAAATATATTTTAATAATTAAGTCAAATACTACTGAAAATCCTGTGATGATCAGACCCCGATTATCACAGGGCAAGCAGGGCACATGCCCCAGACAGAATTTAGTTTATTAAATTTTCATTCTAAGATACTAAATGTCTGTTTTTCTCCCAAAAGTTGGATGTATGGGTGGCAAAATAGATCCCAAATAGATGAGTCGATTTTGATGTGGTTTGTTTTATTTTAGAGATGGTATAATCAGAACGGTTCTTAATTTTATTTGATAATATTCTCTTCATCTCTTCCCCTTAAATAAAGCTTACTTTACACTTGTTCAGTCTAGGACAATTCAAATAATTGTTGACATTCAATTAATTTTGATTGCTGAATGATTTCTGTAATGTTATGGAAAAAGTCAGGTTTGAGTTGTATTTTTTTTTAAACTTCATTTTTAATAAAGGTTATTTCATATATTGCATAGAAAATGTTCATAAACTTTCAAATTTATCTATCATATTTCATTTTAAATTGGTTTAATCAGAACATATCTTTGCAGTTTGAAAAACATACTTGGGGGGGGGGGCAGGGAGTTTGGCTTAGGGACACGTATTTAAACCTCAAAATTTTCAAGCAGCTTTCAAATTTATACACGAATATGTACTTTTCTCCATTTCTTATGCTTACTTATTTCGAGGGTGGCTGAAGGCCCCATCAGTCACCCTCTGGGCAAGGACGTACCCCCCCCCCACTGCGGGGGGGGCCGAGATGTTCTGGAACACCTCCAAAATTTCAGTTTTTAAAGTTAAAATATCATTAAAAAACTATAAAAACTCCGTAAAAGTTTAAAAAGGTCGCTGCCATTTTAAAGGTCGCTGCCATCTTCGGAACTGAGCTCGTTCCCCGCTTCATCACTTCGAGCCACGTCTCCTCTATCCGAGCATGCGTCGCGTCGTTGACGGCGCCCTTTTGTGTTATTATTTCTAACGCTTCCCTGTTGAAACTATAACTGTGGTTATTGTAGTTGGCTATTTTCTTAATATTTACGAAATCTATATCAATATTTTCTCTTATAAGTAAAATTTATTTTGTAGACACCAGCTGTTTCTAAAGGGTTTATTTTGTCATTATCGGGTCGAATTCTTTTAAAAATATTGCGATTAGGTTTAATTGGGATACGGAGGTTCATTTTACGGGCAAGGTTGGAGAATTTTACAGCGAGACCGCAACAGTAAGGGATTGGGTGAGAAAACGTGGGTTTTTCTTTCTGTGCGTCGTTAATGAGGTGTAGTAATAATGGTAGAAGTAACGTTATGCATACCACAAAATAATTACCCATTCGAACAACTTGATACATTTTCTAATACATAGGTTTTTTTAAAAATATCTTCTTAAATACTTCTAATGAGTTGTGTTACTAACTGGCATTCAATAACTTCGAAGATGTCCCTAACAATGTTTCACTTATAAGTCGTAAATTTCCAGCACTGCATGAAAGTGTTTCTTCGCCGCTTGCCTATCGAAGATGACATACATTTTTTTCAGCAGGCGAACAATGAAGGCATACAGACCACTGCAATAGCCTACCAAAGTTTCAATTTTCAAATTCTGAATGATTCCTCATTACCATGAGGTATTAACACGTAGCTGACGGGAAATACAGGCTGCGATGCTGACATTTGGTCACAGCCCTTTTGCTCTCGAACAGTCACGCCACCCTGGTGTGTGTGACCATGTTAGTGTGGCTATCTCGGAACTAGATGGCCGCACCTCCAAAGTCATATGACTCTGCAGGACAAAAGGGGTGTGACCAAATGTCAGCACTGGAGCCTGTCTTTCTCGTCAGCCCTGTATTAACAGATATGACATCAGAGTCAATATATATATATATATATATGTGTGTGTATGTATGTAGATACGTGATACTTTTTAGTAACTTATAATTCAATTTTTATATTTCAGTGTAAACATAGTATTTTGAATTTTATATAAAAATACATTTACAAATTAAAATGTAAAAACTGGATGATTCGTCACGTCCAGGACCGGAGGGGTTATATTGTATTGTAGACAATTCATAGCTTTGAAATCCATTTAGAAGTAATTTAGCGAATACTGGTATAATTTAAAGTTATTTATTTAGGATTCACTGGCGGGGTAATGTAGGATTTTTTGAAAAGAGGGGACGCAAACGTCTCATAAACGCGTTAAGGGATGGAATAAAGTCATTCTTCAGAAAATTTTTCGGCGAAATATAAGTCTTCAGAAATTATGCTAAGATAAAAAATTTGCAATAGAACTATTATTAGAAAAATAGCTTTACGCGCTCAAGAAAAACTACAGGCCCAGGTACTGTGGGAACAGAACCGTCCCCCCCGCCCACACGCACACACAAACGGCGGGTCTGATTACTACTAGAAATAAAGAAATCGACTGATGACTTGATGTTAAAAGTGACTTTATTTACGCCGGACGTACTCATAGTTTTATTTACATAAAGTAAAACTATTTGAAATTTCTCGTAAATGCAACAGATATTTAAAGAATTCTTGATTTAAAAATAAAAATGTCTCTCATATAACATAATTCATTATGAAATATTTTATTATCATATTATATAAAGAGTTACGGTTAAAAATTGCAAAATGTCATATAAATTAAATTTCTATCTCAAATCACTTAAATGATAAGCGCAAGTAAATTCACCGGAAATTTAAAAATTTTAGTTATTCAAAGTACGTGCATCAGCACAGAAGCAATTCCTCATTAAAGTCCATACTATAAAGCAAGAGTAAAGCTGCACACACTTCGACAACAGAGTCGGATGTATTTGACCCCGATGACGGACCCGGCCTACGCACTTTTTGAAAAATTCTTTCAGTATTTTTAAAAATACCAAAATTGATTTCTGGTTGCGGTAGAAATTTTAAAGAAAGAACTATGGGTCAACCTAAAACATCTAGCTAAGAAATTAAGTTCGGCTAGGACACTTTACTAAACCTCAAATTTTCCAAAGGAAAATTTCAGTTATATCATTCAATCAATTCGGTCATTTTAAAATATATAAAGGAATACGTAATTTTTCCACATTACTGATTTCGGAAGAAAGGGGGGGATTTTTGTGGTTGCATTCCCTTTCCATAACCTAGTTACACCTTTCACCTGCTTTACTGAAATTTGCCTTATATAAAAAATGCGAGGGCGTAAACTTAGAATTATAAAGTGAATGGATATGGGTAATGTCGTTGAAACACCGAAATACATGTCTGAAAGTTATTTAATTACAGGTAATTAAAAAATTCCTGCAATCCTTTTCGACGTGAAATATGAATGCGTTGCTTTGTAAATCTTAATTTAAATGCTGTCCCGCTCGAATGGAGCTCAAATTCGAATAAAAATGCTTAGTTTCGCATCCACCTCCCTCCTCCCCATGCGCAACCCAGACAGCACATAAGCTTAAATCAAGCTTGACATTTGGCTTGGCAATGCAAGCTTCGCTTAAGCTGGATTTTAGCTTTCAAAGTGCGCAGTGATGGCGCCATCTGTGAAAGAGAATTGACATTAATTTTCTAGCGTCCTCAAATTTGCTGAAAGTTCGTAAAAGATGTGTTTTATTTTATTACCAGTGCCATATTACCGCCAGGGCAATCGGGGCAACTGCCCAGGGCCTACAGATTTTTGGGCCCAAAAATCTTACATCTTACACTTTTGTAATTTTAAAATAAAATTACAAAGGATAAAAAAATTTCAGAAGTTAAATAATTTTTTTAATTATAAAGTATGAATAATGAAAATAATTCAAATAATTCAAATTTACATTTGTATAAATTAATTTAAACTTATTTTTAATTCTTTCCCTCTTAGTAGAGTCTATAAATCACACATAACATTATTTAAATTTTGATTCATCCCATGGAAAAATAAAAGAAACTTATCAGCATCGCCCATACTTATCGATCTGGCGTGACAGCAGTCACTTCAAACTTTAGTCGTAGCTGCCCGAAGCAATAATGGCCGAGCGGTTAGAACGCGTTCCTTCCACCCTAAAGTTCCCGGGATCGAACCCAACCGTCGACTTTTGATGGAACAGATAAAAATAACTTAAAATTTCAGCACAGAGGGGGGAAATGCGTGGAAAAATAAAGTATGTGGGGCGCGTTTGCCAGCGGCCGCCCCTTGCATTTTGAAAATTTTTTTTAGGAAAAATTTTTAAGCTTGAAATTAAGCTTGAATGTCAAGCTTAATGCAAAGTGGGCAAGTGTAAACTAGAACACTTGATTCAAGCTTGCATTAAGCTTACACGCTTGAAATTTTCAAGCTTAATTCAAGCTTATTGACTTGATAAATCAACCTTGCTGAAAGTTTGATGCAAGTTTGCTGTGCTGTCTGGGAACGATAAATAGTTTCAAAAGAAATAATCATAACTTCAAATATTTTCATAGGCATACGCTGGTTCCCTTTTTGGATTTTTTTCAACTTCGGTGGAAAGAGAGATAGAGAATGACAGGAGTTATAATGCATGATTTGAAAACGGTTCATGTTTTGAAAAGGCGCTTGAAAGTTATTTAAATGCAAGGAGGCGTCCAATTTTCCGCCCCGCTGAAAAACAGATCTCGCCACAGACGGTGTAAAAAGCAATGATCAATATATCTTACTTAACTGTAAAATCTTATTTTATGGAGGTGATTTTGGGATTGCTGGCACGTCTTTTCTTCTTATATATATATATATATATATACTCTTGAAAAAGAATGAATAGCATATTTTTGCGGTTTTTGTCTGCCGCTTTTATTTGGTAAATAGTAGCGTTCTGACTATGCAGTCAGGTTTTTACCTTTCCTGGAAAAAGAATATTTAGTTTGATTATCAGAAGTGAAATTTTACTCAACAGCTTCATATCTTAAGTTATTGTGTGTTTATCTCATGTAGTTGTTCATTGATCATGTTTTAAACTGGAATATACGCTCTTAATATTTTTAACCCTTCTAAAGATTTTGAAATCGCGTTTATGATTTCTGCTTGTGTGTCTGTCCAATCCTCCGTGCTCCAACAGCCGTAAGTATACATCCACAACTACGAAATTTGCATACTCTATTCCTGCGTACACTACCACGTACCCTATTGAAAATGGTGTATGTATCTTTTACATACCTTTTACAGGAATACCCAAGAAAAATTCCAATACATTACGCTCTTATGGGCAGTGAGTTTTTAAAGCTTTAATTGGAGACATTACTGGTTTCCAAAGGAAACAGAATTGATATATGTCATTACGGATTACAATATGATGCTGTCCATCGAAAGTGGTGCCTCTATCATATACAAGAACTCTCAAAATAATTCTAATACGTTACTGCCAGAAGCACACAGTATTCTGTCTTAGAGGGGGGGGGGTCCATCTCATATAGTTGTAACACCAACCAACATCCTGAAAAAATGTGGATTAAAAATTTTCTTCGTGACTATGGGCTGACTTTTATTAAGGCACCCCGAACTTCAATATTCTTAATGTATTTCTGAATTATGCTTTCATTGAATTACCGACGGAATTATTATTAGTAGTATTATTATTGAAGTAAAACTTCTTTAGGCGCAACTAAGGAGTAACTCAGACTTTTTTCTGACGGAAGTAACGCTCACGTGGTTTTGAAAAAGCGGAAGCAGCCTGCGATCGAACCCAACCAGCAGGCGAAAACTACGGTTTAGGAACACGGTGATAAAAAAACATGAAGAAATAGAACCTGCAATCGAGCCAAACTAGCAGACGAAAACTACATTTCAAGAGCACGGAAACAGAATAATACTTCGAACAAAACCAGCAGAGGAAAACAAAGGTTTAAGAACACTGCCATAGAAAAAGGCAATAATAGACCCTATGTGCATTTGATACCAACCAACAAAAGAAAACACCAGTTTAGGAACACAGTTAAAGAGAAATACCACAACATAGACATTATCTCGCCTACGGAAAAAGGTTTTAAGAAAACAGTGAAAGAATAATAGTCCAACACGGACACTTCCTGGATGATAACCTAAGTTGACCATATTTCTAAACAGTATTTTGGGGACAAATCAAGCATTGTCCTGGAATCCAAGGAAAACTTGGGGATACTAGAAAATATCTTTGGGGACTTATTCGGGGACTCAACATATTACCATGCTAATAGCTCTTTATATCAATTGTGTATTCTTATTTCTAATAAATTTATGGAAGTATTTATAAATACTTATTTAAACCATAAATATGAAAGAAAAACAATGTTGAAATATTGCAATTTATTCATAATTTAATACTTGGCATAGTATTTGTATTTTTCAGAAGACATTGCTTTTTACATTGGCTCGTTTTGTGATAATTTTTCACGAAACCTTTTACACCCTCTAAAAAAAGTATTCTAGTACAAGAAAAATTTCGTACTTCAATTTCATATTTAAAGCATGGTTATTCCTGAAAAGTGATTAATCATTAACAAAACTGAAATGGGAAATTTGACTCATAGTCGAATACTTTATTGAATGTCTGTACACGCTACACATACAATGACAACAAACGTTTTCAGAGATCGAATTTCATTGTTTCTCTGAGTAGAAGGCGCTTTTAGTTGTTTTATTTTTCTTATTTCTTCAATTTTTTCTGAAAGAAATAAACTAAACGAAAACTTTCAGGGGGAAAAGTACAAATCTTTAAATTTGGGGACTTTTCGCGTCCCCAAGAAGTCAAGATATTTTTAGGGACAAAGTAAAGAAAAAATCTATATTTGGGGACTGTCCTCGAATTTCGAAGACGTATGGTCTCCTTTATGCTACCCCGACATCCAGACATAACAAATGTTAAGAACACGGGTATGTAACACCACAAAGAAACAAACACTGACTGCAAACAGTTTAAGAACAGAATAAAAGAATAACAAATGGACACTCCGTGAATTCTAACCCAACCTCAAGACGGAGGCAGTTTAACACGGGGATGGAACACCACAAAGAAACGGACCCTGGCTGCAATCAATCCTAACCAATAAACAGAACCTGCAGTTTAAAAACACGGATTCAAAATAATAATTTGAAACCTACCAACAGACGAAATCAACGCTTAAGAACACCGTGATAGAAAAACACACAAAAAATGTACACACTACCTGCATTCGAACCCAACAAACAGAGGAAAACATCAGTTAAAGAACACGGTTAAAGTATAATACTAGACTATGGACATTCCCCCCATTCAAACCCAACCACCATACGGAACAATGGCATAAGGAAACAGTTAAAGAATAATACTACAACATGGACACTTCCTGGATTCTAACCCAATTTCCAGACGGAACAACGGTTTAAGAACACAGGTATAGAACACCACAAAGAAACAAACCCCGGCTGCAAACGATTTAAGAACACAGTTAAAGGATAATACATGGACACTCCCTGGATTCTAACCCAACCTCCTGACGGAACAACGGTTTAAGAACATGGGGATGAACACCAGAAAGAAAATGAATCTGGCTTTAACTGAATCCAACGTCAAAGAAGTTTTACTTCAATCGCGCGTAAAGATTACACGCACACACTTTTTTTTTTTTTTTAATGAAGGCCAGTGGTACCCACCTTCAAAATTTCGAAAACTACACCCTCCCAAAAAAGTATTCGAGCAAGAGAGAAATTTCCTATTTTAGATTTGCGAATAATAATTGAGTTTTTTAAAAACGCACAACTTGATAGAAATATGGAAAGTCATATTTATACATAGCCTAATTCATATTCTATGATAAATAATTTTTAATATACGAAACCAACGTAGGAAATTTCTCTCTTGCTCGAATACTTTTTTTGGAGGGTGTACATAACAGTGTTACGATGCTGTGTTGACAACATTTTTAGTGTGGGGCCCCGAGCACGTGGTCTCCTCCCTCGCTTAGGCTACTGCTTTTGCGTTTACATACATCATTCTAAGAAAATCTGAGCACTTAAGAAGGATATTTATAAACTACAGAATTAGTTAAAAGGATTTTGTATTTATGCTAAAAGTTAAATTAAATTTCTGGTTGCTAAATTTTTATTAACTTTATAATTTTGTGAAAGCAAATTTTTAATTTGTGCCCTTTCAAAACCTCCTAGATATAGAAAGCCTTACCACAGCTACGTCACCGAGCGTTGACGTCATCATTTGGCCTACATTTAAAAGTTTGATTGTGATAAAATAAATAAATTAAAAATTTCTGGTGAGTTTACCCATGATTGGCAATATTTTAATAACTTGAGATAAAAAATATAATTTTACAACAAATGGCGGTTTTTAACCATAACTAATTAGGTAATGTGATAAGGAAATAGATCATACTGAATAATTTTGTATAAGAAAGATATTTTAATTTTAATGTTCAATATGAGATATTTTCTAATATTTGTAGTATTTACCAGAAATTTTTAATTTATTTATTTTATCACAATCAAACTTTCAAATGCAGGCCAAATGATGACGTCAAAGCTCGGTGACGTAGCTGTGGTAAGGCTTTCTATATCTAGGAGGTTTCGGCCCTTCCCCCGGCTTGAAAAAATTCTTCCTCTCTGACTATGGTAATGAAGTTTAATTTAGTTCAGTCAAAAATAGACTTTAAAGATATCTAATAACGATATTTTCTAAAGGATTGTGCTGCTACAAAATTAATAAAAATTCTATAATATAAGTATTGATATTACACGCCTGCATTTTAAAAAAAGCAGAGGATGGATTTGAGAATAACACTGTGGAAAAAAATTAATTAAAGAAATAACATGAAAAGAAAGGAAGCAGCAGGACGGCAGAATTAAAATAGGCCATCGATTTTGATAATAATACCTAAACTATCGGATTATTAGATAATTACTCTAGAATTACTGAAAAAATGGGGGAAATTAGTATTTAAGGGAAAGAATAGTTTAAGATCATAAATATACGAGAGATCAAAATTTTTTGAGCGAAATTAAACAGTTGTGGATGCTAAACAAACGAAGGTGAATGCTATACAAATGCCACTCCACTATATGGCAAGCCAGAAAATTCACAACTCTCGATACAGCTAACAGTGTTTCAAGATGGTTAGTGTTCTTAACAACACATAAACAGAGCTGCCAAGTTTCCGGCTTTTTCCGGGAGATTTTCCAACACAACTTTTAGACAGTTTTATTTTACATTAAAAGTTTGGACTTTGAGTATAAATCCGTAAGTAAAAATTAATGGTGAGAAATCTCCCGAAAAACCGGAGACTTGGTAGTTCTGCATAAGGTGGCGTGAGCTTTCTACAGAAAATTAAACACAATGAATCAAGAAAAACAGACAAGATGAATAGATTATTATACATTTCCCAACATACGAATGCAAATAAAACAAATGGAAGAAACGTGTTTTATGATGACACCTACAGATTGTAATTGCATTTATCAACCATTTTTTTCCTTCCTTGTAAATGCGCTGACAATGTAATAAGAGCGATGAAACATCAGCTGCTGTCTGTCTGTAAAGGAATCTGACAATAAGAACTGACACTGCACTTTCAAAATGATATTCCGAAAAGTAAATGATTGTTTGCGGATTATCTGTCAGCCGCATGTTCAATAAATCGATGAGATAGATAGGTCTTCAGACAATTGCTTGCGATTCATCAGATTCATTTTCGTGGCAAAACCATGAATTCCAGCATGCAAGTATAAATTTAATCCAATAATATTGAAATGTGACGACCGTAATTAATGATCGATGATGCGGAAGAGGGATGGTGCCCGCCGTGTATAGACGATATTTAATGCAACGATGTTATTGGTGAAATTCAACGATTGAGGGGTTTGGGGAGTGAAGAGGGTACACCAGCAAGGATGTGTGAGTGCGTGTTTTCTCTGGCGTAACATGTGTCATTCACGTTTTCGGTTTTGCCCACACTTATTTGCATCGGGAAAATAATTAATGTCTGTTTGTTCGGAGTGCTTATCGTGTTGATTCACGCACACGTAATGTTCTTGCTTTAGTCGGAACAAGGGAGACAAATCACGTTGCGCGCGCATTGTGTATGAGACAGTTTCTAACACAATCTTGTTTGCGTGAGCACAGCCGAGTTCCGTATAGTTATCCTGTATGTCCAACAGTGGGCTAGTCGCTAGGCTCCGTTCCCGTACGAACACGAAAAGTGAAGCAGCACCGACTTCGCCAATGCTTGGGAGGGTGAACTCCTCTCCTGTCTGGACTGTGGATCGTAAACGCCAATGGGAGCTGGTGCACGTAAAGTCTGTTCGTGGCTCCAATGTCCCCCATGTCCAAATGATACTTATGAGAGTGCTGATTTCAGGTGTTAGGTTTCTCATCTGAAATTGGTTCAAAATTAGGAGGCCACTCAAAAGGGCAACATTGGTCTGCCTAATAGGCGTTCCCGTAGTGAAATGACCATCATCTGTGGCTCGCGTTGTGGTCAAGCTTCCAGTAGGCCGCAGGCAAGGCCATTCGAAAGAAAAAAAGTAGATAAGTTGTTTCGCTCGATCCGTTGCTTCTGAGCTTTCACTGACTTAAACGCGGAAGCACCGAATGGCACAAAAGGAAGAATCTCTTCTTCTGCATTTTCGCAATGACTGAGGGGAACAGGTAAAAGCAAATAAAGCACAAAAGTATTTTTAACTACAAAAAAGAGATTGTTATCAATTCGTCAGAATCTCTCTTTTTTTAATGTATGATCAGCAATAATTTTTAAAAAGTAGATCGATTTCACTTATTATTACCCTAATAGCACAACAGTCCCCTGTGACTGAAATGCGACCACACAATACTGTCACAATAGAGTTACAAACAGTCGCCGCGACTGCGCAGCAAAGTCACGCCAGGGTCCCTATGTCCTCTCGCTGTGTAGTCGCATTGTTACCGTTCAGAGAAGTCACGATGGGACAGTTTTGCGACAGCGAAAAAATTCGGGGAAAAAGAGTCACCGAAAATTTACTCCAGATGGCAGCACCAAACTCTCAGGCAAGAGAAAGTTGAGGCCCAGAATCGAACCTTGGAGCTAACGGCTGGTAGCCCCGCATCTTACCACAACGCTGTGATTACCTTGCTCGAGATCCTTTAAAAGTAAACTGACTGCTGCAAAAGCTAGTTCTGACGGCTTCTTTTGGAAATTTAAAATTTTTCTGTGAGTATTTTATATATAAATATATATATTTATTTTATAAATAAATTTTATATTCTGTGAGTATTTTATAAATAATATAAAAAATATCATAATTAATAAATATAAATTAAAAATCTTGGAAATATTTCTTTTTCCACATAAATTATTTTCAGGAGATAATGTGCTGTTTTATTTAAATATTCATCCGAAAAAACTAATGATTTATTGAAATTTTTTATTCGGTTATGAAATAAATTTGTAATGTGCGACATGTGGGGTTTGATATTAAAGTATGAGGGATAAGATTTATATTTTGCTATATTTTGCCTAAAGGGGATTTCATATTAAAATAAATAAAATTAATTGGAAAAACATGCATTACATAAAATAAATAAAGTATTTTTGACTTAGACCCAAAGTTTTACCTCAAATTTTTCGTAGTGGAACTTTCAAACCTACCGGAGACGTATTTAAAAGGGGGGGGGATCTGAAAACTGAAAGCAATTATTAAAAAACAGCAATTTTGAGACATTTGTATTTACTCTAGTAACAATAAGGTTGAAAATACCGGATAGACCCCCCCCATCCGAAATTTAAACCTTACATTACGCTATCGAAACATATATGCCATGGGGATATGAAAGAAATTGTTAATTTTACTCACAGATACTTAGTTTTCACCATTGTGATTAGAACTCTCAACTCTAATATTTTTAAGAATAATATTTTTTTATAAATAATATTGTCTTGTTTAAACGAAATAATTTAAAAATTAATAAATTAAACTAAATTCCATTACTACATAACTGCGAGGTTTTATTGAATTACTATTTTCGGATTTATTTATTAAACGTTTCACGAAAGAAATTGCCACAAAATATTAGAAAAAATGAGTGAAAATCGGCTGTGTGACGTCATTTTGAAGTCCAAAAAAATCAGTAGTCACTAAATAGTCACACAGTGACTTCACAGTGAGTCAATGAGCGACCAATCACGTACTAGTCACATGGTGACTTCACAGTGGAGCCACTGAGCAACCGATCACATACTAGTCACATGGTGACTTCACAGTGGAGTCACTTAGCAACCGATCACATACTAGTCACATGGTGACTTCACGGCGACGTCACTTGGTGACTGGTCACAAATAAACTTCACAGTGACTACACAGTAGAGTCACATCACTCACAAGTCACAATGTGAGTAGTATGTGACAGTCCTGTGACAATTGTGACCCTCTGTGACGTCACAGCGACTCTTTAGTGACCATCTGTGCTATTAGGGTATTATTATCTGCTTTTCTGGAAAAGGGTTAATATAAGGGCGTTCCCATATTTATTTGGTCAAGTTCTGATGATGATATTAACCTGAAAATCTTTTAAATCATTCCTTAGAACCATAGCTGCCTACTCTTCGATTTCAACGGAAATTTGCCACCATAATTTCTAAACAGTTCAATTTTACGCTTAAAATTTGGACACCTTAATCTTAAAGTTCGAAGTAAAGATTAGTTGTTAAAAGTCTTCCAATGAAATTGGAGGAGTTGGCCGTTGCGCCTAGAGCTGATTCTGACACTTTTTAAACGTGGGAGCATGTTGAGGGTCTTGACGGAGCACCTGGAAATTTGAGATTAGTTCAATAGACGCTAAATTAACAAGGTATTTTTTTCGCGGTTCACTTGCTGCCTTCACGAACAGCACTTGGTGCTCCGTAGAAGATAGTTGGAGAAACAACTTGTGGGTAGACGGTAGTGGTGGTAGTGGTATGACAAAAGTTACCGAGTTTGGCCGAATCTGATTTTGCCACGTTTGATTCCAAAAATAAGCCCAAAAACTGAACCTAGCTTGGCGATATCTTCCATATTTGAAAAGAAATTGCCAAACCCTACTGTTATTCTATTGGGATACTAATTAGTGTATCTTTTATGTATTTTCATTGATACTGTTTTACTACTCATACAAACTTCGAAAATTCCTTTTTTGGCTGGGAAACAGGTAGGTGCTTTATGGTGATCCCATATTAATTTGGTCAAGTTCTGATGATATGATCTACTACAAAATAACAGACCTAACAGGCCTAATCAGTTCTTTTGAGAACATAAACGATACTCGGACTGACCTCTCAAGGTATCGGGATGTATGTACTTTTGTGGAATCACTGGTGAACATAGGCAAAGGGCTAAGGAGCTTCAGCCCCCTATAAGAATGAGAAGCCCTAAAGAATCTGAATCCCCCCCACCATATTGTTTAAGGGGCAACATTTTACTTTATTGTACATTCTGTTCAGATCAAATAAGTTTTTTATAAGCCTCTCTTGAAAAAACTTTTGTATTCGCCACTGCGTGATGTCGTTGTGCTAGCGGTTTTACTTTTCGGTGATGAGTTCTGTTTCCTAATTTAATGTAGATATTATTTCTTTTACATTTCATGTTTAAGAATTTTGCTTTACCAGTTTTTAACTTATTCTGTTCGTATTACTGTATGTACAGCAGAGCTGCAAACCTTTAAGGAATATAATCACTCACTATTCGTTAACAATATAACAATATTTCAAACTTTGTTTTTGAAATAGCTTTTCAAATTAGTGACAAATTCCTACATAGAGCTGAAAAATTTTCCCATATTTTAACAAGAAAATTAGTGTTTACAAACACTGGCTAATAGTTTTCTGTAAAGGTTGAAAGTTCATGTACTGTACCATTTCTTATTGACTGTTTCCCGTGTCTTTACAATGTCTCCACAACTGACACCATATGCAGAATACAATCAACAGCATTTTGTAAACAATTATTTTTAAGAATAAATTTGAAGAGAATCTGTCCTCGGTAACAACTCAAACTTTGACGTCATCATTAGGTCTACGTCGATGACGTCATCACAGCTTTATTTTCACAAATTAAAACTATTTAAAATTTCTGGTGAGTGCTACAAATATTAGAAAGTATCTTAAACATTAAATCAGTCTTATTCTTTATACTTTAATATAAAGAATAAGTTTACGTTTCTCTATTAAATTATATTTTATTATTAACCATACTAAGTCCATAAATAGGCCTCAAGTCTTTGAAGCACGTCCATAATTATGTCTATATAGATGTCTATAAGACTTCATATGGGCGTCCTATAGTGTCATATTGATGTAAAAGTGACGAGAATCCGACGAATCGTGGATGTTTAATGGACATGACGTCTTCTGGGAGGGTTCTGGACAAGTTTGTGCTATCTGGGATGTATTTGAAATTTAGTCTATTTAAAAAAAAGATTTTAATTAAAGACCTATAAATGAAATTCTTAACACATTCTGAAAAATTTACGGACGCACTTTAGCTGAACACGGGCCCCGGGGCGGCGCCCCCCCCTCTCGTAGGGCCTGTGGATAACTGTGCCCAAATTATTAAATACCCAGTAAGTTAGCCCCCCCCCTTTACCCAATCCTAGATCCGCCACTGGCGTCAAGGCTTCAGTAATAAGACTTTCTATATCTAGAGGGTGTTGGTCGAGTTGATCTGGCACTGGAACTCCTAAATATGTTACAGAAGTTTGAACTCAAATATAATCTAGTAAAATTTTACAATGCATTGGATTGAGATAACGAGTTAAAAAACAAATTTAGTATACAGCCTTTTAAAATACAAGGAATAGATTTGACTGCATATCGGAATCAAATATTAAAATTATGAAATACAAGTTGCAATTCTTTATTATGCAACATAATACTAGTATGTATTGGATTTGGAGGGCTAATAACAGTAGTTGCAAGAAGTTTTCAGAATTTTACTAGAAATAGTAGCTGTATATATATATACTATAAAATAACTAAATTGCAAAAATTAGGTGTTCCTTTGTTATGTTTTTAATAATCTTAGGTGTCAGTGCACGCTACTATTAAGCTTTTCATTCGTAAAATTAATGTAACTCTCATAGGACATATGTTATAACATTTAATTCATAAGCTATGATATTTATGAAGAGGGAGGTAAATATTGAACAGTATCGGAAGTTGTTTTAATATATGTTGCTCACAAAAAATAATTAAACAATTATTTTAGAAAATCTTGCGTCAGTGATATTTAGGCATACGGAGATTCGAAACGTAAACGTTATCTTTCTACCACACTATGGTGTAGTCAAGGGGGAAACGTAGGGGGGGGGTGTGAAATTTGATGCATTAAAATTCTAATAAAGAATGGATGAAGTTCAAATTAAACTTGTGTATGCTTCGTATTTACCCCTCCTGGATGTCCATTACTTTTTAAACGCCTTGGTTACCTTTGACGACTACGTTCCGTCATGCAGTTGCTTTGTTTAAATAACTGATAACGACTACGCTTCGTTACTCCACTTGTGCGGTTATTTCGGAAGTTTAGCAATTACTACATTTTAAAAGCCTTTTTACCCATTACTGACCGACTGAAAATAATTTTACGGAGTACACAGCGAAAATTGCCTGACTTCCATCATGACATAAGAACTATTGATTTACACTTGGCGGGTTTCTACCGATCAAAAATGTTGGATATATTTTAATATTAAATTAAAACTAAGGAAACAGTGGTTCGTAATCTTCCAGAAAAACCCTACAAAATGACATCTGTGTACACGTTCTAAGCGTAAGAATTTCTTCAAATGAATCCGTACCCAAGGGGTTAATTCACGTGTTTCCTAGCTTTTAATTACTAAAGGGGACGCTCAAATTCCTTTTTCCAAGCATTAAAATTTTCATTTTGTAACTCGTTTAAATGTTACTGTATTCATTGTAATCAATCCAAAATTTTAAGCATTTACCACATCTACTTTAAAATTTACTTACAATACTTATGTAAGTGCTAAATATAATGAATAAATAAATAAAAAGAAGATGAAAATCCCATCATTTTGACATTAGAATTGTTGACTGTAGTACATGGAAAACTTATGTTTTTTTTTTGTTGTTGTTGTTGTTTCTAAAGACACTGTCGGTTATAATTACACTGTTTTTACAGCCAAAACTTAATGAATTACAAAGTAATAATAATAAATTATTAAATAATTAAAATTAATGACTGTAAGTTAATTTATTGTTTAAACAAAAATAAAATTAAACTAATTACGCATATTTCATAAATTTCTCAAAAATGATCTTCAACGCACTTTAATTTCTTAGTACCACACCACTGCTACCGCGCCATGAATAGCTCCTAAAAGAGAATCCCTGCAACGCGTGTACACATTTATGGGGACGAACAACATATCTTCAAGTCAGATCTATCGTGTTTAGTGAGATGCTTCTGATAAATTACAGTTTGCTGTCCGTTTCAGATGGGGTGTCACAAGCCGACATGATAAGGGTGCTCGAAGATTGCGTTTCCAGCTCCGATACAGTGGAGTGCCATTGTAGATGAAGCTGACATATGTTGTCATTAAGATCAAAGACCTGGAATCTATGAGCCGCGGGTGACAAATGTCGTACAGCAGAACAGGAAAATGCGCCCTCCCAAACAGATTAGTGTTGTCGAGTTAAACAATTTATTTCTGCCATAGAATGAAGGAAAAAGTTGCTAATATGTCTAATACACTGTAAAATTGAATGAGTTATTTCTAAACCTTAATACTGTGTCAAAGTACTTTTTTAAGATTTTAAATGGTATTTTTTTTTCATTTATGTACTTAAAGTGGTATAGGCATTTTGGGTATTCCAAAAATAAAAATATTTTTTAAATAAAAGACTATTACTAATACAGCTTTCAAACAATTTTATTAAGTGTTTTACGGATAAATAAATAAACCGAATAGATGAAAGCAGTATATATATATATAAAATTTGTGTAAAAAAAACACATAAACACATAAAATGATACTTATGGGATAGGACGATCGTTTCAACTGAAAAATTTTGGTCTTCGTCAACCGTCACACTTTGCCTCACCGAACAGTGGAAAGCGTTTTTTATTCAGTATATATATGTACTTCCTTCTTCAGTTGTCTTTAATTATAATATTATAAAACAAACTACCGAAAAAATGTCGTACTTTATCACAGGCATTTAACCAGCAACCAGGATAATAGTGTGATGTAACACGGTTAGTCATGGCCAAGGGCACCTTTTAAAAGGAGGGGGCTGACTGAATAAGGGAGCTTCTCAGTGTGAAACTTTTATCCCCGGTAATGTGGGAGTTACAACTCGGGATTATTTTGCTCTAGTGAAACCTTTATACGCGTGCGTGTTTAAAAATTTTTAAGTTAAAAAATAACTGAATTAGAAAACTTTCACTAGGCCTATAAAATTGACGTCATCACAGTTTCATTTCACAAAGTAAAACTATTTAAAATTTCTTAAGAATACTAGCAATATTAGAAAATATCTTTAATTAAACATTAAAATTAAAATACCTTTCTCACATAAAATTATTCATTATGATCTATTTCCTTATCATTATTAATCATCGTTAAAAACTGCATTTTGTGGTAAAATTATATTTTTTATTTCAAATTATTAAAATATTGCAACTCGTGTGTGAATTCACCAGATGTTTTTAATAGTTTTATTTTGTAAAAGTAAATCTTAATGGTTGCCTTAGAGTTCTAACGGTTCGCATACTGTTAATGCATTAGTAAATTCTACATTCTTTTCTGATTCTTCAAAAGTTTTCACATAAATGATTTTTGAAACTGTATAACTGGTATAAGCGCATTTTGACAAAAATATGTTGGCCATAAAAATTAATGCAATCTCCTGTTAGTTTTTAATATATAAACAGCCTATCCCAGGCCACGAAAAGAAGAATTATTAATTTCTGACTTCAAATTTAAATAGATTATGGAATCGCGATGTATATTCAAATCTTGCTGTATAATCGCCATTCAAATAAAAACCGTTATATGAACCTCCATGTTATATGAAAGAAATTTACAATTTTATGGAAAACGGCACAATTGTATGTTAACATTTCAGATTACACCTTGAAGCGCCAGAATTTTACCATCAATGTAGAAGAAGACCAATTGGACAGACTGCCCAACGCTGAAAAAGCGAAGCTGTTGCCATCGATCTATTTACTAGTAATAAAATAGTCATAAAATGGCGAAATATGTTTCACTGAACAGAATGATTAGTAAAACTTTTTTAGATAAAACTGTGAAGAACTGACAAAGCAATAGCTATATTTTTCCAGCGTTGGGACCATTTAACCATTTTTTTTTTTCGAGTAATTGTGAAATTGCTAAATAAGATGTTAATAAACGACCATTGCAGATCGTATTGTGAGAACTTGATGAATAATTTTCTTTTTTAAGAAGGAATAATACGAATGGAATGGCTAGCGTGTTCTCCGAACATGGTCCCAGTAAAGCATATTTTGACAATCTACCGCAGACTAATTGCAGGCCGCCTACTACCAACGCCCAATACATTTAGAAAGCCTTACCACTCTTACGTCATCAAGCTTAAGCTCACCACTCTTGACGTCATCACTACGCCTATCTTTAAAAGTTTTATTTTCATAAAATGAAACTTAAAAATTTCTGATTAATTTACCTATGAATAGCAATGTTTTAATAATTTGAGATAGAAAAATATAATTTTAGAACAAATGGCAGCTTTTAACCATTTTGACTAATTAGATAATATGATAAGGAAATAGATCAGAATGAATAATTTTGTATGAGAAAATTAATTTAATTTTAATGTTTAATTTAAGATATGTTATAATATTTGTAGCACTCACCAGAAATTTTAAATAGTTTTTCTATGTGAAGAAAAAAACTGCGTTGCTGTTCCTTTCGTAAGCCTGATGATGACGTCGTAATTGGTGACGTAGGAGTTGTAAGAATTTCTATATCTAGGACACATTGTTACGATTTCCCCAAATTTATTCAAAAGCTGGAAAGCGATCTTCTGGAGGAGAGGCACAGAATACACCAGCTCCTCATTATTGACTCCCTTCCTCAAAGGTGTTCAACGTTGCTGGCCGTCCCGAGAAACCATACCATCTACTAAAACGATTTTCTTCCAAAGGAATACCTTTTTCTTCTCTTTTTTAAAAAATCAAATGCACAAATTGTGTCTTTTCCTTTGGTACCCAATTGCTCAATAAAATGCATTTCTTTCTGCCAAAATGTACAAACTTTTTCTCATATAGTCTACCACATCTGTCGAATCAATCATCTATAGTTTTACCCAAGCAGTAAGATCCGCCTACAACTGCAGTGTCTTTTAATTGCTTCGAGCCTCGAACGATCGTGCGTTATAACAACATTTTCCAAAATAACCGAAGCTAACGCATCCCGTCATAACACACAACAATTTTAGTTGATAACATAAAACTGTTTCAAATTTCTGGTAGTTTATTCACGCACAACATTCTAATAAGTTCATATAAGAAATTCAATTTTACTACAAATGGAGATTTTTACCCTTCACTAATTATAAATATAATATAATAAGAAAATAGATCATAAAGAATCATTTTAATTATCTTAAGATATTTTCTAATATTTATAGCATTTACTGGAAACTTTAAATAGTTTTATCTCATCAAAAAATAACTCTAAGATTTCTGATAATGTTTTGCCGTTAGAGAACACTTCTGCAGTAAATCATTAAAAGGTGGTCAAGTATTTTACTAAGAGAGGCTGGCGTGATTATGCCCGTCTGCGATAATCCTTACCGATTGCATAGTTGCCAACTATTGCGGAATATCATTAACCACGTTTTTTTAATAGGAGGATTGGGCTTAAAATATGACAAAAATTTGAATTTGGTGTAAGAGTTGGTTACTTTTAAAAAAATTCTTATTGAAATTTACTTTTCGCAAAGAGTGGTTAATGATATTTCGAAATATTTGGCAGCTATGCGATTGTATTAATAAAAAATAAAGCTATACTAAATAGTAAAAACAAAATCTGAAATAATTTCATATTTTAAATACGCACTAAAGTGCTATATATTAAAATCGTGTCATAATCTATGCGTCGTCCCTATTTATTTTTCCTTACTAAATTAAGTTGGAAAGTGTATCATTATTCACGAATGTGCCTTATTTTTCTTCCTTGTTCCATAAAACACATCTTTGGAATCGAAATCTATCTTAAAATCGCCTACTAAAACTGTTTTACAATCTTCGTCAAGCATAATCCAACTATACTTCACCATTTTAAATACTGTTTGGAACAGAAATCATAATCCATGTGTGTGCCGTTTTTGTATTTCTTGTTCCAGGAACCGTTCTTCAGAATTGAAATCTATATTAAAATTGCCTACCAAACTGTTTAGTAATCTTCGTCAGGCATATTCTAACTAGACTTCCTCTTTATAAATACCATTTGGAAAGTGTATCATAATCTATGAGTGTACCGTATTTGTCTTCACTGTGTCATAAAACAATTCATTGGAATTGAAATCTACATTAAAATCACCTACTAAAACTACTTTACAATCTTCGCCAGGCATATTCTAACTATACTTTTCCTTTGTAATAAACTGTCGTGTTTGCCAGTTTGTATTTACCATATGTATTAATTCATTAGTCCTGGAACACCCGACGGTGCGGGTAAGTTACGAAAGAGCGCATGTAACGTTTGAACCCGTGGGAAGCTGAGCGGTTATTAAGATTTGAGCTTCATCGCAAGGACTACATAGGAGAGTTTTACTTTAACAAAATAGCTCAAAACGTCTGGTGAAATTATTCGAGATGGAAAATTAAATTTCATGACAAATGACAACTTTTAATTATTATATGTAATTATATCATAAGGAAATAGATCATAACGAATCATTTTGAATGAGAAAGGTATTTTATTATTATTTTCTTTTAACTTAAGGAACTTTCCAGCATTTATAGCAACAACCAGAAATTCTAAATAGTTTAACTCTACGAAAGTAAAATTGTGAGAAGATTGTGTTCCTACTTAGTAATATTTTTAAATTAATTATTTTGACTTCTACTTACCAAATACAGAAAGCGATAGACTGTTTCAGGCACGGGTATGTGAAAAAGTAACATTAATCAACTATCTACTTAAATAAAACACTAAAGCATGCCGTACCAAAACAACACCTCCTAGGTATATAATGCCTCAGAACAGAAAATTTTATGTCATACCTAGGTCCACTAAAGTGACGGCATCACACATTTAATTTCGCAAAGTAAAACTATTCAAAGTTTGTGGTGGATTTACTCCAGCATAAAACATTTTAATGATTAAAAATAGAAAATTTCATTTTATGACAAATTGGAAAATTTAACTATTACTAATTATATAATATGATATAAAAATAGATCATAATGAATTGTTTTTTATCAGAAAGGTATTTTAATTTTTATCTTCAATTTGAGATCTTTTGTAAAATTTGTATCATTCACCAGAAATTTTAAATAGTTTTACTTTGTGAAAGTAAAACAGTGATGACGTCATCTTAGAAGACCTAAAAATGATGTAAAAGCTCCTGTTTTCAGGACTTCTACATCTAGGAGGCGTTGACCAAAATCGACAATATTTCTGCGCTGCCAGTGGCAACAAGTAGATGTAAACAGCGTAATAACAATAACACACGCCCGAAAATCCAAATTAACAGATCAATGACGCAAATGAAGCAAGCATATTTGTTTCGGGTTACTTTCACTAGTGTATGCAAGCAATTGCTAGATTACAAAATAACAATAATGCATACGCGAAAATGTAGGATCTTTCGGATATTTTCCTTGCATTAAAATATCCGATTTACAATTTTGTGCGCGTTTATCCAACACCTCCTGGATAAAGAAAGCCTAACAACTCCTACGTCACCAAGCTTTGACATCATCATTTGGCCTACAGTTAAACGTTTTATTTTCACAAAATAAAAGTATAAAAAGTTTCTGGTAATTCACTCATGAATAACAATATTTTAATAATTTGAGATAAAAAATATAATTTTCTATGAAAAGGCAGTTTTAACCCATGACTAATTAGATAACATGGTAAGAAAATAGATCGGAATGAACAATTTTGTATGAGAAAGGTATTTTAATTTTAATTTTTAATTTAAGATATTTTCTAATATTTCTAGCATTCACCAGAAATTTTAAACTTTGTGAAAATAGAATTGTGATGACGTCATTACCTGAAAGCCGAGTGATGACATCAAAGTTTCATTTCTTAGGCTTTCTATATGTAGGAGGTGTAGGTTTATCGCAATGGGATAAAGGACATATTAGCCATTTCCTGTTTCTTTTATATTATTGTAACCAAGGATAAGTATTTAATAATGCTACCGTACTACATGAACACCAGATTACTAACTTCGGCACATTAACACTGCTGCTATTAAACATTAAAATACCCATTAGCGAAACCTTCAAGCTCATGAACAGAACGGCACCACGCTGATATGAGAAAGCCCGCAGCTTCCGCAACTAATACGTATTTCTGTAGGATGATTATGGAAATGTCCCTAAATATGTCTTTTCATACAATTTGAAAATCGCTACCATGGACTTTTATGATGACACCCAAAATTTGTCATTAAATAAATTTAATGACAAATACTCTTAAAACAAAGAAACATGATTTTCGTTGAAATGAGTGCAATAATTTGGCCAACATTGCACCGAGTATAAAGAACAGTAAGGTATGAGGTAACAGTAAGGTTAAGTATCCCTCCTTGTACGACTAGTACCAGGAAAATAAACCAATCACTTGCAAAAGAAGGAAACGGATATTTTATTTTAAAAATTCATTTCTTAATTACTGGAAATTGCGGACCCAGTGCATAGATCAGATAACAAAATTTTTCATAGAACTTAAAAAATGTCTGATCCATTCATTACCGTTATTTATTTGAAAATCACTGCCAAATTTACGTTATAATGTTCCGGTTGATGAACCTCGATCTAACTTGAAAATACTGTTATCTTAGCCATAAACTTCTCATTAGATATGCAAAAACTTACATATATTGCATTCGGCCCATCGATATGGAACAACTGAATAGACAGGTTCACCGCAGTCACGTGCCATACAGGCAGCTGTATCAAAGTAATTCTTCGCCCGTGTGGCACGTGATTGGTGTTTCTAACGACTGATCTGTTGCTGGTAGTTAAATAGAATGATGGCAACGGCTACACTTTTTCAGTGTTCGGCCCATTGCAAGCCTACCTCACGGAGGCAGCGCTATCTACAATTCGTTCGAGAAATTTTCGTCTGCTTTTGGCTAAATACTGCCTATTCAGTCGTTACTCCTCTCTCCCCCCTCCTTGTATCTGTATGGTCATGAATAAGGCATAGCATCCAAGTACTCCGGAATATAACGCTCCATTTTGTACGAACATCATGCTTATTCTACTAATAGTTACGCTGATCCCTGTCTCACTATGTAAGCATCCCGGGCAACTCATCCAAGATATAAAACTTTTACCTGAATGATACCAAAAAGTTAAATAAAAAACAAGCAATAACATCTAAACCGTTTGTACGATCCGCTTGAAATTTTTCATAATTATGTATAAAAAGTGAAGAAAACAATCTACGCTACTTTAAAAATCTGAAAATCCACTCGTTCCCTCAATTTAAAACGATTTTTTGTTATTTTCAGCTCCATTTTATTTTTCCAGAGTAAAAAAGTTAGTCTTTTGCGTTACAAAATTAGCTATTTCAAGAGAGCATGGCATAATATTTGTAGTCACGGTCTTCAAGCTTTGAAGGGAAGTCCGTTCGTTTAACATTTTTTTCACATAACATAGTGTAATTTTTTTTTTTTTTTTGCATTAAAATAATCGTTTGCTTGAAGCATTGATATAAAAGGGGCAACACAAAACGAAATAGGTCGAATGCGAAAAGCTTCCGCGCGTTTCCAGAAGAGCATGAAATTTGATTTGATTCTATAATAAAAATCGAATAGAAAGTTATTTATTTTAGATGCACGAAGATCAAACACATTCTTTCTACAAATGCTGTTTCAAACGCTCGTAGGATTGCTTCTACAACGGGCTTTGTCGTCTACTTAAATATAGTGAAGCACCTTTCCATTGAACAGCATTAGTTTTACTTGCATTCTAAAAAAAAAATTATCGTTTTAAAAAAGTGGTTAATTATATTCCTGAGCAGCTGGCAGCGGATCAGTTCAAAATCTTAAAAGTATTATAAAACATTTAATTATTTTTGTTTTCATTTTATGGAGATAATGTATAATTTAAAACAACAGTATATTGCTATGGGTGGCAGCAGTGAAAGAAAGTTATTGTACTTTTAAAAAATCTCGTTTCAAGATTCAGCTCTATAGTGTTAAATTTGAGCAGATGTAATTAGCTGTAAATTTATAATATTTAGACACTTCCCTGAATCTGTCTCAATTTGTTTATTTCGTATTCCTCAAGCTTTAATTTTAATGTTTTTTTTTAATCCACAGCAGGATTACGTTTCTCTGTAAATGCCTATGTGAGGATTTTTTTGTTTTTTCAATGTCGTTAGAAAAAAAAATTAATAATACTTAGCTAGAAAACTAACTGGAAGAAATAGCCCGTTTTAACTACCAGGAATTTCTGTCACTGTGATTTAGAAAGTGACGTTATAATTAAAAAATTGCGTCAATTGATGAACTCTGCCTCAAAATTTTCCTCATATTCACAATTTGCGCGATTCTAAATGGCACATCGAGATTAGATAGTCTGATGTCTTTCGCTCTTTGGCAGATAGCCCTAGAGTTCTTTGCTTACACACAAATACACACACAATATATATACATATATATACACACGCAGTATGGCGTATGGCATTTTCATGAGATTAAAAAAATAAACTATTTTCTTCCGCTGAACCATGGCGCTTATATAATAAAGGGTTTATCAGATTTATACCGACAATAAGGATTAGAGCACGAAATACCGTATTTATTTATACTATATGAGTATTTCGTGTGTGTTAAATTGAAAGCTTCTCTCAGATCACCATTTTTTCAACAGACGTTTTACAACTAATCAAATGAAAAGTAATCCTACGTTAACGTATATCACGCGGTAGTTTCAAAAGAAGAGACTATTTGAATGTTGTTTTTCCCCCTTTATATCGTAAAGGTGTTTAATGATTGCGAGAATTTCCAGTTTTCTGCTAGCATGCTAAAATTAGTTAATTTATAAAGTATTGATGATTTCGAAAGTGATAAAATTCGCTGCTAATGTTCTGCTTTTGAAGACATTGCTTAGGGTAATGTTTTGAATAATTAATTTTTGAAATTAATTGTAGAACTTGAAAATAATAGTGAATATCCTTTTATAAGTGATTAGTTATTATAGTATAGTGGGTCTTTTAAGCCCTTGGAAACCCATAATTTGGTCATTAGTCATGCTTATTTAACGAATACAACAATAATATATGCGAAGCGTTTTTTGTGAGATTGTTTCCTTCCGTGGACCATTTTGCGTCACAAAATTCCTTTGAATTTGTTACTTGACATCATTTAACGAATAAAGTATTTTCTTGGAATAATTTTTTAGGAATCCTGAAAGTTATTATCCCCTGCGAAATACAGATGTTGTGTTGTTCACAGCTTTATCGCATCTCAAGACATTAAGCACGTCCTTGTACATATTAAGTATTACACTTGATCTGTACACGGACGTGCATATGGGAAGATCACCGACTACCTGCAGACGGGCAAAATCGCGACAGCCTCGCAAAGGAAAATACACTGAATAGTCGTCCTCTAGCGACAATTTGTAGACTGACTGAAGGACATTTTCATTGAGCAGCTTAGCCATACCTCCATTATGATGCTAATGTCCTTGTGCTTTAAAGTTTTATTTTCATGGGGCAAAACTGTTTAAATTTCTGGTAAATGGTATTGGAAAGTGTTTAACGTTAAGAACAATTAAAATACTTTTCTGATATAAAATAATTCATAATGATCTATTTCCTTATTCTATTATGCACATAATTCCTGATAATTAAAAACACTCATTTGTCGTAAAATTAAATGTCCTATCTCAAATTATTAGATTGTTGTTATACATGAATAAATCACCAGAAATTTTTAGTGATAAAATAAAAACATTAAAGCAGTCAATAGTAAAGCTGCTTGACTGTTACAAGTTACGACGCACACCGTATTTCTTCCAGGCAAATTTCGTTTATCTCAGTTAGAATACGTTCATGAACGAGGCAGACAGCTATTACGCTTTGCAACCTTTTAACAAAAGTTTTACTGTTTATAAAAAGTGGTGTTACACTCTGGGGTTATCAGCTACGTAGGAAGCATTAGATACTGCTTTCATCGACAGAAGCAAAACCTTATCCACAAACTTATTAAGTACCACATTTAGGCTTCAGCCCTTAAAATTTTTTTGTCTTTCTGAATTCGAACTTTCACTACGCATTCTCAGATCAGAATGATTTCATCTAATGGTGTGAAAATAGCGTGCTTTCCCTCCTCCCCCCAGCCTTCGACAATAAACAACGATAAACAGGGAGAATACAGAATGCTAAGAACTCAGAAAATAGCTTCTCTAGAGACTTACTGCGATATAAATAACCTTCTGCTCGATCGGAAAGACGTGAAATCCGGTTTTTGCGCCTGGATGCTTTTTTCTTTTCTTCCGTTTAACGTTGGACATGTTTGAGAAATTTCAAAATTTCTTTACTAGTGTCTTATGAAACAGCACATTAGTTAATAAAACGACATAAAGAGCAGCGCACAAAAAAGGACATATATACAGGGTAGCCCTTGAATAGGTTAGTTTCACCGGGCGAAGGGAGAAAATGGCGAGTTACACCGTTGATGAATTTAATCCACGGGCGAGTTGCAGCCGCGCAATGGAGGAAGTGAGACAATCATAGGGGAACCCTGCGGTCTCGCAAAAGGCCAGCGGTAGCATATTTTCGAAGCCGCCCCCTCATAAACAGCAGCGCAAAAAAGACATATATACAGGATATCCCTTAATGATTGGGACAAACTTTATGGGGAGGTAGGGTACATTCTAAGAATTAAGAATCGTTTTGCAATGGGAGGTATGAAATATCGTCTTTATGTAGCTATTAATAACGACTTTGGAACTAGTGCAGATATTTTACTGAATTTTTCGATCTTTGTTCGTCAGAAACTAACGCATCTTTCACAGAAAACAAGTGACTAAAATTGATAGTTAAGTTGAAGAAAGCAGAGTTAGAAAAATCCCTTTATTGTGGAATATTTAATACATTATGGAGTAATTTTGGTTTTTGTTTTAATGTTTTTGTGAAATTCTGTTGAACTTGCATACATATTTTCAAAGTAAAATTTTCTTAACTAGAAGGAAAATTTCCTTGAAAATTTTAGAAAACCCGGCTTTACACCCAGACCGTCTTTTGCAAGTGCGTACGTATATACCAGCGTTTAGTGTAAATTTGTTATTTGATATTTCACATGAAATGAACTGAGGATATTGTTATTTGCTATTAATTTATAATCAAAGAAGAAAAAAGAGAAAAAAAACTTAAAAATTATTGAAAATTACAAATTATCATGGTAACGAAATACTCCTCCTCACAAGCACGTAAGTGGCGCCAACTATCGTTTCATCTCTCCCATTGAATTCTTCCCAATCTGAAAGGCAATGTTTCTAGAAGGCGGTGGTCCTGGGTGTCAAGGGGTTAAACAGAAAGATGTCCTCATTCCGAAAATGTAGTGAAACTAGTCTTGTTAGATACTAACATACAACTTGCCTAACACGGTTTCCTAACAAGTTGCCTAACATACAAGTTGTCTAACACGGGAAAGCAGTTCAAATTTTTTTAAGGTTAACTTTTACGCATATGGAATCCCTTTCCTTAGTAATAAGGGGGGGGGGGGATGACAAACTACTCCTTTATGAACTTGAGTTTAATTTGAAATTAAGTTTTGTTTCAAGTTTATACATTTTTTAAATGAGCTACCGAAAATGCACAAAATAACTGCTTCATAGCTACAGTAAAGTTTTTGTATATTATTCCACTAGTAAATCTAATTCTTCGTTGGCCTATTCGTTTTGGTTTCGTTCACGGCTATCGATCTAACGGTTTGGAGTTTTTGGCGGTTTTCTCTGCATGCAACGTGAAAACGCCCCAGAATCCTTTAAAGTCCTTTTCCCAAGACATTACCTATTTAAAGCAAATAGCCTCTGTGTGGTTTTTTGCTTTAGCCAAACGCAAAACAAACAAATCGATCTACTCATGCAATATTTCCTTTAAAACCTACTGTTTTTTCAGTAAAATGCTCCTATGACCATTTCCCAAAAGTATAAAATGAACAACTGATGAACAACTGATTAGTGAACCTGGTAATGACAGAAGAGTTTTTTTCCTCATGCATTGTGTATCTAGAAGGTGTTGGTTTAATGTGACTTCTACAAACATTAAAAACAACATCGACCAGCGAGATTCTTCTCACTCCCTATGCATTGTCTAGCTGAGACCTACAACTCCTAGATATAGAAAGCCTAAGAACTGCTACGTCATCAAGCTTTTGCGTCATCAGTAGGCCTTCGCAAATGATATCATCACACTTTAAGTTTCATAAAATAACTATGCATAATTTCTGGTGAGCTTACTCACGCACAACAGCATTTTAATGATTTGAGGCAGAAAATTTAATTTTACGACAAAGGACAAGTTTTGAATTGTAACTAATTATGCAATGCAATATAGAAATAGATCATAATGAACTGTTTTCGTATCGTAAAGGTATTTTAATTTTTATCTTTACTCCCCCGTGATAACGTGCAATCAGCTTTCACTTTGCAAAATGGCAACTGACTAGCTTTCTTTTGTCGGTGCCTTGGAAAGGAATTATAAAAACATAAGAAATGGGCGCCGATCTTTTTCAGGTTAAGTTAAATATATGTATTTTTTTTTCTACATTTCTTGGTCTTCTATGAGCATGAAGTGCGAGAACTTTTCAACAAGGATTTGCAAATACAATAAAATACAAAAATAAACAAACAATAAATAAACCAAATTAATGTAAATTACAAATTGAAAAATTTAATTAGTGAAAAATTAAGCATTAAAGAATGGAACTTTCCGAGCTTTTCTTGATGCAAAATAATTGATTATAACAGTAAAATCTAGCTCACGGAGTAAATGTCTCCTCGTAGTTCCCAATTTTTATAATTTTCATTTTGGAAAATGAGCTGATTTGTGCAGTTCGAAACCATCAAAACCAAATAAACCCCCAATGCAAGTGGGACTTTCAAAGTATACTTTTGTAAATACTTTAACAGGACATTAGAAAGTATACTTCAACTTATAGCTTTCCAAGGGATCCTAGCTCCGTATTTACTCGAAGTTTCGGAGAAAACCACGGAAAACTCCCAACGGCTAGGTCAACAGGCGCCACCGGGTTTGAACCTGGCACCTCCCGCCTTCCAGTATCGAGAGCAGAATATTTAAGCCAATGATGGGGGGGGGGGGCAGGGGGTGTAGCCAAGGGGGGTTGGGGTGTCATAACCCCCCCCCCATCAAGAAGTTTTTGCCATACAAAATGTATATTCTTCACTACATTATCACACACACGTATACATATATATGAGTTGTAGTAGTCGTAACCGCCCCCATGAAAAATTTCTGGCTACGCCCCTTGGGAGGGGGGCAATGGCGAAGTAGAACTCGAGGATCGGGTTAATGATAACGAATGATATGCAACAAACACTTGTTAAAATGACTTCAATATTGCCCTGAAAGTGAAATTTCGTGTATGAAACTCTCCTGTGGACGCATAAAGAATACACAAAATGTTCATTTTGTGTATTCTTTAATGTTCACTTTAATGTTCATTTTATAGAATTAATTTTTAAAGTCGCACTTACAAATAAATAATAATACACTTTTATAAATCATCAGAATAAAAATGTAGTTTTGTTTAATTAAAAAAAATTATGCACAGTTTGCTGAATGTCGCCAGCAGTCAAAGATGAACAAAACTGCTGTTTTCTGCAGTAGTGCATGTCAAAAGACACGGTTCTGTCGCAACTGGCTTGCGGGAGCTGTTTGATTCTTGAGGACGTGTAACTGCAGGCTCTTCTATATTACCCTGTACCTGAAGTAGGTTATAGTAGAATTTTATAGGTTTAATCAAACAATTTTTCGTAAGTATGTAAACTTAACCCTATGATGAACTGCAAATTCGCTTCCTATAGCATTCACACAATATTTTCACACTTCTGGCTAATGTTTCGAAGTTTCATTTATCTTTTTGCCAATTCATTTCGTAGTTGGCCATTTACTGTTTTTCACGAAAATAAATAAATTTCCTTCCATAGTGTAAAGCAATCCAGAAAACAGATGATAACAAAAACGGGTAATAGAGTTTGATGTTGCAGCTACATATATATCATCTACATCCAATCCAAAATGTGATTACACCACTAGTAGCTAAAGGATCAAAGAATGCGTTACGTTGAGTGAGGACTGTGACGCATCGCCTGGGGCGGAGGGAGAAGCGCCGCCCTTTTGAGGCCGTTTGACAGTGTCACATAATGTCAGTTTCGTTTAAATTTTGACTCGGAGAAGCTAGAACGTTCATCAGAGCTTCAATCGTGAGCTCTTGTCAACATCTATCGATTATGTCTATAAAACATAAGTGACATTGTTATAGTGAATACACAGTGTTAAAATAAACAATCAAAATTTCGTATCATAGACTTATCTATATAACCTTTGTCTGTACATTACTTGGAATTAAAAATTTTTGCGATTTCTATCCATTTCAAGCACCTGGGAATCCAGTACGATCCTCAAAAAAAAGTTTGTCTGTCCGTGACGTTTTCTTTGTTCGAGCATCACGTAAAAACGACTGAAGCGAATGAAATGAATTTGGTGACATAATAGGTGGTCACTCAACTTAAAATACAGGCGCCGAATTTTTTTAAAATCTTGATTAAATTTTGAGATTTTGAGAAAATCGTTTCAAGCTGCGTAAATTTTTGTTCGCGCATCACGTAATAACAACTAAAGTGAATGAAATGAATTTTGGTGACATGAGAAAGGGTCACTGAATTTAAACTATAGGCATCGATCAAAAAAAAAAAAAAAATGATTAGATTTTGAGAAAACAGTTTCAAGCTGCGTACATTTATGTTGGGGCACCACATGATAAGGACAAAAGTAAATGATATAAATTTTGGTGATATGATAAGTGGTAACTTAACCAAAAATATAGGGGTCGAATTTTTAAATTTTTTTATTGGATTTTGAGATTCTGCGAAAATCGTTTCAACCTGCTTAAATTTTTGTTCGCGCATTATGTAATAACGATTAAAGCGAATGAAATGAAATTTGGTGACGTGATAGGTGATCACTTAACTTAAACTATAGGCAGCGAATTTTTTTAAAATCTTGATTTGATTTTGCGAAAATCGTTTCAAACTGCTTACATTTATGTTCGCTCATGACGTAAAAATTACTGAAACTAATGAAATAAAATTGAGTGTCATCATAGGTGGTCACTCAACTAAAACTATAGTTGTCGAATTGTTTAAAAATGCTGATTAGATTTTGAGATTTGCAAAATTTGTTCAAAATATGAATATATATATATCGATTACGTGTAAACCACTGAAGCGAGTGAAATAAAATTTAGTATCGTCTCTGGTGGTCATTCAAACCCTTTGCGTCAAAGCGTTGAAAACTTTTTAATAGATTTTGAGATTTTGTGAAAATTCAGCACATGTTCGCTTTATTCCTGAGAAATGGGAATGGGATAGAATAAAATTTAAAGTTACGTTAGATGCATGTTAATTGGAATACCAGATGCCAAAACAGTTTTAAATATTTCATAGATTTTGTTCTTGCATTCCTTAGAAAGGGATTAAGAGAATGCAATGAAGTTTAGCAACGTGATCAGTAAAGTCTAAAATAAGAAAAATTGGAATTTTTGAAAAAAATTAATTAATTTTTAAAATGTTTATTTGTTTTTATAGATTTTGTGAAAATTGCGCAAAATATTTTCGAGGAATAATGTTAAGATATTTACAATGAATAAAACAAAATTTAGTTACAGGTTAGGAATGACCTCTTGACTTGAAAAATTCACCCAACCCAGGGGCGTAGCCAGAAATTTTTCATGGGGGGGGGTTACGACTACTACAACTCATATATATGTATGCGTGTGTGTGGTCATGTAGTGAAGAATATGCATTTTGTATGGTAAAAAATTTCTCATGGGGGGGGGTATGACCCCCCTAACCCCCCCCCCCGTGGATACGCCCCTGACCCAACCAGAATAAAATTTAATTTTTTAAAATAGAAATAAGTTCTCATATCATATACACAGTTCACACTGTTAATCTCTATACTGTAATTTTTAAACAATACACGGAAGATATAATTTTTATTTCTGTGCTGCTGCTAGTATACTTATTTCCATTCTTTATACACCTACAATGCTGACAAAGATTCAAGCTTTTTGGAAATGTGCATTATGTACTAACCCGTCAACGACGAGTACTTCAGCTTGTCATTAATAAAGCTATAACACAATGATTATTTCTTTACTTCATTTCTTTCCCGAACAAGATGAAAGGAAACTTTATTCGTTACGCACACGTATTCACCTAAACCACACGGGCGTGCCCACGGCACAGCCACACCCCGCTTTTTCCTCTTTCAATTTTAGGATTTACATGTGTGTTTAGAATTAGTGCAGTTCCTTTCTTCATTAATTTTAGAGAAAACGACCAGTTTTTTTAATGCGGTATTTTTATGCATGTATAAAAATAAAAAAAAATTAAAACTTTCCTGCTGTATAGCTTTTTTTTTCATGATTGCTCCGTTTTATTCTTAAAAGGAAGTTCAATAATTTTCTTTAAATGTCAAGACCATTATTACGTAGGAAGAACTTATAATACTTATAAAATCAAGGTTTTTAAAAAAGTTATCATTAAGATGTTCAATATTTTCCATAAGTTTGGGAATATTAATTTCCATATGATAAAGACACGGCTCTTTGCTTAATGGTTACATTTTGTAGTCTTGCTAAAGTTAAAATACGAGACTACGTAACTAAGGAAAATAAAGTTAAAATACAGAAATGCGTAAGTCAATTCTTGGCAATCATGCTTTAAATGGGGTCTAAAAAAGCAAAGGAAATGTCAACCAGAAACTTATTCTGTAAAAGCTACAAGGAAGATTGCTTTATGTTACTGACAGGATGTATGTCTAATGGTCCCAGACCGAAATTCGAATGTGAGTCTATCATTTAATAAAACCCACCCACTATCTGACTGATGATATGTTCTTGTAAGAGTGCCCTGGGCACTAGGCTTTAACTCCAGTAAGTGTAGATCTTCGTAAGGTATTTCCTGTCTTGTCATGAGTCCCCAAACATGACGGGTTCAGATGAATATCAGTCAAGTACAGAAAGGGCGCGTTCGATAATTCAGCGGTTGTTCACAGGTGACACCGGTGCATGACCAGAGCGTTCGAAAAGGTGGAGAGTTGGGCGGAGCTCTAAAAATAACCGCGTTCTAAAACGTTTCCGCCATGTAGTGGTTGTCTGCTCAACGTGACCACAGTGCAACCAGAACGACCTTGCTAGCGAGGTGGGTTATTCCGGTTATTAGAGAAGCGTTGCCAATATTTATTTATGTTTTATTGGCTCGCTTGGCATCGGATGTGGTGAGGATGACCAAAACCGGTTGACGACCATTGCCACTTAACCAAAGAATGACCACAACCGGTAGCACCGGTGCATAACCTACCGATGAATTATCGAACGAACCCTATGAAGTGATCTGCATGAACAGTCCTGCCAATTAGATATCAACTATATAAGTAGGGGGAAAGGGCGCTTTCCCCCTCCCCAATTCCTAGTTGTTAGAATGTTTGAAGTAAGTACCGCCAAAGGGCAAGTAATGATAGAGACTTGGGTTCTGTTCGATAATTCACCGGTGTTACCGGTTGTGGTGATTCTTTGGTTATGTGACCTCACGGTTATTAATAGGTTTCGGTCATCCTCACCACATCGGATGCCAAGCCAAGGAAACATAAATAAACACTGGCAACACATCTCTAATAACCGAAATAACCCACCTCGCTTGCAGGATCATTCTGGTTGCGCTCTGGCCACGCTGGGCAGACAGCCACTACATGACCGGAACGTTTTTGGAAGTGGTTATTTTTAGAGCTCCGCCTTTTCGGACGCTCTGGTCAAGCACAGTTGTCACCGGTGCATAACTAGTGAACTATCGAACGCACCCTTATATATATGTATAAGTAATGATATAATGTAATGATGTAGTAATGAGTATGTATGTATAAGTAATGATGATGAATGTTGAGCATGCCGCAGTTTGAAGTACGTTATTGCTGAGGATCAAGTATGTCAAGAACTGCTTTCTGAATTTTTTCGAATAATGTATAGGTGCAATATTTTTCGCGGCAGCCGCCATGCGGTGTCTAATTATAGTGATGTGCGAGTTTCTTGTTAGTGACCTCTTCGGACCTATCCAATGTGACCCCTGATATGTGGCAGTGTGGCTCCACAGAGCGACGTTGTTGTTTACATATATGCGAAGACAGTTTTGCTTCCTAGAGAAATGAATAACTTGACACTTATCGTAGTTTAGTTTAATTTTCCAGGTATCGAGTCAAACTTTGAGATTGCCAGTATGTGCTTCGTGCCTACAGGATTGGTAACGTTTTTAAACCAAATAAAAATCTCGTAGGTATTTCTGGTAACAAATATTAAATAATTTATTTTATAGAAAGTTAAGCAATGTTTATTTACCTTACTACATGTAGAAGAATTTTTTAATCTTTGTTTTTTAAACTGAATATATCCCAAGGAATGAAAATACCATTCCTTGGGATAAAAAAAAACCTATAAGAAAATAAAAGAAACCTAATCCAAAGGATATTTTTTTTCTCAAAAACAATATTACTTCTGCAATAAAAATACTATATATTGCTTATTTTTCGCTGGTGCAAAATTTGGAAACAAAATACAAAATAAGGATTTTGCGCAAGTCTCACCTCCTAAGTTGTAGGTGTCAAAGTGCTCTTTCTCATGTTTAAAATTATTTAATGCCAATTTAAAGGACTGTTAGCGACGGATTACGATTTTGATCAAACTGCTCTGTATTCTTTAAAGTAGTTTGAACTTCTTCTTGGTTATGTTTTTCCTCAAAGAAACAACTATAATTAGGAAAAATCAGCCAGTGTAAAGTTTTAAAAACAAACTACTTTATGAGTGTACTTTATTTTATTTTATTTATTTATTTATTTTACGTGAATGTGCTTCAGTGTAAATAGAATATCAGTGAACAAAAATTTGCTTCTGGCTCTTCAAAGTGTCAATTCAAGTTTTCTGTTATAAATGATTCTTTTGGATTTATTATTAGTAAACCTCTAGAGGTTTTTGTTCAAGGTGGGGACCTTCTTTTTTATTTTTTATTTTTTTTAATAAAAAAAATAATGAATTTTGAAATAATTTTTCTGTTTGCAAAGAAATAAACCAAAAGTTTAGATGTACATCTACTGCTGTTTGGAAAAATCTTTTTGCGGGAACATTATTTATCTCTCCCGGTTCAGTGAGAAAATAGAGTGAATTTCTCACCGGCTAATTCCGTTATTAATAATGCACTTTCATTTTATAGAGGATAGTTAAAATCCATTTATACGCTATAAGCTCTCAAAAATGAAAAAATTCACAATGGAGATTTTTCCGGTTTATTTATCATATGGTCTATGTAGATAGAAAAGAATTATTTTATCAGTCAGCATTAAAGCAGACATTTCGGTTTCTTAATTCTTTTAATGGTTTTCACATATATTCATAAAAATTGAGAATATGAAAACCTTAAGGTATCCGGCTACGTTGAAGAGGTCAATTTTGGCGATGCTTTACTGTCTCGAAGGAAAGTTTCATACTTAGATTTTCAAAAACTGCTTTTATTTTAATTCTGTGTGTTTTAGAACACAAGTTTTGGCCATTTAAGTTGTAAGAGACGGCTATCAAAATTTTAAATGCTTTTATTAAAAAATGAAAATTTTCCGCAGCTGCTGCACGAAAAACATGATTTCTCGAAAACTAACGAACGATAAATGATTTAACTTAGCATGCATGTTTTTTGGACCACTGTGAGTGCAATAGACGTCAGGTTTTGGTGTAACTATGTTTTATTATATTTTACAGCTTCTTTATTTCAGAAAATGGAATGAATTTTGAGAAACATTTTTATTCACTACACTGGACTAATCATAAATCCGAAAGTTTTAAAAATACAGATTAATCTGCGGTCGCTTACATTAACAACATTACATGAGTACACATAGAAAGCCGAATATGATCATTTTGAAAAACATTTTCGTAGCCCGTTTTTCCCAACGATGAAAATTTCAATAAAAATAAATAAATATACATATAATTTAAACGGTTATCCTTTTTAAGTTTTTTCTTTGAAACACACCCAAAAATCTACTCTATTATATATTCGTTATTTTAAGAAATTGGTCTCCGAACATAGTCGGATACCTTAAAATTTACAGGGTGTCCATAAATAGACGATTTTGTTCCCAAGGTGTCACTGCTGCTGAAACCAATCACCAGAAAATTCTAAAATTTTGTAAATATTTGAAATTAACCCTTTATGCTGTCAATTTTTTTAAGGGGACTTTGATATCGCATGCTTACAAGAGACAAATTTCTGAGCGAACAAACATTATTGGATGCCTAACTATACTCTACACAGACACGACAGGGACTGTACTGGCTCTCGTCTGTGTGGCGGTGTGGCGATCTATGTTAAATCTGTCATTCCCCATACCCGGATCGACAACCTACAACTGGATAAACTGGAAGCCGTCAGCATAAGTATTGACACCAATCCTGGCAAGCTCCTAGTTTCCTCAGCCTATGTCCGGCATTACCTCGGTTTCCCCACCGAAGACCTTAGAAAAATCTTCCATCACAATCAAAATAGTTTCATTATAGGGGACTTTAATGCCGCGCATTATGCGTGGAACTGCCGTAACAACACGCACTATGGCACTCAATTGCTGAAATTGCTCATAGAAGATCATCTCCGCATGGCGTTTCCCAGCTCGCCCACACATTTTGTAAACAATAACAAAGAACTGCACTCCACCATAGACCTGGCTCTGCATTCTATGGACTGCCTACCGGTCATCAACACGATCGACATGTTTACTTCGGATCACCTGCCCATATACACAGAGCTGCCTACTGTCCATTCCATCATTAGTAGAAAAACGAAACTGAAAACCAACTGGCTGGAATTTACCAATCGTTTTATCGACGCCCCGCAGATCCTCCCCACTTGTCAAAGAAAAGAGGATTTGGATGAAGAAGCGCTCAACCTCACTGAAGAAATAAAGAGGGCGCATCTGGCTTCCTCCACTCAGGACACCTCGCCCCAGCACCTCTCTCTTCCAATGGAAATCAAGCAACTTATAGCCAAGCGCAACCTAGAAAGACGCCGCCACCAATCTACTCGCAGCCCAGTGGACTGGGACGAGTTTAAGCATCTCAGAAAGAAAGTGAAAGACGAGATCCGTAAATTTCAGACAGAACAATGGTTGGAATACCTCGACTCTATTGGCCCGGAAAACAACTCGCTATGGCGTGCCATAAAGCGAGTAAAGAACAAAAAGCTTCACGTTCCACCAATAAAACACAATAACGCTTTACTAGTGCAGGAAAAGGACAAGGCGGAAGCCATTGCACAGGCTTACGAAAGACAATTCACGAATGATGAGCAGTCATCGCTCAACATCCAGCAGAATGTGCAGGACTTCCTCTCACGGGACCCGACCGCGGAAATCCAGCCCGCGAGCCCCTCTGAAGTAATAAACATCATCGAAAAACTACCTAAGAAGAAAAGCCCTGGGAGGGACGGTATCAACAACCAAATGCTCAGGAACCTGCCAGCCATCACCATATTTAAAATAACGGCTCTCATTAATTTGATGTTGACGCATCTGTATTTCCCTAAGTGCTGGAAAGACGCAGTGGTATGCCCCATACCTAAGCCCCAGCATGACCTAGCACTGCCGGCCTCCTACCGCCCAATAAGCCTGCTTAGCAGCTTGGGAAAATTAGCCGAACGAGTCATACTCCATAGACTGAACAACACTCTATCTGAAAATAACGTCATTATGCCCGAGCAGTTTGGGTTTAGGCAGAGTCATAGCACTACACATCAACTCTACCGAGTGGTCGAACAACTGTCTGAGGGGCTTCAGATGAAGGAGCACACGGCTATCGTGTTCCTTGACGTAAGTAAAGCTTTTGACAAAGTTTGGCATGAGGTGCTCCTTTACAAGCTAATCAACATAGGCATACCGGACAAACTCATCCACTTACTAAACAACTACCTGTCAGAGCGATCATACACTGTCAGACTGGGCGACGTCCACTCAGATAGACATAAAATACGAAGCGGGGTCCCCCAAGGATTAATACTTGGCCCTACACTATATAACCTCTATGTAAACGACATCCCTAGGCACGAAAAAACCAACTTAGCCATGTATGCCGATGACACGGCCATTATTGCAAGGCATCCAAACAGCAGATATTTAAGAAGTGCCCTTCCGGCGCATCTTGATGCCATTGAACTCTGGATGCTCAACTGGAAAATCAAGCTGAATGCGCAAAAATGTAGTGCAATTCATATGGGGAACAAGACGCCTCCCTCAAGACTTATCATTAACTCCAGGGCTATTGAGTGGGTGAACTCAGCTTCATACCTGGGAGTGACTATTGACAAAAACTTGTCGTGGAAGAAGCACGTCACCCGAACCAGAGGCAAAATGAAGGCCGCTTTTGATGGAGTCAGCAGCCTCATCTACACCCGTAAACATAAAACGAAAAACAAAGCCATCATCTACAAGGCTTTAATCAGACCCATTGCTCTCTACGCTGCCCCAGTGTGGGCTTACGCTGCGAAGAGCCATATTGCTAGCCTCTCTGCCACTGAGGCACGTTTCCTCCGCATCATACGGCATGGCCCGACCTTCCTGCTAAACCGCATAATTAAAAAAGATCTGCACATCAACACACTGACCAAACAGCTCCACAAGCTTGCAAAGAGGTTTCACAACAAACTGGGCTCTATCCCCAATGAGATAATCGCAGAACTACCAGATTATGATCATAGTGATCCCCACTACAGAAAGCGGCCGAAGGCCGCCCTCTCTCTCCTCGCGGAGGCCCAACACTCAGTCTAGCAACCCAGCCGAAGATCACCGCTAGACGGTGAGGGGAAGCTGGGTAGACCATCGAATTGTCGGACCCCTCCCCCCCCCTCCAAGTCACGGCCTTTTTTGACTCGATTGAAAAACTTCCCAAAATCATCCAAGAGCAACTTTTGTCTCACCCTCACTGATGTGAGCTCCCCCACATCCTCCCTCGACCAACTCACCTAGGTCTCGCACAATGACACCTAGATCAAACTGGAGGTAAGACTTTTACAGTTAGGAACTCCTAGAATCGTACTTTTTCAGTCAGTCCAGTATAGCCAGCGAAAAAGTTTAGTTTTAACAGGCTAGGACTTCCGATAAAGTTTTAAGTAGAAAAAAATTTAATTGCTAATCTTATAATAAAGTGAATAGTATCATTTCAGCTGTACGGTGCGTTTGATCTTAAGCAAGTAATAGTATACATATATTGATAATTGTTTAAATTTTGGTTAATAGAGAACTGTGATCAACGTTACATTTGGTACTTTCAATGTTGCTTTAGTAACACCAAAAAAATACCAGTAGTGTACTAAAATTCAAAATTAAGCTATTATGCTCCTACTTGTGATCTTATAATACAGAACACTAAATCTTAAAAAGTCATCTTAATCTCTTTTTAACTAACCAGTCATAAAATTCGTTTTCATTTTCAGCTACGAATGTTACGTAAATTATTATGTAACGACACATATAGCAAAGTTTCTGATTTGAATGCAAGAGTTAAAAAAATATAAACTAACAAAAATAGGTTTATTAAATTCCGTAAAGATTGGCAGCCATGAGTTTGCCCAAAATCGGCCGGTGCCTGGCTTGCGGTGAACGATGTACTGACAATTCTTTTTGTAAGAGTGAAAAGCAAAAATAGTAGTAAATCAATTTTTAAACTTCTATATGCATTCTAATTTAAAAAAGAAAAGAAAACTATCAGGCTTTAAAGTTTTTGATAACAAAATCTAAGCCAACACATAACTTTAAAAAAATGCATTTAGCCTTCCGAGAAATAAGTTTATGATTCATTTCATATCCCAAAATATGTGTTTTACGTATAAATTTTGCTTGTTTGTTTTACATACATACACTGTCTTTCCTTACTCATTTTGTCTGAGATTCACAATTCTAAATACTACTACTTTTAGAACATTTCAATAGATGGCGCTAATAAGACAAATTCTAAGTTTTTCAAAAGTTATGATCGCTTACATTAACGTTTTCTGACACCATTGGTGCACACTACGTGGAAAGGGATAATAACTTATTTTGGTTGGCCATTTTTCAACGGATTTTCCCTTAACGTGCCCAGATACTTTAAGAGAAAGGAGTCTGGGTTTTCTCAAAGCTAAATTAGATTTCTGAAATTTTATGGAAGGGTGAATATTTGTTGTGCTTCACTCTTGAGCCTTGTAGAAAGGATTTACGGGAGTAAAATAAATTATTATATTTTTCTATTCAAACTCTTGTTCTTTTGAAAGTACTTTCAAGAATAAAATTAATTATATATAATCGAGCTGCAAAATTTACAGTTGAGCTTTTATTTTGATGAAATTGGAAAATGAACTACAAAAATTTATTTAGAGCTTAAAAAAGTTGCCCATTCTTTTTCATTCAAAGAAATGATGTATAAATCAAGAAGACAAAACAAATATGATAATGAGAAATTTCTGCTAACGAAATTCTAATGAGGGGTACACACCAAATAGAAAAGTGTATTAGCCGAAATTTGGTGTTCTCTGCTATTCTTAATGATGTTAACCGTCATCTGTACATTAATCATTAACTTGCACAGTAACTTTTTTAAAAATCATCAGTTGAAATAAAAATTATACCTTTAGAATTTATTCTTAGAGGAGCTGTCGATAAATACTGTCACACATTTAAAAAATATTTTTTTCACCTTTGACTCTTTTGTGTCAGTGTTACACTTCGCCGTACCCCCCCCCCCTCTCCTTCCTTGTAAAACATCATGCAGTATTTACTACATAAACATATAGTGCTTAAATTTCAGAAACAAAGCACTGCGTCATCTCACAGGCAAATTACGTAGCAAGTCCGTACGTATTACCGCAACGTACTATGCGTGTACGAGAGTAGACCGGAGATGTACAATAGGGTGGGTCATTTCACTTTTTGAGAAAATCGAAATCACCTGTCGTGGGGAGTTGTGTATTGACATCAAATGTCTGTAAAAAATAAATAAATAAATAAATAATAATCCACGTATGTTATTTCAATTTTATTATTTTAACAGTTTTATAGCATTGCAAAATTATTCCCGATTTCTTACTATATGAATTGGTATTTTTTAATCGTATGTTGATTTTTGAATATAAAAAAAATCATGTTTAAGGTAGCGTGTTGTCATCCTTCGGATTCTCTTTTTTTTTGGGGGGGGGTCTTCTTTTTTTGTTTAATTTTGCTTTTTACTATTATTTGTCAGATTAATTTTTGCAGAAAAACTATTCGGTGACAGGTTTTGTGTAGTTAACATTAACAAATATTCTAAAGTGACAACCGCTCGACTTTCCGAACGCTTGATCGTTACCTAGCATTAAAAAATGAATCTGTGAATAATTCAGCAAAAAACAAAAGTGAAAATTATGATATGATGTTTTAATATTTCCCTCAGATTCGTATATTTAAGTCAGTAATTTCGTATATATAATATACATAGTTAAAAACAAATATACGCAGTCCATATTGAATAGTAACTTTGTCATACATTATACACATCATTCTTTTCGATCAATAAACTTTAATCAACTTCTTTCTAAACATAGTGATTTATTTCCAATTAATGACCTACTTATAAAAAAATCCTTTATCCTATACCCATGGGTAGAAAAATATTCAACTACAATTCTTTTTGTAAGAATTTTTCACCGGATGATTCCTTTGATTGTTTATGTACCAGTGATCATTATAGTTTTTTTGTTAATTCCCATTATGGACACATAGTTACAGGTGACCTTAATATAATAAAGGATTTAAAATTAAGACAACTTATGATCAAAGGCACTAAGTATAGACTACCATCTAAATATAATATAAAAGATATTATTGCACAGTTTACATATGATATTGACTTCACTAAAATTCAATATTCCTACTGCCTTTTTTAATATGTGGAAAATTAAAGTATTATCTTCATTAAATAATATATTAGTTAAATCTTTTGCATCCTCAAAAAAACTATATCTATCTGATCAGATTAAATATTTGCAGCAATACTTTGTTATTACTTATGTTGATAAATCCTTTAATAACTATGCAATTATTTGTAAAAAATTATATCATAGTCTTTTATCTAATTCAATTAACAACAATTCTAACTTTAAACTTACTAATACTACTGAGTCCATATTTAATAAAAAGATACTAGCCTACCATAAGCTACTTAACCTGAAACATGATAATCTTAATTATCCATACTTAGTATTAATTCCTAAATTTCATAAAACTCCAATTAAGTTTAGAACTGTAACTATTGGATGTAATACTTACAATAATACAGCTAGTAAATCATTACTAAAAATACTAACTTCTCTACATAACTTATATATTAAGGCTAATTGCAATTCTATATCTATTAGTAATAGTTATGAGCTAAAAAACAAAATTAAAGATTTACATTCTATATCTTCCATATCTACATATGACTTTAAAGATCTATTTAATAACATACATTTAGATGATCTCTACAACACTGTACTTGATCTATTTAATAATAGCATACATAGTCTAAATCTACCATCACAATATTCTATTACTTATTTCAAACATCTACTTAAGTTTATATTATACAATAACTATATACTACACACTAATAAACTCTACAAACAGGTCTTAGGTATACCACAAGGTGGATCTACTTCAAGTTACTTAGCTGATCTTTATCTATTTAATTATGAGAAACAATATGATAACTCATCACTTATAATATATAGGTACATAGATGATATTATTGTTATTGCTACAGATAACTATATTTACACAGATAAATTGTCTATTACTTATCCTGATAATTTAGAATTAATTAAAAATCCTCTAACTAATAACTATTAATTTTCTTGATTTACAACTAATAATAAATAAGTACAAGAAACTCACATTTAACATATATAATAAAAGAGATGATTTCCCTTTCAATGTAATTAGTTTTACAGATTTTACCTCTTGCATGCATATATCTGTATTTAGAAATATTATAGCTAATCATCTATATAGAGTACTGTCTCTTTGTACAAGTATTTATAAGACAGATAATATATCATCATTGTATCATATTGCTTTAAGATACAATTACCCTAGAAAATTTCTAAATTCCATTCTATTTCCTAGTTAGCATTTCTATAAACATGTGTCCCTTCTGGGATTTCTTGGTTGGAGAGGTTGGGGATTGGTTGCTGGCTTGCTTATAAAAATTATTTAAAAAAAAAATCGATAAAATTCTGGCTTTTTAGTACATGTTTTATTGAGAGGAAAAAAAAAAACAAATGAACTAATGATCACAGGTAGTATATCTATATAAATGCTCTTCTTATAATTAATATAATCACTGAAATATCTCTAAATAGTGAGCTATTTGGGTAGTTAGATGTATCCCTTTAAAATAACCCTAAAATATCTCATGTCAATATTTCTTCATTTTAATAATAATATTTAGTTTATTTTGATTTAAAAAAAAATTTTTTTTTTTGGTTAATGTACTCTATATTATTTCTTTATTTTATAATCATTATTATTTTAATAACTCTTACTTTTTACTTCTTATTCAAATCTTCTCCAATTTTTTCTGGCAACGAATTTTTTCCTCTTCAATTGGCAACAGCTCCATGTTCAAGCCATGTTTTCAGGCTTAAGGCTCTTGGACGCTTCATCTCCATCTTTTCTTCATATTTACTTTTTTTATGGGTATGTCTTTTTGATTACTTTTTACTTATTAACAGGATAGCCCCCCGTAGCCACATATTAAGCTTTCTTTGAGCTAAGTGGCTGCATTGAAATCCTGTTATTTTGTTTTTTGTCTTGGTAGCAAGTATTCGGCTTGTGGGGCCTGAAGAGTATAGTCGATGCTTGCTATCTATTGTTTTTACTCCATCCAATTCCACTTTAATTTTCTTTTTTACCATTGTTTGGGTTTCCATTTACTGGATATATCTAAATCTTCCTGATTTGCTTAAGATTTGGTGATCTGTGTATATATATACTACGAAAACTGCTGTAGAAGGATTCCTTGATTCGTAAGTTTAGCCTTTTTACTATTATATATATATATATATATATAATTTGGTACTTTTACCAATCAACTATGAGATTTTCTGTAGGATTTCAAGGGCAAATATTTTAATCAAAGCTGCAGTGTATAAAAATACTTTTTGTAGCCCTGTAAAAAAAATTACCAGTCTTACACACACCAAAATCAGTACAGGTTGTGTGACTGTGACCAATACTATACATGTCCGTTTTAAGCTTATTTGCATCCCTCATTTAGACAGTAGCGCACTTTAAATGGTTTGCGTCCATAGGCCTCAATCTATAAGAATTCTTCTTTGTGACCCTGCAAATCCCCATCCGAAACACGCTAAAATCAATACCCCTTGTATGACGGAGATCTCTAATATACATGTTAAATTTGAGCTCAATCAAATGCATAGCGTGTTCACTCACCTAAACACATGCGCACGCACATGCGCTTATACATACATCAAAATATAAAAATAGCATAAATGAATTTTGAATACCTCAAAAAGTGTAAAATAAAAATCTTTTAGATCATTTTTTAAAATTACAATATTTTCTTTCATAGTACAAATATAAAAATATAAACAAAAATAGTGACCCCTGCCGACAAGAAAATAGGGAACATCTGCAAGTAGTACTACGGAAAATTATCATACATTCATTTATTTACACTATTACTGAAACACAATACCTGAAACGTAAGGAATAGATAAATTACGGAATAAGAAAATCTTTCCTGCTAGATGAGAACAAAGGATGTTCCTTTTATAAAACGATAGGCACCACAAGACTTTTGAACAGTTGAACAGCTTTAAGAATAAATCAACAAGAGTAAACAATTCAAAAAATTAATAATGCATAATGCTTCTACGTGAAAAGCACTGTGCACGTATGTTAACAGTAAACCTGTGTCTTACGCGATCTTTAGAAATGAATCTTAAGCACTAAATTTGACTTCGAAAATAGGCTATTTAGAGTGATAATGCAAATTATGCAAAGTTAAGATTTTTTCCTGAATAGTTCTTAACTCGTGAGGCTCACTGCTTGTAATCGTCTAAGGTTGTAAAGAGATATAAATTTGTTCGAATCTCTAGCGCAATGCATTTTTCATAAGGCTGTTGTAAAGTCGCAAGATTTTTGAAAAGAACCTCAACTCTTGAAAAACAGAGTCGCTTCTCTCCCACAGGCTACGTTTTGTTTGTTTAAATCTTGTTTACATACGGGTGAAAAATTAACCAACTTCCAGGAAAAAATATTGCGAACGCAACTCGTTTCCTGACCCCTTATGTATTCTCCTAGAACGCTGGACAGCGTAGACCTAGCTTGAACGTGATAAATGATATTTACAGTCAGTTTTTCAGTTTTTGTCCTGACTGAGGTGTTGGCCTCTGCATTCTGCGTTCTGAAGTAAGTCTACTACACGCAAAAAGTGTTTTAATCTATTTCCATCACATGACGAGCTGAACTTGCATCTTCGCCATAGTAATTAGGAGTCGCCTACTTCGACTGCGTAGCTCCGCCTTCTCAATGAAATACAAATGAAAATTTTATTATAAAAATTATTGTTTAAGTATGCGTTTATTTCTCTATATATATACATTTGGCATGTAAATTAACTTACTGGGTGGGTATTTTAACAGCTTAAGATATAAATATTGTTTTCACTAACTTTCTGGCTGATTATACCGAGATTTCCACGGGCAACTCAAATGTAGCAAAACTTGCTCATCCCGCTATTTTCGCGGGCAGGTGTTTTTCTTCCTGTATTGAGGAGAGCATCCCGCGTTTTCACCGTTTAACCAGTGAAATAAATTAGATACAGTTTTAGACGTTTAATTTAATTTTTGACCAACACATGTCGTTAGTCGTCCAATAAATTGCGGCATTTGAAGGTAATACTCGGTATGTAATGCTGTAACTTCACTTGTTTGCCGCCTTGTCTAATCAGAAATGGTTGGTAGAAATCGTTCAGCAATTGGCAGAGTGTATATTACGTATGATTTATGAGATTCTGAAAGAGATTTTAGTTTTGATAGTGATAGTGAATTGGATTTTTTGGACAGCTCCTCAGACCGCGATGAATCTGACCATGATTATATAAACCTGCAAAGCGTTAGGCGGTGGTGCATTTTCTTATATTATGTTTTCTTATATTATTTCTTAAACGGGAATTAACTGTAATTCAATTGAAATTTATTTTAAAAAAATTTTTATGTAATAACATCTGAAATTGGTTTTTCTGAAGCTTAGTTTCTCATGATAAAAATCTATATTAAAAATCTTTTCTAGAAAGAAAAAATGCGCATTTCAGTTCGCCAATGTATATAGATTTGAAATATGAAAAAAAAAAAAAATACACAATTTTTGAAGCGAATTTGGTCCAAAAATTGAGCAGTCAGAAGGCTAATATGCATATATTTTTTTCCACAGTTGCCAATCTCCCCGTTCATAATTAACCACGTTTTACAAACAAAATCCCAGAATTGCTTTAAAGTAATATGTAAGCATCCACCCAATTATAATGTTAAATTAATCAGTTAAAATTTACTATTAGGAATAAGTGGTTAGTTTTGTTGCAGAGAGATTTGCAGTTAAATATTACAAAGGTGGAAACTTAAATTATTTTCCTAATTCTGCAAATAAAATAAACTCGAAGCAAAAGGGTTAAGTCATCAAAAGTTTTTGAAAATTTAGTTTGACTTTAATTTCAAGCAAGCTGACAAAATATTCGTACATCTTTCCAGTTGCTAGTTACTACTAGTGCCTATTTCTCTTCAAGGGGGTAACAAGAAAGAAAACAAAAAGCAAGCTACCAATAAAGTACGCGACCGAAAACAATACGAACTGCTGATGCTTAAGTATAACAAACTCATGTGGGTGTAAATACCTCGTAAAAACAGTCATTTTCCCATGTCTCAGCATTACGGAACGCGCTGTTGAGCTCTGTTTACGACCGCTGCAAAAGCATTTTGTAATGGGGTATTGAATACATGCCTTAAAAGTTCCGACGACAGAAAATGCCCATTTGAGCTGTTAACATATAGAAGTGCTTTGTAGGACACTAATACGAACATCTTGCATTTTGAGGGCAAAGCCGTATTAAAAAGAAACATTATTAGTCGTTTATTAGAATCAGCCGCGTAAGGTTTTCCAACTATGTTAACGGCGAAATTCAGATATATTTATTGAATTTTGTTAGCTTACAATTTTTATCTTAATGAGCAGTATGAATTAAACATTTCGTTTAGTTTAATTCATTTTCCTTTACTAATGAGCGAAAGAGACGCGACTAACAAATGTGTTCCGTGGTACATATTACACATTTGTACATTAAATACACAGGTTGCTACGCATATAACTAAATGTTATTAATTGTAATTGATATTTCAAAATTTTTCATCATAATGGTTGAGCTTTTGAAGGACTGTTACTCGGAAAATTCACAGTACGCTTAGTTTTTTTACAGAACTTCACAAAACACACTAAGTTCCGTCTAGTAATTTTAACTCATTTATTTATGTAATTTTAGTTTTGCTAATCTTAAGTGGAAACATCTGATAATTCAGTTCGGCAAGTGAAAAGGCTGAGACGCAGATTTTTAAGAATTTCAAACTTGTTAAAGCACTGAAAAATTTGAATATTTTTGTGTTAAGGTGAAATTTTAATTTTCAGACGAATCCTTTAAAACAATAAATGCATTTAATTGTATAAAATTTCAAAACATTATTTTTAAAAGGTCCATAATGAATATTTTTTTTGAAAAATATTAAATAGTCGCTCATATGATTGTTTGTTAGAATCAACACATACCGAAATCCCTGACATTGATTCCATCCCGACGATTACTTTTGAAAATACATCATCAAACATAATCAAAATCAAACATTAATTTGTATTTTCTATTCTGTCCATTCTGTTGTTTAATTTTGTTTAGCTACCATCGTTCAAGACCATAACCAACCCACCACTTTTTCTAAACAACAAACCTCATTAATAAGTTGACGGATGCAATTAGATTGCAATCAAGAAATTGAAACATTTATCAGTAATAATCAGTAATAAATTGTGATTGCAGTTTCAGTTTTTAAGTATACATAAACTTTAACTGTTGTTCCAATTTAAGCAATGATTAATTTGAGAAAATGATGAGCAACCAGATTCCGAAATTTGTTTTACAAATTTTTAATTTACACCTAATTTTGTTTGCATACGACACATCTTGTAAGCCAACAGAATTGGCCTGCGAGCGTCACGACTCTGAGCGTGTGGGACCACTGTTATGAAAACGTTTACACAGATCTGCCAAGTCACCGGCTTTTTTCATGAGATTTCGCACTACTAATTTTTACTTCTACATTTATACTTAATATAAGTCCAAATATTTAATCAAAGATAAAACTGTCCAGAAATTGTGGTGGGAAATCTCCCGGAAAAAGCCGGAGACTTGGCAGTTCTGGTTTACAGTTTACAAAAAGGGGTGATTAGACATCTTTGTAACTAAATCTGAAAACAAAAAGTGTCATAACATTCCAGATTGCAGGAAAAATCTGTACCTTCGACTACACGTAAAGAAGCGGTTATCAACTTCACATTAAGCACCGGACACAATGACTGCCTTGCTGGTCATTTACGGAACAGGATAAGATAGGTGGATAGGTGTTCTCTCCTCGAACACTTGTCCAATTTGTAGAATTGGATCTATAAACTCAGAACATCTTTTGAAGTGTCCAGGATTGAACTAGGATGCCCAACGCCAAGAAGTATCACAATTGTATTGGGCAGACAGAAGCATAATGCACTAAAAAGTAGTGCCTGCCCCCCTTTGACTTTTTGTGATGTGCGCAGTCAACTTAAAAATGACTTTTGTCTATGTGTTTGTTTTCTTTGTACTGCTTCTTTTGTTCTTATTGTAATGGATTAGATTCCTATAAAGCCAATGTGTGACAACATATCCCGTAAAGGTTGGCAATGTCAATGCGTAATAAATTATTAACACAATCCCCATATGATTAGTATTTGTGTTCATTACAGAGCGAATAAAATGCATATCTAAGGTAAATGAGGTTAAAAGAATGTACTGCGGGAAAAAGAAGACCTTTATTTGCAATTTCGAAAGCAAACAATTTTTGTACTTCCCCTCCAAACTGTTAAAATTTATACAGCAAGATAGAATCAAGTAATAAAACCACGAATCCAGGTGTTTTCTTTTTTCGAATTATTAAAATAAAAATATGTATTAGGTTCATTTTTTTCCTTTTTGTACGGATAATTTTATTTTAGAATCTAGGGGCCTTATGCCTTATTAATCTGCAATCTGGCATTTCTTTTTACTATTAATGACATAACACTCTTTTCCTTCTTTTCACACAAATAAATTTCCGAAATGTAATTATAGCCTCTAAATCCCCACCTGTTTTTGTTTTTTTTCGAGCTTTCGCAACTATCGATAAAAGTATTTTGTGACAATGTAATCAATGTCAGAGTTATGAACTATTTTCGGGATAAATGATCCCAGGGTTACAATAAAAACAGAGAATTCTAGTTAACTCCTTTTCTCTCTTCCCCTTTCAGTTTTTGGAAGTTAATGTGAAAGCAGAGAGAGTCATCCATCAACTTTGACTGCATCAAATGTTTATATTTTGACCTTTTAATCTCCCTTCTAAGGTTAAGCGTTTATCTGTGTCTATCCATTCATCAATTTTTAATAGCTAATACTGTTTCTGCTAGAATGGAGATTGTATAACCATGAGCCAAAGAGGGAAATGGCAGACGATAGCTGCGGCTTGTGCAGCTATTGAATTTCATATTTATTTCGTAATTTAGGAATAGGGAGATGTTTTAAATAATCCAAAAGGTCAATAATGAAGTAACATTATTTATTCAAAGATAGAAAAATAAACAGGAGGACGTACTACAGGTGCATTGTAAGATCTTTTCTTTCCTTGGAAAAAAAAAGGGAAAAGAAAAAGAAAGAAAGAGAAAATAAAATGTATGTCGTAGTAGCAAAGTGCAGTACTATGTTAGGGGCACACACATTTATAAAGAAACAACGTATAACAACGCCAGTGTAAAAATTAAAATAGCCGACCGGTTTCGGCATGTATGACATGCTGCCGTCATTGCTAGAATGAGAATGACACAGATTTGCTTTGCTTTTATTGTAATGTGGAGGGGGGGGGGGGTTCAGGAGAATGTTTACGAGGTCCAATAGGAGAGCAGGATCTCAGAAGACGATTTCATAAGGGCCAATTGGAAAGCAAGAAATTAAAGTAACTGAGAACAGGGGGATTTCCAACAATATGAAAAGAGAGAACAGCGAAATGAACATTGACAAGACTATTTATGTTTTTGTGGATATTAAAAGCTTCAACAAAATCTAATTCACTGGGTAATGGGGTTTGCAAATGAGTTTAACTTAGTTAAATTCGAAAGTATGGTTGGCATCCCAACAATGTTTAACGAGGGCAGATTTTTTAGTTTAACGTGAGCTATGTGCTCTTCAATTCTAAATTTAAGGATGTGTTTAGTTTGTCCGATGAGATAAACAACACTGGCGATTGATACTGTAAACACCTCATGAATTCTAAGGCTCAAAGGGGTCTTTCAGGCACCAGGAAGTTAATTTGTTCGTGGGTGTGAAAATTACTTTGAAATTGATTTTAGTAAAATTTTTAGCAATGCGAAGATTAATTTTAGGGAAGTAAGGAGAACAGTCCTTAATAGCGGGGGATTGGACTAATACAATTTTACACGGATTACTTAATTTCTTCAATGCACGGTCGATTACTGGGAACCTATAGTCTATCCACGACAGCGGCTTTCAGGTAGTTAATTTAAGAAAGCAAGGAATTTTTGTCAGAATAGATGCTCAAAGCGCAGTAGATGAAAGAGTAGAAGGCTGCCATTTTTTGGGCGGGGGGATGACAAGAGCGAGCGTTTGGTAACTGGGGCTAATCAAACGGAAATTATTTGCCGTAGACAGAAGTAGGAAAAGCTTTGGATATATTATTTTTTTGTGTGGTTCTGTCGAACAGTCAGCATGCAGCTTTGACGTTCCTTTAAATACAGTAACACTAGAGATATGGTGTTTAAGAGACGAATCAAGTTCTTCTGAGAAGTTGATAAGACCTCAAAAACTCCGAGATTGAAGGAATCCTTGCTTTCATCGTGCCTTCAAAGTGCAAGTTCAAATGTCCCGCAAAATAGAATGCAATCAGTAATTTTTCTTAGAACCTAATGATTCTTGGCAACCTTCTCGTTGTGCCTTTTAACAATCGACACGAAAGACGCTGTCAAGTTGTTGGCGAATATCCCCTTTTCTGCAAATTAAATTCAAAGATGGAGAGTTTAAATGCGATTGCGAGCACGCGTGCTTATTTTATTTTTTAATTAGGTGGGATAAATCAGTAACACCGTAAGTCACCCGACTGGTATCACCATTTTGTTTTGCAAACAGGAGACGCGGAAAATAAAATCTGTTAGCTGACTCGCAATCATAAATGATGAACATTTCTCATATAAATTTGGTTTGAATTCGACACTCATACAATTTTTCACCGAAAAGTTTTATCCGAACCATGCCTGCCAGTTTCAGCAGATTGTCCGGAGCACTATTTTATCTGTCGCTGGAAAGCTCTTACGGATTTGATATTACGATTTATTTTACTATGAAATTGTCAGAAAAAAGTGGTGAATAATCTCTCGGAAAAAACCGGGCAAGTTGGCAGCTATGTATAGATATTGGCTTGAGTAATTTTATTTCAATTTTTCCTTTCAATGCTGAAAAATGTAATTGCTTGAACTCCGAAACACTTATTTTACTAAGTGTCATCTTAACTATTTTACTATTTACACTAATTTGTAATGGTGTCTACTCGCATGAAAAAAAGAGATGGGACCAGGGCCGTACCCAGAAAAAATTTCGAGGGGGGGGGGGGGCAAACGGTGAAAAAGGCTTCATCATTATTGTTTTGTTAACAAAATTTAAATTTTGGTCCTCCCCCCTGGGTACGGCCTTGCATGGGACGATGTTCCACAGGGTTCTGTTCTCAGTCCCCTGTTGTTTCTAATTTACGTCAGTGATATTCACCCACATCTTCGCAAGGAAACGAAAGTGGTTATGCAGACGATATTGCTATTTGGTCCTCTGATGAAAATCTTTCATCAGAGGAGAAGCAATCCGAATATTCAATAAACCAATCCACTCAAAGTTGTGAAACCCCTTAAAATTTAAAATAAATCAACCGGAAACGTCGAATAGCATTTTTTCCACAGACAAAAAGTATACAGACGGCTAATCTCACCAAAATTGGTTCTGAATAATCAACTACTATCCAAATGAGAAAACCCTGTTTACTAAGGGCTAACTTTAGACGCAGAACTACGCTTCTCTGAATATGATAAATGCGCCAAAAAAAAACTTTATAAGTTGAGAACCTTGAAATGTCCTTGAGGCACTGATTTGGGATCAAGTCCCAATACTTTAAAGACAACATATACTACGCTTTTTGCAAACAGTAATTAAAAAAAAATTTAATAGTAAAAACAAACCAATAAGTAGAATTCTTAAATTTTGCTGTATTCTATGGCAAAAATTGCTGTTTTCAAAAAGTGGTTAATTATATTCCGTTAAAGTTGGCAGGGATGCGAAGCTATAGATCAAATTGCGTAATTTCTAATTTCTTTCGTCGCCTCACGTAATTCTCGCAAAAAAAGTTGCGAGGGCTGAAAAGCTCTCGAAAATGGGCAACATAGTTCAATTTTCATGGTTTTAGTAACACCATAAATAATTTTTTACTCGCAAACCATTCCCCTCTTAAATTAACGTAAAAAATTCTCACTTCCCCCGCAAGTATAAAGCGCGAATCGGCAACATCTCCTACATATAGAAAGCCTAACAACTGAAACTTTCACGTCATCACTAGGCCTTCAAGTAATGACGTCATCACAGTTTTAGTTTCACAAAGTAAAACTATTTAAAATTTCTGGTGAATGCTACAAATATTAGCAAATATCTTAAATAAAAATAAAAATAAAAATTTGTTCATTGCGATCTATTTCCTTACCACGTTATCTAATTAGTCATGATTAAAAACTGCCATTTGATAGAAAATTATATTTTTTATCTCAAATTATTAAAATATTGCTATTCATGAGTAAATTCACCAGAAACTTTTTATACTTTTATTTTGTAAAAATAAAACATTTAACTATAGGATAAGTGATGACCCTACAAGCAGCAATTCCCAGTTTCTGCTCGGCCAACCACCGGCATTCATCGCAACTCATCGCCCACCGAAGTTTGGTACTCGGCACAGACACGGAATTCCATCTAAAATAGATGATTGTTATGTGTGCGGCAGACATTGATCGGTCCGGTACCCATAAAACGATGCTCGGAACGATATCAGGCCTGAGTTATCGGGCCATATGCCTAAATTTGATCAAAATACGCTGCACTGAAAAGAAATTTCGGCCCGGATAACGACCGAGCGGCATTCAGCCGATGAAAATTGGCGCATGCGCTCTGTTCATGCAACAGTGGAGCAATGGCAACATCCGAGTATCTACCGGCAGGCGCCATGTTTGTTTTCATAAGAATAGGAGACGAAAAAAACTGAAAGTTTTTTGGTGGTGATTAGTCTATATTGGTACGTATAACTATCATTTGTGACACATTTTTGACATTCTTAATATAGTATTAGTCTAATATAAGTAAAGTACAAGCTCAAATCACTGTAATTATTTTTTTCCCTCTTGATACTGTTGCATAAAACTAATGGAATAACACTATTTTTTATTAGTATCCATTTCCTATCTTTACACGGCGTACAGTGTGTAATTACACTAGTTCATACAGTTAATCGCTTTTTAGTTTTAAAATATACAGGTAAATTCTTCATTGAATCTAATAAAAAAATCATTCTTCCGACCAAAACAAGCTTATTTGGTACTTATGTATTTTACAGTCATTCAGCCAAAAAGAGCGATTTCGTGTGCGAATGGTATACGTCAGATTCATTGTTACAATGCAGTGCATTGCAATCCTTTGGCGAAAAAACTTGTTGGCGTGAATTATCGACGGTAAAATAAGTACCGATTATTTGCATCCGTTGACCATAAAAAAAAAGAAAAAAAAATCCAAACGATGCGATTACTCGCCAAGATAGTTTTCCAAAGGCATAAAGCGCAGATTCTTAGGGTTATGGAAATGAGAAGCTGTACAGCATTTATTTGATATTCAAACGACTGTTTTGTTTCGCTTTATAAACTTCGAAACCCCAGTTGATGAATTTAGATTAGCTTAGAAATAGTATACGTAAATACAGTGATTTTTTTCTTTTTTAAAGCAGACCACTGTTTTTTTTTTTTTTTTTTTTTTTTTTTTTTAAGTAGAACACTGGTTAATGATGATTTCAGAACCTGCGGATACTGTAAACCAGACTGATACAGGGTGTCCCAAAAAGGTGGTAACGGGCTTTAATTCTTTATCTATTAGAGATAAGTGGGCAGTGTAAATTGAAAAAATTTTCAAAATGCGGTCGGATTAAATTTTCCTTGTTAATTTTCAAAAAGTTACACTTTCTACATTTTTATATGACCCTCGTACAAAAGCATTCCCATACACTAATGAGGTGATGCACAAAATTTGGGAATTATATTTTTAAAAATTACATTTTAAGATAACCCCTCATCCTAGGATGATCGCCCACCCTTAGCGTTGCCATCACAACACAAACAAACAAACTGACATGAAATAAGACTTCAGAGGGTTCAAAAGTTGAAAAAGAAGGGATATGTAAAAATCCGCCTTTGGGGTCAGTTTCTGCATCCTGCAGTCTGACTCATGGTAAATTCTGCAAACGCAGAACATGAAAATTGTTATTGTTGCTTCGAAACCCTCTGGCCAACTGCAGAGCGGGATCAGATCCTTTATATAAAACGAAAATGGCCTTAATTGGGCAGCTTCCTTTTTGCTGATCCCCAGTGAGGGGAATACCGACTTATCCCGGGTCTCCCTCTTAAATTTTGAACCAATTTCAGATGACAGCTGGATGACCTAAGAGCTGGATTGGTATCCCAAAGAGAGATATGGATTGAACATGGAAAACATTGAAGTCATAACACATTTTTCGTGCATTAATTCCCTACAGCGTACACGGTTTACATCATCCTGAGTCGAGAGAGGAGTTTACCCTTCTAGGCACTGGCCAAGCAGGTGCTGCTTCCCTTTCGGAGTTCCAATGGGAACCGAGGAAAACCAACTGTTCTACTGCCGGACACATGAAAATTTTTTTTCACCTAATGTTTTGCTGTCTTTGTGAGTGCATTGGGAAAATTTTTCGAGATACCGATGTGTTGGGGAAAACGTAGGGGTCTATTCATAAAAAAACGTTTTCTAGGGAGTTGAAGTAATATAAAGGTTGGAAATCCCTGATATAGAAATTAAGTAAAAAAACATATGAAGCAGACTTACTCTGCATTTCCTATTCTTTGTGTAAATTAAGTTCTAAAAATTTTCTTTTTTTCTCCTAGAAGCTGCTCATAAAATAAGATGTTTCAAGATGCTGCTGCAAAACTCAAAGAAAATACTTCTTTTGTAAATTATGTGTATGATGTATTTTGTGTAGAATAATTTCAATAAAAATTTTTGGAATTTATTTTAAAAATTATTATAGCGATCTTATGTCTTATGGTCTATGCTTAAAAAAAAAAAAAAAAAAAAAAAAAAAAAAAAAAACCTATTTTTCAAAACTGTAAGAGAGTTCCATAGGTTCCAGTGGTCAATAATCTTTTTTAAATTGTAAGCTAATTCCAGAAAGTTCGGAAAGTCGATTTCCTATCATTTAAAAAAAAAAAAAAAAAAAAAAAAGTTCTGATGTGAACTGCACAATTTTCTTGTATGGCTGTTAAACTATTTACACATTCTGGATGCACTTCATTTAAATGTATTGGAAACTGAAATGCGATACTTCAGTATCTTGTTAAGCGTAAGAGATATCATCAAGATGAGATTTCAGCATTGAAAACTTATTCCTGGCTAAAAAATTGGCATTTTTCTCTGCTCCGTCAGCTTGGCGACAAACGGCGAGATTTTAAGAATGACCCAAATAGTGACCCTAGCCTGTGGATTGTAATCAAAAATGAAAGGGCAGAACCAAATGTTACGACAGTCTTAAATACAAAATTTCAATATTCTATGGCTAATAGTTTTTATTTTTATTCGAGATACGTACTTATTTTTGGTGCCAAAATTTGTAATATTGCCCCTAAATTTACCAAGCTTGGGAACAGTTGGCAATATTTTGAGCATGAGCTAAAAAGAGATAGTTCAGGTCTTTTTAATGTGAAAGACATGTCCATAGACTTAAATGCACCGAAAGTCTTTCATATAACCTTGTAAATAAACTACGCACTCAATTGGAATCAAAAAGGGAAATGTATACTATGTTTTAAAGCAGTCCTAAATTTCCCATTTCTTCGGCTATTCCTCTTTGAGTTAATCGAATTACACAAGAACATACGTACATAAGTACATGCATACGAGCAGACGTCCTTCAAATTTAATCAAACTAGATCGAAAATGCAGCATGTGTACTTACAGACATTACCAAAATACTAGTTAAAGCGAGTTCTGGGATTAAGGTCAATTATCTACATGAGAAATCTAAGCCTGTGGGTGGGGTGCCCTCCGTGGGGGTCTTTCTAAGGGGTCCTAACCCGTATTTACGCTAAGTTTCGGAGGAAACCACGGAAAACTCCGAACGGTTAGGTCGGCGGACGCGATCTGGTTTTGAACCAAGCACCTTCCTTCTTTCAGTTCAGAGCGCTATGCACTCGGACTAGTTAAAAAAATAAAAGGAAGAAAATCTGAAACACTTTCAGATTTTAAATACGCACCAAAGTACTATATATTAAAAGCGTATCATAGTTTATGCGTCGTCCCTATTTTTCTTCCTTATTCCATTAAGTTGGAAAGTGTATCATTATTCATGACTGTGCCGTATTTTGCTTCCTTGTCTCATAAAACCCATCTTTGGAATCGAAATCTACCTTAAAATCCCCCACTAAAACTATTTTACAATCGTTGCCAAGTATATTACAACTATACTTCACCGTTTTAAATATTGTTTCGAATGTCCATCATAATCCAAGAGTGTGCAGTGTTTCTCTTTCTGGTTTGACTCCTACTTTAATGCCCCGACTCTCGCCAAGGTGGCGATCACTAAACATATGGAGCTACCACGTCGATTTTTTGTATTTATGTGGCAATCGTAATTTAGAATTAAAGTGGCGATTTGGAACTACATGTAAGTAAAGCATTTCGTTACATTTTTATTTATTTTGGGTTGCCAATTAATGTAGTTTTAATAATTAAGTATCTTCAAATTCCTCAACTGTAGCGTTTATCGCTAATTTGTTCACGGTAGTTTTCATCTAGTTATTTTGGGAGTGTTGAAACTTGTGCATAAGTCCTAGAGACCCATGACTGCAAAGCTCGCCAAAGTGCGGGATTTTTTAGGTTAGCGAGAGCGGGGGCGTTAAAATAGAAATCACCTCTTGCTTGTAGCGTAAAACACATCTTACGGTTTCAGTGGGAGATTTTAAAATAGAATCGAAATCTATCTTAAAATCGTCTACTGAAACTGTTTTACTATCTTCTCCAGGCGTATTCCACCTATATCCCGTAGACATTTTAAATACTGTTTGGAATGGGCATCATAATACATGAGTGTACCGTGTTTTCCTTCCTTGTTCCATAAAACACTTCTTCGGAATAGAAATTTATATTGAAATCACCTACCAAAACTGTTTAACAATTTACGCCTGGCATAGTCAAACTATACATTACCTTTATAAATACCATTTGGAAAGTGTATTATAATCTATCAGTGTGTCGTATTTGTCTTCGCTGTTCTATAAAACACTTCTTCGGAATTAAAATCTATTTTAAAATTGCCTACTAAAACTATTTTACAATATTCGCCAGGTGTTTTCTAGCTATACTCGAAATATACTTATAAAAAACGCCATATAATTCATTAAAAAAAAACATATTTCAAACGTGACTCGACGCGAAAATTGTACCAAAATCGTGTCTACACAAAAAGCAAGGTTGAAAAAATAGCACTCTGGTGCTAACAAATCAAACATGTAACATACGTATCTACTTCCATACGTAGATGGAGTATACGACTATAGTACGTTAACGTATAGTATAGTTATGTATATAGTACGATTATATACGTAAATAGATGGAGTATACGACATACCTACACCCTCCAAAAAAAGTATTCGACCAAGAGAGAAATTTCCTATTTTAGATTTGCGAATAATAATTAAGTTTTTGAAAAACGCACAACTTGATAGAAATATGGAAAGTTATTTTTATACAAAGCCTAATTCATATTCAATGATAAATAATTTTTAATATACGAAACCAACGCAAGAAATTTATCTCTTGCTCGAATACTTTCTTTGGAGGGTGTACATGCATGCATATGCGACGCGTAGTAAAAGTGTATTTCTTCTATTCTGTATTGCTTCTGCACTGCATTATCATATAAGCAAAATGCGATTACAAATACATCTCAAATATAAAAGAAATCTGCAAAAAACTTGTAAATGTTATCATTCGAATTGCATCGTAGGGACGGAAAGTTTTAAATGCATGTGTCAACACCACATTAGAACTTATCGAAAAGTGATACGCACCCTGGTGTTCGGCCAACCTCACGCATAAAGTGAACGGGCCAGTTCCCTAAATCCGTGTCCAACCCGATGAAAACTCATCGGTTAGACTACTTCGGACGTTTCCATGTCCGAGGGGACATGAACTGCGTGTATCCGAGCAGTTTCACAGTGAACGGCCCAATTCCTTCTCATCGGCTCAAGGCTATGTGGCCGGTGAAGGCCCGAGCAAAATTGCTAGTAGGGAATGTCAAAGCTTGGTGACGTAGAGAGTTGTTAGGCTTTCTTTATCCAGGAGGTGTTGGAATCGGGCTCTTTAAAAGCGTCACTACTATTTACTTCAATCATGGCAACCTATAATCACTGTCAAAGCTCCCAGTAAAGACTATTTATCCCGTATTTCGATCTTCCAACTGCGTTATCACATGTATCCCCGGCCCTTCGACTTCGCAACCGCCTGGCTTTCAAGTGCACACATTCCTTTAGTTTTCAAAATTTCATGTTTGACCTTTTGGTTCCGAAAAGATGTCAGCGACGGCACCCCTCCGTCACAGGTACTCTGTTGCCCATGACTTTAATCCTGAGAAACCAGAGATACAGACAGCGCATCGGTCCCTGAAGCATACCTTTTTCAGTTCCCTCTGTTCTTAGTGACAAAGGGCTTTGACTGAGGAAGACTAAAATAATTTTTAGTCGAAACGTACGTATCTACTTAACTGTTACCTCTTATGTGTGTTTTTTACAAAGTTTTTTATTTAATTTACTATACCTGAATTACCTGAAAATATTACCTGAAGCACAGTAGAAAACACTAATTTTGGGAGACGCCCCTAAGTCCGCCGCCATACATAGCGATGAAGACGGGGGTGGAGCATAAGGTCGTAACTTCTCTGCCGGCGATTAAAACGAAATTCAAAAGCAGGTTTCAGAAAACGAAACGATTTAGAAAAGACATGCGCTGTTAACTTTTATTTCTATGCAGAGAAAAAACTAAAAGATGTAAAAACTGATTTTTTTTTAAATTTAATGAGTAAAGGAACTGCATAAATTCATGAATATGTCTAAAAAAAAAGAAAAGAAAAGAAATGGAATAATAACTTAGCAACTAAAAATAAACAATGACAGAGCTGCCAAGTCTCCGGCTTTTCCGGAAGATTTCCCACCACAATTTTTAGACAGTTTTATTTTAGATTATATATTTGGACTTATATTAGCGATGAATTCGTAAGTAAAAATTAGTGGTGAGAAATCTCCTGAAAAAAGACGGAGACTTGGCAGTTCTGCAATGACAAAAGCAAAATTAATTAAGACATTCGAGAGAAGCATGAGAAAATGATGGAAGTGCAACAGGAAGCGAATTTACACTGCATCATAGGAGTCTTCTAAAAGCGTTCTATTACTAGATGCACGAAGTTGAATTTTAACAAAGATATTAAAATGCGCTAATGGTTACATGAAAGGAACGTAATGTATAGTAATGCTGCTTCTAATCCATGTATTAACGAATTGATTGTCCTAATAAGAATATTCTGCATGGGATTGTAAAGAAAGGTGATTTTATTCATCAAGACGAACAATATTTACTGGCAGCCTACGATAATATTTTACTCCACGGCAGTGTTGTAGTGCTAAAACCTTTTCTCCGGAACGAACGTGTCAGCAGGGAGGGGGGAGGACAGTTTTATAACAACCCATCATAAAACCTGCTTTTTATGGCAGTAACCATTATAGGATGCTATGTATAAATTTGAAAAAACAAAAAACAAAAAAAAAAAAGCCACTTAACTGACCCAAAGAAACTATAAACAGGCACGTAGCCAGGAAAAATTTTCGGTGGGAGGGGGGGATATGCGCCTGGAAATTTTTTTTGGGGGGGGATATGAACTTATATGTGTATAAATAGACGGAATTTCATCACTAATCCAAAAATTTCGGGGGGGGGGGATATAATCCCGATATCCCCCCCCCCCCGGCTAGGCCCCTAACTCTAAATAAAGCAGTTTTAGTCTAAACCAATGTAAACATTTTTGGCAGTGAATAATTTATTTTAAAAAAGTTAATTTTACCTATCTAATTTGTATAATAAAGTTCGTTATCTCCAATACAGGTATGGGTCATCCGCGACCTGTGCTTACTCTAGAAACAGAATATTAGTCACTATTGGACAGATGTCAAGGGACTCCTTAAACAAGTACTCGAGTAGTATCAGCCGAAATTTCTATGTCTCTCGTGGGCTGAGAAATCCGCACTTAACTGCCTCTCGCAAATGCCAGCACAAATTTTCCATTAACGTGTAGGTTGGTATCTGCTGATCGCCTGGCTAGCCCTTAATTGTTGCCAATCGTTCGACAGGTAAAGGATCTCTCTTAACCCACTAACGCGCAGTGTTCCCGCTCTGGGAACTGCCAGTCACGAAAAATAGATTTGATTTCTATAAAAATAGTTCCGGGCGACATAGCTCCACGAGAATCCTTTACTTTTTAGCACGTCATTTCCCGTAAAAAATTGTCACGATTATTTTTAACAGCACGGCACAGCCAGCTGTCATCAAAAAAGGGTCTGTAGATCTGTGGCACGCGATGAACGTTTCGATAGTCCACCATCTTGCTGGTAGTTAAGTCGAGCGATGACAACGGCTGCCCTTTTTTCAGCACAGGGCAATCTATCCAGCTGTTCCTGCATTCTTCCGTTTTTCAGCAGACGTCAGTACTAACAATTTTGCTCGGTCCCTACTAACAATTTTGCTCGGGCCTTCACCGGCCACGTATCTTTGAGCCGATGAGAAAGAATCGGGCCGTTCACTGTGAAACTGCTCGGATACACACATTTCATGTCCCCTCGGACGTGGAAACGTTCGAAGTAGTCTAACCGATGAGTTTTCATCCGGTTGGACACGGACTTAGGTAACTGGCCCGTTCACTTTATGCGTGAGGTTGGCCAAACACCAGGGTGAGTATCACTTTTCGATAAGTTCTTATGTGATGTTGGCATGCATTTAACCCTTTACGTCCCTACGATGCAATTCGAATGATAACATTCACAAGTGTTTTACAGATTTCTTTTATATTTGAAATGTATTTGTAGTCGCATTTTTCTTAATGATAATGCAGTGCAGAAGCAATACTGTATAGAAGAAATACACTTTTACTACGCGACGCATATACATGCATGTAGGTACGTCATATACTCCATCTATTTACGTACATAGTCGTACTATACACGTAACTATACTATACGTTAACGTACTGTAGTCGTATACTCCATCTACGTATGAAATTATATACGTATGTTACATGTTCGATTTGTTTTAACTAGTCAGAGCGCATAGCGCTCTGAACTGGAAGACGGCATGTATCTGGTTCAAAACCAGGTCGCGTCCGCTGACCTAACCGGTCGGAGTTTTCCATGGTTTCCACTGAAATTTAGCGCAAATACGGTTAGGACACCTTAGAAAGACCCCCACGGAGAACACCCCATCCACAGGCCTAGATCCCTCGTGTAGATAATTGGCCTCAATCCCAGAACTCGCTTTAACTAGTATTTTGCTAATGTCTGTACGTACGCATGCTGCATTTTCGATCTAGTTTGATTAAATTTGAGGAACGTCTGCTCGTATGCACGTATTTATGTACGTATGTTCTTGTGTAATTCGATTAACTCAATGAGGAATAGCCGAAGAAATTTCAAATTTAGGACTGCTTTAAAACATAGTTGTGCATTTCCCTTTTTGATTCCAATTGACTGAGTAGTTTATTTACAGAATTATATAAAAGACTTTCGGTGCATTAAAGTCTACGGACATGCCTTTCACATTAAAAATCCCTGAACTATCTCTGTTTAGCTCATGCCCAAAATATTGCCAACTGTCCCCAAGCTTGGTAAATTTAGGTGCAATATTACAAATTTTGGCACTAAAGATAAGTACGTATCTCGAATAAAAATAAAAACTATTAGCCATAGAATATTGAAATTTTGTATTTAAGACTGACGTAACATTTTGTTCTGCACTTTCATTTTTGATTACAATCCACAGGCTAGGGTCACTATTTGGATCATGCTTAAAATCTCACCGTTTGTTGTCAAGCTGACGAAGAAACAAAAATGCCAATTTTTCAGCCAGGAATAAGTTTTCAATGCTGAAATCTCATCTTGCTTAACGAGACGCTAGACTTACGCTGAACGAGATATTGAAGTATAGCATTTCAGTTTCCAATAAATTTAAATAGAGTGCATCAAAAATGCGTTTTACAGCCATACAAGAAAATTGTGTAGTTCACATCAGGACATATTTTTGTGATAGGAAATTGACTTTCCGAACTTTCTTGAATTAGCTTACAATTTAAAAAAGATTTTTGACCACTGGAACCTATGGAACTAGCTTACAGTTTTGAAAAATAGATTTTTTTAAGAAGCATAGACCATAAGACATAAGATCGCTATAATAATTTTTAAAATAAAGTAAATTCCAAAAATTTTTATTGAAATTATTCTACACAAAATATATCATACACATAATTTACAAAAGAAGGATTTTCTTTGAGTTTTGCAGCAGCATCTTCAAACATCTTAATTTTTGAGCAGCTTCTAGGAGAAAAAAAGAAAATTTTTAGAACTTAATTTACACAAAGAATAGGAAATGCAGAGTAAGTCTGCTTGATATGTTCTTTTACATAATTTCTATATCACTGATTTCCAACCTTTTTATTACTGCAATTCCGTAGAAAAAGTTTTTTCTGAATAGATCCCTACTTTTTTCCCCAACACATCGGTATCTCGAAAGATTTTCGAAATGCACTCGCAAAGACAGCAAAACATTAGGTGAAAGAAATTTCTCATGTGTCCGGCTGTAGAACAGTTGGTTAAGCTAGGTTCCCATTGGAACACCGAAAGGGAAGCAGCACCTGCTTGGCCAGTGCCTAGAAGGATAAACTCCTTTCTCGACTGAGGCTGATGTAAACCGTGTACGCTGTAGGGAATTAATGCACGAAAAATATGTTATGACTTCACTGTTTTCCATGTTCAATCGATATCTCTTTGGGGTACCAATCCAGCTCTTAGGTCATCCAGTTCTCATCTGAAATTCGTTCAAAATTTAGGATGGCGACCCGGGATAAGACCGTATTCCCCTCACTGGGGATCAATAAAAAGGAAGCTGCCCAATTAAGGCCATTGTCGTTTTTTATAAAGGATCTGATTCCGCTCTGCAGTTGGCCAGAGGGGTTTCAAAGCAACAATAATAATTTTAATGTTCTGCGTTTGCAGAATTTACCATGTTCAGACTGCAGTGTGCAGAGAGTGACCCCAAATACGGATTTTTACATACCCCTTCTTTTTTCAACTTTTGAACCCTCTGAAGTCTTATTTCAGGTCAGTTTGTTTGTTTGAGTTGTGATGGCAACGCTAAGGGTGGGCGATCAGCCTAGGATGAGGGGTTATCTTAAAATGTAATTTTTAAAAATATAATTGTCAAATTTTTTACATCACCTCAATAGTGTATGGGAATGTTTTTGTACGGGGGTCATATAAAAATGTAGAAAGTGTAACTTTTTGATAATTAACGAGAAGATTTTTTTTAACGGAGTCTTACTTCCGACCTCATTTTGAACATTTTTTTCAATTTACACTGCCCACTTATCTCTAATAGATAAAGAATTCAAGCCCGTTACCACCTTTTGGGGACACCCTGTATCAGTCTGGTTTACAGTATCCACAGGTTCTGAAATCATCATTAACCAGTGTTCTACTTAAAAAAAAAAAAAAAAAAAAAAAAAAAAAAAAAAAAACAGTGGTCTGCTTTAAAAAAGAAAAAAATCACTGTATTTACGTATACTCTTTCTAAGCTAATCTAAAATCATCAACGCGGGTTTCGAAGTTTATAAAGCGAAACAAAAAAGTCGGTTGAATAGCAAATCAATGCTGTACAGCTTCTCATTTCCATAACCCTAAGAATCTGCGCTTTATGCGTTTTGAAACTATCTTGGCGAGTAATCGCATCGTTTGGCTTATTTTTTTTAATGGTCAACGGATACAAATAATCGGTACTTATTTTACCGTCGATAATTCACGCCAACAACTTTTTTCGCCTACATTGCAATGCACTACATTGTAACAATGTATCTGACGTATTCCACACGCACACGAAATCGCTCTTTTTGGCTGACTGACTGTAAAATACATAAGTACCAAATAAGCTTGCTTTGGTCGAAAGTATGATTTTTTTATTTGTTTCAATGAAGAATTTACCCGTGTATTTTAAAACTAAAAATCAATTAACTCTTTAAACTAGTATAATTACACACTGTACGCCGTGTAAAGATAGGAAATAGATACTAATAAAAAGTAGTGTTATTCCATTAGTGTTATATAACAGTATTAAGAGAGAAAAAAATAAATACAGAGATTTGAAGTTACACTTTACTTATATTAGACTAACAGTATATTAAAAATGTCAAAAATTTGTTACAAATGATAGTTATATGTACCAATATAGACTAATCACCACCAAAAAAAATTATTCAGTAGTTTTCGTCTCCTATTCTTATGAAAACAAACATGGCACCTGCCGGTAGATACTCGGATGTTGCCATCGCTCGACTGTTGCATGAACAGAGCGCATGCGCCAATTTTCATCGGCTGAATGCCGCTCGGCCGTTATGCGGGCCAATATTTCTTTTCAGTTCAGTGTATTTTGATCAAATTTAGGCATATGGCCCGATAAGGCAGGTCGGATATCGTTCCGAGCATCGTTTTATGGGTACCGGACAAATCAGTGCCGCACACTTCCCAATCATCGTTTTTAGATGGAATTCCGTGTCTGGGCCGAGTACCGAATTTCGGTGAGCGATGAGTTGCGATGAATGCCGGTGGTTGGCCGAGCAGAAACTGGGAATTGTTGCTTGTAGGGAGATGCGTCAAAAAAGGGTCTCTAGATCTGTGGCACGCGATAAACGTTTCGATCGTCCGCCATGTTGCTGGTAGTTAAGTCGAGCGATGGCAACGGCTGCCCTTTTTTCAGCATTGGGAAAGGGTTGCGCCTCAAATGGTTAATGGAGAGAGTGCTGCCTCGTTTATTGCTGCTAGGGAGGACGCGAGACAAAACATTATTGTCCCGCAAAACAGTCTAAAAGCTTTGTCTCGTCTCGTAATGTTAACAATGTGTGTCTCGTCTCTCAAAATATCGTCTGGCGTCCACCCCTAATTGCTGCCAACTCCATCCATCGCACAGACACAAATGCGGTTCATGTAGAACGGAGCTGCAGCTCGTATTACAGGCGATGTCCTACATGTCTTAGAACCCACATATCCCCAAAAATGAACTGAACTTGGGCAACACCTCATATACAGTATCTGAGAACAGAAACTTTTACACTACGTCCGCATCACTACGTCCGCTGAACTGCTAATTTTACACATTTATTTTCACAACATAAAGCTATTAAAGTTTGTGGTAAATGATACAAATTTTAGAAAATATATTAAGTTATAGATAAAAATTAAAATACTTTCTGATAAAAAATTATTTATTATGATCTATTTCTATATCATATTGTATAATTAGCGATAGTTAAAATTTCCTATTTGTCCTAAAATTAAATTTCCTATCTTAAATGTTGTATGCTGGAGTAAATTCACTACAAACTTTGAATAGTTTTACTTTGTGAAATTAAACATGTGATGGCGAAAATAAATGGCGCAAATGCACATATGAGTTAATATGGTAACTAATACATGTACTAATATGGTAATATTAACTAATTGTTATTATTAATATTAATTTTCAATAAAGTAATATTAATGTTTCAAAAAATATACTAGCAAAATCGCGTGCGTCTCGCGCGAGACGAGACTGGCATTTTCTCTGCGAGACGGGACGAGACAGAGGTTTACCACTGCGAGACGAGACGAGACTGCCCTGTTTCTCGTCTCACGTCCCTCCCTATTAACGTACTAGTATTACGTAGATATGTTTCAATACTAAAATGTAGTATCTTTCTGGGGAGGACGCCTGAATTAACCCCTACAAACATCATAGGCGCTCATGCTTCCCAGACAGCACAGCAAACTTGCAGCAAGCTTGATTTATCAAGTCAGTAAGCTTGAAAATTTCAAGCGTGTAAGCTTAACGCAAGCTTAAATCAAGTGTTCTAGTTTACACTTGCCCAGCTTGTATTAAGCTTGCATTTCAAGCTTGAATCAAGCTTGACATAGCAAGCTTAAAAAATTTTCTCAAAAAAAAATTTCCTAAATAAACGGGGCTCCGGTCGGTGAACTCGCCCCACATATTTAACTTTGTCACGCATTTTCCCCCTCTACGCTGAATTTTCAATTTAATTTAATCTGTTTCTATCAAGTGTTCGTGGCTAGAATAGAACCCGGGACCTTTCCTTTGGGAGGCGAGCGCCTATCCGTTCAGCTACCAAGCTTCGCGCAGCTATGACTAAAGTTTGAAGTGACTAACACGCCGTTTTCTGGCCAGATTGATAAGTGGGCGATATGTTATTTTTTTTTTTTTTTTTTTCCATGGGATGCATCAAAATTAAAATAATGTTATGTGCGATTTAGAGACTCTACTAATAGGGAAGTAAACATAATATAAACTTACGAGCAGCACACGTTTTAAAACTTTCAATACCGCAACACTCATGAGAAATACTGCTGGCCAAATTCGAGACAAACGACTGATTTTGAAATCAATTTCGTAGTATAATTGTATTTTATTTTAAGAATTTCCATATTTGGAAATATAGAATGGGTTTACTTACTTAACACAAATTTTGTGTTAAGTAATCTGAAATCAAAGAAACAGATAGTTAAACGTTACTTCGAAATGCTATTTCACAGTTGATAACATGTATTGAATACAAACACTTTAGTCATGTTTGTAAATATTTCTTAAAATTAGGAATAATTGGAAAATTTTGCTATTTTTTAACGCTAAAAATTCTCTTTACAAATGTGGTTAGTTATTTTCCTACATATTGGTATGCTATATCGATTTAGAGCATTTCGAAGAATTAAAAATAAGTTTAAATTAATTTATACAAATGTAAATTTGAATTATTTTCATTGTTCATACTTTATAATTAAAAAAAATTATTTAACTTCTGAATTTTTTTTTATCCTTTGTAATTTTATTTTAAAACTACAAAAGTGTAAGATGTAAGATTTTTGGGCCCTAAAATCTGTAGGCCCTGGCCAGTTCCCCGTTTGCCCTGCCGGTTATATGGCATTATTATTTTCATTGTTCATACTTCATAATTAAAAAAATTATTTAACTTCTGAATTTTTTTATCCTTTTTAATTTTATTTTAAAACTACAAAAGTGTAAGATGTAAGATTTTTGAGCCCTAAAATCTGTAGGCCCTGGGCAGTTCCCCGTTTGCCCTGCCGGTTATATGGCACTGGTAATAAAATAAAACACATCTTTTACGAACTTTCAGCAAATTTGAGGACGCTAGACAATTAATGTCCATTCTCTTTCACAGATGGCGCCATCACTGCTCACTTTGAAAGCTAAAATCAAGCTAGTATCACTTGTCAAGCTTAAATCAAGCTGTATTTAAGCTTGACAATTCAACTTGACTCCTGCAAGCTTGCTGCCAGCTTAAAATGAGTTGAACTGTAAAGCTTGCATTAGTACGTCAAATTCAAGGAAATGTCAAGCTTGATTTAAGCTTATGTGCTGTCTGGGTTAGTATATTCAAGACGACTGTGAACAGTACCGAAGATTTCGTCGTGAAAATCATTATTTCAGCAGATAAGATCAACGCGATATCAGGAACCTTTGCGATTGTGCCCCAATCATCATTCGCCGGTGTGAATTGTACAATTCTTTACTTGACTGCCTATTTGAATAGCAAAGTAGCTATTCATGGCAAAAAAAAATCGTTTATGCAACTAAGTTTCATTATTTATTTGTATTTCCAAATTTGCAATTGAATTTTGTCTTATCATCTTGCCCTTTCTGCTACTCATAGCGCAATCCGACCATAGGCTTTATAGTAAATGTTCTTCTTGATGAGTCTGATTACCCTTCTTATTTTGAAAAGATCGTATTGCATTACAAATACCTAGTAGTTTTTTGTTACTTGTAACTTCGGTAATGTGCACTTTTCTAAATCTTTTATACTATACTTTATTATAATTTCATGTATACCATTCTGTGAGCTAAATACATCGATTAAAAGAAGCATTGTTATATACATTATATTCCTTTCATGTAACCATTAGCACATTAAAAAAAAATCTTAGTTTAAAATTAAAAACATTTTAAAGCTACTTTCACGAGATCTGTTAAAAAATAAAGAAAACCAGTTGATCTTTAACCGTCTGAGCGTTTTGGAAATGGGCAAATAATGTAAAGTTATTTTTACGGTAAATTCTTTTTTTGCATTATTAAAATTAAAAAAAAAATAAATTTTTGATAGAACGATTTGTAATTATTAAGAAATAAGCTCCTAAATTATTTGCAAGCTTTAATACCTAAACATATTTTATGATGCATGGTAATATATAATAATTTAAATTATAGATGCATTGCAGTGAAAACTGGAATGAAGTTGACGGGAGTTTACGTCAAAAGGTTAAAATGAAATTTGCTGTCATGGATTGCCCATTGATATATATGCTAAACCGGATTCCTGTCTTGACCTGTCTTTAGTTCCTTTGAGCATGGCTAAAACCAACGCCTCCTAGACACAGAAAGTTTTGCAACTCCTAACCCACCAAGCTTAAACTGACTGACTGAAGTTTTCGTTTTCATGGAGCGCCGTAGCTTAAAAGCTTTATCTCCAGTGATGAGAAGTAGAAATCATATGGTCCTTTATCTTGAGGTGGGGGGTGGGGGCGAAGGCCCAGATCAGTCATGGAAGTTACATAGAGTTCGTGAAACAAAGCTTAACGCAGCAATCAAGTTTGATTTTCATAAAATAAAACTGTTAGACATTTCTGGAGAGTTTTACTCATAAATAACAATATTTTAATAATTAAAGGTAAAAATACATAATTTTACGACGAATGGCAGTTTTTAACCATGACTAATTAGATAATATTATCAGGAAATAGATCAGAATGAAAAATTTTGTATGAGAAGGGTATTTTAATTTTAATGTTTGTTTTAAAATATTTTCGAATTTTTGTATCATTCACCGGGATATTTCAATAGTTCCATTTCTGAAAATCAAACTCGTAAAGGGCGGGCGTAATGATGTCAAAGCTTGGTGACGTAGGAGTTGTGAGGCTTTCTATATCTAGGTAGCGTTGCTGAAACAAAAGAAACCTTAGGAACAGAACCCCTTTCCAGAAATAATTGTTTTAATGCCATTTAAAAACCCGTTCATCAATTTACACGTAAGCATAAACATTTTACAATATTTTACGGTCATAGTTACCGTTAAAACATTTGTTAAGTGTATGGGTATGGGGGTAGCAGTTCAACAAAGAATATGAAGCTTAACTACTTTTTTTTTATTGCCCGCTTACGTCACTGCTTCCTAGATACAGAAAGCCTAACCACTGCTACGTCACCATGCCTCTACGTTATTAGTTGGCCTATAAAAGGCGACGTCAACACAGATTAAGTTTCATAAAGTAAAACTATTCAAAATTTCTGGTGAATTTACTCTCATAACAACATTTTAATGATTGAGATAGAAAAATTAATTTTACAAAAAAGCAGTTTTTAACTGTAACTAATTGTATAATGTAATAAGGGAGTAAATCACAATGAATTGTTTTGTGTCACGAACCTATTTTAATTTTTATCTTTCACTTAAGATACTTTTAATATTTCTAGCATTCACCAGAAATCTGAAATAGTTTTACTTTATGAGAATGAAAGTGTGATGACGTCAAAGCTTCAGCGCTCAGGCTTTCTGTATCTAGGTGGCAGTGCTTACGTTCACCTACAATTCGAATCTAATATTGTCAATTACCACATGAAACAAGTATGCACGACAAGAAGCTTCCTTTAAATAATTAAATAAACGTCGACGTAGGAGTATTAAATAGCGCTCAGAGGAAAAACAAAATTTATAATAAGAAAATACTATAATTAATTTCTGGTTGTGACATTTTTGAGCTTTGTTTCTTTACAATAATTAATTCATGGAAATATTATTATCTACCTTCTAAACAAGGGCCGCCCTAGGGCCGAACAAACCGGACTTCTGTCCGGGGCGGCATTTTGGCTCGAATTTAAAAGTACATTTCGTATTAGTAAAAGAATTGTTAAATATATTCCGAAGAATACCATTCCATATAACTTTACTAGCTGATGTACCCATCCGTCATTGATGGGTTTTTACTAACCGCGCGAAATTTCATTTGCGTTGTAGTAGTACAAAAATTGGAATTAACATACTGGCAGAAATATATAAAGAAAAGTTATAACTCTTCTGTATATGTTCAAAGATTACAGGTTAGAGAGTAACAAATTACTGAAACAAACTGTCAATAGAGAAAATATTTTACATTCAACATTAACGTTTTCTTTTAGTGGATGAGCTTCCTACATCAGAAGTCATTTAAAGTTGCAAAAGAAGATGCTAGTAATGCATATTAAACTGAAAAGAGAATATCTGGAAAATTCTTTGTAATAGCAAGTAGCCGATATTTAACACTGCAACGTGCTATTGAATTATATTTTGATGATTTTACTTGATGCGCGAAAAACTTTATCAAAGTTTACGTCATACCTCAAAAATAATTCAAATTTGTAGAAAATTAAAAACCTGAAATTTTAATTAACTAACCGCCTACTATTTAACAAAATTTCATTTCATTCCCTTTTGTCTGACCACCAGGGGCGTAGCCACGGGGGGGGGTTAGGGAGGTCATACCCCCCCCCCTGAGGAATTTTTTGCCATGCAAAATGTATATATTTTACTACATTATCACACACACGTATACATATATATGAGTAGTACTAGTCGTAAACCCCCCCCCCCCAAGAAAAATTTCTGGCTACGCCCCTGCTGACCACTAGTTGTTTTCATGAAGTGGTCACACAACATTTTCTCAAAATAATATATATATATACAGTGAAACCTCTCTGAACGGCCACCCCACCGTACTGAGAATATTTGGCCGCTCAGAGGGGGTGGCCTCTCTCATGGGTTTTATTTACTATTATAAGATAATTGCTACAATGCGTAATATAAACAAGTCTGGCACATAATCCTTATTTAAAATGAAATATAAAACTTATTTAACGAGAAAATAGTACTTTATTTAATGCTTTCTTTATCCATTAAAATTTATTTAAATGCTTGGTAATGATCTTAATCGTAAGTGTTCGGAAAGTCGAGTGGAGCCACTCCAGATTTTTTGTAGTTTGTTTTTTACTTTAAAAATCAGATCTCTAACCGATTAGTTTGTAACCGCTTCGGAATTTACGATAATTTCATCGATTTTCCCTAAAGTCGCCGATAGAAATTTTAATATTATGCCTGTTAAAATTTGTGCACAATTTTCTCAAAATTAAAAAAATAATAATAATTTAACAAAACGAAATCGACGTAATTTGTTTAAATCGAACAGCCACCACCTACCTCCAGACCCTTAAAGTGACGCCCTCCCCCTCTCTCCCCGCCCCCTAAAAAAGAAAAGAAAAATACAATGCAACTTTTGCAAACCCTTTCAATTTATTCAAATCTTTTAAAAATTTCGATGATGCTTTGTTACCAATCATATGGCCTAATTTCATTCTGTTCTCTTAATTCATTTTTGATGGATGCCAGAACAAATTTTTAAAGGGATTTTTACAAAATCTCAAAGTTTCTGAATTATTTAACACATTTTGGTATCTATTATTTCAATTAACTTACCATTCAATGAGCAGTTTGAACTCCATGGTCTCCTTGTCTTGCCTCCCCCCCCCCCCAATGAAAATCCTGGCAACGCCATTGTTCAGTTGTTTATATGTGATGTGCAAACAAATATTTACACAGTTTGCATAGATTTTTCACAAGATTTTCAGTTGGATTCAAATTACAGTCTATTAATGAAATTCAACAAGCCAAATATTATCTCATATTTCTAGATTGCATTCCTGATGCCAAAGTAATTGAGCAAATCGCATTCTTGGTAAGGTATAAAGGTTTTGATAAATCCAATTCCAATGAGGCTAGGATTATTTAACTCTCTCAAACAGTTCATGCTCCAATGCTCTATTATTATTTGGTACAAATCTTCAATTGCGTGAATCCATTAAGAAAGGTATTGCAGTCAAAAGACAACGATTTACCACATGCTCTAGAACTCTTAAGAAACTGTAAAGATTTTTTGAAAGGATCTTCGATTGGATGTGATTTTAAATGAAATGTTCTGTTATGCAAGAGAACTGACCGACGAGATAGTATTCTGGCTAACACTGAGTTTAAGCAGCCACGTAACATATTAATTTAGATTGCAAATCACAAGATGATCTGGGGAATGATCCTAAATTAAAATTTAAGATAGTTTTATTTTTTTACAGTAAACAAAGCAATTAATACCACAGAGCAGATTTAATTCAATAATCACCCAATGTAATTATTTTAAATTTTTACATGGCATAAATGAGTTAAAAGACACTACTAAAAAGTGCTAATTAAACTTTTAAAGCTAATTTCAACTATCGATTTTACACCACATCTTGCTATTACTTTGAGAGTTTCGCTTTCTTTACCGATAATTGTGGCAAGGGCAGAGAAGAGTTTGCCAAAATTAAAGTCAACTAAAAATTTCTTACGTTCCACAACTCTTCCAGATAGTTCAGATAGAAACTAGATTGAGAACTGACATTGAGATAAATTTTGAAAAACAATTTAATTTTTTTTTTAATAGTGAAACTTGGCACTTTTTCAGAGGAAAATGTTTTTGATAGACTTTCACTTAAGATCAGAAATGAACTTATGATGCTAGAACTATGAAAATGTTTAGACTGTTTCTTCAGAAACCTTTTAGCCATTACCTGTTTCTTTTATATTTATTAAACAAGGATACGTTTTAAATAATGCAACCGTACTGCCAAATACCAGGTTGCTAACTTTCGCCCATTATACCTCCGCAGCTGCTGCAACTAAGTATTTTTGTAGGAATTTGTACTACACGTTATCACCCAATACTGTATTTTTATAATAATTTTATGAATGGAAATGTCACCAATTATGTCTTCATACATGTTGCAATGTTAGTACTTGGCTTTAACCCCATGGCCACCCTCAGGTGTTTATCATGACAACCAAAATTTGTAGTAACCCTAACCTTCATAAATTTAACTACAAATACTGTTAAAACAAAGAAATTTGATTGTCGTTGAAATGAGTCCGATAATTTGGCCAATACTGCACTGAGTTTATAGAACAGTAAGATATGGGGCGGCTAATGTAGCAAATTTACGTGGAAAGCATATAGTTAGGTTCTGTTAACATTTTTTTTTCCTCTGTGGAAAAATGACATAATAATACTGTATTTTTACGATTATTTTTTGCAGTGTGGTCGCTTAGAGAAGTTCAGTGTAGGATGTACTGTAGGATGACCTGTGAGAAATGGGGAGGGAGAGAGGTGTGCGTTATATTTTGTGACAAAGGGGGTACAATATATTGAAAAAAAATGACTTCATTTATGGACGGTCCTTGTAATTAGGGTGAAGGTGAGAAAAAGTACAAAAATATATAACATATTAGACAATTAAACTCGTTTGAACACATTATCCGAAGAACACGCTTTTTTAAAATAAGCTTAACTAAAAAACACCTAACTGTTAACGTGCACGGAATAAAATCAAACCCTTTTTGTAAAGACATTTTTAAAAACTTTTTTTATTGTAGCAGTTCACGAAAGTAAACAGCTCAATATTTCAGTATTTTTTGAAGCAAGAATTCTTGTTTATGAAAAGTGTCAATTAAAGTCCGTGTATGTTGGCAGCTATGGGTCAATAATCATTTTTCTCTCAAAATAGTAGTAGTTGTTGATTCAAGGATCTCAGCCGGAGCACATGTCATCAATATAGTCAAGTTAAGAACTCAGTTCGGGTTCTTCTTACCTTTAAATATACCTATGGAGAGGAGGGGAAGAGTACTTTTAATGAAAAAAGGTCTCAGACAGTTAAATTCATTTAAAAAAACAGGAAAACATGCAGTTCACCGATTTCTTTATAAATACTTGTTAATAGCTATATGTTAAGCGTTTGTCATGGAGGACGAATGATTCATGCGACCTTAATTTATTGTAAGCAACAACCGAACGGGCATGTCCCATTTTGTTCGTATTTGAGCTACCGTTTATTTTTTCTGGTAAGGCTTTATTCTATCTTTTCCAAAGGAACATTCGGTCATGTCAGACCAGCCGCACACTAATTTTCGATTTGACAACAGGCAACTACTAATTTGAAACTAAAATTAATTCACAAATTTACACATTAAAAACGCTGGTACAAGTGCTAAAAATAAGCGATCTGGATGTCCAAGTGCTAATGTCGTTATTTTTTTTTAAATAAGTGGAATGTCTTGTACTATTAATGACTTATTGGTAGTTACAAGGACGTACCCATTCTCCTACAATTTTTCTAAATTCCAGACATAGTTTTTCCACCTTGTTTACCGTGCTGGGAAATCTGGAAACATTCTTCTTTGTGCCACTCAACTTTTGGGATTTTTGAAATTTTCACAGGTTACTGGATTCGATAGTGCAAAGTGCAAAATTTAAATTCGTAAAATATTCCACCTTTCAGATTGTGAAAAGAAAGCACAGGTTATATTGCAAATGCCTTAAAAAGTTACTTGGAAATATATGCAGATCTTTACTACGACATTTAAAGTATATTATAACTAGTTATGAGACAAATGGCTGAGTGATAGAACTTGCAAGGGCTGTTTCAACTCTCTGTGCGGTTGAAATGTAACTCTTGTTCGGAGTGCATACGTATTTTATAAGTTGGATTAAAAATAGGCATAAAATAGACAAATGTGCTGCATCCAGACATCGAATTAATTACAATCGACTGTATTCTCACTCGAAACAGTATTCGAGTAAAATCCAAATTTCCTATTTTAGTTTTGTATATGATTAATAAGTTTTTTGAAAAACACATAATTAGAAAGGAATGCGCTGTTATTGTTATACTTAATATGATTCGCTTTAACGGAGAACAATATTTTAAATATCTAACTGACATAGGACATTTGACTTATGCTTTAATACATTTTTGAGAGAGTGTAATCGTTCACTAAAGTACGATTTCACAAGTTTTTAAAAAATGATATAGCAAAATTGCATTAAATTTGCATTTTCTTAATATGTTATTTTGTAATGTCAGGGTTATTGCATTTTTACTTAATTAGCTTTCACTAGTCATAATATTTTTAATTTGGTAGTGGTTGTAATCGAAATCGTCTCTCTTATAATCAATTACAGATGGCAATTTTGAACAATGGCTGTGCATAGATTTACGTATTTTAATATTCTTTAGCGTGCCTCTGTAAAAGAATTACTTATATGAAGAACAATGTTTTCAATAGAATACGGCTATATTTACAAATTCTACATATACTACTTATCCTGCTAAATTGTAAATGTTTACAGTATTACACGAAAATAAAACAGGACTTAGAGTCAGGTGAGTGTCATAAGTAGTCCTACCATTTTTACAGGCACTGATAGATTTATATTTCGGCAATTGCTTTGCTAATTTAGTTCAAAGAACAATGTTTAATAAATTTATCTTTTACGAAAAAAGTGGTTAATTGTACTCCGTTATTACTGACAACTTTGATGGATATGTTTTTAATATTTTGAATGAACTAGGATTCATTAAAAAACAAATCTTTGAGAATAATTATGTGATCCATGTGAATTATGTTAACAGAGTGGACTGAGCTGAGCTGAAAAGGCCGAGAGTAAATGGTACCCAACGAAGACATTTGGCCACAGCTGGTGTGAACACCAATGTTTGTTGCCAGACAGAGAAAAAGAACATTACTGCATGGAGGGTCGCATTCATTGATTTTTCTCCAAACTGCCTCTTTCCTTTAAATGTGCTCATGAACAAAAACGTAAATGGACTTTTTTTTATCACCCCCCCCCCCTAATAAATGAAATGGAAGAAAAAAAAAATTATTCTCTTTCAGAGAATATTTATTACTGTTTTGCCCTCTATTACGAAAACATTGTTCAAGAATTTATTTACTTTTAAATTAGTAACCAGCACATTACTGTATGACTGATTACACTGATATTTACGAGTAAACTCGTAAAACGAAGAAGAAATATTCACATGAACTTTGAAAATTGTATACGTTTAACTATATATCCGAAATTTATGGCTCTTTTTTATGTTTTTACCCATGGTGACTGAAAAAAAATGTTTTAAAAAGGAATGTATGCTTTTCAAGATCTGCATCTTTCAAGAAGCACGGCATTCGCAATAAACAAAACAATTACATAGCGGCTATCAATTCCGAAAAAATAATTACTTTATAAACAAGAACATTTTAAAACTAGTTTTTTTTTTTTTTCTATTAAGAGTCAGGACACAGATTCGACGCACGAAGTTAGCTATGATCTTAGGCGAAAGTTACTATTTAGATACAGTGGTGAATTATATTCCGGAATTGTCAGCTCTGAAATCGTATAAAACAAGTAAAATCAAAGTGAAACTGCACATACATTTTGAGAATGAGCAGGTAATTTCATGAGCAAAACTTTCAACAGCATAAGGAAATGAATTAAGAAAAAAAATCTGTTACTATCCTAAAGACAGGTAAGGTTGAGAGGAGAAAAATAAAAAAAAAAGACAAAATCGGCATTAAAGAAGCAAAAGAATAAAATTAATAATAAACGATATGGGATTGCACTTTAATATTATGTTAAGTACAGGGTGGTCATAATTAAACTGCAAGTGTTCAAGGGGTGCTAGAGAGAAAACTAACGAGAATATTCCAGTGAAATTTGGTATCTACACGTTTCAGAACATGCGCAAGTCAAATATCGAAAAATAAAAAATCGTAATTTTCACCCGATAGATGGCGCTGTACCGTATCTCAAAAGTCACCGGAGGCATATACACCTTCCAAAACCGATAGACAGAGCATAGTGACATTCTAAGAGGCATATAAACAATATAAAACATCATTTACAGTTTATCAAAATTCCATACGATTCGCTTCAGTAATTAAATTTTTACAGTAACATGTAATCAAAAATTAATGTAAATTAAGATCACAAATTAAACAATTCATAAAGACGCTTTAGAAAACGATTAAACCATTATTTATTCTCATTGACACTCATTGGACCTCTTCTTAATTGTTTCATACGTCAGTATTCTTTCAGAGTAGCCGAATAATTGCTACCATTCTGATAGAATATCTTCACTAACAATGCACGTTCCTTCTTATTCGGAGGCATGATTGACTATTACTCACTGTGGTCTTCTTTTTACACTGTTCGATGGGCTTAAAATTTGCATATATGACTTCCATAAGCATTGAAACACGATATAGCGCCATCTATCGGGTGAAAAGGGCGATTTTTTTAATTGCATATTTGAATTGCGCATGTTCTGAAACGTGTAGATACCAAGTTTCACTGGAATATTCCTGGTAGTTTTCTCTCCAGCACCCCTTGAACACTTGCAGTTTAATTATGGCCACTCTGCATATATCAAGAACATAAAAAGCAGAAATTAAGATGGAAAGGGGCTATTTGCCAAGGATGGGAAGTGCCTTGGTTGGAGGTCTTTTTAAGAGGTTCTAACGCATATCCACATTACTTCTGGTTCTGGAGGAAACCGACGAAAACTCCGGATCGTTAGATCGACAGCTGCACTATAGACCAGGCCAGGATGCTGGGCTTTGACACTTCAGCACCTGCCATTTGAGCATCTTACTGATTCGGTCATGATGGGGCAGTAAGAATATCAGATAGCAGTGGCGTAGCCAAGGGGGGGATAAGGGGGTCATAACCTCCCCTCATGAAGAATTTTTTGCCATACAAAATGTATATTCTTCACTCCTTTACCACAGACACATATACATATATGCGAGCTGCAGTAGCCGTAACCCCCCCCCCCCCCCATGAAAAATTTCTGGCTATGCCACTGTCAGATAGCAGTCTCTCTATTCTAAAAAGAGTAACTCCCGCTACTGCCTCTGTCAAAAGCTTGCCATGCTGTCCTTTCCGAAATCGTGGATAGTTGAGTTTCGACGAAAGTGTCCACGAATTTGAAATATTACATGGGAGGTTTAATGCCGTAGCAATCGTTAGGCTTTCGACCTTCGACATAGGCCTAACAATGCTCTTCCATTAGTTATCAGACCAAAGAGTCCGATGTACTTGATGATACGTCTAATCGCCCTAAGCTACGGCGCCAATTATGTATCTTTTTATTTTATTTAAATATACCGATTTTGATTTCTGGTTGTAACAGCATTATTGAAAAGGTTTTTAATAAATCTGCCTTAGTATCACTGACTGTATATTCAGTTCGGATTTATAAATTTATTTTTCTTCCTTCAACACAGAACAACTCATCAATGGAATTTTGAATTGCTTCCTGAAGCATTTTAATAATTATGATCTCTCGGAATGCAGTTAACCAGCGTAAGCTAACCTACTGCCAACGTGAAAAGAAGCATAAAATTCTTTTCAAGTCCTGCGTAAATGTTCAAATTTCTACACGAGAGTGAAATAGATGCTGTTTATAATTTGTCTTAGAAACAATTATTAGCACTACAGTTCTATTAAAATCGAGCAGGTTTTTAGCGTCGACACAATTTGCCACGCCCACAACAGTTTTAGTGGCGAATTTTAAGGTAGATTCTGATTCCAAAGATATGTTTTATGGTACAAGAAAGAAAAATACGGCACACTCATGAATAATGATACACTTTCCAACTTAATGGAATAAGGAAGAAAAATAGGGACGACGCATGGATTATGATCCTCTTTTAATATGTAGCCCTTTAGTGCGCTTTGAAAACATGAAAGTGTTTCAGATTTCATTTTAATTTTAGATTGAATTGTTTTTTAAAGAGTTTAGATTATAATAAGTGCCGCCCAGGGGGTGTTGGGGCTAAAGAAATTATTCTATCACGCCTTGGGTGCGCGTTCAAATCCTGCCTTGTTCATGTGTGTTAGCTTGTCCGTCCCTTGACAGGTTGTAAAACTGGCCGCCAGTGGGTGCTCCCATAATAAAATGGCCAGTAATTTGAGCCTTATTATTAGTAGTGGCAAATGATTGATGAGCAAGAGCCCGCTCTTTGGGGGAAATAGGATTATAATAAGTTTCCATGGAAAAAAAAATTATATTTTTTTTATTTTTAAATAAAATAAAAAGAATAATAAAGAAAGTGCCCGAAATTTTGTTGTTATTATAAAGGAATTAATAATTATTTATAAAGGAATATGACTTTAAAACTTACATTACATTAATTTTTTAGCTTCGTTCTTTCTCTTTTTTTATTTTTTAAGTAATAACGGCGTAGCTGAGGTGAATTGTTTTTTAGAGAGTTTAGATTATAACAAGTGCCGCCCAGGTGGTGTACTGGCTGAAGAAACCATTCTATCACGCCTTGGGCCAGTACCTCCTACATACAGAGAGCCTAACAACTGAAACTTTGACGCCATTACTAGGCCCTCGTGAAACGGCGCCATTACAGTTTTACTTTCATAAAGTGAAACTATTTGAATTTTCTGGTAAGTGCTACAAATATTAGAAAATATCTTAAGATAAAAATTAAAATACCTTTGTGATACAAAACAATTCGTTATGATCTAGTTCCTTATTATATTACATAATTAGTTAAAATTAAAAACTTGCCCTTTGTCGCAAAATTAAATTTTCTATCTCAAATCATTAAAATGCTATAGTGCGTGAGTAAACTCACCATAAATTTTAAATAGTTTTGCTTTATGAAAGTTAAATTGTGATGACGTCAATTTTGAAGGCCTACTAATGACGCAAAAGCTTAATGACGTAGCAGTTGTTAGGCTTTCTATATCTAGGAGGTGTTGCTTTGGCCCACGTGAAGGTCACTTCCTTCAAACAAAGCTTATGATTCAATAAACTCTACAATCGGAGGAAAGTGGGTTTTCATTTTTTTATTTACTTATTAACGGGGGGCATATGTCGATTAGGCATTCACAAGGAGGAAAGCATGCCCCGAAATTTGGAGAAAAAAAAAGTGTTATTATATTTTACATTATTTGCCAACTCTGCCAAGTTACATTATTCAGATTTCTCTTAAGAAAAAAAGGAAATCCCGTTGCCGCCGCTGCCAAAAGCTTGTCATGCTATCTCCTCCGAAACAGTGAGGAGTTGAGTTTCGAAAAGGTGTGCACGGATTTGAAAAATTTCGGAGAAGCCGTTAAGCTGACTTAAATTTCGAAATTCCATTTATTTTAGAAGATATTAATAAAAAACTGAAAAAAATGAGCATAATGGTTGCTAGGTTTGGCAATTTTCACCAGCATGAAATCACCCATGCCTTCAACAAAGCAAAAAAAGCTAATCCAAGTGTAGAATCGTGCGAAATTCACAAACATGAAATAGAATTATGCCAATTTTACGCGAAATTAAAAAGTATGAGAAATAAATAAATCAAGCGGTGTTATACAAAGGTTACAATTTTTGTTTTGCATCACAAAGGTATTTTAATTTTTATCTTTAACTTAAGATATTTTCTAATATTTGTAGCACTCTCCAGGAAATTCAAATCGTTTCACTTTATGAAAGTAAAACTGTGATGACGTCATCAATTGAAGGCCTAGTGGTGATGTCAAAGTTTCAGTTGTTAGGCTCTCTGTATGTAGGAGGTGTTGAAATAACTCAAATACAGCTTACAGTAATGTCTCTGAGGTTCAATTTGGTTTTTTTCAGAGGCTATCGAGTAGAAATACTTGGCGGCTTTAACTATGCCAATAGTGGTAGATGGTTGCGACCACGGTTACTATTAATGAACTATTTCGAGGAACTATTTCGAGGAACTATTCGATGAACTATTTCGAGGTGCTAAGACGCCATTCTGCATAGGATTATGGATGAAGAACTGTTTGAATGGTAACTTTATGTAAGAAATGATTATAAACTATGCGCATGCGTAAATCGCAATACAAAGGTCGCCATTGGTGGAAAGATATCCTAGCTGTTCCGTAGTTTTTAGCTAAGAAAATGGGTGACCATGGGTGGCAAATACGTGCATTGAATATGTGCAAAAATGTCTTCCTTATTTCAGAGATTATAGTCATTTCATGATATGAGTTTTTTTAAAAAAAAGGAAGTAACTGTTAAATACAAAAATAAAATCCACTTGTACAGGTCTCGTTCTAGATATTTCATCTCTAATATGAAGTTACTATTCCTGTATGTCCGTGTGTGCTATTATTATTTTTCTATCCTAATTATAAAATAACATTAAATAAATTAGCAGACTACATGTCTTGCAAAAATAGTGCTGAGTTTCACTTTGAAAACATAATCAGTGCGACCCTTATCGGAGTCAATGCCTCCTACATATAAAAAGCCTTACAAGTTTTACGCCACCAATCAATGACAGCAGCACTTCGCCTATATTTAAAAGCTTTATTTTCACAAAATAAAACTATTAAAAATTTCTGGTAAGTAATACAAATATTAGAAAATATCTTATATTAAACATTAAAATTAAAATCTTTCTCATACAAAATTATTCAGTATGATCTATTTCCTTGTCACATTATCTAATTAGTTATGGTTAAAAACTGCCATTTGTCGTAAATTATATTTTTTTTTATCTCAAATTATTAAAATATTGCCAATAATGGGTAAATTCACCAGAAATTTTTAATAGCTTTATTTTGTCACAATCAAACTTTTAAATGTAGGCCAAATGGTGATGTCAAAGCTTGCTGACGTAGCAGTTTTAAGGCTTTCTATATCTAGGAGGTGTAGACCGAGTTTATCGTGTGAAAGCTACCCAGCAACGCTGAACTGAAGTTCGAAGATTACCGGAGCACCTTAGCAGAAGTTTTATCTCCGCTCAGCGACGCAATTTTTAATCAACTATATTTCAAAAATGAAACACTTTGAAATTTCCAGTTGATACTGTAAATATTAGAAAATATCTTAAGTTACATAAAGTTAAATTAAATATCTTAGGTTACATAAAGTTAAATTAAATATCTTTCTTGTATCAAATAATTCATAATGGAACATTTCTTACTACTAATTTTTATTGACTAACTTAAGCTAATGTTCAAATGTTTAATTTCAAATAAAACTGTTCAAAAATAGTGGTGGAAGATGTTCAAATCGGAACGGTTGGCAGCTATGCAGTTAGTCTTTTCGAAATTCTTGAGCAGAACTTTTCGGAAGTCAAAACCAAAACAAATTTTGCAACACCAGAACTTCGAAAACTGACCCGAGGCGTGCATATGATTCGGATGAGCGGAGACACTTTTTCAAGAAACTATAAATTCAATGATCTAAAGCGAAGAAAAATGAAAATTTTTTCGGAAGAAGACAACCGATACGTAACCACTGTAAGCTTAGCTTTTTCGAAAGCTATGAGAATGGGCCAATTTTTAGTTAATTTTACTGTGTGAATCTTAAACGGTATTTGAGGAATTAACGTTTAAAAATATTGGCAAACATTTCATTTTGAATTTTTTCATATTTCATTTCTTGTAACTCGCCATCAAATCTACCGATTGTAATATGATGGATGTAATTTTATTGGATTTTTTTTTGTTCTTTCCAAGTATGGGGTGACTTTTTGTCCAGCGTGCTTAGAAACTTCAGAAATGTGGGATGCTCTATTCTTTTGTCTATCACCTTAAGTAAGTTTTTGAACTTTTTCATTGTATTTGTGATAGTGAGAAAGCAGTTGGAGATAGATTCGTCGTCCTATATTCAGTTCCTGTATATTTTATATGTACGTGCGTGTGCTGGGTTAAATATTAGTGTAGTATTACTAATTAGAGCTTTTAAGATATTTATAGAAATCATTCGGCATTGATATAAAATAAACGTTAATTTTTAGAAATTTTACCTATAGATTAATTGTACGTGACCTATGCGGAGATGAAACGCTAATTAACTTCACCTTCTCCATCAGACCTCTAAATATACAGTAACAGCTAACTACTGGAGGCCCCCTACGCACGTCTTTAAGCCGTTCGCTTTATATTTATTTATCAATAGCTCAACTCGACGACATTTCTCACGTAATGAAACAAGTCTCCACTTTCTTTCATCTTCATCGTGCCTACTGCATGATGTCATTAGAGCTAAAAGAAGGAAGGAGACCTCTTCTGTGGAGGTTCGAAAAGGAATTTCTTTTTCCTGCTATGATCCCCGAAAATATCTCATTCTTCTCTTTCTCTCTTCTCCTTTAGCTGAAGCACCTCACTATTTCATCTCTCACTTAATGAGCGAAGTCAAGAAGGGCTCCAATTAAACATTCTCTGGATAGGTTATTTTTGAGAGTAATTATTCGAGACGAAGGTATCGCGGAACGTTACTATAAACGTTTCAAATGATTAAGTTTTGTGGATATTTCTCGATCAGAAATGCTGAGATTTTTAGAAATGCATTATACTGTGTCAAATCCTTAGAGTAAACACTTTTAATGCAATATGGAATGCAATCGAAAAGAATAAAACAACCAAGAAATAAATAACCACCAGTTTTTACATTTAGAAATACTTTATGGATGTTCTCCTTTTTTTTTTTTTTTTTTTTTTTTTTTTTTGCTATTCATCAGAATGTATTTGCTCTAAGAATTATTAACACTATGATGTCTAAAAGTTATTCCTGGTATGATTTAGCTTTAGTATGAACATGCATTTAAAAGTCAGGACCAATTGGGGGTGATTCTCCAGCTCCCTTTTTCCTATTAATAAGTACAGCTGCTCATTTAAGTTATCAAATTCTGTTATTTATCAGTACAATAAGTTAACGATGATGAGCAGGATGCTACTAAAATAATTTATATTCTAATTTATATTGACTATTATAATTTATATAATAAGACTCATAGGAAAAGTACATAAAGGCCATTAAATTGCAACACATTAAATGAAAAGGAATAATATATTGAACGATTGCTGTATACTGGGTTTCCCAAAGACTCTAGGCTAGGATTTTATTCTTTAAACATCTATCATGGACCAATACAATAAATAAGATATTTAAAAAAGGAACATAACTTTATGGTATCGATTAAAATTTTTGGGAGATTAAATCTAAAGAAATGTAAATTTAAAATTTTTATACTGCTCCCGTATGAAAAAATTTCAAATAATAAATTCTGTCTCATATCTTAATTAGATGGTGCACAAATTTCAGCCTGTCATCATTAAAAATGATCAACGATATCTTTAAACAAAGTTGGTAAGGAGGTATACAAGGGTAGCAAAAATATTATGTATTTATGCAATTGGTTTTCTTCCGTACTTTTGTATACATCCCCTGAAGCGCGATCTTCTGATGCGATTTTTTTTTTTCTCTTGAGAGCCATGGGAAAGTGGTTTAGGTCAGCATATATTTATTTTTATATCTCTGAACCTTTTTATGATGAAAGGCTGAAAGTTTGTTTATCACCTAGCGATTTATATCCCTGGGGGTTGTGGGGGTGGTCTAACTCCCTTTTGTAAAACCAACTGGAAAATTTTTGAGCTTTGAAAATTCTTTTCACTGAAAAATTATAAAATGGTAAAAATCATCCGAAATTTTTGAGTTTCTAAGGCACTTATTAGTACGAAATCGAAATGAAATAACGTTACACGAATAATTTAGAGCTGCAGGAGTACCACTTTCAGAAATCTTATACGCAAAAGTAGTCAGAAAATTTTTGAACTTCGGTTTGGATAAACTTTCATTCTTCGTAAATGTATCAAGAAATTAAACATAAACAGTCATAAATTTGAGAAATAATAATTTTACTTCAAATTTGTAAATGCACGAAAGAAACAAAATCCATCGGAAATCTTTGAGCTTTGGAAGTATTACTTTCACAAATTGCGTACGCGTATTCACTCGGAAAATTTTGAAATTTAGGAATACAACTTTCAACAATCAATCAACTAAAACAATTATCGGATTTTTTTCACTTTGGCAAAATTACTTTCGCAAATAATGAGTGAAAAAAAAAAATTAAAATATTAATCTGAAGGAAAATCTAATCAATGAAATAAAAGTACTCCGAATTTTTTTTATTTTACGCATGTATCAAGCAATATAGCAATAATAGGAAATTTTTAAATTTCGGTTTAGGGAGTACTAGATTTACTACTCATACTCAAATGATAGCAGCCGAAATTTTTGACAGCAATAATTCGTCATGATTTGCTGTGCGGGAACAATACTTATCCTGCAAAAAGATGTAAATCAATTCGTCTAGTTTTGTTGAATATATCAAATCAATTGCAAAAATGTATTAAAATTATCGTGCTTTCGAATCTTTATTCTGCGAAATCAAAAGTGACTCTCAACTCAACTTTCCTTTTGCTACCCAGAGGCAGAAAACGAACGCGGAGAATTAAAGTTCCACTCCCTAGATATATATATATTCCATTGTTCTTTTGCCGTTCGAAATATAGACGATCCATCGCGCGCTGCTTCTATCCCGCCCACCTTCCAAAGATCAATGCTTTTAAGCTCACCCCTTAGATGTGGTCTCACCAGCGGAACATGGAAATCACCGCTTGGGGGCGCAGCGGGACAAGGTCGGCTTTTAACTAAGAAATTCCTCAGCTGAGCACAGAACATAACAAGTTCTGGAATGGGTGAAGGCGTGAAAAGGCATCCCCCTAGTTCATGCTCGTAAAATTGCCTCGAAATGACTTCGAATTGATACATTCAGCTGACGTTGACTGATTTAAATGGGGAGATGGATTTAAGGAAACACTTCTCTTTTTAAGATTTTTAAATTGGAATTATTATGAGAATTGTTGCAATAGATGCTACTTTAAATGTCATTATTTTTTACTGTTTGTGGTTCGAAGAAGAACATGACGTCGGAGATTTAAGAAATGTGAAGCATACGGAAGTTGCCTGACGCATTACAGTAGAAGGAATGATTTTATTCATTTCAAGTTATTAAACAGAATAATAGCTCATAATTATGATGAAATTAAAGTTATATAGTTTTTGCGAAATAACTGTAGTGAAATCGTTTTAAATGACGTAGAAACCTTATTAATGGCGTAAATTAAAGTACGATTGCGTTTTAAAAGAAATTTATTAAATGTTTTTGAAGAATTATGCTAATGAATTATTTTAATAGCAGAATTTAGTAGAAGTTTTTTAAACCTACTTATCGCAATATGTATGGTAGCATCAGCTGTGAAATATCACATCTAAAATATTTACAATAAATAAAATCGATAGTATACAAAACTCAACCAATCCTGTGACATGCAAATATGATTTATATTTTCAAGAACTTAAAACTTTCAGCAAAATTAATTATCTACCTCGGTGGAAAAAAAGGTTTCAAGATTAGCTAATTCCTCACTATATCGTTAGTTTCAAGACTTGCTTTTCGGGAAAAATATTTTCCCGCGGAAAACTTCGTCGAAATCAATAGTTCACTTGAAGAATGGGCGTGTCATATTATGATGATAAATTGTTCTTTACTGGTGTAACTGCAACGTCAATACACAGCTTCCCATTAACGACGCAATGTGATTATCTGAAGTATAAAATAAACTTAATGTTCTTACGATATAACAGACACTTATGAAAAATGTAAAGATCGATCCCAGGAAGTATTTTGTAGTTAGGAAAGGAGAGTCTTTGGAGAAGAATTTTCTTCGATAGCTTAGTTTATGAAAAATAATTTTTAAAAAGCTCGTTCTCTTTCTCCGACTTATCCAATTATGTAGAAAATGAAAATTGACATTTTTCTTTATCTTAGTATTAAAAAGTTGTGCAGGCAGAACGAACGGGATACGACTAGATATTGACAAGGCGATGTATTATAGTGAAGCTTACATATTTAGTTAGAATGATTTCACAAATATTTAAGTTGTTTTTCGGCAGCTCGGCGTGCATAAACTACTTTTTAAGGATCCAGATATATCCAAAAAACATCTTTACGTTGTACATATTACAGGAAATCAAACTTTACTGGCACGCTATTTTTAACACATGATGACTCGAAGAAGTGTTTTATGAATCAAGCAGCGAATAGAATGAACTCATGCCCTCTTGTATCAAAAGAGAAGACTGTCAATATTTCTTATCAAACAAACATATCCGTAGAACTATGTTTGAATGTCGGTGTAGGCGTCGAAGGAGCATCCGGAGTGTATTACTTTTTGCAATAGGTTTTTGTGGTTTGTTTGCTTGTTTCTCGTGGTACACTCTTCTGTGTTGTAGGCCTGGCGTGTACGCAGACTATGAAATGACAGGATCTGAAATCGCCCATCTTACTAGCATATCTAAAACTTCCCATTTAACACTAGATGACCACCAAAGACATTATCCTTCAAAAGAAGCCAAACCAAAATTTAGTCTTCGAAATTCTGAAGCCAAAACTCATCCGACTCCGTTAGCTATCGTAAAAACTATATCAAATTCGAAAACTGCACTCCCTAGCAAATTACTGCACAGCACACTTGGCAATGATAACTATGAGGAGGACAGATTACCCGTATTAAATTCATACAACAGTTTGTTCAGATTAAAAGATAATGGCCACAGGACCACAGATATGTCTACCACTCCTACAGTGGACACCACGTTCCTTCCGCCCACCATAGAACTTGACCAGTACGCTGTCAGGGCATGGTTGCCAAGGGGTATCAAGGAAAGGACTGAATCCAGTAGTTCTGAGGTACCACAGACTCTCACCGACTTCGCGTTAGACGTCCAGCCTGCAATGACTACTCCGGGCTATCACTATGGTGGCCAGCAACGGAAGATGGGAGTGGTCAGTCCTCCAATTAAACGTCTACCCCAGGCTCTTATCATAGGTGTTAAAAAATGTGGTACCAGAGCATTGTTGGAGTTTCTCAGGGTGCATCCGGATATCCGGGCTTCCGGGCCAGAGACTCATTTCTTTGACAGGCATTACCAAAGAGGCTTAGACTGGTACAGGTAAGTTTTATTCATGTGCTAGAACATTTTCTTGCAATAACATACTTTGTTCTCTTAGAGTATGAAATATACCACAAAACCTGGAGCTATCTCATACAATTTACGTATGTGAATGTAATTTTACGTTTTTCTTAGTTTTACTCTAAAAAATTACCAGAGTTCCTGAACATACTACGTACATTTTTCTTTCTTTTTTTCCATCTTAATTGTTTTTAATAATTTATGCTTAGTAATGAAAATTTATTTATAATTAAAATGCTCTTTAATGCTATTTTGAATATTTTAAAAATCTGTATACTAAAGTAAGATTTATTCAATATAACTAATGACCTAATTAAGGATCGTTGATTCATACCTTTTATTAGGATTTCCACTTGTTATTTAACTATCGGTTTATTTTTATGAATAAATGGAAAGTTTTGATTTGTAAGAACTTTTTTTTTTTTTCCAATGGCGGATCTTTGCCTCGCGGACATTGCCCACTACCGAAGGCGCAGTAAATGGTTATTTATTATGGAGATACATAGTAGGTGGACTAGGTGGACTAACTTTCGCCCCCTGTGAAGGGACGAGCACAATGACAGCCAGTCACAGTCGGGGATCGAACCTCAACCGCCGGGAGTTGAACCCGAAACCGTAGTATGGTGCGTTACCCACCATACAATCTGGTAGGCATTCGTAAGAGCTTTTCAATCTCGTTTTTTGAAAATTATCATACTTACAATTCTTGGTATTTTGTAATCAACATATTTTTATGTATTTTTTCAATAAAGCAATCAAACCATGCGTTAAACCAAAAAATTCGCTATTTTCTAAAACGAAAAATACTGCTTACAAAATGTGGATAATTATATGCCCGGAATTGTTGCAGCTATGAATTATGTATAACTGCTCAGAACACAGCTGAAACAAATCCGGGCATATTATTTACCACTTTTTGCAAACGGTAATTTTTATCTTATATAATAGAAGATTTTGATCCATAACTTTAACGTCAAAAAAAAATTGAACTGCACAATTAAAACGATTACACTAAAATTTACTGTTTACAAAAAGTGGTTTGTATGCCCGGAATTGTTTCAGCTATGTTAGAAGTTGTTTTCTCAATTCATGCTTAGTTCATTAAAAAAAAAAAAATGCTCGTCACTTTCTAATTTTACTTAGCGCAAGTTTACAATATTTTTGCCATTTTAGCTACACTAACCTGTAGAAACCTATTTATATATAGACTACTATTTTCTCATTCATGTTTTTTTTTCCAGCATAGAATTTGTAATTTGCTGTTAAAATAAAGTATTTATTAGATTAGGATTGGCCAAGATTGTAAAAATTCACCTTGCCTTTTCTTTATTTTTTGAGTTTAATTTTCGGTTCTATACACAAAGTTTTAATGAAAGTGGTTCTCTATGACGTAAAACATAGATTTTTTTTTTTTTAAATCAGAAAGTTTCTCAGTTAAATAAAATTTAATGCAGTAAGTTCCATTTACATACTGTCCCCCCACCCTTAAGAAAAAGCTATCATTCGTACTGTATAAATAGATTGGCAATGCATGCAAATTGCCGCATTTATGTTAATTACTTAATGTGCTTTATTCACCTTTATAAAAATTTTTATCCTCCAGTTATTTACGCTTCAAAGAGATTTATATGTCGAAAATTATCGCTCTGACAAATTTGTTTTAAGCCTTTGAATTGCAAGCATCTTTAGAGAATTTTTCAGATTTTCCAGATACCAGGAGGAAATGTAGGAGGAGAAAATTGCTGTAAACCATTTTAAATTCCATCCCTAGCTTGGTCATCATTTAGCCTTTCTGTGTAAACCATCGATGGTATTTCTGAATCTGAGGTAGTAAATTTTACTAATGCTAATATATTATTTTTCTTTGTGATTAGTCGTGAAAGTGCTATAGTTAGGTGGTTTCACAGTGCGACCGCCGCGCGTTAAAATGTTAAGTGTTTCAATTTGTATTAAAAACACTCTGCTACAATTTCATTTATTTGTCGATTGAAAAAAAGAAATCTACCTGAAATGTCCTTGACAGTTTAATTTTATTAAGTTTTTCTGTTATCCCTGGAATTAGAATGTTCCTAAATATATCATAATATTTTTGATCATGTAGTAATCGGTATTCGTTTCTTATATTTTAAAAGAAAAAGAGAGAAAAAGAAAAATGTGAGTCGGAAAGGCTTCTTAATCAACAAAAGAATTGTTCGCATCCGATTTTGTAATCCGTTTCAATGTATCTTTTTCCTTTCAAGTCTACTAAGAATATTTTTAAAAATACTAATACTCCTTAATACTATCTGGCAGTTCAAAACTTCATTAAAATCTTAGAAGTGTCTCTTATCATCAAGGAAGATATTAACTTATCAAAATGTGTAATTTCCGTTGAAAACTATAATCACCTTCCTGAGTCACCTCCTGATCACTGTTTCGTTCATTCTTTTTTTATTCTTTATTTTTTTAACGAGTATTTCAAGGATTATTTTTGGCATTATGGTTTTTCTTTCACTAAAGTAAAATACTATTACAGTTAAGTTACAAAAACAACAACAACAACAAAAAAACCGCTACAGTACTAATACTTAAAGTTATTTTCAATAATTCTAAAACATTCAAGTTATTGCCTGGATTGTGCACAAATTTGTATCTGCAGTTGTTCAATTTAGTAATAATAATAAAAAACTTTATAAAGAACGGGGGGAGGGTAGAGAGAGAGAGAGAAATTAAAGCATAAATGAAATTTGTGATTGAAAATACTTTGACTTATGTATTGCCAAATAATAACAACAGGAAAACGTATTTCACTTCTGCATATCTGTCAATTTTAACCCCAAAATGCATGATTTTTTAAAATGAGCTGGAAATGAAATTGTAGCTTCATTTAGGTTTACTTATGCTAGGAAAAATATTTTTAAAAAATTTCAGCTTTTAGTTTCTCAGAAAAATCACGAAAAAAAGTTACATTCGAAAAATTAGAATTTCCACTCTATACGTCTTCTCATAAAAACAAAAGCAAGTAATGTAGCCTAATTCTAGTATTTTTAGTTCTAACAGCGATAGCTAGCAACCATTCCGTTTTTATTGGAACATTTTTCACCTCTATTTTTGAACAGTTTCGTTTAACAATATGGAATTATTTTAATAATATATCGCTAAAAAGAAATTAGTGGTGGGAAATGTTCCGCTAGAAACGGAGCGGTTGGCTGCTATGTAATACTATTATTTTGGATAGTTTTGTCTTTGTTTTAATTTAGAAATAAAAATTAGAAGTAATCAAAAATTCGGGCAAGATTTACCGCGAACTGGATACGCATGCAATGAATTAATTCTTGTTTGCTCAGCAAATAATGCTTCTATACATTTAAAAATACTAAAATTATTTCCATAATCATCTTATATTTATTTTAAATGCATAATGTAAGATATAACTACAGAACTTTCTTTCTATTACCGAAAAATAATTGTAGCCGATTGGCTACAGTATGCACTGTACGGTTAACGCCTTTTCTAAAAGATTACCCACCACTATTTTTTTGTTGCTGATGTAGTATTAAAATAAATCCCTAAATCTCAGAAATAGCGAAGTTATCTAAACGATGTAGCTGTTAATATACACAAAGGTAGCGTGGAAATTGCAGGGTGCCTGGAAAATGTTCTGTGTTACTGTAATTAAAAAACTTTGTAAAAAACACACATAAGAAGTAAAAGTCCTCTTTCCTTTTACTTCTTATGTGTGTTTTTTACAAAGTTTTTTAATTACTTTATCGTTTAACACCAGTATTTTGAGTGTTTTTTCAGTTCTGTGTTACTGTCAACGACAAATTATATAGGAACAAAATACTGTTGGCGATTTATTTCAGTGTTTGATACTTCGCGTTTTTTTCTTCAGGGGCACCGGACTACCGACCCCCCCCTTGCCCCTGTGATAATCGGGTTTACGGTATATCAGAGAGAGATTAGAAGTAGAGCAACTTGCATTCGCAATGATGCTTAGTCTGAGTAGGTTGAAATATGGTTGAATATCCTTGGTTGAAATATCCTTGTACCGATATTATCCTCAAACTTTCCCGCACGTGGCGGCGTGCGTAGGGGGGGGGGCCGCCCACCCTGGTAACAACTTTCTAGGGGCGATTAAATCCCTATTGTTGGCCTATTTTAAAGAGATTAAAATGACATTTTTCATTCTTATATATTAATATCGGACGGAAAGAAATGCAAGCAATTTTTTTAAAAACTATTTCTCCTTTCGTTTATATTATCATGTTTTCCCTTCCTTCGGCTTGCAAAACTTTTATAAAATTTTTTCCTCCCCATCATTTTATCTTGCAGTTGGGTTCCTATTTTAAAATTATCTTCGCCTGTTAGATGTCTTTTCATTTAAAAAAAAAAATCCACACTGGATATACATTAGGGGGATTATGGTTTAATTTTTCTGTAAACAGGGCGACCATAACGACTGTAGTACTCTCGCTAGAAATTATTGTGGAAAAGTACAAACGGATAGTCGTCAACAAATTAAATGTTCAGTAATTTAAAATATAAACAAAAAACAAGACGTCTATTAACCGAGATACTATTATGAAATCTAAAAATGCACTCACGGTAATGTTATTGGAAATATTAGGCAAATAATTATAATTATCGTTAATATAATCTTGTTTTCATTAATATAATAATTACACATTTTTTAGAGACTTGAAATTGACGTTAAAGTAAATAGTAGAGATTTAATAAAATTATAAACAGAACACAAAAAGTGTTCTGTTTATAATTTTTCAAGGGTTATCTTACAACCAACTAAACGATAAGTAATTCTAATTTGTGTTAATATATCCCGCAGTAATTTCAACAGAGGAGATTACTTGAACTTAAAAAAAAAAAATCTGTTTTGTCTCATGCAGATATGATTTTAGTAAAATATTCGCTACTTCTCTTATGAAGAGCGGGTGCGCAGCTATTTTAAAACAAACGGTTGTCCATTTCATGTAGTGTCTGAGGTATTTAATGCTACAACTTGAACAGTATGATGTAGAACTACAGTATGATGTAGAAATAACACATTTTGAAAGTCGGGAGTTCTCTGCAAACCGCTAAGCTTTTCACTTTTCTGATCGCGAATGACACGCAAACTTTACATCAAGAGTCAAATAATTTTGCTTTTATTTTAGATTCCACATCACTGGAATTAATTGAAATTACTCATGTTAGGAATATTTTCGTTTACTACAGTGCGAAGAACGGGCACGCAGCTAGTAAATAAAATAAATACTATATTTTCGGCGTGACATTATATATACGGATTAAATCTCAATTTCTTTTACTTCAAATGCCGATATATACTGATATAGTTATTAATATATCTACTAATGTGGCTATATGTAAGTAATTGTTATTATTAATATTAATTTTCAATAAAATCCCAATAATAAGTTAGTATAAAATGGTAACGAAATCGCAGTCCTTAATTTTGCGAGACTCGCGAGACGTCTCGCGTCTCGCGCGAGACGAGACAGCAATTTCTTTGCGAGACGCGAGACGAGACGAGACAGCCCGATTCTCGTCTCGCACGTCTCGCACGTTTCATAAGTGTCTCGCACCATCCCTATGCCTGACTGATACCGTTATTCGGCGAGATCTCGGCATCGGTTCCTTTAGATCAGTGTTTCCCAAACTTTTTTGTGCCATGCCCCGCCTAAGCCTTTCTAAAATTCTTATGCCCCCCCCATGTAACATATGTATAATTTTCAATATTAAAAAACTGAATTGTTCACTTAAGAAACTTTTTTTATTTCCAATGGCGGGCATTTTGCCTATAGGCATTGGCCACAACTAGGGATAGAGTTGTTGGTCTCTTTATTATGGGGGCACCTAGTAGGTGGACCAACGGTGCCGCCAACGAATTTACGAACACAAATGACAGCCACGCTCAGCCGGGGATCGAACCCCGACCGTCGGGAGTTGAACTCGAAACCGTAGTACGGTGCTTTTTTATCCACTATACAAGCTGGTCGGCGCCACATAAGAAACTTAAATGATAGGTTTTAGGAAGAAATCACTAGTTAGAAGAAATTACTAGAAATTGTTAACGAAACACAGTAAATAAATTTTTTATTATTTTTTATTAAACACAGTAAATATTTTGGTCTCGTCAAACAAATTTTAATATGTATTGGCCGCAATTATTTAAGAATTTGCTTTTTTCTTTCAATTTTGGCACCGAAACCTATCATTGCATTTAAATGTCCCGGAGCAAAACGATTAAACTCGTGTCGAGTCCATTTTCGAATTGCCCCCCTTAACAATCAAATTGCTCCCCTGTGGGCGTGGGCCCCACGTTGGGAAACACTGCTTTAGATAAATTGTCCATCAGATTGGTGAAAATTTCTTCACCAATCTCGGTAATGTTCCGAACGAACTATTGGCTGAGTTGCCAGATTATGATTTCCGTGAAGAAGTAAACTGTAAAAGACCCAAAGCAGTCTTAGTTTTAGATACCGACTAGGAACTTTACATTCATTATTCTAATTACTGTTTTGTGTATTTTGTCTCTAAAATTTGTTCATCTGCTACAGTTTATATTCTTATCTCATTTTATCAATGTAATACATATTGCTGATTTATTATTTACATGGTTTTAAAAAATGTGTTTTCTGAGGCTTCATTTATTTAATGTTTGAACAAAATAGGATTGTAACTAAGAAACTAGATGCAGCCTTGAAAGGCCTAGGTGCTTCCTATAATAAAATTTTTTTACGTCATGTCATTCTATATCAGAAAGGTATTATAATTACGTAGATATTTTCTAATACTTATTGCATTTACCAGAAATTTTAAACAGTTTTGCTTTGTGAATTTTACCTCAAGTGCAGTCAACTGTGAAATATGAATTTACATTGTAATCAAAACTCATCGCTGCAGGACGCTTATGACGCTAATCATTATAATGGGGTTGAATATTTTCCTTTGAGAGGTTGAAGCGATTCCGTCTTTTACCGATGATAGTTTTATGCGCAAGTCCATGGCCTATTTTAACTGATTAATCAATTTAATTGAGACTAGCTTTAACTAAATATTAACTAGCTCCAAAAATGAGTTATTGTATTTTTCTTCATTTTGGTGTGCGTGCATTCAAAAAATATAATACATTAAAGCCTTTTTTACTACGACGGGTGCATGCTATCCTCACTTGTTTCAATGAACGGGTTAGGTAGGTGCATGGGAAGTCGGCCGGCGTACATTATCGTGCTGCCTGGTGGAAGTTTCCGGGTTTTTTTCTCCCCCGCATTCAGATGTAGTTGATGTACAGATGCAGGACGATTTGTTATAGAAAGCAGAGAGTTGCAGATCATGAAGCTCATTTTTTTTATGTGATTTTTTTTTCTTTTTTACTTTTCTTTCATTTATTTTTATTTAACATTAACACATTTTAAGTATTTCTGGAAGCTTTGGAAAATGTTTGCCCTCAATTGTGTGTGTATGCTTGATATTTTTTATGCTCTAAGATTCCATAAATGATTTATTGTTACAAAATTTGAATGCGTTATTGATGAATGGATGCAATAGCATCTTCCGCACTCCAAATGTCGTACAATGAATCATTCTACTGCTCTTGTGGCGTTTCAGCTCTTTTGGCTGAGGATGAAGGGTGAACGTTTTCTCCCGAAACACGTGTACTGAAAATAAGTATATTTTTATGTTATTTTAACAAAGTTTTGATTATTTTCGTTGTTTAAAAATCAGTTTTCTATTGGGAGCAGACACATAACCAGAGGGGTGTGGGGTGGCTAAGGGGACTGTAGCCCCCCTCTCAAATCTGACTCGTTACTTAGCGTACAATTTGATATTTAACTTTCGACACAAATTTTGCATACAATTTGATACGCAGCACTCCTCTCCCGTCCGCAATACAATACAAGGTACGACAATAATTCGGTGTTTTTTGTTGAAGTCGGTTGTGTTTTTAAAATAGATATTATTGTATCAAACGGCAAGTGTTTCTATTAAAATATGTCTCCGCTATTATCTTTTTTGCTTACAAATATTGTTAAATATGGTGTGGAGACAAGGACGTAGTTTGGGGAAATGATCGGACCACGTGGAATTTGGATTTCTTTAAACAAAATATATTCTCACATTCCACAATTCTTTTCAATAAAGGACCGGAAATGGTTAGTGTAGGTGAAAAAACAGGGAATGCCTATATAATTATTGTAGACTTTTGTGGAAATGGTAGAGTTCCATCTTGTTAAAACCTCTTGGTACACGGGGGAAAATGTTTTGTTGAATTTAAGAAAATTTTGTATATTCAACAAAAAATTGTTGCCCCCCCCCCCAAAAAAAAAAAAAATTTCAACAAAAAATTGTTGTTGTTGAAAATTTTGTTGACTCAACAAAAAATATATTTGAACCAAATAATTTTGTTAATTTTACAAAGTTTTTGCCGAATTAACAAAATATTTCGTTGAATCATCCGGAAAAAAAAAAAAAAAAAAAAAAAAAAACGTAAAAATTGGCCTGCACGTCCATTTGCGACTCCATATGGCTATACAAAAAATTTTCTTTATATGAATTTCACCGACACACTTAAAGTTTGACTCATGAATTCGGTGACACATTGTATAGATGTTTACGGCGATGTTTAATGTACGTTTATTGTCTGTACTTTTCCATTGAAAAGTACATATTTTGTAGTTTTTTCTTACTACTGTGTCTAGCACAATTACGAGAGTGGTACAAAAAGTAAAGTAAAAAGTCCTTTAACCAAAAGTTTTATCCAGGAAACCCAAGAGATATACAAACCTAGCAAGGAATTTGGTACAGATTATTCATCAACATAGCCTCCGGGGTTTGCATAGCCTCAAAGCATTTGTTCCATCTACATACGAATCTATGGATATCGATGTTGAAGAAATCCTGGCACTTAACGACGGCTTTGGAAGCTGTGGCATCGACTTGGAAATACCGTCCTTCTAGATGCTTCTTCAACGGATCGAAAAGTAGGAAATCACTGGATGCGAGATCTGGGCTGTATGGAGGATGTTCCAATACGTTCCATCGGACTTATTGTAGCCAGCCACGTGTAACCGAGGCCGTAGCGACTGCTCGCCGTGATCGTATGTTGTATGTAGACATGAAATTTCATTAGCTCGGAGAATATGCGCACCCATGAGTGCTCCTGTTGTCTTATTTTTAGACCCACTTGCGTGCATGGATAGCAAAACAGCGTATTGAGATTATGCACGAAACCTATCCTCAAAGTCACGAAGCTTGCTGTTACTGATTTATCGCCAAATATGTCACCAAAAATACATGTTTAAAGCTGATTTTACCTTTGCGACACCGTTTCAGTTGACTGAACATAAAATTCAGAAGTTATCGCCAATGAGATACCACTAATCCTAATGTTAATCAATGAGAAATCCACTACTATAGCTTTCTACCTATACAGGCTTTTTTTTTTTAAATCTTACACACCACTATTTTTTGGTAGGTAACGCAATGCCGTAATCAAATCCAGTGTTTCTTGTTGTATTTGTCAGTAATAAAAAATTTTAGGAAAAAGTGATGAGTAGTCTTCGGTAATAATCGTATAAGTTGATAGCTGTGAACTACCATTAAATGGCGAGCTAAATAGCCGATATTTACAAACAACAAGCTAAAAATTCGTCCATTTAACAAAAGATAATTAATTTTAACCTACATTAACCCATTACGTACCGTGTAACTACTAGTGGATATACATGCTATGTATAGGACAAAATCCCATTGTAGTAGATTTTCTTTGGGATTGCATAAAATTACGAAAGTTATGATAATTTGAAAAGTAGGAAAATTAGAATTTAAATTACAAATATTCCTGAAATTGCTCGAAACTTCCACTGAAACGAAAAACACTGCACTTGTGTCGCATAAGTGTAGTGTGGTTATTTTCCACAATTTATTTCAACACTGTAGCACACCCAACACGTTGTCACGGCAAGGTTAGTACCACACGGCAGTTAATGTGCACGATTTTTCAGGAACATTTTCCTCTGTTCATTCCATTTAAAATAAAACCACGCTTTTAATTAATAAAAAAGTATTTAGGAAAGAGTGGTAGATAATCTTCCAAAAAAAAAAAAAAAACTGTACGAGTTGGCAGCTGGTCTTTAGAAATCTGGGTTTGTTCTTGCACTATAAAACGCAGTCTGGTACGCACATAAGCTTTCTACAGATAAGACAGTTCTGTGGAAAATGCTTTATGATCGAAGCGTTTCGTGTGATTTACCATTCTTATTGTAATAAGTTTTGTTACAGGGTTAGGTATTATCTGTCATAATTTCTTGATGTGAACAAAAAAGTCCTTGTGTATAGTGATCAAACTAGCCAGATCCATGCTATAAAAGTAGCATAGGACTTTCGAGGTATAATGCGTGAAAAGCCTCTTTGGAAGAAATGCATCATAAAAATGATTCTTTAGAAGAGCTTATATATAATAGGGCTACCAGAAAGTTTTTAATACTTTCGTAGTCGGTTAAAAAGAGTTTATAGTTACAGTTCGTCTGTTGTGTATGTCCGTACTCTAATTCAAGTACATATGTATCGATTACAACGAAATTTTTGTTTGTTAATTCAATATGTTCTTTAGAAAATGGTGTATGTAGCATTTACAGTTTTTCACAGGAGCCCCCGAAAGAAGTCCAATACATTACACTCTATCGGCAGTCTTTTTTAAAGCGTTTTATTAAAACAGATATTCGGTTATTTCAAATAAAACAAAATTGATATATATTATTAAGGATTACAAGATAAGGTTCGCCATCGAAAATAGAGTCTGTATCATTAACAGTTCTTCTTCAGGCCTGTTCGATTCCAATACATTAAGGTCAATGGCAATTTAGAGACAGGCAAGCATTTAAAGAACAATACTATCTTCCCTCAAAAGTTACAACAAAAGTCAACAATATTGCACGTTTTTTAGTTCAGAGGGAGTTCAGTCATTCCAATTCAAGCACAATTTAACAAGTATATAAATGTTTATAACAGTTTCCACTTCAGTTAAAAATGAGAAAAGATCCTTTAACGTTCTTTTACAGGGTCTCACAAAAATTACATTTAAAATGATAATATAATAAATTTTAAAGAGTATCGCGAAAACACGCCAGATTTAAGGACAATACATCGCCAAATTTGACTCAAAAATGTTTTCTTATGCTTGTGTATATGGACTATCTTCCTAGGATGAGTAGACTTGGCCGGACGACTTTCCAAGGGGTTCTAACGCGTGTTCACTTTACATATGAAAAAAAAACCGACCAAAGCTCCAGACCGTTAGATCGACAACCACGCGATGGGATCCGAACCCGGGACCTTCATACTTCATCCGTCGACCATTTTGAGTCAAAAGTATTGTATACGTACGAAAGCAACTTTAACCATGTGAAAATAATGCTAGCGGATAGAAAGTATAGCTTCCATCTATAGTTTATTACAGTTAATAACAGAATGCATTTGAAACTTTTTCAACTATATTCTACAATTAAACATATTTGCACTTTCTGATTTTTTTTCAAGCGATGTGCTGGAAAGTAAGCATTAAATCTTTAAGACCACATAAAAAATAGTTCACACTTTTTAAGGAAAGTGTTTCTATTTCCAGTCTGTCCTAATTAATTTAAAAAAAAAGCGTTGTAATTAAAATCAAAATCTCTTTTATTTTAAATTGTTCTGTCATTTCAGAAACTTTCTGCAACAAACTTTTTTTTTTTTCGTGGCGTAAGTATTTTAAACGAAACGCATTTTAATTCACTTTAAACTTAATGCACAAAAGAGCATTTAAACTTACAATCTAATCATCTAATTACCGTCTCAGTTAAACGGGAATGAAAACATTGATCGCTGTGCATGAAAGAAAATAAAATTAAGTAGGATAAAGAAGCAAAGTAGGATTCCGTCTAGCAGAATAATTTCGCACATGCTAAATGTTAAACGAAACATTTTTTTCCCTTACATTTCAGTATTTTATTATTTTTTACCTTTCTAATTTCGTGAATCATTAAGGGGTGTAATGCTTTTAAAGAGATAATTTCGTAAGTTCAAATTCAAAATTACAATTGTAAATGGACGGAAGCATTTTGAATTGAACCTGCCCCCACTAAGCATCATTTGTGTAATGAACATTGTGAGTCGCAACTAATTAAGAAAAATAAATTAAATCATTGTTTCTGATAAAATGTTGTGTTAAAATAGTACCAAGAAGTTATCGTTCACAATAAAAGATGCATTGTTGTTGAAGTCTTAATTTAAATTTTTCCGAACAAAACGGCTGATTATTAAAAAAAATATGCATCATATTTACATAAAAAATACTAATTATTATCATTTAAACAGATGTGACATCTTTGTTATTGAGTAAAAATCTAATTAATCAAACTGCATTGAATTTGGTTTTCACATGGATTTTAACTCTTATTTTAATGGGTCGGATTGAGTTGTTCAGAAATGCATAGAATTTTTTAAATTGCAAGTCTTAAATAATAAAATAAATTGTTAAGATTAATATAGAAAGAATACTTTATTTAAAACTTCCCTTTTTTAAAGAAATAAAGTATTTCCCATGCAAAAAAGTAATGATTTTGCTTTTTGATCAATAAATTGAATTTATAAATCTTGCTATGTTCTTTTAATCACATGAGCAAGAACGGTTTGTATAATAGTTTACCAAATTTTTTTTTCTTATTTTTTATAACATTTTATGTTTGAAATAATATCTTATACTTGAATATGAAGACCGACCCAAAATTGCTGTGTGATTCTACACTGTCTAGATTCCCTCTGACACCCTTTACGTTTCTGAACAAAATTTTTGAAGCACTCTGTACATTTAGCCAAAGTATTTAATAAGTATGTAGATTTGAAATAACTGCCACAATATAAAAAATTAAAAATAACACAACTGCTAACGTATACGGAATATGATCAACCATTTTTTCTAAAAAGAGATTTTTAAGTTGAATATCGCATAATGTCTGCTTATTAAATTCACATGCTTTAATACATAGCATCACCGTTCTAGAAAATACATCAAAGTATTGCTTAGATTAAGTGGTCAGTTACATATAACTGCCAACCCTTCCGGTTTTGTGTGAAGATTTTTTACCACAATTTTTCGCCCTATTTCGTACTAAAAATGTGGACTTATCTTAAATTTAAATTGCGAAGTAAAAATTAGCGGAGGAAAATCTTCTGATGAAATCGGAAGATTTGGTAGCTTTGCAGTTTTATTCTGTATAACTTGGCATCTACGCAATAATGTAATTTGATGTTATAATACAAACAAATTTTCAAGGTTTTAAAATTAAATTTTGTGTTATGAAACTGCCGTTAAAGGGAAGTTTCGTTTAGGCGAAATTAGAACCAATGATTTTTTTTAACAGAAATATTAATTCATTCGTGTGAAATATTATTGTTCCTCCGTAACGATAGTCTGCAGTATACATAGTATATTTCATCGCAATTACTTTATTATATAAATAACTCAATATTACAGCGACTAGCTATTAGTGGATGTTGGGCACTTCAGTGGGTTTCAGAATCACATAACCATGGTGGTCAAAAGCATCGAGTGCATTTACTTGTTAATAATTACGTTGTGAAAAGTGTTGAAGTGATCGTCTAATTTCTTAACAGAGTTTTATAAAATGATCCTGTCTCCGAGAATTTCATTAATGAAATATAAAACAGAAATTTTAAACTATCTACTTTAGTCGTCAAGTGCTTTCTGAGAAAGCTCCATTACTTGGGGTATGTTCTGCTTATTGCATCATTAAAATAAAAGTGATTTCTAAGCTGTTCATTTAAGTAGCATGCCTTCTGTAAGAGATCTTTTCTAACTTGCAATTGGTATATTCATTAAATTTATCTCTAATCGAACACGATTATAGAATCGTCTGTTGTCCCAACACCTCCTAGATATAGAAAGCCTTACCACAGCTACGTCACCAAGCTTTGACGTCATCATTTAGCCAACATTTAAAAGTTTGATTGTGATAAAATAAATAAATTTAAAATTTCTGGTGAATTTACCCATGATTGGCAATATTTTAATAACTTCAGATAAAAAATATAATTTTACCACAAATGACAGTTTTTAACCATAACTAATTAGATAATGTGATAAGGAAATAGATCATACTGAATAATTTTGTATGAGAAAGATATTTTAATTTTAATGTAGTATTAACCAGAAATTTTTAATTTATTTATTTTATCACAATCAATCTTTTAAATGTAAGCCAAATGATGACGTCAAAGCTCGGTGACGTAGCTGTGGTAAGGCTTTCTGTATCTAGGAGGTGTTGGTTTTCCCCACAATCCAAGAAATTCCAAACGACACTTTGTAGAGAGAGCAAAGAACCTCCTCGTTCAGCCGGAAAAATAAACTCCAGAAAATAAAACTATTTAAAATTTCTGGTGTGTACTACAAATATTAAAAAAAAATCTTAATTTGAAGATAAGCAATAAATTACCTTTTTGATAGTAAATAACACCAGTCAGCACGATTTTTGTGTCTGACTTCTACATGTTAAATTTTAGTTTCTCCTACGCCAAAACTAAGGAAAATTATTTTTTTTTTAATGAAAGTTTGCTTTTGTAGAAATTAATGCAATTTTTCAATTTTTTGGCAAAATCACTGATTTATATATATTTTATAATTCCACTTTAAATTATGATCAGAAAAGTTTTTGCTGGATATAAAAGTCTTTTTTATTCAAGATTTGTGATAAACAATAGCATATAAATGTAAAATAATTATTTTATTGAGTATTCTCGTTACACAAATCATCATTTTTTCAGACGCAATCAATTACAGTTTTTAGTATATTACTTTGCATTATTGTGTTTATAAAATAAAAATATTACATACTAAATATTACATACAATATTATTATAATAATACAGTTTACTTTCGGGTTAATCAAAGTGCTGTCATCTTTCGTTTATGAAATAAATTAAAATATACTTATCGACGTAAATCAGACAAAAGCAAACTTTAAGAACTAAAATGAAAATTTAAGTGTTTTTCAATGTCTAGAATCAGAATTTAAGAACATGAGAACAGAAACCCCCCAAAAATTTCTTTTTTTGTTGACCAGTGTAATTAAGTGGTGGTTAAACACAGCCATTTGTCGTAACAGTAAAATTTTCATCACAAATATTTAAAATGTTCTTATGCGTGTGAATTCAAAAACACTTTAAGGAGCTTTACTTCGCAAAAGTGACGCATACGTACGCTCCGTTCAAGGAGGCTTTCTGAACCCATTGGCTGAGTGCATCAAGGCTACTCCCACCTCGCACATATGAAAGGCCTAACTGCATTTTAGCAACACCTCCTAGATACAGAAGGCCTGAGAACTAAAGTTTATACATCATCAGTAGGTCTTCTAAGATGGCAGCATCACAGTTTGTTTTTTTCCACAAAGTAAAACTATTTAAAATTTCTTGTGGATGATACAAATTTTAGAGAATATCTTAAGTTAACGATAAAAATTAAAATATCTTTCTAATAAAAAATTATTTATTATGATCTATTTCTATATCATATTATATAATTAGTGATAGTTAAAATTTTCTATCTTAAATCATTAAAATGTTTTATGCGGGAGTAAATTCACCACAAACTTTGACAAGTTTTATTTTGTGAAAATAAATGTGTGATGACGTCACTTCAGTGGACCTAGTGATGACGTAAAAGCTTCTGTTCTCAGGCCTTGGCTATCTAGGAGGTGGGGATTTTAGACGCCGGCAACACACCTACAGAGCGTTTAGCAGTTTTTTTCAGCAAATAAAACCAATAAATATTTTCTGGTGGTTGTTACAAATGCTTTAGAGTATCTTAAGCTAAAGATAAAGATTAAAATATGCTTCTGACAAGGCCGTACGCAGGGGGCCCGCCCCCCCAATTTAAAATTTTGTTAACAAAACACTAATAATGAAGCCATTTTGTGAAAAATTTAGACTTTCACCTCTTGGTCTCCCCGAAAATTTTCTGGGTACGGCCCTGCCTTCTGATACAAAATAATTCATTATATCATCTTTTATATCATAGTGATGGCTAAAATTGTTATTTGTCGTAAAATTAAATTCTCTGTCTCAAATCATTAAAATATTTTTATGTGTGAATAAAAATGTAGACAGATATTTGATAGTTTACTTTGTGAAATAAAACTGTAATGAAGTCATTTTCATGCCTAGTGATGACGTCAAATCTCCGGTTGTTATGCTTTCTATATCTAGGATGGGTTGACTAAAGCCAGTGTGTGCAAAATAATTCCCCTTTTCTAAAAACTTCAAGTTCTTCCCGTCATTTTGCATTCAGGTCATAATTTTGTGGTAAATGGCCGATTTTATCTTAGATACTCCTTCCGACCCTATAGCAAATCGACTTCCTATTAGCGGCGTGCTGATTATCCAACATACAGGGACGTCTGAATTATTCATATGTTTCCCGAATAGTTCGCAAGTTATCACATAAATAGATATATGACTCGGTTACTCACTCCTGGGATGCAGGGATGCATACAAGATCGTCCGAGTGGGAACGAGAGAAATGTTGGCTGAAGATATCATACCGTGGTATAATATTAAAGAAAGCTATATTTTATTAATTATACCGCTAGAACGGTATATTGGATGCTATTGATACGTATATTCAGGGTATATATATACAGGTTATCCCAGACTTTTAGGGGAGATAGGACATATATAAAGGATTCAGAATTGTACAACAATGCAGGGTTAAAGGTGTCGTTTACATACACCGGTTAATAACAACTCCGAAAATGTGTCACGGAAATTTCTTACCAGGTTTTGCCAAACTTTAATTTTTTTTTTTTTTTTTTGGTAAGAAATGCTGAACTAAAATCTCTCATTGCTTCATCAATAAAAGCCTAGGTTAACAGTTCCAGACTGCAGGAGTCCAAAACAAAACTTGTATCGCCATTACTCCAAAAAGATTAGAATTATGCTGAAGTGTAATAAAATACAAACCATTGATACGATCGGCTTAAAGTTTTTCATAATTACGTAAAAAATATAGGAAACAGTCTGCGATACTTAAAAAATCGGAAAATAAAACCGTTCTCCGATTTTTATAGAATTTTATGTATTTTTCACCTCACCTCAATATCCGATGGCTTAATAATAGTGAAAAAATTGAAATACCGGGAGACTATTTTGATATCACGAGTTTAAAAATGCTTTTTGCAACTCGAAGTTAATTATGCTTCATGTAACCGAAGTTAATTATGCTTCATGTAACCGAAGTTAATTATGCTTCATGGACCCTTAAATAAATATTAAGTATTTCACTGGTTTTTCATAAACCAAAGACCAAGGATATAGATTCAGGATCTTAATTTTTCAAAACTTTAAAATTGGAAGTGAGATTAGAATCGCGGAACAGCAACTCATCGCGGAACAGCAACTACGTTTGCGAGACATAAGAGTATACAAGTATTTCTTAGAGGTGTAAAAGAAAGATCCCCCCATCGTCGAACATATCAGCCACCACTGCAGCTACGTTTGTGTGACATATCGAAACAACATATTTCTGTCATGCACGAACAGGGTGGCCATTATCGGAGAATAAACCATATGCTATAAAGCTTGATGAATAAGTTAAATAATACGTCTACACTTATTGTGGCGTGATTATTAGCTGGCATATTAAAAGAACGGTTTTGACCTCACATTGCTATGTAATCTTTTCATGATATCTGTATCCCTTAAAGGTATGTTGCTATATTTTTGGGATACCCTGTACACGGCATTCAGAACTAGAAGATCCTAATTGAAAGCTGTCTATAGTTAAAACTAGTTATCAGAAAGTTTTGAAATTTTTTGGATTAATTTGCAGTCATAAAAATTTGTTTCAGCTTAAAATAAGGGTTCGAAATATCAGCACCAGACAGAGTACTAATTTGAAAATACACATTTTATATTTCGACATCGCCCAGAAGCTGTTATGAAACATGAAAAACTTTTTGGCGATATCATTTTAATAAAGATTGCTTCTGTAACTGGCCTAAATGTGTAATCTTTTGATTATATGTCCTCTAATGGCGATATTTGGAAGTAATATTTATTTTCTCTGCAACAGATTTCCATCTTTTAATTATCAGTGCTATAAGTTTTCACAATCTTCGACAGACTGGTTTTTCATATTTAGAGAAATCTGACACAAGGTCCTTAAACTAAACTCCCTAAACGCGTCGAATGACAGGATTTTATTATGCTTTTCCATAACTGTGAAAAAGGCCTGAAATTACAATTAACCACTTTTTTAAAATAGTAATTTTAATTTTATAAGTATAGCAATAGCTCTACACAGAAAGGATTGGTATTTAAAAAATACTTAAAAAGTATACTGTTTTCAAGAAGTGATTGTGCAAACTTAAAAGCAGCGATTCTTTCTTTGTACGAATTTTCTTTATTACGAAGATTAATTGTCATTTCTTGGTTTCAAAAATAATTGTTTGAAATATGAATAAAAGTTGGTTCATTTGAAACTAAAACTTTCGAAGACTATCGGCAAATAAAGCTAAAATTGAGCCTTAAGGAACCGTATTTGGATTTGGGCGTTCTGTGCTCTGTCACTCTCTAAGTTTTGCAAATTTCATCGTAGAAGAATGAAATTTCATATCTGCAGCGAACGAAGTCCATGAAATTGATCGAAAGAAAACTTTATTCATGTAAAAATTTTTAAAGTTATGTCGAATATAACTACGTGAACAGCTCTTAAGACAGTGGCGGATTATTGCAAGTTTGTCAGGGGGGGGGGGTGCGGTTAGTTAGAAGATTGATATATAGATCCATTTTATGGAAGTAAAACATGATCTTTTACATTAATTTCTTTTGTCTCGGGAGGGGGGGGGGTGTCGGTCGCCCCCTTTAATCCTCCGCCCTTGTCTTAAAAAAGAGTTAGTTTCAAGATAACGTATGAGCTAACTCGCGTACGCCCGGCGATGAGCAGTTGGTACATTGCACATTAAGGTAGAGCGAAAAGAACTTTATTTCAAAATTTACACTGCCTGAGTCATTAAATGTTGCGAAACTAATAAGAACAAATTGTTTCCGAATTTCAGCTCAAAATAGTATCATCTTCAGGTTCCACAACTCAAGCAAATATATTTCTAGCTTATTTTTATTAAAATAATAATGTTTAATTAATTAATTGAATAATTAGTTATGTTTTCATTATTAAATTGCTTTATTAATAGGTTATTGTCACATGTCAGTGCTGGAAATCGTAGATTTAGAAGCAAACGTCGACTTAGGATCTGATTCAGTAATGGAATATACCTCAGAAAATAATGACGATTTCGTTTGTCAGGAAGCCAAATGACGGAAAATGACTGACGATGGGCTTCCCTAAATCTCCAAGACATACCAAATGCCCGAACTAGCCGTTGTTCATGATAGAGCAGATGTATCGCAGTATTAATTATTCAATCAATTAATTAAACGTAATTATTTCAATAGAAATTCATAAAATACTAAAAAAGACACTGGGAATATATTCGCTTGAGGTGTGGAACCTGAAGTTGGCAATATTTTGAGCTGAAATTTGGAGACAATTTGTTCTTATAAGTTTCGCACCATTTACTATCTCAGGCAATGTGAATTTCGAGAAAATGTGTTTTTCGCTCCACCCTAGTGTATAGGGAGCACGACCTTCTGGCCCTTTTTTGGGATTTTAGCCTCACCAAGACGGCTGGAAATATCACAATTACCAAGGCAGCAAACCAGTTTAGAATATTCTTTTTTTTAATGTATAAATGGCTTTGTAAAAAATATTTTAAACGTTTATTGCTAATAATACGAAACAAATTATTTCACGATGAACGTTAATTGTCATTTGAGTGTAGAAGTTTTTCCCGCTCAGCGCTCTATAGTTAGTTCAAAAAAACATGATACAGTTTAATGTGTTAATGCATTTGTAATAGAAATTTAGATGTGTTATTAAAAATTTGGGGGGGTGGAGGTAAATTTGCTACCTGAGATAAATAAACAAATATGTAAGTGAAAAATTTAAACACATCTGGAGAATCGGTCCTAAAATAGGATACTAAAAACTGTTTTCATATCAGTGTCGGATTTTCACTAATTCCATCTGTAACATATCATCGTCATCAATAACATGGGTGAGTCAGATGAATCTGAAAGTAACTATTACATCACAATGTGCCTTGGAATCAGAAAATCTTTCGTAATAAAATAAAATAAAATCGAAGTAGCAGTTGGCGGATTGGATTCAAATCATTGTTGGGCCCGAGTGGCAGTACGTTGGACAATCTTGCTCAATGTACATAAGATATATCTAAATATTTTTAAGTTCTGTGGGGTAACTCCTAGGGACTTACCACCATTTTAGAAAGGGGAAGTGGGGGGGGGGGGGGAGGTTATTTACGACCAAATAATAATAACAATAACAAACACCAACTTATAAGGTTTTTTACGAAAAATTACTCACCAGTATTTTCTGACAGCTTCTTTAATAAATTGAAAAAAATATACTTTTTTTTTAAACTTTAAATCAAATTATACAATAAACAATAGTGGTGGTTTATGTCCTGGGATAAACCGAAAAGTTGGCAGTTATTATTGATTATGTAATGAAATTAATTGGAATATGACTTTTTTAGATGCCACTTGGTCAAAATTTACTGCAGCAAATTCAATTATTAAAAACAGAATTTTTTTTCCCATGTCCTTTACACAAATTCTTTTATAATTGTGTCCAGATTTATCTTTATAGTGTTCAACATATGAACATTAAGGAGTATGAAATGAATTAAGTGTTTTTGGACACATGTTTATCTGCACTCATTAAAGAGCACTGAAAGATTTTTTTCATCTGATGCTGCAGATGCAGATACAATCGAGATCAAATCCACAAATCTGAACCCCTCATTCATGACCGCATCAATCGCAACTGACTCTGGCGCCCAGTTTCGGCAGATATCAAATGAAGACATCAACTGTTAGTAGAATATTATCCTTTCAATATGTAGTGCAGTTTAGCCACCGGTTGACATCAGGATGCAAAGTCGTTGAATCGGAATACTGTAAAATTACTTTGTAGCTGAAGTTAAACTATAAGAATTTTTTAAACTTTAAAACAGAGTGAGTTAGGGGATGAGTTACATAGTTCGCCCCCTCTTCTCACATACAAGGATAGCGAAAAACACCTGCTCCCTGTTAGCATGCACTTAGGATAACTATGTATTTGCGTTTTGCTTTAAAAAATTTCAATATGCATAAAAAGCTATTTTATTTGCTAAATTTAGTAATTGATTTCTGGAAATTTGTTTACCCTATTTACAAAACTTCATCACTCTAAAATGAAACTATTTTTCAATTACAACACTACAAAATTAGTTTATTACCAAATGTTTTCAAATCATGTTCTGTTTATATTATTAAATAATCTTTTCTTCAATTTCACACAAAAAAGGCATATTTCTTTTGATGGTTATATTTTATAGACATAAAATTCAGGAAAATCTTTATAAAAGTTTTGACAAAAAATAACATTATGCACAGTTTATAATAAATCACTAACTGAAGATGTCAGATTCGGATTTCAATGGGGGTGGAATTCATTAGGAACACTAACTCTGGGAAGGCTTAGGAACACTAGGTTTTTTAGATGAAGGTCAATTACGCGACTGCGAATTTAAGCAGGAAAAATACTTTGGTGATTTTTTTCTGCTTCAAAACGTGGGTGCGAATATTATGCGAGGGCGATTGTTAAGCGAGTAAACACATGCTTAGTTGCACTATTAGAAAAGTGACAATGCAAAGAATCGTAAAGTTGCATATTTGCGAACAATTTTTCACCACTATTTTCTTTTTTTAAATTTAATTTAAATTTTTAATACATAATAGTCCGTTGAATGCGATTAAGCTTTAAATGAAAGACATTTACCAAATGTTGGAGCAAAAAAAGATTGTAACAAAGAAATTTGGAATGCAGCCTTGAGAGGTCTAGGTGTTCCAAATAATAAAATTTTGTCATGTCATGTCTACTTCCTGAAAGCTGCCGATTATGATAAAAAAAACACTTGTGTTACCATTTATTTTAAAAGAAGATGAATTGTTTCGTTGATGAACATAAATAACTGATTAAAAAAAAGCATTTTACCAAACTTAACTATGTGAATAACCCTCAAAAAAACTTTACGAAACGACTATTCGAAAGATAATTATGATAAAATTATGCATCGCAATCTCTGATTTCTAAATCGTAAAAAAATAGGTAGAAGGCCGTAAAATTTAAGTTTGTGTTTACACTGTGTATTTTTTTTTTTTAATAGTTAGGTGTAAGTTCAGTGAAAACGATTAGTCGTTATTTTTTCCATTTCTAGCTCAATTCATACAAACCAAAGTTATAAAACATTTTAAAAATAAAACATTTGTAGTAACACACATGAACATAATTCGTGTTTATGTCCGTTTATACGAAGATTTTACTTTTAATTTGTTCTTAACACGTCGGCGTTTTCGTCATAAAATAAGAAATTTTTCATTCTCCTGACTGCCAGGAAACAACTTAACCTTTTTATATTCGACTTTTTTCAAAAATCCAACACTTCATCTTAATTCGACCCGAAAACCACAAAACGCTGAATTTTTCCTTCCTCGATTAAGCTATCACGCATACTTAAACCAAGATCAGCTGTAAAAAGGATATCTGCCGATCTGTTCCCGCCCTGTTTAAAATATGCATCTCCTGGCGGTCTTTAAACATAACCTCAGGATGATCTTCTTAATCCCGTTTGTCTCAATTTGTACCTGGCCCCTCCCACCAATGATAAAAACTCTTAAACGGAAATGGCAGGAGCAGCATAGCCGGGCTCAATTTATATTCACCAGTATCCATGTGGGATCTAATGCGTCCCGCAGGCATCGTTTGCTGTTCGCTGCCCCCTCCTATTTTAACTCCGGCTTGTTTCCTTTTGGCCGTATACTTTCTCTTCTAATGTCCACTTTCGTTTATTTCATTTCGTTCTGGAGAAGGTTCCTTTATTTATTTATTTTTTTTCTCCTTGTTTTTCATTGAAGTTTTCGCGGGAAAAAGGGAAGGAAAAAAAAATGCCCTACTGAAATAACAAAGTTCAATTTCGCAGGAATCTGCAATCTTGCCAGTATAATGGAAGGAAAGGGGGGGAAAGAAAGAGTGCTTGCCCAGGCGCTTTGAATTTTATTTTCGTTAGAAGTGCTGAATATAAATCCAGAGATTCGTATGCATTTACGCTTACTTACTTTCTTTTTTTTCTTTCTATTTTTTTTCTTTAAAAATGGAGAAGAATTATAACGAGGGAAATTTCATAAAAGACATTGAAAAAGCATGAGTACAAATTAACATGCGACCATGCTGTTTGAGCATTTAATTGTTATGCTAGTTAAATAGTCGGATGCAAGGCTCAGGTTTTACTGTTACAGAACTGATGCAAGTTACTTGGTGATAAAATTTCTATAGTACAACGAAACATTCCGTCGCGAGATAGTCATACAAAGACGTCATCAACGGTCATCAGACAGGGGAACATAAATAAATAATATTATTCAAGTTTCTGATGAAGGAATGAGGGAGACTTTTTTTTTTTCATTTTCAGTCAATTTATTCAAGATTCATCTGCAAGATTTAGAGCATAGGTTCCCAATCTTTTTTGAATTAGTGCCCCCTTTTCTAGTGAATATTTCAATACCGCCCCCCCCCTCCCACTCCAGCGAAATAAGAGCGTATATAATGCATGGTGAAAACAAGAATTAAATTAAAAAAATTACTAATAGATAGAATATTGTTGGAATTGAAACTCTACTGGATATCTTCTTCATTTAAAAAAGAGGAATAAAAGTTTTAGAGACGTATATTAGAGAGGTATCTCTTTCTCTCAACGGCGAAGTCTCATATCGAAATATGTGAATTTTCGCACACGTGATAGAAATGAATTATCAGAGTGATTTTCAAGTCTTTTTTAGACTATATTTGGTTAATCTTTCCACGCCCCTCGGTGCCATATCAACGCTTCCTAATTTTCTCTGGGTCTTTTACCGCCCCCCTGAAAGCCTCCAACGCCCACAAGGGGCGTTATCGCCCACGTTGGGAACCTATGATTTAAAGTAAAGAAAGATGTTGAAAGACCGATGCTGGGAAAAAATCGATGAGCCCAGAAGGGAAATTGTTGCCTTCGCGTCTTTGCAATGAGAGAGCAACTGTAAATATTGTAATTTTACTTCCGAGTAGTACATATTTTTTTAGACTTGTGAATAGTTAGTCGGACGATTTGAGAATGCGTAGTAAAGTGTTTGGGTAAAAAGATCTTGATTTGGTTCTTTTAATTAAGCCTATATGTTCTTCCATGTTTCATTGTCTTAGAAGAATGTTCATTTTCAGTCAATTTATTCAAGATTCATCTGCAAGATTTAGAGCATAGGTTCGTCCGTTCTACCCACATCTGTTCTGATCACGCTACGGTACAAAACAGATTAATGATTTATTAAGGAGTACTACAAACGCTGATAATGTTGAGTTGGAAAGTGTTTATTATCATTGTACTTAATACGATTTCTCTTTCTTATTTTTCTTTTACATTTTATTATTATTACCTTCTTGTTTTGTGATTGCCAATTTATATTTTAAACCTTCAGAATCGAATCGAATATAATTACCTAAAGTTCCTATCAAAGAGTTATATCTAATCACTAATAGCTTAGCAACCTTTGAAAAATAGGAAATAATATATATATCTATCTCTATATATATATCTATAATTATATATATATATATATATATATATATATATATATATATATATATATATACAGGGTGGCCATAATTAAACTGCAAGTGTTCAAGGGGTGCTGGAGAGAAAACTACCGAGAATATTCCAGTGAAATTTGGTATCTACACGTTTCAGAACATGCGCAAGTCAAATATGAAAAAATAAAAAATCGTCATTTTCACCCGATAGATGGCGCTGTACCGTATTTCAAAGTTCACCGGTGGCCTATACAACTTCCAAAACCGATAGACAGAGCATAGTGACATTCTAAGAGGCATATAAACAACATAAAACATCATTTACAGATTATCAAAATTCCATACAATTCGCTTCAGTAATTAAATTTTTGCAGTAACATGTAATCAAAAATTAACGTAAATTAAGATCACAAATTAATTCATAAAGATGCTTTGGAAAACAATTAAACCCTTATTTATTCTCATTGACACTCATTGGACCTCTTCTGAATCGTTTCATACGCAGGTATTCTTTCAGAGTAGCTGAATAATGGCTACCATTCTGATAGAATATCGTCACTAACAATGCACATTCCTTCTTAGTCAGAGTCATGATGGACTTGTTTTTACACTGTTCGATGTGCTTAAAATTTGCATATAGGACGTCTATAAGCTTTGAAACACGATATAGCGCCATCTATCGGGTGAAAATGGCGATTTTTTAATTGCACATTTGGCTTGCGCATGTTCTGAAACATGTAGATACCAAGTTTCACTGAAATATTCCTGGTAGTTTTCTCTCCAGCACCCCTTGAACACTTGCAGTTTAGTTATGGCCACCCTGTATATATATATATATATATACACACACATCGAAAAATTGTATATAGTGACTTAACAAAAAGTTTGTATATCAATAATTGTACATTTTTCCTTTTATAAAAAATACCCGTATATTTCTTGTTTTCATCTTGTAGTTTGTATACTCGATATCAGTAAAAATAAACACTAAAATTGGTTTCTCGTCACATAAAATTGTTAGGTTCATAGTAATTTTTAACCTCTTTTTAAACTTCGTACTCAGCCCGTAATTACGTACAAAATTTTTTGGGCGCTAAGAAAACAATTTATCATCATATTAGCTGTGTCATCTGCCGTTACTCAAAAGAATTTTTTGCCTGTCATGATGTAATAAATTTACCATGATGTATGGAAGTTCATCTTTAACTGCTTCCAATTCCAACGAAACCGCAAATTTTCTATCTTAAAAAAAGTCGCCACTTTTTTCTCCCCATTTAACGCAAAGACACATTTTGACGCCTTGGCCAATTGTTTCAATTGTAGCAGTTCGAATTACGCCCTCGGGCGGCTAGAGTCATTATAGTGCAATTAAGTCGTCAAGTCTTTTGTCTGCCGTTTCTACGGAATTCGCTATTAGACCGGCCAGGATATGTGAGTTTGTTGAGGACGATGACGTAGCCCTGCGTTTATGTGTGAAACAAGGGGGATAAAAAAAAAGATTTATTAATTTGTGTAAAGGAGTTTTTTGAATCATGTTATTAATTAGTAGAGCGTCAAATTATCGCGGTATATAAAGGAATATGCTGTTCCAAGAAAAGAGATGGAACAAAGAGTACAAGCTCGAGTTGATATTGAGTAGGTGCGGAAAATTTCGTAATTAATCAGAGAAAATGGTGGTACTCTAATTAATTGGGGGAAATATTGCACAGTAAGTAAATGAATAATTTCTAAGGAATGAATTGCAGAGTCATTTCTTACTTAACACGTTAGCCGCGAGATATGCATAGTATTTACATATTTTTTAGTCTGAGTGTTAAAAATAAAATTGTGATAACTTGTACGAAATCGTAATGTTTCGAGTGCATGAAATCTAATACATGGTCATTTAAGGGTCGATTTTAAATTTACTAGGCCACTGTTCAAATCTTCGAACCAAGCATATGGTCAGGATCGGTTCTGCAATATGTGTAAATTATTTACTGCACAGTGTGGGATAAATAAAAGTGATCCGGACCAGTGGATACAAATGGACGGGAATAGTTGACGCTAGATCTGTCTGATCTTGGCTCTAGCTGGCCACCCAGGTTACCTGATCTGCCTGTGTGCGATTGCTTTTTGTGGGGAACCCTCAAGTCTACCCCCATAGTGTTCAAGACCTGCAGCAGAGAATTTCTGATGAGATTGCAGCAATTACACCTGTCCAGCTTCGATATGCCTTCAGTAACTTGCTGATTAGGGCCCCAAAAGCTCCAAGAGATGAATGGTGGTCAGTTTCAGCATCAGTTATAGGCAGGTTAGCGAAGTATTTCTCTTCTTTTGCTGCGTTACCTGGAACTTTGTCCTCCAGATCACTTTTCTTTGCTCCACCCTGTATATATGCTAATATTTTAGAAAGAATAATAGTATACGCCTCATCATGATGGTTTCTCTCATTAAACGTACATGGTAAACGTCTTTTACAATCCATAAAAAGAAAATGTCTATTATTTATCACGCGTGCATATTGGAAAACATCTACATTACAAATATTCACTGGCATAGCCCCAATTCACCTTACAATAATAAGAGAAATTAACTATGCTTTTATATCAAGACTAAATACTAGCATAGCAATGAATAATACTTTACATAGTTCCGAAATGTATAATATTCCACTTTTAAAAATAGCAATGGATCTCTTGACTCCTCCGATATGAATTTCCTTAACTAGATCCAATAACATTTTTGATTTCATAAACATATATACAGACTGTTCAAAGGTAGCAGAGGGATGCGGGAAGGCGTTTTGTGCCTCTCAGCACAGTAATTTTATTTATAGCTGTCAAATATTTCCACAGTACTTATCTAAATTCAATAAATCATCATCACATTTATGTAATTGTAATAATTCTGGTTCTTCAATCCATTTCTTCACTTTCTGCCCTTTATTTTGTACTTTCTTAATAAAAAAGTCTTCACCCAAAACTTAGAGCAGTGGGCTACATATATCTTAAAAAATAGCCACCTAGTTAATAAGATTATTCAAGACATCAAAGAATTTGTAAAAAAACCAAGTCAAATACATCCACCCACCAATAACAGGCAATACATCATCACAAAGTGACTCAGATTAAAAAATATATACAAATATGAATAACAGAATTAATAATACTTATTACTTTCCACCGAAAGAAATAATAAAATACCATACATAATACCTTTTGCGCACTTTTATTTCTTTTCCTTTTCTTCTTAATTTATATTACTTTCTGTTTGGCTATCAAAGTTAGAATACCACTAACTTTCTGGCTTTCTTCCAAATTTTAATTGCAATTACTTTATAGGATGGAGCTTGTTTCCGGACCTTATCACAACTGCAATAATTCTATTAGATGAATAGCAGAGTTTTTAGAATGTAGTAGTGTCAGAATAATAGAGACATTTAAAAATACAGTTATTTTATTAACAACTAAAAACATGTTAGCGTTAGCAGCTGCAGTGATCATTCACCACCCGCCGCGCGAACAAGATCGCACATCCTTATATATAATACATCGGAAAAGGTTTTGCATAAATTTGCATAAGACACTGAATACGTGATAGAAGTATTTTCCATTTACTTTCACACTAGACAAGTCTGACGTTTTGCCAACAGAACAGAGAAAATTAAAACAGAAAGGTCAGAAACTAGTCCATTACCCGAAAACCTTTTCGGCCATCCACATCCAGAGCTCCGGAAAAGGATTAACGTGAGAAATTTGGCCAACCATAGCTAACATGACTACTATAGTTTTGTCATTAGTAAAAATATATTTAAATACCTTACACTATTGGCTATCAAAATTAGTATTGAATATTACTCACTTTCTGGCTTCTTTTCAAAATTTTATTTACAATTACTAGAAGTATATTTTTGTCGGATTTGCATATATCTCATCAGTTTTATTATTGTATTTTTAATTATTTTGCATTTTGTGTTTATTATTGTATATTATTTTGTATTATGTTTAATATTATTATATGTAATATGTAATTATCTTTCTGATATGTATCTATAATATGTAAAAAAAAAATTGTAAAGTGAATCTTCGAATTCCGTTGGTTCCCTAAGCTGGAGCTTACGGATGAAGTTACACTAAAGAATGGCTTGCTTCAGGACCACTAAAAGTCTTAAACCATGTAGGTAGGCTGCTCCTGAGCTTACTTTCCTGTACTTTCCTCTATACATGTTTGCTGAAAATGTTGGTCTAATAATAGTTGCACGTAGGCGGCCAAACAATAAATGCACACAGGCAGTCAAATAATAACTTCACAAAGGCGGCCGAACCTATAACCGGGCCTAAGTTATGTGTCCGTAACTTTACTTTATGAAAGACCAATTTGGCGGTCTTCTGGAATATTCTACAGAAAATAACAATTGTATTAAACTTTCTGTGACGTGTATACCGAAGATGAGCAACAAGGCAGAGATAAGAATTCAGACAAAACAAGACATTTAAACAAAGCGTTGTTCTCTCACCCGTGAAAGTGCAATAAATATTAATTAGAATGATGAAGTGAGGAATTAGATTTGATGTGATACGGAACAGTTTTGGAAATATAATTTCTAACCATAAATTAATATTATTAAGAAGGTGTAATTAGATTCAAATTCCTTACTAACAGAAACTAAGAAGTACTTCATTTTTCAGAACAAATGAGAAAAACGAAGATCACAACTTCTCCCAAAAGCAAAACTATACCAATATAATAAAATTTAACATATTAGTTATTACGGCAAATTTTAATCTGAATAATTGCAATACATACACTACATACACACACAAACATATATATTTATATTATGAGCATAAAATGTTTATGGAACGCGAAGTTAACCCGTAAGCAGGCGCGTTGGGGTAAATCTCACCCCAGCGACTTTTTTTCTTCGTAAAATGGGAGAAATTTTTTGAGAACAAGTTTGCCCCGTCTTCTAACTTTCAAAGTCAAGGTCTAGTTGGGGTGGGTGAAGGAATTTTGTTTCTTTGTTATCCGGAAGGGAAGAAAATTCCACTTTGGGATTAAATACTCCCGTGCAACTAACAACGTTTCATTGCGTTGTTAAAGTAAACTAAGTATAAACTAATTGTAAATTAACTATAAATTGACGTTACACTACTGATATGTATTGGCAAAAGGCTATTAAATGAAATTAATATCATATTAATAAAGTAATTAGTGTTTTTAGGTATAAAGCATATCATATGCGATTTTCTTCTCAGAAAGCATGATATTTAAAGAAACTGCCAGAAAATCTCTAAATAAATATAAAAAGCTCGATTTCTTCCCATGAAACGTAACAGAACTGATGTATTATAAGTCCACAAATTTGTTTTTAAAACGTTTTTAGTCAAAAATATAAAGAAGAAAAAATGGGGTAAGATTTACCCCATGCGACTGCTTAAGTTACAAAAGTAGACGCGCGTGCTTACGGGTTAATATTAGTGGTGTGTTGAGGAGGGTCTGCTGCCGCGCTAGAGACGGGTCCAGTTAGATAATGTTGACTTCGATCGATAAGTTTTACCTGGATTGGGAAATCTGTTCCACTCCTCAAGAAGTGCAATCTCCAAGTCGCGGAGAGTAAAAGGAGGCTTTGGCCTCGCAGCAATGCGTCGTCCGAGCATGTCCAAAGCCTGCTCGATTGGATTCAGGTCAGGAGAGCACGCTGACCATTCCATAAGCTGTGTTGTTTCAGCTTCAAGCATGTTCTTCACCAGATAAGCTGTATTCGGTCTGGCATTATCATGCTGGAAAATAAAGGAACATCCACAGACTGCAGCGTAAGGTATGACATGAGGTCTCAGTATCTCGTCTGCATACCTTTGGGCCGTCAAAGTACCATTCCGAATGATATGCAGGTCCGTACGTCCCCCTATGCTGATTCCGACTAGAGATGAGTTCGGGCTCATTTTTTAAAGCCCGAGCCCGAAGACTTTTAATCCGCCCGAGTCCGAGCAATATTATTTAAGTCGGAGCCCGAGCCCGAAATTTTAGCATAAGATAAATAAAATTCAATAAAATTCAAAGAATTAATTCTTTCATAGAATATAATAAATTTTGCAAATTAATTTGTGAAAATTAAAGACAAATATAGTTGCAAATTTTTAATGCACTTTCTAATTCTTTATATCTATGTTTATGAAATAATGTCGGATCTCATGACTAACTAAGCAATATAAGTTGCCTATCTGAAATACCTAAAGAGCTTCACGCGCCTTCTAGGCACCCGTGCGGCTATTTTTGTTTTTTATGAGTACTTTTATTTTCCATATGAATCACTTTTTAAAAATCTGTTTCAAGGAGTATGTTCAATAAAATAGCACATACGTTTTCACGAGCCCGAGCCCGAATGCAATTGTGAATTACAGAGCCCGAGCCCGGGCCCGAACCGGACTCGGCTCGGGCTCGGGCTGAGCCCGTCTCATCTATAATTCCGACTCGTATCATCCAACCAGCTATTGTGACCTTTTACGAACGTATGAGGGGTTATTTCGAGTGCCCCTTTCCCTCCATACCAAAACACATCGGATGTTACACTCCAGGCTGAATCGCAACTCGTGTGTAAACAGCACTTGGCTCCCATCATGTTGCTCCCAATCTCGATGCTCCCATCTTCTTCGGGCCGCACACGGTGGTCAACGGAATGGAGACCTCTAGCCTACGTGCATAGAGATCTCCTCGTTGAAGCCTATTACGTACTGTTTGGCTGGACACCCTTCGTACTGTTGCCAAGAGCGGAGTAGCATTGTCTGTTCTGTTTCGACGAGCTGTTAGCAGTATATACCCGGTCATCAGTTGCTGTAGTGGCGTGTGGCCGACCTTGCCCCGGTCGACGTCTAACATTCCCTGTTCCTTGGAATCGATTCCACAGCCTTGCAACGACACTTGTGACGACTCCAGCAGGGTCTGCGACACTACGCGGTGTTTTCCCGGATTTCAGTCTGCCTATAATACGCCATGCCATGGATTCCCGGTAAGTCACGTTGTTGAGACAATTTCACCTTTTCTCAAAATAATAATAATAATACTAAGCAATCGAATTTTACAATTAAAGAAGTGAAACAGACGTTTCTGCAACATACCGATTTCTGCCCTGATATTTTTTTGTCTGGTTTTTGACGTTATGAACTTTGATTTGCAGATGAAGTTTTCTTCTTCTCTTTCCTGCTAGGCTTTAAATTATGAATGATATACTTTATATTACTTATCTGTGTAAGTATTTGCATAATTTCGTTAAAACCAACTGCTCCTCTAATTGTTCTGAGTAGTGTAGTTAAATTTTGCATTTTGTTGCATCAAAATCGGTCAACTAGAACGCGAGATACGGAGTTTTGGGTTTCCGTATTGGTTTCTATAGCGTTTTCTAGAAATCTCGAAAAATATTGGTCCTAGGCCTTCGCTTACCTCACTTTTGGGGACTTATATTTGGCGCCAAATTCGTCGATATTTCTGTCATTTGGCGCGATTTTTCCAATGGGACCTGAAAAAAAATTTTTTTTTGCTGCTTTGGCCTCACATAATAGCCTAATATTACTTATTTCTCTTTATGACGTAACCAAAACGCCATTGTGTGTTCCAGGTCTTTCAACACATTCGGATTTTTCTAGAAAGTACGTTGGAGGGTATAAATAGACAGACAGGCCGGAGAATTCAAGTCAGTTTCTCACCGAGTATTTGTTCAGTGTGTTCCCTGTATTACGCTGTGAATTGTATTGTGTTATAGAAGCGGTATTTTCGCTTGCCTTTTTGAAGCCTTGTTTGAAAGTGTAAATTCTTTATTGCTGAGTCTTGAGAGGCTGTCTACGACATCCCTCGCATATTTCTACTGAATTTTTGCCTGTGGAAGTGTTTTATCTTGTGTGAGAAATGCAGCATCTGTAAAGTTTCTGTACTAAGCGGACTGCTGAAAGCGCATTGCTCTCTGATTTAGATTGTGAATTTTGTACAGCTGATTGTTTGTCGAAGTTCTAGAAGCAATAAAGTTCGTTTTCATCCTGACAAGTGGACTCCTTACTAGGAGTTCCTACACCAAATGGACTTTAGATTGACGAACCCGGAAACAGCGCATAAAAGGTTCCTAACTTCACGGGAAACTATTAAACTCCTCCCCCAGCCACCCATTACAATTAACGTTCGATCCGTTGGGTGACGACCAGTCCCTCAACCAACTCTTGCTTTAAAACTGCCTGACAGATTTGTCAGGTTTACTCGAATGAAAATTTTCTTCCAGAGTTATGTACAGCGGTGCAAAAAGTTTTACTACTTGTATAAAAGCACTTTTTGAAATTACGGGTGTTGAAAAAAAATCATTGAAATATTTCAAATGTTAATGTAAGATACATATAATGGCTTTTAAAGTCAGTAACTGAATCGATTTATTTGAAGAGCCACTTATTTCCAGAACGTAACATGTTTCTTTTGAATACAGTTAGTCTTGCTGTCACACACTTCTAATTTATTTTATGCTGGCTGTAAAAAATACTTTCTGGACATAGATTGAGATGCATATGGGTTTTTTATTATTAGAAGGATGTAGCTGTGTCCTTACTTATGGCTACATGAAGCATTTTTAAAGATTCTTTTTTTTTTTTTTTTTTTTTGTAATACTGAAAAAAAACGCTGAAAGACTGAAAATAATATACTTATTTTAAAAAATGTTTGCAGAATAATTTTGAGCGACCAAAATTATTTTTAAGAAATACTTTTTTTTTATCCAATTTATTAATTGCACCGTTGACGCTGTTCTCGATCACGGACTGTTATTCCCATTCATGAAGATAATTTGAAGCGGTATTTTAAACACACTTTTTTGGTGTAAATACAACAGAAAATGTGGTTATCGATTGCAGTTTGACGCACATTCACCTGTTGCTTGCAAACACAATGCCATCCTAATACTGCGATTAGCTTATGGTCGAACAATGGTCTTGGACTCCCTCAAATATTACGCGGATCATTACGGATGACAAAGCTTTATTACGGATCGCAAACTGATGGTTTGATCGAAAATAGTCTCTGTTGCGTTTATAGTTGTTCTACAGGAGCACTCAAAAGACGTTCGATGCATTACTGTCTATGGCAAGTAGAGATATTAATCCGTTTTAAGCAAAATTTAAGTAATTTAAGTTTTAAGCCAAACATAGTAATTATTTGAACGTTTACAAATGTTTATTCTTTAGTTGAAAGATGTAAATAAATTTTAATTTTATTTCAGGGTCTCGCAAAATTAAATTAATTGCTGTATATGCTTTTTAAAAAAAGTCTTCGAATTTTTCCCGAAGTGGAAAGTTCCGCGGTTTTGTCCAACCACCGCAGATGCAACAACACCATTAGCACAGAGAAGGCCTACACGCGAAAGCGAAATCACAGTTCTACTTTCACAAAATAAATCTACTTTAAATTTCTGGTGAGTGCTACAAATATTAGACAATATGTTAGGTTTTTAATTTTTACTTTTAACTTTTCTAATACAAAATAAATCCCTGTGAACTATTTCTATATAATATTATATAATAAGAAATTGTTAAAAGTTGCCATTTGTCGTAAAACTAATTTTCCTATCTTAAACAATTAAAATGCTTTATGCGTGAGAAAATTCACTACAACTTTAAAATAGTTTTACTTTGTTTAAATAAAACTGTCATGGCGCCATATAAGATCTAGTAACGTCAGTTGTTAGGATTTCCATACCTAGAAATCGTTGGTACGTGTCAATCTGACAGTCAGAAGTTTTAGTCGATATTTTCCAGATGTAACAGGAAAACGCGTCAGAAACCCTTAAAAAGGACCTGCGCACAAGGAATCTTCCCATAGGTCAATAGTCGTTGTATCGCGTTGCCTTAACCATCAAACAAAAATTGCGCGAGATTAAGTACAATACATAAACAAATTTAACGCAAAAATGTTGTATCAAGGATCAGAATTGGATCAGAAAGTATTTTATAATCGTTGCGTTTAGCGTGATTTATCTGTCTCTTTTTTATATGTGTGTAAGTTTTTCCGATTGCAATAATGCGCGCCCATACAAATCTATTGTAAAGTTCTCTTGTATTTCCAGTGTAAAAGAGGAGAGGTTCGTCTCAGGTTTTCACATTGAAATAATCACATTGAAATAATAAAATAAAATTTTAGCCTCTGTTAGAAAAGTGTTCATTTTAACCTTAGCTAGAAGAATATTGGAGCACGCTCCCTCGACCACCCTAGATGGAAGCAGGGCAGGCCCTAGCAACTGCGGGGACCAGGGTAAATCTTAGGTGCGAGCACTTAAGTCACGTGGGGTAAACAGTCTACCTGACGCGAGCTGGAAAATCGTTCACGATTGTGAGTCATGCCTATCCACTGTCGAATTTCAGTAAAATTGCAAACAAATAAAGAAAAAAAAATTCTTTTCAAAGCTAAATAGTGGTGCGTAAAAAATTTGAATATCTGTGAATTCGAAACGACGGCACTAACATTTTCATTTACATGTTTAAAAATCTTGGTTTTTTTTGTAGTATCGCAAAATTTGAGCCAAGAAAAAGCAGCTCATATTCATTGTTGAATATGAGACCAAAAGTGCAAACACACACTTTTAAGTTTTAAAAAAATCTGATGTGTCCAACACATGACTTCCTTGCACGTCTATTAAATCAAAAATGTTTTCTACGCACTTCCTCTAAACTTATTTGTTTGAAAGAGATAAAATATCAATAATAGTAAGGTTTAGCGATTTCTAGCCAAATATTTCGATATCGCCAAGCTGAGTTCAATTTGAAACATTTCCTTCTGACACTTTATTTGGCGATATTTCACCAAAAGCCGACAAACTTGAGATAGTTTGCGAGATTTTGGGGATAGCCAAAGTAGTCATTGATCAAGGACTTTCAATGAATTGAATGCATCCATACACCTTAATGTATTTAAAGTCATTTGGCTCACCCTGTAAATAAATTCCCAGTGATTGCTGTCAAAAAAGATATTGAAAACAGTTGGTATTATAATATAGTTCTAAATACAAAAGTTTAAAATTCTACGGGTTAAAGTTTTAGAGTTATACAAAATACGAAATAATTTTTGGGGCCAAATTTGGCGATATTTCGGCGAAACTCGTCAATGTCGACGACATTTGGCGAGATTTTAAGCATGAACCAAACAATGACAGATTATCGCCAAATTTGGCGATATTTCGCCAAAACTCGCCAAGAACGATGACAAATGGCGATACTTTGGGCATGGACCAAATGACTGACTATCGCCAAATTTGGCGATATTTCGCCAAAACTCGCCAAGGTCGAGGACAGACGGCGACTTTTTGGGCATGTACCAAACAATGACTGTCTACAGTTGTATTATATTGAAGATGTCCATAGACATTAAAGTACTAAAATTCTTTTCGGTGGTCCTGTATATAAACTCTCCAGTAGATTGGAACCAAAAATCGAGATACACAACTAGATGTTACAACATTCTTATATATGAAATTTCATAATAGTTTTTGAGATTTGAGAGTTAAATATGCACACACGTACACCAAAAGTCGCCAAGCTTGGCGACTTTTGGCATAGTTCTTGAGGGAGGCACGTGACCGTGGTCGGACCATTACCTAACTTATGTGGTAGGACGGTATTGTGCTTGAAATGGATGAATGCCCCTAAAATTGCCATTGACCGTAATGTATTGGAAATCTTTTGAGTGTTCCTGTAGCAGAACTACAAATGATAAAGACACTTTTTTTAATGGAGAAATTCATTTTCTAACTCTTTACAGCATACATCACTTCTGAGTCGTTTGAAATAGCCCAATACCTCTAAAAAACGCTTTGATGAATTTCGGCCCATAGAGCGTAATGTATTTCGAATCTTTTGGGCGGTTCTGTAGATAAACTATCCAGTCGAATGGAATCGAAAGGGGAGGTGCACAACTAGATGTTACAGCAATCCTAAATATAAAGTTTCAACATTCTACGCCTAATAGTTTTTGAGATATGCGAGTTTAATGAGTTTCGGCCCATTGAGCGTAATGTATTTCGAATGTTTTGGGCAGTCCTGTAGATAAACTATCCAGTCGAATGGAACCAAAAGGAGAGGTGCACAACTAGATGTTACAACTATCCAAAATATGAAGTTTCGACATTCTACGCCTAATAGCTTTTGAGTTAGGCGAGTTTAATGAATTTCGGCCCATAGAGTGTAATGTATTTCGAATCTTTTGGGCGGTCCTGTACATAAACTATCCATTCGATTGCCACCAAAAGGGGAGGTGCACAACTAGATCATAGAACAATCCTAAATATCAAATCTCAACATTCTACGACCAATAGTTTTTGAGATATGCGAGTTACATACATACGTACGTACGTACGTACGTACAGACGGCATGGAAAAACTGGCCACAGCAGACTCGCCGCTGGTCAAAATGAGTTGCAGACGCGTTAATAGGATCGTGCATGCTAGCCTACGATAGGATGCATCGAAAAAAATTTTAAAATTAAATTTAGAGGTAGTCAAAATCGGTTTCTTTGTCGAAATTTGGCCCCCAAAATATTTCGGGATCACATTACTTCCTTATACTACGTACAAGGAAGTAAAAATGCCATGCTTAATATATTGCCACATAGTTAAACAATGAAAGATTTACAAATTCTTACGTACAAGAAATTTAATTTTCTACATTTCTTTTGAGAAAACTCGTCAAAAAGTTTGTCAAAATTAGGACGTGTAACAGTGTCGCATTCTATTGAAAGTGTTGCTAAGGAAGATAGTCCTTCTTGTGAAATAGTCGTCCTTAAATAGGTTTTAATAATTTCAAACTGGAAAAGCTCCTTTCAACTCTTGAAACAGTAATAGGAACCATTCACAAAATCCTGTATACAATTTGAATACTACGAAAGTGGTTCTTGATGCCATTTAAATAGTTAAGAACTTTCACTGAACAGCCAATGTTATCTGGAATCATTTCTCGAAACACTTTAATTTCTGCTAACAGCTCAGAATCACTAATATCTTTGGACTCATACTCGTCTCTCAGATACAGTTAACTCCTGTTCAAGCTGCAGACATTTTTCTTTTAACTCATTGTAATTTAGTTCATTCAACTCTTTTGGACAGAACAGGAAGCCAAAAATTCCGGAATAGGTCTCAAATTGTGAGAATCTCTCGCCCACTCTTTCTAATATGGTGTCATTTATGGACTAGAAGTAATAAATTTTGTATTTGTCCTCTGCAGACTCCTCTTCATTCTTACAGACATCATCGTCACCTTCTACTCTAATAGCTTTCTTTTCTTTCTGGAGCGTTTTTCTTGAAACTGCATCTCAACTTTGCAAGCCCAAACAAACACATGTTTTTGCCAACGCATTTTCTACCGGTGCTTGGCGAAGCTGTCACCTGACTAATGATGATAGACGCTTGCTGGCGAAGAGTGTAAGATGTGAGTTAGGATTACTGCAAAAGCAGATACTTCCACATCGCCACCTTCTCCCTCTGGCCTGTGCAGGCCGCCATTCTCCGATCTGACGAGACAGGCTGGAAGAGACGTTCTCTAATGCTGCCAGGAGAAGCCCTCGAACAATGAACTGGAAGTTCAATTCTACAATTCTTTGTTATTAAAATGTTTAAAAAATTGACATAGAAACATTATATTTGTAATTTTTATATTTCCCTGAAAACTGAAATTGAGGGCAAGGGCCCTCAAAAGTGCGGTGCCCTGGGTGGTTGCCCCTGCCTAAGGCTGGGCCTGGATGAAAGCTCATGAGTACAACAGCGTTTAACTTGCACTGCCGTTTTACTAATATATAGAATTTTTTCAAACACTTAATAAATATACTCATTTTTCGACTTACGCGGAATACTTTGCAATTCAAATGAAATTAATTTGATCTCCGAGTTTCTAAAATTATTCATTTCGGTGAATCGAGCAAAAATTATAGTAATTTTACGGCACACACTTAAGCACCTCCCCCTGCCGCCACGCTTGGTGCAAGACCTTGCAGTACAGAAGAAACCCTTCCCTTCCAGTAGAGATGGCCAATGATTCGATGAGTCGAATCAGTGATTCGAATCTTGGTACTGAGTGGCTCCGTCTTTACACTCACTATCTACTGATTCGAATCTCAAGCCCTCAACATACATTCCAAGTGCGAAGGGAAGGAAAACTTATTTTTCCCTTTGCCGTTCCCAGAGATTTTCCCTTACTCTTTCAACTCTTTTCGACTCTTTACGACTCTTTTCGACTCTTTTCGACTCTTTACGACTCTGAGTCGATAGATCGATTTGAAACAGCAAATGAGTGGGTGTGGGTGAGTTGGTCACTGAGTTGGTGCAGCAACGAATCTTTACTGATTCAGTGTTTCGCTCTGTTTCGGTGATTGTATACGATGAATCGTTGAGATTCGTTAGTTTTTCGAATCTTCTATCGACTCAGAGTCGAAAGGAGCCGAAAAGAGTTGAAAGGATGTTTCATTTAATTGGAGGTTTTTTTTCGAATCTTCTATCGACTCAGAGTCGAAAGGAGTCGAAAAGAGTTGAAAGGGTGTTTCATTTAATTGAAGTTTTTTTTTCGAATCTTTGGTGTTTCATTTCTTGGTTGGTGGTCGGATTTAAAGTTTTATCTGTCTGTGGGTGTGGAGTGGGTCGAACATCGTTTGCTTTTGGCGGGGGGCATAGGCGTTACTTCCTAAGGGCAAGAGGGGTCAATCCACCCCCGAAAAAAAAATTAAGAAAATTCAAGTATCAGAGCTATTTAATAATCATATTTTCTACAATCGGAAACATTTTGTCACCCCATCCAAATATTACATGCCAATTTACGCCAATGCTCGTGGAAGAGCGGGGGGTGTCTCAAAGTTGTTTAAACCTTTTTCCCTCGGGGGGGGGGACTTCCTCCTTGCAACTTGTCTGGCTGGTTTAATATTTGTTTAAAATTTAATGAAACACCCCTTTTCTACTTTTAACTTCAATATATGTCCCCCTGCCCCCACCCTTAAAAAAAAAAAAAAAAAAAAAAAAAAAAAAAAAAAAACGGAACGTTAAGTTTACATGGTGGCGGGTTTTCATGTGAAGGGAAATAGAATGAAATAAAGTTAGGATTGTGCTTGTCACTTTTAATGAAGGATACAGGGGCGGTATTAAGCGCTCTCACAAAAGGACTTTGTAGTAAGCAAAATAACATTTCGCTTTATTGCTGCAGATTTCGTTTAAGATATTTTTTTTACCTTGTTTGTCGTTTAAGGGGAATTATTTTCTTTTCTTTCGTAATTCAGAGAAATACAAAATAGGGTCTAAAGCAGTGGCGTAGCTAGTGTAATTGACAGTGGCGTAGCCAGGATTTTATTTCGGGGTGGGCTGGGTATCAAATTTAAAGATAAAGTTCAATTGTAAGCTAAGTAAAGGGTCCCATCTTTGGGGGGGCAGCAGCCCCTCAGTAGGACTGGGCCAAAAATCGATAAATATCGACATATCGGTTTTATTTCAACATCAAATATCCGATATTCCCATTTTCATTTCAGTGAAATCTCATCAGTGGTCCCTTCCGTCGAACAGAGTCAGCTGCTCTGTTTGACGGAAGGGTTTGTCTCGATCGTTACGCCTTGAAGTAACCTTTTATGTGTCTTTTTTCACAAAGTTTTTATTTATTTTAAACACTGTTACATTTTAAAACATATTTCTAGAACAACTACGAATTCACGTCAACCACACACGGTCACGTGATATTTCAGCATCAGAGCCTGCATTTTTCGTCTGCCAAAGACACCCATGTTAAGGAACGCGCTTTTAAAAGCTATTCTTTACTATTCTAGGATGTGCGATCATGGGGCATGTTGTAAAGAGCAAAAAAGCAAGGGAAAACAATGCATACAAAAATCCAGGGGGGGGGACATTGCCCCCCCTTGCCCTATGCTGCCGGCGCCCATGTGTGCGATCGTTTCTTACTTATACCCCTTCGGATTAGCGATCTGGCCCAATAAATGAAGTCACAAAAATGGGAGGAAACTTTGTCAATCAATTGAAGGAGATTATTTGTGCACAGAAATACGGGCGAACCATTTTGTTTGTAAAAGTTATTATAACGAGTGGTGTAGCTGGCCAAGGAGTCGTTTTATTGTTCAGACCCCTCCCCCCCTTCCCCAAATTAGAGAGACAGACAAGCAAAAAGAGAACTTATCACAGTTTTATAAAGCTGATAGCGACAGGGCGTAGCCAAAGGGAGGGGGGGTTAGGGGGGGTCATAACCCCCGCATGAGGATTTTTTTGTCATACAAAATATATATTCTTCACTCCCTTATCACACAGCCATATACATATATGTGAGTTGCAGGAGTCGTAAACCCCCCCCCCTCCGCCCCATGAAAAATTTCTGGCTACGCCACTGTTAAGAAGTGCGTATTATTCATTACGTTTAAAAGGCCTATGGGCCTCAACCATTTTAGGGGCCCCACAACAACTAATAAAACATAAAAAATAGTAGCGATACAATAAATTACGGGTAGCCAGCCTTTTGTACATCATGCGTTTTTTTTTTTTTTTTTTTTTTCTCGGACAAGTTCAGATACGCCATACAACTCAACATTTTTTACTTCCTTACTCACAGGTAGAGTTGGAAAATATAAATACCGATAGTCTTTTAACTTAGGGAAGGAAAAGTAATAACGTTCGAACATGAGATTGAAATTGTTGTTCTGAGGAAGAGGATTCCAGAATTAATATTTGGGGTATTTGGTAGGGGACCAGATATGATTCGATTTTTGATGTCAATGTATTTTAGAATGCACAAATGTTTCCTCCTGACATAACATCATGAATTATAAGAAATAAAAATTTTCCGAGCACGCAATTATCAATCTGTCTCAAAACAATAAATAGGCAAAAGGATATGATGCGACTCTCCAAATCGTCGAATGCGCCAAATTTGGTGCATGCGCCATAATTTGGCCGTCACCCTGCAATAAACCTTTTAAAACCATTTTTACATCGAGAAAAATAGATTAAACTCGGTGAAAATAATGTACATGTGTAGGAAAACAACAAAAAAAAAGTATAGTTTTCAACGCAATGATCTATCACATTATAACATGCAGTAAAATTGCTCGGCAGCGTAATTAATAAATAATCTTTCTGAAGTTTAGCGTTTGCCCCAGATAGAAATTAGCATCACATTTCTTATCAACTTACTTTTACCCAATCATTTGTTATTAGAAACTGGGAAACATAAAAATTCAGTTTATACGATCAGAAACAGCAGACAATTCTATAGATATTTCTTCGGGAGAGCAAAGTTAAGTAATCAGAGAAGCAGAGCATAGAATGTATTTTCACAAACTCCTATTGAATTTATTTGTATCATTTTAGATCACTATATCATGAGTTGAATAAAGTGGAACTTTGTCACACTACCAGTACTTTAGAAAGGATAATAAAATATTACTCAAAGCTACTAACCTTCCTGAAATATAACTAACCACTCTTTGTAAGTAGTTTATTATTTAAAAAATATTTTTCTTGACAGTCTCGTACACTGCCGTTACCCTCAAGAACTAATAATCGCAAGTAATTGTTACACATTGGAGATTAGCGCGTGGCGCTCTGGTCCTCCAAGAATGCCCCTTTTCGGTTCGGTTCGTACATTGCTAGTGTTGCATATTTCCCTTTTCGAGAATTTATGTTTGTGTAAGAAATGTTTAATCCTGTACCGTTACTGATATCCACATCTTAATCGTAACGATGAAAAGACAAAAGCGACAGCATTCAATTTTGAAATAGCTTACACGAGTGCGACTTGCGACAATCTCTACAGAAAAAGAAATTATCAACACATCTTAAAAAATTAAAAGCAAAGGCTAAAGTTTCATGCTTTATCGATAACAGATCATTTTCTGTACTTTGAGATAAGAAAATATATATATATATATATATATATATATATATAACGAAGACTAGACAATAGAGTATTAAAGCTCGAAGTAGGTTCCACAAAATAGGCTAACAGGATCACTTGGGTAAATCGCTGTCATTTCCCGTTCAGCCGTTCACGCGAAGAATGAGAATTTTTTTTTTGTGTGTTGATCATCCTCCAGCTAGGATTTCTCGGAGGGTTAGCTCCGTGGAAATTATAGGGATAATATCGGGAATGGAGAACAGCAGAGAGAGTTGGGGTTTTGCTATTTCAGGAAATATTTCTTCGTGTAATTTTCTCTGGTGAGTTACAGGGTTACGTGTGTCTCCGAAATACTTGGATTGGGTATTTATGTTTTATTTCAGGAAATACTGATTGCTTTAAGTGGCGGGAAAAATCAATTCTGACCCTGTTTGGCTTTTAATAAAAGGGTTAGATTGAACTTTAGCGTAAATTTTGCATTTATGATATTCCCGATCTTCTAACCCTTGTGGAACATAATCATCTATTTCTTTTAACCACTATATTTTTTAAACATAAAAAAATAAAAACCAACGTATCCGGTAAAGTTAGGATTACTGTTATATTCTAACCTGTAAACGAGCGCATACACACCAAATTCTATGCTCATCTTTTAAAGATCTCTATTACTAAATCAAATGAAACCATCTTGAAAAAATCACACTAAGAAAAGCAAATAGTAGTGGAATCTTTCCGAAAAAATGCGTATAAGTTAGCAGTTGTGTTAATGTTCACGAAAGGTCGCTAATGATATTACATAAAAGTCGACAACTCTTATATTCATGAATTAAATAATAATAATGCTGTATGTTCTATGAACTATCAATCTCTTTTCTTATGAAATACTTACTAATCGTCTTCATCGTGTTTAGATTTATTACACTGAAGCAGCGAAACTTTAAAGGCGTAATTTGGAACTAGGAAAACACAGAATCGCGTTTCTTGGCGCTGTGGTAGCGATGTGATGCTCAGCGGGAGGGGGATTCCTGAAATTATGACAGTGACAAGATTGAGGGTAAGAAGAATTCTGACTCACACATTTTGGTTAAAATAAAAACTTTTCAATTCAATGAATAAAATTTTCAATTCATTTTGGAAGTACCAGAATGTTAAAGTATTTTTTTAATCGGGGCTAAAATAAGTTTCCATGAGCATTTTCTTATTAAAACTTTTCTTACTTTTTAAAACAGCCTTTCAGAGTAGTCTCAAGAAATATAGAAAATTATGCTCACAAATATAAAATACCTGGTCACAAACCCCAGCCGTCAAATACGAAGATTTGACAGCTGTGGAGAGGATAAATGATTTATAAGGTAGTATTCTTTCTTTTTGAACTAGAAATATATGTTTATCTAATATAGTGTGACGTGTGACATTTTGTGACGAAGGGGGTGGAGGTCAAAGAAAGTGGTATCATTTATGGATGGTCCCTCAAGAACTGATTTACAGATATGGGGGCCAGAGGAAAAGCTTCGATGGGCACCCCACCATCCTCACGAAAGCTCCCTTACACTCTAAAAAGTAACTTTTCTATCACACTATACAAAAAGAGATGTTACAAGATCATGAAAATGCAAAGTGGTCAATTATATTACTATAGTGGGTAATAATATTTTGATATTTTGATTTGTTTTTCCATTTCGCGGTTTTTTTTTTCTAAAAACAAATTCCAGAGTACATTTAACTTACTCTATCGAAGTTGTTAAAAATTCCAAAATGCAATTGATTTCTGCTTGTAATGTTGGTAACCTGTAACTTTCGTTTTAAATGCATTATTAATTCATATGCGAAATGAAGTTTGGTAAACAGTATTTAAAACAATACTATTTAGAAAAAAGTGCTTAATTATGTTACGGAATTCGAATAATTGTGCCCAATATTAAATAATTTCCAGTTACTTGTTTTATTTTAAAGGATGACATGGGACCCTAATTTTAAGAGGGTCACGTGAAAGAGAATTAGTTAACGTTTTCCTAAATAAAAGTGTATAGCGCTGCGCGGTAAAAGTTCCACGCACATAATGAAAATTCATGTCCACAATCAAGTTGTTCCACATTATCAGCAATAACCATTCGAAATAAAACAAAGTGAGAGTAGCTATTTTACATAAAACAATTCAAATAATAGCTTCCACAAATAGGAATTTTATGTATGCATTTTATGGCAGAGGCGGAGTTCGTGAGAGATATGAAAAAGTATAACTTCGTTTCTTTCTTTCTTTTTTCTTTTTGTAATCGCTGGTATGTTGAAATAAGGTTTTAATAGTCAGTTTACTAGTTTTCTAAATTGGCATTTGTGAGATAAAGAAAAATTTATACGTAGCAAGTAGCAAAAAATGTAATAGTAGAATGAATGTTTTATTATTTTTTATTATTTTCAAATTTATAGCATCTAGGATTGTATTGTTTGTTCAATTCTTTTCGTTGATCACCGTTTCTTAAATAATACTAAGGTATTAATTTTTTTTAATAAGGTTTAAAGAAACATGAAAATAAATTAATCCACATTTATAGCTTTTTATGAATGCTTTGTAAAACGTTTGTTCAAAAATACATTCATTAATTTATTCATTGAAAGTAGCTAACAAAATTCAGCACATTTTAGAATGTAATCATCAATGATAAAAGGAATACAATGGACTCACGCTGCAACGTGCTCAAAAACTACTGAATAAATGTTGAAATTGCTTGTACATTTCTTTAAGCCGTTTCCATTGTTAGATTTCCTGTATTTCATGCAAAGTGCCACCTAGTGGGTACTTCTTAAACTAATTTTTTTTCTGAAATTCCTTAAGCGTATCTTATGTGTAGTCTATATACCAAATTTGGTTACAATCCGTTCACCCGTTTTAGCTGTAGAACTCTGTTTATCGAAAAAGTTTAATTATAGCCACCCAGTTGTGTTAGGGAATCGTTTAAAACTGTTTGAGGGGTGTTTCTAAGTGTCTAAAATAACTGTGCATGCGTTTCAAAAAGTCGTATTCATACCCCATCCCACAACGCGAAAGTTGCATTTACGCGAGGGTTCTTGGAACGCTTTCCTCACGTTGAGTTTACTGTACGTCGAACGCCAACATGGTATACTATACCTGAACACAGATTGAATGAGGTCTTTACAGGTATACAATCTGAAATCAGAACGCAGTCAGACTGCCTAATATGTTCTTGGTATGTGCGAGAACTGCTATAAGGCTTGCTGCTAACTGTTCCACTCTCGCGATTTTACAGAGAGATTGCCTATCCTACCACTAACTTTTCTCTGTGATTTAACCCTTTCGTGCCGACTGTCACGTATACGTGCCAGCAATAAACGTTTAAATATAATTACAGAACCGTTTAAATACTCACTCAACGGAACATTATTAAACAACACGTTGATATTTCTGTAATTTCATGGATTTAGGGTTAATAGCAAAAAATTCTCCAGCCTTGGACAGAAGTGAAAGAGACTGCCGGTCTCAAAGATAAGTGGGCGTTTGTGCTTTCCCGTTACGGAAAGAGTACAAAACCCGAATTAAATGTGTGATGACGTCACTTTAGTGGACCTAGGTATGACATAAAAGTTTCTGTTCTCAGATATTATATATCTAGGAAGTGTTGACTATACAAGTTTCTGTTTCAAAAATCGTTTTCTTTTTTATCCTACGACTTTTGCAAGAGAAGTTACAGCAGCCATTTAAAATCAGCCGTGAACTAACACAACGCCTTCTAAATATAGGAAACCTAACAACTGCAACGTCATTAATAAGCCTTCAAAAGTTGCTGATCTCCAATTTAATTTTCATGATATAAAACTATTTAAAATTTCTGGTAAATTTACTCACGCACAACAGCATTTTAATGATTTGAGATAGATAATTTCATTTTAAGACAAAGGTCAAGTTTTTAACTTAACTAATTATGTAATGTGAAAAGGAAATAGATCATAATGCATTTTTTGTATAACATTCTAAAAAAAAGTAAAGGCCGCTGTCGCCGCCGCTGTCAAAGCTTGTCAGCGTATCTCCTCTTAAACAGTGGGGATTTGAGCTTCGACTAAGGTGCCCACAGATTCGAAAAATTCCGAGGAACCTGCTAAGCTGATTTAAATTTCGAAAATCGAATTATTTTAGAAGATATTAATAAAAAACTGAAAAAATAAACCGAATGGTTGCCAGATTAGGCATAAAATCATTCATTCCTTTGCAACAAAGCGTTTCCAAGTATCTAGAATCGCGTGAAATTTACAAACATGAGTTACAATTACGCCCATTTTACGCCAAAATAAAAACTATATGAAATAAGTAACTCAAAATGTGTTACACAAAGTTGACAATTTTCAAATAGTAAGTTCACTTAGACAACAGGAGTTTAGAATTAGCGATTATTCATTTTTCCAAAACAGAATAACTAATATCTTGAAAATGAATACTAATTAAAATGCAGATTATTTTAAAGCCGGTTCTCGTCCAGCTGGATTATTTGCTACCAGTAGAAATATTTGGCGGCTTTAACTATGCCATTATAGCAGTTGTAGTACACTTTGAATATTTGCTAGCGCGACGAGATGGTATAATTCGTGGTGTTAAGTACGCCAATCTGCAAACGATTATGTAAATGAAAATATGGATAACGGTTTTCCGGTAACCTTAAATGAACAGTAAATATAGGTTGTGAGCATGTGTAAATCGCCAAATAATGAAAAGTCGCCATTGGTGGCAGGGTATTATATCTGTTCCGTAGCTTTTATTAACTTTACATGTACGCAAGTCGCCAAATAATGAAAAATCGCCATGGGTGGCAAATTCGCAAGGTGTCCAATAGGTTTTACATTATTAAAAATACAGCTGAAACATACGTTCTGATTTTATTACGCTTTAGCTCCTAATTAATATAACTTTTGAATGGCAACATTAAATATCATTGTGTTTCTGAGGAGTGCAAATAATTTTTCCAGCGATTATAAGCGGAGTCCGCAATCCAGGTGGAGTATAGCTCAGGATCCGCACAACACGGATTCCCATAACAAAATATCTTCCGTGTTATGAGGGGTAGGGGGTCTACTGTAGTGTGAAGTTTAAATTTTTATGTACCAAAGAAGATGCAAGAACCAAGCAATGTGTAGCTTAGCTCAGTAGCATTCTATCTGATCCAATCTTCGGGTTTTGTCTGTTGAAATTATGTCTTTTTTACGAATAAGCCGAATCCCTCATACGCGCCTTGGCCCCTAGTGTATAACAAAGATATTTTAATTTTTATCTTAAGATATTTTCTAATATGTGTAGCATTCACCAAAAAATTTAAATAGTTTTGTTTTATGAAAATAAAACTGTGATGACGTCAATACTTCAAGGCCTAGTGTTGATAAAGTAAATAAAAAACTTTGCAAAAACACACATAAGATGTAACAGGTAAGTAGATACGTACGTTTCGACTAAAAATTATTTTAGTCTTCCTCAGTCAAAGCCCTTCGTCACTAAGTCTGTCTAAGTCTGACTAACATCAGCCAAGAAATTTAAACGCAAATTTTTCAAAATTTTGTTTCTAGCATTTTCTTTTCACAATTAATACCATAACTTCTATATTATATTAAAAAAAATACTGAAATTTTCCGTGTAGGTTCAAAATATTATTCGATATAAAATGACTAAAATATTTGTTGTCACATAACAATTTGCTTCTACTTTAAGGTTTCTTGATGGTAACGAACCATAGTATATACATATGTATATATATATAAATATGCATAATTAGTCACGTAATTGGCCATACTTTATTTCCCTGTTAAAATTTCTGTTTCCTTTTATTTATTTATTTTTTTGGTCGTCATTTTAAATAAGATTGTAATATATACCACTTTCGAAAGGAGATGAGGTTCATCCCGTACAAATGTGTGGGTACAGTGTTAGCCGTTTTGATATATTTAAAAATTTACTAAAAAAAAAAGCAATTTCTCGAAATGTACGACAATAATAAATAATTCTCTGCGCAATTTCTTATTCTGTTTTATAATTTACCAGAAAATTATTTTAAAAAAATCGGAATTGTAACTAATTAATAAAATGCCTGGAACCTAGGCGGATACCTTAACTCATAAAAACAGAAACAAACACACACGTGTGATGTTTGGCCACTCCTTTGATTCTACCGAAACAGCTTTTACTGGCAGTCTCCAACATTTCAGAAAGTTAAAAATTTTATTTTAAAATAAAACTATTTAAAAATTGTGGTAAAGAATCTTCCAATAAAATCGTAAGAGTTGGAAGTTATGTATTTTACTTTTTATGATATGTATAATTGCATAGCTGCCAAACGTTCCGTTTTTATCAGAGCATTTCCCATCACTAATTTTTCTTTGCCAATTTAAGCATAAAATAAGTCCATATTTTTAATATAAAATATTTGACTATTGTAGCTTGGATTGTGTTTGCAGAGTAGCCAATTAAATACTAAGCCATCACTAGATTTTGCATATTTTATTAATTTATTTTTGCTCTTTCAGCTCTTGTAACTCAACGTTAATTTTGGATATTTCAGTAAGATTGGCGTTCTTTTACGTAATCTTTTTTCTTTTACCCTCCGCTAAAGAGGGTAATAGTTTTGGGCAGACAAAAAAAGGTCGTGGATGATAATTGATAGTAGTAAATAAAGTAAGCATATGCACTTTTGAAATTCGCATCATATGGATCAATAAAATACATGAAAAATCTTTATTGTTTTAGTGTATACGCAAAAATACATTTAGCTTTACGTTAGTTACAAAAGGATGAAGTAATAAATTCGAGCAATTTTTCACAAAAGATTTACGAATAGTTTTGTATTAATAACTATGAATTAAAAGTAATTAAATTATTTACGTATATTCCATCAAGGTGTTTGCGGGGATGGCAACGAAGATTCTTTTCCTCTTTTTCTTTCGCTGGTTGCCAGGACGATAGTTTAGAATAAAAATAACTTTTTTGTTCTAAACAAATTTATGTAGCTGAAAGGTGTAATATATCTAGACAAAAAAAGGTCGTGGATGATAATTGATAGTAGTAAATAAAGTAAGCTATTAACCGTGATTGATTGAGACTATGGTGCTTTCTCAAGAGACTAAAGACCAAATCATATCGCTTTATTTTTCTGACACACCACTCACGCACTGTGAAATAGCTCGTAGGCTTGGTATTTCACGCTCTACTGTTCAGTATTACATCGTTAAATATCAGAAGAATATACCCGGGACTGTTGTTCAAGGCCGCGCTGGCCGTCCTCGCCAGTTGTCTAATCCGGAAGAAAGTCATCGTGAAATTAACCGTCTATTTATGCAAAGAAAAAGGGAAGATCCAGATTTTCGTGCTCAAGAAGCGGAATCCAAATCCAGAAGACAAGACAGAAAACGTTTACGACTCTGTCTAGATATACCATCGAAAAGACCAAGAACAGATACTGATCTAAATGTAAGGTGTGAAGAACTAGAATTTCGTAAATTAGCTGAGAAATTTTTCGAAGCTGTTGCTGATGGTCCAATCCACCAATGCTATTGTTGTGATCGACTGTGGTTCAAAAAGTCAATAAGAACCCTTTCCAAAACAACTTTACTGTCCAAAGGAGCGACAACGGACTTTATAAAACTAGTCTTTTACAAAGATATCGGTGATATTGGCAAATTTTGCAGAACATGTTACGATTGTTTGATTAAATTGACAATACCACAATTAGCTATAAGCAATGGCTTCGAATTCCCCGAAATACCGGATTGTTTAAAATACTTGACACCACTGGAAGAACGGTTGGTTTCTCCCCGTTTGATTTACATGCAAATACATCCTGTACATGGCTGCCAATACAAATTAAAAGGTTCTGTCAAAGAACCTCTTTAGCGGAGGGGAAACTAATTTCAGCTGAAGGCTGAATATTTTTCTTAATATGCTCTTTGGGTGGGTGGAGGAGGAGGGGATAGGTACTAGCCATTTGAGATGTGGGTAATCTTGTAAGATTCAGAAATTTATCATTCTTTCTGCAATAACTTTAAAAAGGTTAGTTATCGGACAAAATTGCTAAGTTGATTAATGCTCCACATGACCTCAGATGTTCCGTTTCTGATTTTATTAGTAGAAACACCATGTATATACCAAAATTGCTTCAAATGTTTCATATGTTTTGTGATTTTAGGAAAATCGTGTAAATGTTTGATCGCCCATTCCTTAAAAACGGCTCAAGGGAATAAGAGGGAACTTGGCAATATGATCGGCAGCGGCTGAAAAAATAATTTTGCAAAACTTTGATAAATTAAAAAAAAATTTCTAAAAAATAGCATTCCTTTAATTTATTTTTTTTGGGGTGGGGGGGGGGCTTCAATTTAAGGTATCTGGAGGTAAAATAATAGTTGGCTATTCAGCTTAAACAAATTTTGTTCAATTTTTCTTCAATTTTTTTTTTTTTTTTTTTTTTTTGCTTCTTAACTTTTGAGAAAAGTGTGCAAAATTTTCTTGTGGCATAGTATTAAAAATATCTGCAGTGAATCAAACAAAATTTAGTTTCAAACGAAGGAATAACCTCTTGACTTTAAAAGCTCATTCCACTAACATAGAAGATTAACTTCAAAATAAATAATTTTTCTATTGACAATTTCACTCAGACCTTAGTTACTCTCTAATCTTTGAAAAATACACAGAAGTTATAACTATTTGCTTTCTATACTTTTGTCAATATTCTAATTCCGGTCTTTATACTCCTAAAATGAAAGCGAAAATTTGGGCTTTTTTAAAATCTACATTACACAGGTACTAACCTGTCAACATCTTAAACCTCGGCTCGTCAAATATATACAAACAGCCTATTAACAGATTAGAAACATTGTGGCTTAATATTGTTTGTATCTCTAATCATTTAGGACAGAGCGCACGAGCAAACAGGACTATAGTGTGGAATTCCTAAAAAATTGGACGAGGACCTATACTTCAGACCCGCCCACTAAATTTTCTGCTCCATGCTAGACAATCATGAATACCAGTCTTTCCCAAAGCGGTTAGTGGAGGCTTTCAACAGTTTCCAACTGCTACGTAATGTAATTTACCACTCTTTGAGAACAGTAATCTTTTAAAAAAAAATTTTCAGGGGCGGCCTACGCTTTCAGGTGGGTAGGAGCACCATTTCCTATTTGCGCAACCGGAAACTTTAACATTATCACACATGTATTTTCACAAAATAAAACTATTAAACATTTGTGGTGAATTTACTTCTGTATAAAACATTTTAATGATTTAAGATAGAAAATTTAATTTTACAACAAATAGGGAATTTGAACTATCACTAATTATATAATGATATAGAAATACATCATAATACATTTTTTAAAATCAAAATGGTTTTTTTATTTTCATCTTGGACTTAAGATATTTGCTAATATTTGCATCATCCACCAGAAATTTTAAATAGTTTTACTTTGTGAAAGTAAAACTAATTGATCGGCTGGATAGGCTTTAAAACTTCTAGACAGGTTTCTTCATATTCTGGCTTTCTAAATCTAGGACAGGGTTCCTTAGCGTATGGGTCACCGAGTATTCATGGAGACAATTTTTTTTCGTCTCATTTTAATGTGCTTTTTAACGCGTAGCAAAACTTTTATGCGTTAATTTTTATTTGTGTGTCTTTAACACGTAACAGAAAATAGGAATCATTAAAAAGGTGAAACGTAAAATAAAGTCTTCTTCAATATACATAAATATATGCATATATTTAAAGTGTACTATTAAGTTTGCTTCCCTTTCAATTGCCTTTATGTCGCGACTTGCAGACGACGCCAGATAAATTGGCGCTATTTTCTAAGCCATACATCTCCCACGTGACCTCTTCAAAAACAGAACAGGATAGCAGAATATGCTTTTATAGGAGTTTTTCAAAATGTCAAAACGACAGTATAAAGACGATTTCCTAGATTTTGGTTTTACATTTATTACTGACTGAGGAACGATAAAACCTCAATGCGTCATATGAAGTGAAGTACTCAGTAATGAGTCACTAAAAGAAAATAAGTTCAAGAGACACTTGTAGACTAAGCATCGCACAATATTAAATAAAGAACGAAGCTTCTTTGAAAGAAAAGAACAACAGTTGAAGAGACAACGTCTCGATGCTGGAAATAAGTTAGTTTTATCTGTGGAAAGAGCTACTCTTGCGTCCTATTATGTAGCATGGCGAATTGCAAAAGAAGAAAAAACCCGCATACTATTGGAGAAGATTTGATCAAGCCAGCAGCAATATGGTCCGCATTACATGTGGAGAAGAATATGTAACAGCAGGTAACAGTGAAAAGGAAGAAGAATTTTTGTTTTGCCGTCCGCTTACCACCAATGCGACAGGTGAAGACATTTTTAGGTTAACAGGCACATTTTTTAAATAGGACGGTTTATCCTGGGAACAGTGCATTAGTCTTTTCACTGATGGTGCGCCGTCAGTGCTTGGGACACGTCAGGGTTTTTGTGCAAGAGTGAAACAAATAAATTCTGATGTAAAGGTGTTTCATTGTCTTCTTCACAGAGAAAATCTTGCATCTAAAAGACTATCAGAAGATTTGAGTACAGTCATAACAGAGATTGTTCAAATCGTCAATTATGTAAAACCAAGATTGCTTAATAATAGACTATTTAGCCAAATTTGCTTAGAAATTGGATCTGAGTACACTCACTTATTAAATCATCAGTCAGATGGTTGTCTCGAAGTGTATAAGTGAGTTGGTTGTCTCGAAGAAATGTACTTCAAAGGGATATTGTTCTACGCAAGGGAATCCAAATCTTCTTGTCAGAGAAAAATAATACTTCCCGATTTTCTGACAAATATTGAATGCTGAAATCAGCCTACCCTTTAGATATATTTGCAGAACTTAATAAATTAAATGCGTCAATGCAAGGCCGTTATCAAACGGTAATTGGGTTAGTAGAGAAGTTAACAGCTTTGAAAGAGAAGTTGAAACTGTGGAATAAGAAAATAGAAGAAAATAAAATAGCTTCATTCCCAACATTAAACTTGTTTTTAGCAGATGAAAATGCTGAATTGGGCGACAACAAAAATGTAATAACTGAGCATATGGAGAAATTAATTATTGAGTTCGATCGCTACATTCCAGAAGACATGCTCAGATATAGTTGGATGCGCAATCCATTTGGCATAAATGTTGAAGAATTACCGGAATATTTTTCAGACATTGTAGGTCTCCAAGAAGAGCTTATTGATATTCAAAATGATGAATCTTTGCGTCAAAGCTTTAAAAACCGAACACTGAGCTCATTTTGGATGTCTGCAAAAAGAAAAACCCATTCTCTCCACTGAAGCTATGAAAGCATTACTTCCGTTTCCAACTACTTACCTGTGTGAAGCCGGCTTTTCTGTACTTTCTGTCACGAAAACTAAAAATAGAAACAGGTTACAACCAGAATATGAACATGAGATGCTGCCTTTCAAAGACACTTCCTCGGTTTGAAAAGCTGTCAGAAGTAGTGCAAGGCCAAGGATTGCTCTAAAGAAAGGTATTTAAATTTTTAATTTTATTTTATTCCATTTGATTAATGTACTATCACGCAGGATTTTTTCTTTTATAATACCTCTCTACTCTCTTACAAATACGTATGATGCCAACACCTCCTAGATAAAGAAAGCCTTACAACTCCTACGTCACCAAGCTTTGACGTCATCGTTTGGCCTACACTTAAAAGTTTTGTTTCCACAAAATAAAACTATATAAAGTTTCTGGTGAATTTACTCATGAATAACAATATTTTAATAATTTGAGATAAAAAATATAATTTTATGAAAAATGGCAGTTTTTAACCTTGACGAATTAGATAATATGATAAGGAAATAGATCGACATGAATAATTTTGTATGAGACAGGTATTTTAATTTTAATTCTTTATTTAAGATATTTTTCAATATTTGTAGCATCCACCAGAAATTTTAAATAGTTTTCCTTTGTGAAAGTAAAACTGTGATGACGTCATTACTTGAAGGCTTAGTTATGACGTCAAAGTTTCAGTTGTTAGACTTTCTATATGTAGGCAGTGTTGATGATACTGCCTTGTTCGGCTAATTTCGATAATTAGCCGGACATGGCTTGAGACATTTTGTCAATAAGGAATATTAAGAAGCACTTATAATTGCAATATAGGCCCAAGGGTCGGGAAGCAATTAATGTTGTTGATTTTGGGTCGCGGAAAAAAAAAAGTTTAAGAATCCCTGATCTAGGAGGTGTTGGTAGTAGAAGGCTCTAAAAGATTAGGGGCAATAAGTCAATTTAGAGGGGTGTAAGGCAGTTTCTGTCTAAAAGTACGACTTCAAATCGCCTTGCCACTGAAACTGCAGTATCGTCAGTATTTGAAACTAACATTACATACAGTCAAATTTTTCTAATTATAAGGAACCTTATTGCAAGAAATAACATGTAGACTAGTTAAATAATGAAAGTTTGTAGTTGTTCATTTAACCCATTAACATCCAACGTCGATTTTGAGTACAATAGCAAAAATACATAACCATTAAATTTTCCTATTTTAATTTCTCGAATGATAAATTTTACGGATATATTTTTTGTTGAATTAAAAAAAAAAAAATTGTTCGGCACTATTTCAGCCAAATAATTTTGTTGGTTTTAACAAGGTTTTTGTTAAATTAATAGAATATTTCTTTGAATTAACAAAAATTTTGTAGATCAACAAAAATAGTTCCTTGAAACAGAGCCAAGAACAATTTTGTTGAATCAACAAAACATTTGATTTTTCTAAAATGTATAGCAATAACTAAGTAAAATGCTAATATTTACTGTTTTATTCGTAATTTTAGAAAGAGAAATACGGTCTTCATACCTTAAAAATGCCGGAAATTTACTTATGACTTCTGGCATCAACAAAAAATGAAGAATGGGATGAAAAAAGCGTGACCATCGCAAACAAGACCTGCTGGCTCAAAATTGAGCCATCCTATGTAGGCCGAATGTAGACGTAAAGTTACAACTTCTGTAACAATATTATGATTGTGGTTGCTTATCACCAGTTTATAAAATTTATTATTTCTTACATTTATCTTCATTTATTATTCATTACGGATGACACTAAAAATGTGCAGCTCCAATGTTTAATACTTATATATATATATAATTTTAACTTTTGTTCTGAAGATATGTTTTTAAGCACTGATAAATTTAATAAAATGATGATGAGCAACCAGAATTTTAATTTAAATTTACAAATTTTCATTTTATACCTAAATTGGCCGACTTGGTATGACGTATTTCTTGAGCCAGCAAGCCTTAGTTGCGAAGGTCACGAAAAAAGTCGGGCGCTCATAGGTTAGTAACTATGTTTTATGACAAAACTGTGCATATTGTTTTTGCCGTTTGCTTTTTTTTGTGCGCATTTAAAAATTATATCAATGGTGTAGATGCACAACTCACAGTCCCCACTTCCGCTCTATTTCACTGCAAAACTCACATTTTCCATAAATTTTAGTTCTAGTTTTACTAGAATTATTACAGTTTTAGGATTATGTGCAAGTAATTGTCATGGCAACAAATATATGACAAAAAAAAATGTTCCAGTACATCATATTTGTTAATAAGGTTTTTGAACTTTTCTAAGAACTAAGTTATACTAAAATTATAGATTTTAAGACTAAATTTCCTTCTTTAGAATATCAATTACACAACTGTCCAAGATTAGATCTATGACTTATCTTTTGCAATTTTTTTCGAGAGCCAGTGTTTTACGGTCTATAAAAAATTAATTTTTTTGGTGTGCCAGGAATATTTTTTTTTTTTTTTTTGTCAGACCTTGGCCATGTAACTGCCGTACTTGAATAATCGCACATAAGCTAATAATACAAATTATTTAAAAATATTAAAATAAAATAGTTTTTAATTACATAATATTTTTCAAAACCAGCTTTCATATGTTGGTAATTTTAAAATTCAGTTTTGGAATTCTCAAAAATGTTTTATTTTCATACTGCGAAAGCACAGCAGTACTCTAAAATGGTACAAATTGCCCTGAACTAATCTTTAGCTGCGGTACCCTTTCTAAGTATCATCGGGCTGTGGCTCAGGCAGGGTCTGCCTAAGAACAAAATGCTTTGCGAGAAAAAAAAAGATTTTTGATGTCCCTTACTAAGAAAACAATTAAAGAAAAACCTCTATAAAATGGCACGGCTACTCTACATCCGAAATTTGCCTGAATTTAATTTATAACATAGTATATACATCACTGACTTTACTTTAACTAAGTGAAAAATTACTAACATATTCATATGGTTAATTTGCATTTAAAAGTACATAAAAGATTAAATTGTACAATGTTACATATATATATATATATATATATATATATATATTTCTCATTTTGGCTCCTTTCTCAAATCATAAATGTGGAACTGCATACGCCTTAGGTCGGCCTTATTTTTTAGGCTAGTCTGTTCTCTCACATGCAAAGCCGTTAGATATACATTTCTTGCTTTAGCAATCTCGTTCTAATGAGATCTCCGAAAGTAACAAAGACATATTTCAAGTCATTGCCCTTCTGCAAGACTAAGAAATTTCAGTTTCCCTTTATTAAATGCAGCAGAATTGGTGTCACAACCGTTCATTGTGAGTAGGAACTATATACTGATTTATAGGGTTTTGTTAGCCGCAGGCTGTGGTAAGGATACGACATAGATCACAAAACATCCATATTTAAAATGTCGATGTTAGAGATACATTGATTTAAAAACATTAATATTTAGCAGAAAAGAAACGGTACTGAATGTCACTGAAAAGCTTTCAATGGAAGTATGCTTGCACAAGCAAGACATCATTGTTTAACCCTTTTGTTCCACTGGCACATGTATGTCTCACTGGTAGCTTGAAATGACCCCAATTCTACGGGATAAATATGCTATTTATTAATATGAGTACGTGTCCTAGTGCATTCCTATTGATATAACTGACAATTCAGCGCAGTTTTCAATTTTTTCAGCATTTTATCGGTTTGTGCATTGTAATTGTATTAAGCCCTTATTTCATTTTTGTTCTCTGAAAAAAAAATGTTAATGAAAGTATTAAAGAAAACGGAAAAGCTTCATAAAATAATATTTCTTTTCTTCTTCATGTTCTTCTTTTTTTTCAAGTGAAAAATATTTACCTTGATATTTTGACTATTTTTCTAAAACATCAACATTAAAAAAAAAAAAAAATCGTTGTTTTGACATCGTTGTTTTGAAAACATCGACATCGATACCGCATTCCCTAGGTTGGGGATAGCAGAAGTTTGTTTTGTTTGTTTGTTTGTGGGAATACGACCGATTAGCTCCGTGTGGGCTCTAGGTCGAAGGGTGGGGTGCCCTCCGTGGGGGTCTTTCTAAAGGGTCCCAACCCGTATTTACGCTAAGTTTCGGAGAAAACCACGGAAAACTCCGAACGGTTAGGTCGACGGACGCGCGATGGGACCCGAACCCGGGACCTTCACACAGGATAGCAGAAGATCTGAGGTGCTTTTTTCCTTGGCGTCTCAGGGGAAAAGAAGATATTCTTATTATCAGGGCTATATGTCATAAGCGTAGCTTTACCGAAGGCAGTTTTTTTCGAGTTACCACATTGCATATTTAAGAGTAAACACAACATATTTAAGAGTAAGTTTCTTCACGGGTCATGGGTTAAGAGTAAGTTTCTTCTTCTATAAAATGGATGCTTTTTTGAACAAAGTTGAGGTGACAAGCTCTCCTCCTTCCCCTACACTTAAGCTCAGATGAAGCCTGTGAGATACCCTGATGTGGTATAGACAAGAGCACAGTTTTTAATTTAGTTATGCACAAGTGCGTATCTTAGTGACATATATTTAAACCTTTTGCTTATTAATATTGTTATATTACGAACCATGCAAAGCACACTGTGCTTTCTACTTTATAATGCATTTTTGCCTACTTTTCTGATTTTATCGAAAAAAATTTAGCTGAAGAATTTGTATATTAAATAAAAATTAGTGAAAAAAAACTGGTGAAATCGAAAAGGTCGGTAAAACCTATTATATAATTCTCCCTATGCTAACAACTTCGGTCTATGGATGTATAAAATCGAGTTTCTACCATTGCCATTGCACGAAAAGTTGTTTACAATGTCGTAATTAGCTATTCTTTCGCTCGTTATAAAAGGCTCAATACATGTCATGGAACTTCTTTAATAACATTGTGTAAACCTGCATCAGATTGCGTTCACACACAAAAGAAACTAATACGGTGAATAAATAATTACCCTTATTTTGTAGAGTCAATTAAAAACCCCTTATAGCACACGATGTCTTTTATGTTCAACCATACATCCACTCGTCCAACAACGGCACATTTTTCTTAATCTCATGCAAATTTGAAGACGGAAAAAAAAAAACTAATCCTGGGCTCCAAAAATATTTCCCTGCATAAAATAGATCACATTTTTAAAGCTGAGGCTATCGCAATTTTTTAAGCCTTATCTTAAGCTTGAAACTTTCGTTGTTTCCCCATCTATCACTCTGAATAAATTGCAAACTTTTCTTTCCCGAAAAGTTCGCGTTTCAACTTTTAAGGGATAGTTCGCTGAATAATTGCAGTGATCTCGGCTTTAGATAAAATTTATGCAAATGAGATGACACTTAAAATAATGAGAGAATTTTTCGGCTTACTTGAGGAGCCTTGGAACGACAAGGCATTTACTTTAAATGACTGAATACATTAGAGATTTGGAATAAAATCTGATTTAACTTTTATGTTAAATTTGAGGACTGCAGTCGTACCGAGCGCTTTAACTTGATGGGCAAAAGTAAGCATATAATGTAATATTAAGCATACTTCTTTGATGCTTTTTAAGGTAATATTTCACGCCTTTAGTGTGCAGATTGAGGATTATTTTTTTCTTCTTTCAGATAAGTGTTGCTGATAGTGCTTATATGAAATCTTTAGAAAAACATGGAACTCTTCCGAAATCGATGCTTCTAAAACATTTTTCTGAGGTCGATATTTGCTCGTTATGCATTAAAATCATATTTTTTATGTTATTACAGCTGTGTCAAAAAGGGTCTGACACAAAATGAATCATAAAATAGTTTATATCCATTAAACTACTTTGATTAGTCAATATTTTTGTTCTTAAATAAAAGGACTCAGCAGTTACAAAGATAGAAAACTAAATATTTTCCTCCTTTAAATTCAAAAAACTTACAAAAAATATTTGTGGGCTATTATGTTTTTTGCACGTACGTTGCTGTTTGTATGCTAAATTGCTAATAACATAAATACCGTAACTCGCTACATTTCGAGTTTAATTATATTAAACATATGTATTTCATTAGAACAAATCAAAGAAAAAAAACTACTAAAAAAGTGCGGAATTTTTTCTCCCGAAACGCGAGTACAGATTCATAAATACCTCTTATGAGTGTCTCTTTACAATATTTAATTACTTCATTGTGCATTTTGGTTAAAATAAATTTATTTAAAATCAGTACATTAAATTTTGAGATCACCAGAATTTGATGGTATTTTTTAAATGGGGTTTAAACAAATTTCAAGAGGCTTTTGTACTGGTCATGTTACTTTCTCTTTGAAAAAACATTCGAATTCGGTCCTCGTAGTAAAGTAGCAGCAGAGACTCTTCCCTTAAAGAAAGCTACGCTCACTATTGTCATTAAAGCACATAGTTAAAATTAAAAAATAAAACATGATGTATGATCTGTAATGTAGAGCTTTGTTTCTAAATTGGCGGTATATGTATTATAGCGTGACATTTTGGTGAAGGAAGAGGTATGGTAAAATGTGACACGTTTTGACAAAGGTTCAGGGAGGGGATCAAAAGTATTAAAAGAGTACATCTTATAAACGTTCCCTATATATATATATATATATATATATATATATATATATATATATATTTCTATGTACTTAACCATGGGAGCCTCTATAAAGTTTTTTAGGGGAGCGGGACAAGCTTCAGAAAATGAATTTTCGAGAAGGGGCTGACTGAAAATGTAATTATTTTGAGAGGGAGAAAATAATAAATATTATTTAAGTAATTAAATTTATTTTCACTTTCTATTTTTAATAGTTATCTTTTTTACAATTTAATTTCGTCACCTAAAACTTTCTTAACCACTTAGGTGTGGATTTATCTGAAGAAATTCTTGCGTTTGGAAAGTATGCATTAATTTTTTTTTTTTTTTTAACAGTTTTTTCGGATGACTACCCACCACTATCTTATTTTCTAGTTAATTTGAGACATCATGGACAGATCTAGACTCAAAGCGGATAGGTCCTCAAAATCGTCTGGAAAGGTTTAATGTGCTCCCACAACTGTTACCAGACTCTCGTCATGAATAAGATTGTGCATGCTAATTTTATCCTAATTCAGATGACGAAACGTACTCCTCATCCGTTACTTTGGGAAAGCAAGTGCGTGATGAAACGTAGTCCTTATTCGTTATCGTTACTTATAGGCAAAGCAAGTGTATGATGCAACGTAGTCGTCAAATGTACCTATAGATACCAACTACTACGGAATATAATTAACCACATTATGTAAATAGTGCATTTTTTTAGTAATTTTTAAAAATAGTAACGAACACCATCATGTTCATAAAAAAAAAAATTTCTATGTTTTAACACAAAATTTATTGTTTAAGAAAAGTGGTTAGTTGTATTCCGTAGTAGTTGGAAGCTATGTGTACCCAATGAGTTAAGCAATTCCATATGTTTCTTTTTCTTTCATTTTTCTAAATCTTTCACAGACTGTTGATACAGTTCTCCATACAACTATAAAACATGAAGAAATTCTAGAAATTTGTTATTTAAATAATTCATGTTAAATTGAGTAAGTAACTAAGATTAAAATTAAATGTGTTTAATTTACTTTAATAACCATGCTTTGCTGTGGACTAAATACGCCCCATGCTTCCTAATTTAACTTTTTGATCTAAATTCTCTTTCACCTGCTTTTGAATTTAGAAAATGGCTTCCTAAGTATGGTCTTGACAATTTTTGCACTGGAAATTGCATTTTTGATAAATAAACTTAACAGTATGCATTTAGTATTCATTTAATAGTATGCGTGTTATGTACTGTAACATCATTTTAAATCATGATTTGCACATTTATGGAGATGACGAGAAAAGTAGTAAATCATTTTCATTCTCAGTCGATATTCACACTAACACAAAAAAGAAGCTGTAACAGCCAAATGCACGCGATAACGCGCTGACATTTACTGGTTAAAATATAAAAAGAAACTTTATTTATGCTTAACACAGTACCAGCGAGAGAAAATACAGCTTACCCTGTACTTAGACCAGTTAAACATATTTCATAGAAATATCCCAAGCTACAACATTTATGTTATTGGTATGAAAGCAGCTAACATATGTGCAAGTACTTCCCTAATGTTGAAAGGGTGAAAATGTTGATTTAATTTAGTAAAATTATCTAAATCAAGATTTATCCTTCAAGCTGTCAACCTTAGAGAAATAAAACTAACCACTTTTTACAAACAGTATATTTTGTATATACATTTCTTATGACCAACCTATTTAAGGTCTCTCAGCATATTTCAGGATTGCAAAAATAAATTTTGATTAACTCTTCGCTGAAAATTAGCACCCAGTGCCAACGTGACTTGGATGCAGAAAGCTCAGACGTTGTCGTTAGGCTTGCAATTAAAAGTTTTATTTTAGTATTATAAAACTTTTAAACATTTCTGGTGAAGTTAGCCATCAATAGTAACATTTTAATAATTTAAGAGAAATATATAATTCTAAGACAAATGGCAGTTTTTAGCCATGACTAATTAGATAATATGATAAGGAAATAGATCATAATGAATAGTATGAGAAAGGTATTTTCATTTTGATGTTTAATTTAAGATAATTTCTAATATTTGTAGCATTCACCAGAATTTTTAAATAGTTTTATTTTGTGAAACTAAAACTGACGTCAAAGCTTACTTTCGAAGGAGTTGTAAGGCTTTATATTTAGTAGGCATTGCCCGTACGCAGGCGCTCCATTAAATGCACTTCAGTCAGTCAACGGCCCAGCAATTGTAATTAGGAAATTCAGCTGTGTTCTAACCCGAAATTATTGTTTACAGGAAATGGTTAAATTTATTCAATAGAGGTTAGCGCGTGGGCATTTTTAACGCTGTAGTGACTAAATAGCTTTGTATGTACATATATTTACGCATAGAATTTCTAAACACCCTTCAATCACATAAATACATTTCCCTTCATCTAATGGTAATAAAGATTGACTTCTCGCCTTTTGCCATTGTTCTCTTACAACTAGTTCCTGGTGTTTTTTATATGTGGGAACAAAGAGGGGGGTGGAATGAGGGGCAGGCTTACTTCCAATACATGAGGATCTTTTGTCGGAGGCAGACCGTGCTACTGTACTAACGAGCTCAGCCTGACAAAACTGATATCGATTGAGCGGCGATGGGGGATGGTACTATATCGAATAATCACTATTTTAACTCCAGAATGATATGATGAGCAGAGCACATATTGGTGAGGATGCAGTGGTGCTTATAACTGAAGAACAAATCTATAAGACAGCAGTGTTTATATAACAAATCAAAGTTATTACGCGAACTTTGCAGAATTTCGTAAAGTTTTTTACATCATAAGTTTCGTAATAAAAGTTGATGAACATATATAATTTGCACAGTTTACTAAAGAAAACTTTCCTGATTTTTAATGATTATTATGATGATTATTAAGTGAGTTTTGAAATCTGTATCGAATGATTCATGTTCTGATATATTGTCCTATTTGAAACACATTTCCTGTCAGGTCTTGGCAATCATCTTTCAGTGGTTGTATATTTTTAAAAAATCGTAATCAATAACATTTCTATTTCATAATTTATTTCTATGTTAAAATGTAACCGATAATAAATTATTTTACATTTTATGAAGGCATAGAATAATATTGAAACTCAATGCAATCTCTCTGGTCAATACCTTAAAAACTTGGTTAAAAGCCAAGTGTATAGAAGTGCGATTATAAAAAATGAATTAAAACTTGCTTAATGAATTAAAAAACATTTAAATGGTATCAGTAAATTAATATTTGTAAATTATTTTCAGTAGAACTAATCTGTGTTTAATGCGAATTAAATTGTTGATTAAAATTCTGAGTTTTTATCAACATTTATTCATCAACATTTATTCATCATTGGATCTTAAAGTTTCTGTAATGCAATAACAATTATGTTTGTGTCAATCAATCGATTAAATGGTTCGAATGTTCGATTAACTTTTTTCCTGGCTATTTCTCTTCGGCTAATTCGATCACATTGCTGTTAAAAATATATTTATTCACTATTCAAGTTTGATTAAAATCATATTTTCTTCTATAATATTCGACCTTCCTCGAGTGTAAATCGTTGAAACAGCGTAACTTGCTGGGTGTAATTCTTTGTTATTATTAGTTATGGAATTTATATTGTAGCTCTAAAAACTTCTATGATGATTTCAAGAAGTTTGATTTGTGTTTTGAACGTAAAGAGAAAACGTTGTGAATAAGATCTAATTTCACATAAAAATCATTATAAATTTTAATCACATATATAAGGTAAAAGCGATGGTACTAGTTATCAGTAACTGCCTAGGTATCATAATTGAACATCTGAAGGTTTAACCAATTTATACATTATTTTACTTTAAAAAAATCAAAAAATACTTCCACCGCTAATGTTCTGCGAGCTAGGACAGATTTTTATTTTGCAATACGTACTTAAGACTTTTCCCATTAAAAAAATAAAATATATGCATCTGCATTATTAGTGTACATTGTGTCCTTTTTAAATAAGATTTATTGATTTATTTAATTTTACTTACAATTACTACTAAACATATTGGGCGAGGAGAGAACTAATTGCTGAATTGATTTTGCAAAATATCAAACGATTTAGCAGTAACAGAAATTGCGTCTTTGATATTAACAATTCTTGAGAAGAGTTCAAATGCAACTTCTTTATAAAATTTGTAACCATCTCTAATTACACAATCACAGTGATTTTTAAAAAGTTTATTCTATTAAAAATCCAACATGAATTCATATTCTCTATGCTTCTCTATCCAGGGGAGCAGTTGAGTATGGCAGGTAGGGCACGTTCCATGCGCAATACTTTAAAGGGGTTACAGATTCCAACAAAGACACTGACACAATGAATGAAACAATCAACCCATTCACTCTTACCTTTACAGGGATGCGACGACAGTGATTATTTCTTCTGCAATCATCGTTGCTTCCTAGTTTCGGTCTTTGAATGATCCTGTTGCGGGCCAGCAACCCAAATTTGAGCTGCACTGAAAGACCCAAGCCGGGAAGCAACGCTGAGTGCAGAAGAAAAAATCGCTGTCGTCGCTTCCTTGAAACGATGAAAGCGAACAAGTTAAACAAAACGCTAAAATATCTATTTTTAAATGACTGCTCTTAGAACATGAATCTGTGAGACTTTTATAATTTGAAAATATAATTTGTCATTCGAAAGAAATGTTTAGAATGACCGTACAAAGTTTTCAGTGTCTTTCTAACTAAGAGAAAGAGCGCATAATGTTGTCTGCCACATGAACGTTACTTTACCTAGGTACGACACTGAATCTCAAATTTTTCTGAGTTGTCAGACATGCAGCTGCAACATTTTCAATGTATACTTTTCAACTTTAGTTTATACAAACGGGGAATTGAAATGCATTTATAAGAGAAAAGACTAAAAACAATTGTGACCCCTCCTCTCTGCAGAATTTTTTTGGGTCCGCCCCTGATTTTTTTAAATAGTGGAAAAAACTTACTTTGATTTGCTTTTAACGAGGCTCTTGAATTTGCAAAGTGGGGGGGGGGGGTCGTCAAGCACCCACCTGCCTATATGGGCTCAGAGTAAATGGGACGATACTATTTAAAATGCTATTGTAAAATTCTGTTGTATTTTGATATCAATAGAAATTATTATAACAATACTATAGTTCAAAATAGGCTTTTTTGAACTCTATTAATTTTAATTTTAATTATTTTATTTATTTAGGTTTTTTTGTGCGTGTGTGTGAGGGGAGTTATGCAAAAAACGGATAAGAAGTATGATGATAACTTATCTGGAAGCATTTAAAATGTATTAAAATAAATAAAATAAAATGCATCAGATATTTAAAAAGGCGCTTAAAGTGATACACATCACTAAAAATAAAATTTTCAGATTTAATTTTACAGCTAAGCCAAAGTAATATTAGAAAAACCAAACAGATAGCTAAAAGATTAGTTTTTTTTTTTTTTAATTTTTTTTAACTTGTCGTGGTTACTGTGAAAGTGAATAAAGCGTGAATGTGACACAATTTATTTAAGGTGATTTGATCATTAAAAACTGCCGGTTTGTAGATATATTTCTCATTAATTAATACATATTTAATCATGTCCTTTTGTATGAGCCTTGATTTCCCTTTTTTATATGAAAATAATACTATTTAGTTCGGTAATTATGTTTGTTCTGTTTTTTATAAAAACTTTTAAACATACAGTGGAACATCTTTTTGCATATCTAACCGACCCCTTATTGCGATCAAGATCGCGCCGAAACCCATTACAGGAAATTTATGACTCTTCTGACCTTCTGACAGGCTTCTTGACTAGGGGTACGCCTGACCAAGAAAGACAAGTCAATTATCTTTGAGACGGTCCCTCTTTTGAACCCCAACACCCCGGCTAAGGCATAAATCCCGTAAATCGTTTTTCGATGTAATGGGATACCACGAATTCAGCTGTGTTCTAACCCGAAATTATTGTTTACAGGAAATGGTTAAATTTATTCAGTAGAGGTTAGCGCGTGGGCATTTTTAACGCTGTAGTGACTAAATATCTTTGTATGTACATATATTTACGCATAGAATTTCTAAACACCCTTCAATCACATAAATACATTTCCCTTCATCTAATGGTAATAAAGATTGACTTCTCGCCTTTTGCCATTGTTCTCTTACAACTAGTTCCTGGTGTTTTTTATATGTGGGAACAAAGCATAGATAGTTCTATGGAACAAAGAGGGGGGTGGAATGAGGGGCAGGCTTACTTCCAATACATGAGGATCTTTTGTCGGAAGCAGACCGTGCTACTGTACTAACGAGCTCAGCCTGACAAAACTGATATCGATTGAGCGGCGATGGGGGATGGTACTACATCGAATAATCACTATTTTAACTCCAGAATGATATGATGAGCAGAGCACATATTGGTGAGGATGCAGTGGTGCTTATAACTGAAGAACAAATCTATAAGACAGCAGTGTTTATATAACAAATCAAAGTTATTACGCGAACTTTGCAGAATTTCGTAAAGTTTTTTACATCATAAGTTTCGTAATAAAAGTTGATGAACATATATAATTTGCACAGTTTACTAAAGAAAACTTTCCTGATTTTTAATGATTATTATGATGATTATTAAGTGAGTTTTGAAATCTGTATCGAATGATTCATGTTCTGATATATTGTCCTATTTGAAACACATTTCCTGTCAGGTCTTGGCAATCATCTTTCAGTGGTTGTATATTTTTAAAAAATCGTAATCAATAACATTTCTATTTCATAATTTATTTCTATGTTAAAATGTAACCGATAATAAATTATTTTACATTATTTCCCTAATATTTTAAAAAATGATTTACGCAAAGACATAGGTTTTTCTCCGTCTGAGTGACTCTTCCTTCTGTACTTTTTAAGTATGATTACTCTCCCATTAAAAAAATTGTAGATTAATTGTGATAGTAAATGTAAAAATATATTTAACAACGATTGATGCAGAAAAAAAAAAAAAAAAAAAGAAAAAAAATGTCAGGGACACATGAATGCACTACAAACATATTTTTATTATGAATTTGTTTACCTAATGTAATTTTCTTTTGCGCAAGTGATTTTGGACATGGAGCTGTTAAATCCGTAAATCCATAATTTCAGGATACTGGTAGTTTTACGATTGTGATTAATTTCAAAGAAATTAGAATTAGTGATGCACCCGTTTACTGCGGAAAATACATAGTAGTAAGGTTCATAAAGCTTTCACACATAGCTACCAACTATCCCAATATTTTCGGCAGATTTCCCACCACTAATGTTTTTCAGCAGTTTATTGTTAATTGTTAAGCCAAGTCTAAATACTTAATGAATCATCAAACTGTTCAAAAATTGTGGTGGAAATCTGCCAAAAAAAAAAAAAAAACGGGCGAGTTGGTAGATATATATATATACTTAACATTCTTTAATTCATAGTTATTCTGATCTAACCTACTGATCGTTTGATATCCCTTCATAAACCAATTGGATGAAAATAGCATAATTAATAAACATATACTAAATTCATATGTCAGTTCTTGGGCCGTGAGCGCCCATAAGGGGGTGCAAGATAGAATTTTAGGATATTGTCCCGTAATGTAAACAAAATTAGACTATACGGCAAAATCAGAACTGAAATTGTTAAAAGTTTGAAATTTGCTCCTCTCTAGAAAAATTGCTGTGAGCGCCCATGTCTTGGGCTAAAGTAGTTATTGTACAATTTTTAAAATTTGATATTAGAAACGTATGTCATTAAATGCAATTTTCTTTCGTCCCATTCCAACTACACAGCCCTAAAGAAAGTAAATGAAGATGTTCCTTTGTAGATTTCAAAACACTTTGACATCATCTACCACAAACAATCTAAATTCGTGTTCTACACTGTGAATAATTATCCCTTATCAAAGGCTTCGATGAATAAAAGCCAGCTCGGTCAAACGTCCACTCTGAACTATTCTCATCTCTTTATTCCCTTAACAACCCTCCTATTTGCATAATTGCACTATAAATCAAAGCGCCTTTTCTGTTTAATCCCTTAACAGTCAGTAAATCAGACACTGATAGCAATGGGTATTTAACATTTTTATTAATGGTCAAATTCTGTAATATAGCAATGATAACGATTGGGGGCTAATAATGAACAATGACTTTCCGCCCCTTTAATGGCTCCCCTTCTGAAAATTTTCACTCCCAGTTGCTGATTAGGCTACCAGCTATCACGACGATGAGAAGTAGATGGGGGATGGTATAAAAATTGATTACCTGAAAGTTTAGGTTGAAGAATATTCTGATTCTGAATGGTGAAGCTACGCTTTGTGGAGTACGTTATTTTTAATTTAACTTATCAAGTGTGCCTAAATTTAAATAACTAAGATAAACTTATAACACTATTAGACACAAGCCAGGGCCGTAACCAGGATGAAATGTTAGGTAGGGCTTTGAATCTAGTTAGGGGGGGCTGATCGAATATAAGTATTAGTAATCGAGGGGCGAGGGAATAGACTGTTTTTCAGTTTGTACATTTTTTTAGAGTATTTGTTTCACAAAACGCCGTATTTTTAAAATATCACTGGTCTACAAAAATGAACTTTTTTTCTTTCATAAGAATTAAAATAACAGATTCTAAAAGTATTTTTCGTGCTGAATTCAAATATCATTTCAGTTTTTCCCCATCGGGCAGGAGTTTCGTGTGATATTCATTTGAATTTTTTATAATATTCTAAAAAATCCGTAACTAGCTATCTAACTCAAAATTATAACTACTCATTCTGACCGACCTAGAAAGTGGTAGATAGTGATTTTGGGGCATATTCTGCATCTGGAATGTCTCTCTTCTTGGTCCAACAGTAGTCACCCAGCATATTGGAACTACACTTGCCTTGGTACCGCTTCTCCATGGTAGAAATTTGCTGACGGAAATGCACACCGTGTTCATTGCTGACAGCTCCAAGATTTTCGGGGAAGAATTCTAAGTGAGAGTCCAATACGTGAATTTTTAAAGACATGTTGCATCCCATAGCTTTATAAGAATGCAGAAGATCAGCCACTATGTCACGATAGTTTTCTGCTTAATGGTTTCCAAGAAAGTTGCAGCATAAACTTTTGAAAGACTGCCAGGCTGCTTTGTCCAGTGGATTTAACAGTCCTTTGAAATGTTCATCAGCCATAAATGACCGGATTTGTGGTCCTATAAAAATTCCTTCTATCAGTTTAGCATCACTGAGTTTGAGGGATTTCGATTTCAAGTACAAGAATGCATCAGAAAATTTATGCATAGCTTTAACGAAATTTTTCATTACTCCTAATTTAATATGCAATGGAGGTAAAAATATTTTTTAGGATTCACTAAAGGAACATATGATACATTTTCCTGGCCAGGGATAAGAGATTCATTTTTGGGTAATGATTTTCTAAGTGAGACTTCTTATCTCTGCTGTCCGATTCGCACAAAAAACAGCAAAATTTGGTGAACCCAAGTTGCAAACCAAGCAATAAATCAATGACCTTAAAATCACCACATATATTCCATTCACATTTTTCATATTGTAGTTTCTCTAAAGCTAGTTTCAAATTTTCAAATGTCTCTATCATATCAGTGACATGCGCTACAGGTATTGATGGAAGTTTATTGCCAATATGTAGCAGCACAGCCTTCAAACTAACTTTTAGAGGAGTCTATGAACAATCGCCATTCATCTGGCCGATGTTGATGCCCAAGAATTTCCGTAACTGAACAAATATCATTGCAAAACGCAATACCATTTTCTTCAGCGAAGCAGTCTTTGAAAACACTATAGCTGCTACAATAGCTACATATTCTTACATTTTTTTTTGTAGTAGATTCCATCCTTTGAGTTTGGAAGTTAAAACTTCAGCTTACTGTTTTGACAGATTGAAATCCCGAATCAGGTCATTAAGATCTTGCTGGTTGGGAAAGTATAGTTCTGATGAACAGCTACTGGCTTCATATGCAGGAACATTTTGATTTTCATCTGAATCATTTGGAGTCAGCTCAATGTTGACACATCACAATGCCAGATTAACAGGTCTGAGTATGTCCAAACATGAATGAACATACACAGTCTTGTTTTATGGTGCTTCAGCATGATATTACAAATAATTTCCTTAAATACAGCTTGGGTAAAATCGCTACATATGAGGTAATGGTTCCTATGACAGGTTAAAGAAAACGCTAAAATCAGATTTTGAAAAGTAGCTTTCACAGAAAAACTATGCCTGATGGGAAAATTCTGACTACATATCTGAATTCAGGATGAAAAAATGCACTAGATTCACTATTCAGATTTCTTGTGAAAAAAACCTTGTAGGCCAGTAACATTCATCATGTTAATAAATTTTTCATTGAGATTGCATGAAAAATATTCAAATTAAAATTTACTGAAAAATCCATTTTATTTATGTTTTATTTTAAATATGTATGATAAAGCAAAATATAAATATTATACAGAGCAATCAGTTTAAAAGAGTGCCCGTTGGTTCTTCTTATTGCCATTAAATCTGACGAATGTGGCAACTATACGATTTCGAGCACTGTTACAACTTTATGTGTGAGGTAAAACAGAAACGGAGACACACGTTACTTAATCCTGGGATCATTTTGTTTTTGAAAAACATAATTGAATTCCAATTTTTTACAGTATCAGTCTTCACAGCAAATGTTGAAAATGTTCGCTGCCATTTTGAATGCAAACACGAACACGTTGAAATTTTTAAGTTTTTACTCCCCCTCGAAATCTTTGCGTGGCAGTTTTGTGTTCTCGGAAAAATCCAAGATCAGATGCTACGCGCAACCAAGACCAGCAAAATAATTAACTGTATATATATAGAAGTCTAGCAATTGTGATAAGAAATTCCCCTAAAACAATGGTTATTTTTAATGATGTAAAATTTAACGACTGTTAAAAATCATTCATTTCTAAGCAATAGTATTTATCTATAAATTTACAAATTTTTTGAAATTCTTAGGGGGGGGGCTGAAAGCTTGCTAGGTAGGGCTCAGCCCCCATAGCCCCCCCCCCCTCTGGTTACGGCCCTGACACAAGCTCTGACAAAATTAGCGTTTGCACTCTTTTAAGCATTTAATCAATAACACAAAAAAAATGTTACCATTTGTCTAGATCGGGGAAATGCAGAGCCTTATTATCGCATGGGCAAATCGGGACTTTGCCCAGGGTCCCCGGCTCGAAAGGGCCCCCAATATAAAATGTTGTTCTGAAATATTCTTTTTTATATCAAAATGAAACAAATTTCATAGATGGGGGGCCACAAATTCATCAATGGCCGGGCCCCTGTTGGTCGTAATCAGACTCTCGGAAAATGTTTCTTTTCTGAAAACTTTTCTTTACTGTTTGCATTGAATATGAGCTAAAATCACAATAGTTCAGAGAGTAAGTTTCATCTTAAGTTTAGAGAAATATTATCCCGTTCTCTATTTTATTCATCAGCCTTTTGGAACATTTAAAGGAATTAGAAACATTAAATTGGACTGCCGAATTAGACCAATACCTCCTAGATATATAATGCCTGAGAACAGCGGCATACCTAGGTCCACTAAAGTGACGTCATCACACATTTAATTTCGCAAAGTAAAACTATTCAAAGTTTGTGGTGGATTTACTCCAGCATAAAACATTTTAATGATTTAAGATAGAAAATTTCATTTTATGACAAACTGGAAAATTTAACTATTACTAATTATATAATATGATATAGAAATAGATCATAATAAATTATTTTTTATCAGAAAGGTATTATAATTTTTATCTTCAATTTGAGATCTTTTGTAAAATTTGTATCATTCAGCAGAAATTTTAAATAGTTTTACTTTGTGAAAGTAAAACTGTGATGACGTCTGCTTAGAAAATCTAAAGATGACGTAAAAGCTCCTGTTCTCAGGCCTTCTGCATCTAGGAGGTGTTGATTAGACCCACATATGTAATGGTAGTTGACGATATTTGTATAGTATATACCTGCGACGTACAAAGCGAGTACCTGTTTTGGGGAAATTGATTCTCTGAACTTCCTTACTTTTACTTTATTAATGTGTTAAAAATTAGTACTTCAGTATCCCAGTAAATTTAATTTACCATTGTGAAATATAATACATTCAGAAGTTATTATCTGAAGAGTTTTAGTAATCATAATTGAGTTAAAAACTATATACTTATTTCATCTTTAACAGCAGTTAATTATCTGCGAAACCCCAAAGAAGTCATGGCACCTTTTACGAACATCATTAAAGTTTAGTATCAACGCAAGACTGAATTTTTATTTTAAATAAGCTATGTAAAAGCACATTTCTGGTTTCGTCACATGAATCCTTTTTGGTCTGTTTTAAAATGGAAATTTCAATTTAAAAATAGTGGTTGGTTAAACTCCAGAATACTTGGAATCTATGTCAAAAATTACATCTTGAGTATTACATTTAACATAGTAACTGACACACAAATTAATTAATATTTAAAAAAATTGCTATAATGAGAATTGAAAATTATTGTTATTTACAAAAAGTGGCTAGAGTTCCGGAAAGGTTCGCAGCTATGTTTATATATTAGAGCACTTCTACCATCTACCTTGTTGGAAGAAGGTGAGAGAAAAAAGAATATTTTCTCTATTAGGTGTTGCTGTCCAGATGGTGCAGTGGCTTGAGAACCATTCTATCACGCGTTGGGTCCGAATTCGAATCCCGGCTTGGGCGTTAATTTGCCCGTCCCTTCATAAGGGGTAAAGCTGTCCGCCCATTGGGTGCCCCCATAATAAACCTTCCAATACCTTCGGGCATTTATTGTGGACAATGCCTAATCGGCATGTGCCCACCTGTTGAAAAAAATAAAAGAAACTATTAGGTGTTCTGTTTGAAAGTTAGAACTCTGTGCACTTTCATAATTTTCTCGAAAGATCCGAAAGCTAAAACAGAAAAGAGGGACTGGCTGACAGTAATTTCAAACGCAGCGCAAAATGAAGTATAGTGAGGTTCGCGGGGGCTTCGAGCACACTTTTTATTTCCTTTATTTGGAAGGGAGAAGGTGAAAATCAGGAAGTGAACCGTTAATCAAAGAACCTTGTCGCTCTCTCTCTTTCCCTCTTAATACGTGAGCCCGGTGATTAATCGTCCGTTGAATGGAGGGGGCGCGCACAAACGCAAAGCGAAACTAAAGAGCTTTCAAAGGTGATATGGATCGCTTTGCACCAGCAAGGAATGATATGATGGAATTAATTATGATATGATGGCTCGGTAAAAATAAAAATCTTTGTTAAAAAGCGATACGAAAAACGGTGCTACTTTTTTGTACATATGTATTAAACGTGTAGCTTGTAGAGTTTTCCACAGAGAGGCATTGGAATTCTGGGACAGATAAATGGAATATTTTTACAGTCTTAAATGGCGTAAGAAGAAGAAATACTTTACAGCGTATATTTTCAAATTTAATATGTACTACACGAATCAGTAGGGAGGTTTTGCCATTTGCAAAGGCCTCTTCATCCATGAAGTGAAATAGAATTTTTAAGCTATCAAGCAATTTCTGTGATAGATACGTTAGTTTTAAGCAAGCAAATGTTCGGAAACATGACTATCACTTTCAGCACATGTTCAAAGTCTTTATTAACATGAAGACGATAGCTACACGGATTTTAAATTCACTTAGCCGGTATTATTTAAGCAGTCCATCATTGTGTGCAACCACTTCCTGTGAACATTAATTTTTATGTTAGAATATAGCAGATATGTTATCCGTATGGCAGTGCGGCGATACAGTAGTGACAGACACATGTATTCAATGAACTGAAAGAAATTGTAAACTGTAAAACTAGAAATTCATTCTCGGTCTCAAAGAGTCTATGGAACCATTAGATAAGATGATAAGGAAATAGATCATAATGAATAATTTTATATGAGAAAGGTATTTTAATTTTAATAATTAATTTAAGATATTTGCTAATATTTATAGCATTCACCAGAAATTTTAAATAGTTTTACTTTGTGAAATCAAAACTGTGATGCCGTCGCATTGGTAGGTCTAGTAATGACTCCAAAGCTCGGTGAGGTAGGAGTTGTAAGGAGGTGCTGGCTATGGGAACTCTTGGGCGAAGGGCGTTTTATGGAAGTTTGAAACTTATACTCGATACGTCTGGAGAAAATTGCTCAGAACTCCTGACCGTTAGTAGATCGACAGCGACGAATTAGGCGAGAACTCTTGACCTCCACACTTCGGCCATCTACCATGTTTGGTGCCTTATCTACTTGTCCATGGTCGGTTGCATCCCAATAAATTATAATGCTGCCCTGAAACTATTAATACTTAAAAAAAAAAAAATAAATGATGTTTTCCTCAGTTTACAGGTGAACAAAAACAACACTTTTATTACTCTGCCACTTATGCCAACCTGTCATTGAAGCGTACAATCACAAAGAAAAATGTCTGTGACAGTAAAAACGGCAAGAACAATCCACAACATCACATTACGAAAAATTTTATGTTTTTGATGGTATGCTGTTAGAAGATATAGTTCCAGTTTATATAACTTACACTATTTTTATTTACAGTCATCATCGTCGTGAAGTATCGATAAGTCTAATCGAACAGTGCAATGACAGGTTGTTTTACAGCACCAGCAGTAAGGACTGGGATACTTTTGAAACTTGTAAGAAAATTCTGTTCGTTTGTTTTGTTTGTTGGATTATGGCCAATTACTTGCATTAGGGTTGTAGTCCGAGGAAGGATGCCCTCCTTGGGGGGTCTTTCTAAGGGGTCTTAACCTGTATTTACGATAAGTTTCGGGGAAAGTCACGGGAAACTCCGAACGGTTAGGTCAGCAGAAGCGATCTTGTTTGAACCAGGCACCTTCCATCTAACAGCTCAGAGCGCTATGCGCACGGCCACTGGCGGGGCGCAAAAATTCTAAAAGGAATTGCATGTAGAAAGCTGCTAAAAAATAAAGACAGCTTGAAGCAACGAAAAATTGTGGATAAATTGAAACATTCTGCAGCTGAAGAAGAGTGGGCACACTGTAGAGCTCGAAACATTCCTCAGGTTTATTTTTACAAGTGCCATTTGTTTACAAAGATTTTTATTTATCTTAAGCTTTTTCATCTCGATTTAATCTACACAAGCTAGAAAAGTCAAAACTGATATCGTTATTATCGATTCAACATCCTTTTCTTTGGGTTGCCTACTGAAAGAATTTATTAAGTTGAGAGAAAATTTAAAATTGTGTAAAAAAAGTTAAGTATTGATAATTTATAATTTACGAAAAAAAATTATAATAACTGTTAAATATAAGATAATCGCATTCTTTCTTGTAACCCCAACAATCACACGTTTATCTGTTAATCCTAGTAGCTTACTTACAGGTTCTCTACTAGCTTATTTACAGGTTCCTTACATATTATTAAACTGCGTGTTTAATGATAATCAATCTTGTATAAAGTGCATAACTAATGAAAATAATTTTGGTAGATTAAACCATATCGACATAAAGTTGAAGTTCTTACGAAATTCTGTTAAAAATGATAATATTAAAATAGAGTATATACCTTTCGAAGTTCAAATTGCTGATATGTTAACAAAAGCTTTATCCAACTTTAAATTATCTAAACTGAGGGATTTATGCAACCTAAAAATTGAATGCAAATAAATTTTCTTATTTATGTGCGATTAAGGGAGGGTGTTCAATATAAGATAATCGCACTCTTTCTTGTAACCCCAACAATCACACGTTTATCTGTTATTCCCAGTAGCTTACTTACAGGTTCTCTACTAGCTTACTTACAGGTTCCTTACATATTATTAAACTGCGTGTTTATCATTGATTACCTGCAGATCCAACATATAAAATATCTACATTTCCTTGGATAAGTCTGGATCCCATCAAAACATTTATATATGGGTGACTGTCAGTCAGTTTTACCTTTACTTTTCTTATTATTGTTATTCATTTCCTTTTTCATGTTGTGAGTGTCATGTGCTGTATTTACTTGTTAATAAATTCCTTATTCGGTTCACGGATGTATCTCTTTACAATAACAAACCACTTTTAACTAAGAAATTATAATTTATTAAGTCGAATAATAAATAATATACGTTTCTGTCCGCACCAGAAGAAAGAACGAGCTATTAATAATAAATGTTTTAATTTTATACTAGTGACCCCGTATCCTATAAAGCAATCCATAAAAATAAAATAAAATAAAATAAAATAATAATCTCATTGAAAGACTTTAGTTTTTCGCTTCCGGTAATTGCATATTCGGGTGTTTTTATTCATGATTCGACTGATATTTTGAAAGTGCAAGCGAGATAAAATTAACCAGAAATTTTTAAGAGTTTTGTTTCGGGTTTCTATTCTATTTGTAGTAGTTTATTTCCTGTTATGTAACTATAAGCTACTAGAATCAATCCGATAGAATCAAATAACGCCAAAGGTCTGCATATGGTCTGTCCATTTCAGTGGATGGGGCGTGGCTAGATCCTGGCGTACCTTGTTAATGGTTACCGTCCGAAACCTGGTATAAGCTTTCTTCGGATTCAAAATTTCACAGAATTTAGCTTTCGTTTGAAAAGAGTGACCCCCTCGTCTACCTCCTCCTTAAAACTGCGCCACCAATAATAATTTTTAAAAATGAGAGAGAGAGAGACAAGATACGAAATCTTTTTAAGTAATAACAAAAAGTTTCAAGAAAATGGGGTCCCCCCCCCCCAACCTTTATATTCTGCTTTTCATTTTTCTCAAAAATAACTAGCATTAAAAAAGTGTCACTTGTAGTTAACACTGAAACTTAAAATAATCTAAACTCTCTCAAAAACAATTAAATTTATGTGCTCTTCGGGTATATTTTGAAAAGCATCTATATCACACACGTATATGCACATCTGAACTTGCACTTGGTACTTGAAAAGAATTTCAATTTCTAACGTTTAAGTCGACGTTGACGGTATGTTAGCTTACGCTAGGAAGTTCATTCAGAGGATCAGTTGTCAAATTGTTTCACAAAGTAATTCAAGATTTCACTCATAATGTGTTTTGTTTTGAAGGAAGAGTAATAAATTGGCATATGGGTGATTCCATAAATATGGGAATATTTTAGATACGAAAATTTCAAAATATTAATAACACGAAAAACACTAATCTGAATTAAATCTGAAAAACAATACAGAAAATACTTCATTGCAAACGTAATTAGAATTAAACATCAGCAGAGCTTAATTGTCCGTTTTTTATTGTGTATTTGTATTTGAACTTTCAGATTATGCAAAACAGACATGTTAGTTAATAGACATTACACAAAGGACTTTTTAATAACACTAACAAATACATGAATATTAAGGCATAATTTTTTAATTCAGTAATAAAAATACTCATCTAAAATCATAAAATATACTAAACTGTGTTTGAATAATTTACATGGTCTGTTTGGTCATTCAAGTGTCAATGAGAGCCAGTCATGTGGTTGAGAAAAAATTGAACATTATCTCAACAAGTATAATCTGAAGCTTTTACGATTTCACTTACATGAAATTAACCACTTTCAGTAGGATTTAATAATTAAAAATTGTTCATGAAATGACCATTTAATATTTATTTGTAAAAAATTCTTATGTATGATTAATTAAAACAATAATATGGATACAATTGTAATGAAATCCCACAGACTAACAACAGTTTGGCCGTGACTTATGCCGAGAAATTCTAATGGTAAACATTATGTAATAATTATCTATGATATCAATATAAGTAATAAAAGAATTCAGTAAAAAGAACTTATAAACCAAATTCATTACAATATTCAACTGGAACTCCAGCCGCATGACTAGTCTCCAACCTTTAAGCAATATAATGAACTACTTTTTTAATGGCGACGTTCGTGTGGTGTAGTGGCTAAAGAACCATTCTATCACATCATGGGCCAGAGTTCGATTCCCGGGTTGGAATTGGGCGTTAATTTGTCCGCCTTTCATAGGGGGTTCTGGCCGCCTACATAAGGCCATAACACTGGCCGCCTACCGTTCTCTCATGAAAAAAAAAGGCAAGAAATTTGGGCCTTAAAATGGGAAATACTTAACCAGCAAGTGCCTGTCTTTTGAAAAAAAATAAAAAATAAGCATATTTTTTTAAATATGCCGCTTATGTGGTGTAGTGGCTAAAAAGTCAGCTTAAGTCAGGGTTCGGTTCCTGGCTTGGGCTTGGATGTTTACTTGTCAGACCCATCATAGGGGGTAACGCTGGCCACCCACTGGGTATCCCATAATTAAAGCCCAGAAATTCGGACATTAGTAGTGGCAAAAAAGCTGGATGAGCAATTCTTCGCCTCTTGAAAAATAAATAAATACTTTTTCAAATTAGTAACTATATCTCTCATGGTAGCACAGGCATTTTGCAACATTCTAAGTTGAAAATTACTACTTACAAAAATTGCTTATGATTGGCTTTCATCTCTTCTTGTCTGGCTTTAATCTCAGCTTTCATCTCTTTTTGTACGTATTTTTCATCTCACCTTGTCCTACTTTCATGTTCTTAATTAGTTCATCAGTTATTTGAGCTCATTCAATTTTTTCTCCTGTTGAAGCCATTCATAGGAAAATTAATGTTTTACATTGGAATCCCGATCGGCTTTTATCTCAGATTCACCGCTTCTTGTCTGGCTTTCTCTCCCTGTCATCTCGGTTTTCATCTCATCTTGCCCAGCTTTCAAATTCTTAAACATGTTCATTAGTTCTTTGAGTTAATTCAATTTTTGCTCTTGTCAAAACCATACACTGGAAAATTACCGATTCTAACACCAGTGTCGCAAGAGACCCTGCTTAGTTTTTGGACTCTTAGCTCAAAATCGAGTGCATATGGAATGTTCTTGTAAAAAGTCCAATTGACAGGACGAAAAACAAATTTTAATGGTTCTAGAAATTCGATTGAAATCTTCAGTAACATAGAATCACAGGATTTAATAAGCAATAACATGTTTTATAACAGTCAGCTTAGGACAGAAGCTTACTGAGTTGCTCTATTTCGCATACAATAATCTTTTCATAAGCTAAAATTCTCGAGGAAAACTCTTATCTGTTCTCACTCAGTATACAACAATGAAGAATTCACAGACAGTTTTCAAAAATAAGCTTCGAGAAATAAACGGAAACTTCACTGCAAAATAACTCATGCAGTGATCTTTGTGGGAATTAGGTTAGAACTTAACTGACTATTTTGAACTATTCGTGCACGCTTCGAGAATGTTCTACAAATTATCACAATATTCTAATTTATGGACATTTCTTATGGGTTGAATATATTAATGACGTAATATTAATGCTATTGCATAATACCAATGAAGTGAAGGAAATATTGCAAGTCTCGTTATTAAAATTGCGCCAAATGTAACTAAGCTAGGCGACTTTTTCGCTAAATATCACTAACTATAGCACAAAATATAAGCCACCAAAACCGAATTCAGCTAAGACATATCGCCAGTATTTATTGCAAAACCACCAAACACTTTGTTAAACTCAGAAATTTTGCTGCTTTCTATGTTGAAAATTACTATTTACGAAACTGTTTATAACTACATTTAGTAAAGGTTGGAATAAAATACATGACGCAAGTATAGCTCGACATTGTGTTTGCGTCGTGCTCGACATCTATAGTATGAAAAGATAGCTTTACTCCTCAACGGAAGGGGTTAAAACTGCTAGATTTATCATGCCCTGTAATCAGGATTTTGGTATTTTGTTATTTAAAAAAAATCTGAAAGTCATTGAATGACATGGATTAAAATCATTAATTTTAGAAACAAAATTCAACTTATTCCAAATCACAAAGTATTGAAGGAAAGGACAATGCAATTTCCAACAGAAAGGTCAACTTACAATACCCTTTTTCTTTAGGTGTTGTCATTTTAAAAATTAAAGAAAAAAAAAGCTATACTTTTTAGCCATGTAGATGGAAAATAATCCTTGGAACAAAATTTAAATTCATTTTTTGCGGATAGTTTAATTTGTTTTAATTTATGTGTGATTAATATTATTTACATATACACATTCAATGCAAGAAAACGAAATTAAGGGGGAGATAATGTATTACTTTTAATTCAAACTCATTAGAATGTAAAATTATATGCCTGGCACAGAGCATATGGATGGTACTTCACTCCAATATAAATTTTTAATTGATGAAAAAATATTTTTTTAGTTTAGTTGAGAGACAATTATACTGCTAAAAAAAGTGTGAAAACATCCTCTAAAAGTTTTTTTAACACACGCACATAGAATGATTACAAAACTGACACGGACGGAGCAGAAATTTTCTCGTATACGTAGAATCACCAAATATCCAGTTATAGTTAATAATGCTCTACTACATTTATTTATTTGTATGTATACTTATTAACAACCAGAAATAAAAAAATATTCTTTTAGATCTATGAAATAGATTTTTCTGCTCATGTAACTGCAGTTGTTACTAAAGATGTAACAAATAGTGATTTGGCCGAATAGCCGAATACCGAAGGTACATAAAAACACACAACAGTATATTATCTGTAAAGTAGAAATATACGACGGATAACACTAAAAGTCCCTCAAGATTCAACAATGAAGAATTTACACACAGCACTTAAAAATCAGCTTCATAAACAAGTGAAAACACCGTTTCTATAGCGTCAATACAAAGCCTTAAGCTTCACGGACATCTGCTCTTGGCGGAAGCAGAAGCAAGACTAAGAATATCGGGAAGTCTGCTTATATTTATAGGAGAGGCAGAAGCTACAAGGAGCTTCCAGAAGAATCTATTTCTCAAAGATTCCACATAAAGCAGAAATTTTGATTATGTCATAGAAGAGAAATATTAAACTATTATGCATGTTAATGCAGCAAAACTAGCTTTACAAGCCCCATTGGGAAAAACGTGCCAAATGACCAAAATGCTTGGCGACTTTTGGCGAAATACTGCCAAATTTAGCGCCAAAAATAAGTCCCCAAAAGTGAAGTTACGGAAGGCCTAGGACCAATATTTTTCGAGATTTCTAGAAACGACATACAAATCAGTTCGAAACCCAAACCTCCGTATCTCCGGCTCTAGTTGACCAATTTTGATGCAACAAAAAGCACATTTTAACTATTTGAAGCGTAGAATACGAATTTTAAACTATTTTAAACATTTTGAGATATTCATAATTAAATTAATATGCTATGGTAAATGTCAGTAATCTGGTAACTATACATCATCACGTTTTGGGTTTTACAAACTCTGAGCAAAACATATTAAGCAGCTTCTCAAAATTATGTGTGTAATTAAGGATCTGAAACAATTCCTTTTACGCCCACCCAATAAAGAAATTAGAAAATCAAGTCAAGTAGTGTCACCAAGTAGAAAAGTCTGCAATTCTGTAATATTAATGCGTTAGATTATGTTTAATTCAGCTTAAAATTCAATGACTTACGATATTTTATTACATGAGATTAACTCATTGAAGTATAATTAAGCAGTATTATTTGTAAATGCATTAAAAAAATATTTTTCTCTCTTTTTTTCTGAAATTGTTCAGCCGAATATGTAGCAATATTCGGCCGAATACCTGTTCAGTATTCGGCCAACTGAATATTCGGCAGAACAGCCGAATATTCGTTACATCACTAGTTGTTACTACATCGTTCAGGAAAACCTGACGTCGTTGTCGGGTATTTCTTAAGCAAGTCATCCATCACCGCAGGGGTGTGGGTATGAGCAACCGACGCCTCCTTGGTATGGAAAACTTTACAACTCTTACATCATTACGCTTTGACATCTGCAGCGGGCTTAATTTTAGAAGTTTTATTTTCATAAAATAAACCGATTAAAAGTTTCTGGTAAGTGCTACAAATATTACAAAATATAAAATAAATGAAAACTTCGTGTAATGTGTGTTTGTTTTATGTGTGTTTTTTACGCAAAGTTTTTATTTATTTTATCTTTTAACCAGTACTTTGAGTATTTTTTTCATTGGAAAATATCTTAAATTAAACATTAAAATTAAAACGCGTTCCTCATACAAAATTATTCATTCTCATCTGTTTTCTTATCATTTAATCTAATTAGCCATGGTTAAAAAAACGACTGCCATTTGTCGTAAAATTATATTTTTTACCTTAAAATATTGTGATTCATGGGTAAATTAACCAGAAAATTTTAATTGACTTATTTTGTGAAATTTAAATATTTAACTTTAAGGCTAACGATCAGTACTGCCCTGGAATGGGCTGACAGCGCGCCCTACCAAGGCGTCGCGATTGATCGTCTCCTCACCTGGAAACGTTATATACTATACTAGAAATATATTTATAAAAACCCCACACAATTCAATAAAAAAAAACCACATTTTAAAAGTGTTACGACGCGCTAATGTCCACACAAAAAAACTGATTGATTTTCAAGCACTCTGGTGCTAAAAAAGGCTCGATTCATTGTCTGCGGCATGCGGACTCAATCTACGGACAGGGCCGGCCCGAGGGGCGTGCGGGCCCCAGGCGAAGCGCAAGAGCGAGGCCTCTTCTCTATCATGTTTTATGTAAGTTACTACTAGTACTGTTAGTGCATATTAGCTTTATTTCTCGGCTTTTTTCGGGATATATCGCAATCATCTACCAAGCTCGGTCTAATGTGATAGCAAAAAAATGGCCCAGGAGCGGGGCCTCTTTAAGCGCGGGGCCTTAGGCGATCGCCTACATTCGTACCCCCCCCCCCCTTGGGCCGGCCCTGCTACGGGTCTGAATCCGCCCCTGAGTGGGATGTGAAAGTGAAGTATAATTAATCTTTTCGTTTTATTCCAATTCAGCAGTTTAATATTTGAACTTTCAAAACGGTTAGCGCAATGTCTTACAGATTATTATGTAATACAAAAACTTTTGCTGATAACTTTTAGTACAATTATTATTTTTTGAAAGATTTAATATTTAAAATAACTATTCTGAGAATTTTTGTCTGCTATAAATTATATTACGAATCGAAAATATTATTTCAAAACAGTTTCAATTTAACGAAAGTTAAATTGAAACTCTGTTTTGGTGTGCTTGGCTCATAATTTATTTACTATAAAGAACTTTTCTATTTACAATTTACCTGACTGTGTTCAAAAGTTTAATCGTTATGTATAAAGGAAGATGTCCTGACTGACGATCATCGCCCAGCCAAATCGACCGCAGGTACATGCATGAAAGATTAGGAGTTTATAGCTTTCGTATCCAAGGCGTCATTTAAGGAGCGATTTTAAAAAATTCGAACCCAGACGGGAGGTGGCGACACAAAACGTTCTTTTCACATTTCCCTTCATATCTTAGTTGGGAAAACAGATAGCCGTAAAATTCTTGCCGTAATATGTATGCCATTAGAATTTCTAGCCGTAAATATGTATGCCATTAGAATTTAATGTCATGTTAAACAGGAACAAAAATTTATGAATAACTATCAAAATTTTTTTACCCATCAATGGTGCTCCACCTAAGGCCATGAAACCTCCCGAAACAGTTGAGATGCTGTAAGCTAGAGCTACTTGTTCTGAACTATAGGCATCGACAAACAGAACAACTACTAATCCTATATATGATCCACAGGAAAACCCAAAACCTGCCGTTCCTATAAGTAAGGTGCTGTACGATTTATAAAATGGCAAACTGTAAGCAAAAACTCCTGACATGAACATTCCTCCTATGAACCAGTATTTGCGAGGGCAGAGATGTAAACTTTTTTTTTTTTTTTTTTTTTTTGGATAACGGGCGGAAACTTGCCGATTAAGCATTGTCCCTTACAACTGCCCGAAGGTGTGACCATTTTATTATGGGGGCACCCACTGGGCGGTCAGCGCTACCCCCTATGAAGGGACGGGCACTATGACAACCACGCCCATTCGGGGATCGAACCAACACCTCCTAGATAAAGAAAGCCTAACAACTCCTACGTCACCAAGCTTTGACGTCATCATTTGGCCTACACTTAAAAGTTTTATTTTCACAAAATAAAACTATACAAAATTTCTGGTGAATTTACTCATGAATAACAATATTTTAATAATTTGAGATAAAAAATATAATTTTATGAAAAATGGCAGTTTTTAACAGTGACGAATTAGATAATATGATAAGGAAATAGATCGAAATGAATAATTTTGCATGAGACGGGTATTTTAATTTTAATTCTCTATTTAAGCTATTTTCTAATATTTGTAGCATCCACCAGAAATTTTAAATAGTTTTACTTTGTGAAAGTAAAACTGTGATGACGTCATTACTTGAAAGCCTACTAATGACGTCAAAGTTTCAGTTGTTAGGCTTTCTATACGTAGGAGGTGTTGATCGAACCCCGGCCGCCGGGAGTTCAACCCGAACGGTGCTTTACCAACGCATCCTACATATAGAAAGCCTTACAACTCCTACGTCACCAACCACTGACGTCATTATTTGGCCTACATTTAAAAGTTTTATTTTCATAAAATAAAACTATTAAAAATTTCTGGTAAACACTACAAATTTTAGAAAATATCTTATATTAAACATTAAAATTAAAATATCTTTCTCATACAAAATTATTCAGTACGATCTATTTCCTTATCACATTATCTAATTAGTTATGGTTAAAATCTGCCATTTGTCGTAAAATTATATATTTTATCTCAAATTATTAAAATATTGCCAATCATGGGTAAATTCACCACAAATTTTTAATAGCTTTATTTTTTCAGAATCAAACTTTTAAATGTAGGCCAAATGATGACGTCAAAGCTTGGTGACGTAGCAGTTGTAAGGCTTTCTATATCTAGGAGGTGTTGGCTTTACCCACCATACAAGCTGATCGGCTCAAAAGAAATTTTATGTGCTGTTAGTTACATGAAGGGAATATAACGTGAAATAATACTGCTTCTAATCGATATATTTAGCTCCCTGATTGTATTAATAAGAATGTTATAAATGAAATTGTAAAATATTGGAATATACACATTTTTAAAAAGTGCGCAATTGACGGAGTTAACTAGATATGGACGCGAACAGAAAAATAGGCGTCTCGCAAAACAGCCTAAAAGCTTTGTCTCGTTTCGCAAAATCTCTGTATCGTAATGTTAAAAATGTGCTCCTCGTCTCGCAAAAAAGCTGTAAATCTCTGTCTCTTCTCTCAAAAAATACTCTCGTGTCCATCCCTAACGCCTGGGAGTTAACTCCGCCTCGGATACGCCTACTATCCCGCCTATTTTAAAATTTCATGGGTAATATTCGTAACTGATTGCATTGCTGACAACTCTCCCTATTTTTTTCAGGAGATTTCTCACCCCAATTTTTAAAGTTTTATTTTAGATTAGCGGTCTACGACGACCGAGTAAAGTGCAAGTTGACGTTTTCTTTTCATGAGCTGTAAAAAGATCGACTTTACAAGGTTCGAACACAGAACCTAGATTCTTCTACCGTCTTATGTCTAATATACCAAATTGTTTTCACGTGGTAAGAATCACTTTCTGCAGGAACCGTTGTTTAATATTTTATTAATTACTTGCACATTCGAAATCAAATAAAGTGAAAGTATTGATTTTTATTGGAGTAGTTATAACTGATATGTCCGCTTATGCCCGTTACAATTAAGTATTCCAGTAGCCTTATTTCATATTACGTTTAAAACATAGAGGTTAAAATGAAAAACTGTTTATATTATATATTTTGCTTAGAATTCTTCAAGAAAAAAGCATTTAAGAAGTATAGTTTTAAAATCTGTATAGAAAATTTAATTTAAAAAAATAAAAAAGAAACATAAATCATACCAAAAGCATTAATTATAAAATCTTTACAATGAAGCAAAGTTCTTGTGCCAAAGTTGGCGATGTATTGTGCATAAATCTAGCGATATTTTTAGCAGTTAAGGGAAGGCAACACAGGGCTACCTGCATAAGGGGATGCTTTTGGCGGAGGACCTTTATAAGGGTTTCTAATTCGTATTTAAGTTACACCGGAAGAAAATCTCCCTAAACTACAGACTGTTTGATCGAAAGCCGCGGGGAAGGCAACAACCCAAGACCTTCACACTTAGGCGAGATAGTAATCTTAAAAATAAATAATTTCAGGTTTTTTAACAATTTCCGTTAGAAAATTGTCAATGCAAGTTAATTGGTACAACCGTTTTTCTTCATTCTTAATTTCAAATAAAAATAAATTTGCACAGGCGGTTCCCAAGAGTAGTATTTGATACTCAGCGTAAATTACATTAAAAGTACAGGTCAGAATGATGAAGCCAATCTGCATGTTTTAATCTACGTATTAAGTATTTTTAATATTTCAATGTTTTTTTCCAAACACCAGAAATTTAAAAAGATATTTCTGTATCGACAATTTAAAGTAATTCATTTTAACACTGCTGAATTGAATAAAGCTAGCTTTCGCAATGGTAAGACTTAATGTTTTCTGCACCGTTTTTAAAGGAACGAAAGTGTAAAAAAAGACTAAAATAAATGTTACCGCGACAACCTTCCAACTTTTACTTACAATTTTTATTACGAAGTTTTCCCACCGCAAATTTAACATGACATTTCACCCTGAGTAAGCTTTGGATTCATTATAGAATCAAGTCACCAAAAACAAAATAGTGGTAAAAAAAATCTTGCGTAAAAAAGCCTAAAAGTTGGCAGCTATGTAATGATGCCTATCGTATAACAGAGGGCGCGGTTGGGGGAGGAGCTTAATTTCCGAGAATTAATTTCGCAGCCGTAAAAGCAGCTTTACATTTTTAATTTACGTAAGTGATGAATTGTAATTCGCTGTGCGCTTCAGCTGTAACATATCACGGCAAAGAATTATGTATGTAAAACGGTAAATTTTATTTTCAATAAGAACGAAAGTGCAAAAGAAAATGTGAAAGACTTTCATATTTTAAATACCGCAGTAAAGTGAAACACAAAGAGATTCTAGGAGCGTAGGACAAATTTCTGGGGGCAGAAGGTAACTCAGTGACAAATCAGAATCACTTAGCAATGTGTGATCGGAAATGTCGTCTTCATATCTGCTAATAATCAATTTCGAAGAAGTGTTGAATTAATAGTGAATATTCCAAAGATCGTTTTTCCAACATTATTGTAGTTTTTAATGAAATCATTTAAGAATAGTTGAAAGCTTATAAAATATTTCATTTTACTGATGAAAATATCGGAGGCAAACCCATTGGATATGAAACTCAGTTAAGAAACTAAATAAGCACTTCAACACTTCTTTTAAAGTGATTATTAACAGGTGCATGAGAAGACGATGTTTAATGTCGCACTTGCTATGTGATTCTGATTTGTCATAGAGTGATCCCTTTCTCTCAGAAGTTTGGCCCATGGCTGTTCAATCGCCCTCTGTATTAAAAACGTATCATAATCCACGCGTCTGCCCTATTTATCTTCCTTGTTTCAGTATTTTCGAAAGTGTAACATAATCCAATTGTCAGTCCCACTTGTATTCCTCGTCGGAAAGTGCATCATAATCTACGTATCGGGCTGATTCGTTTCCTTAGTTCCATTACGTTGGAAAGTGTATAAAAATCCATTAGTGTACCGTGTTTTTTTTCCTTGTTCCATAAAACACTTTGGAATCGACACTTATGTTAAACTCTCCCGTTACATTCTGACAAGTGGACTGTTCATTAGAACTTTTCCTGCACACTGGACTTTCGAACGAGGAACCCGAAAACTGTAGCGGAGTTTTCTGAAACAATATTGTGCTCCGACTCCTGCGTTGCATCCTCCTCATCAACAAATTTTAGGAATTCATCCAGTTCTATTCTTCGTTTCGACTTCTGTACGATGGCAGATTGTACAGCTGAATCATAAGTACCACGTACCGTCTTTACTTATAATTTGTCATCCATTTTATTAATTTAAATTCTTCTAATTTATATAAATTTTACTATAAGTTAATTATATGATTATAAGTGCACTTATTATATAAGCATTTGGAATTTCGTGTTGCATTTAATATAAACTCCGCTTAAGAAGTCATTCTGTTTAGCAAGTCATTTTTTAACTGGCCCGAGAATGATGTAGTGAGGAACCTTGACTATACTTCGCATGCTGATTTCCGACGTCTATGTGAAAAAAACCATTCTGAGGAATTACCGGTACTTTTTGATAAAATTTTACGTTACACAATGTTCATCGGAAATTCATTACCAGAACGTTTACAAGTTACGCATAAGCTCATATAAAGTAATGGCTCTTTTCAGGCAGGGACGTACCCAGAAAAAAATTTCGGAGGGGGTCCAAACAGTGAAAATGGCAGATTTTTTTACAAAAGACTTCATGGTTATTATTTTGTTAACGAAACATAAATTTAGGGGGGGGGGTCCGGACCCCTTCGACCACCCCCTGGGTACGTCCTTGTTTTCAGGGTAATGCACCTGGCAGTCAAAAGTTTGAGTCGAAGAAAAGCATAAATATGCGATAAATATAATTACGAATGTAGCGAAAAAAAGATATGTATATTTTTTCAAACAGTTTAAGAAGTACTTTATAGTGCTCTCTCATAAGTGCCAAAATTTTTCTATTCCAGTAGTGCATTATGCAATAGGTTTAAGTGGGTATGTCCAACACCTCCGACATATACAATGACTGAGAACGGAAACGTTTACGTCATCACTAGGTCCATGGAAGTGACTTCATCACAGATTTATTTTCTCAAAGTAAAACTATTCAAAGTTTGTGGTGAATTTATACCCGCATAAAACCTTTCAATGATTTAAGATAGAAAATTCAATTTTACGACAATCGGAAATTTTAACTATCACTAATTATGTAATATGATATAGAAACAGATCATAATAAATTGTTTTTTATCAGAAAGTTATTTTAATTTTTATCTTCAACTTAAGATATTTTCTAAAATTTATATCATTCACCAGAAATTTTAAGAACTTTATGAAATTAAATCTGTGATGTTCTTAGACGAACTAAATTTTTAAACACATAATTGACACATTTAAATCACACACTGGAGATAAAAGCTATTGCTCTAGGTGCTCCAATAAAAACCCCCCTATTCAGTCAGTCAGAACTAAATATGATGCAAAAGTATCTGTTCTCAAACCTTCTGTATCTAGGCAGCCGAATTTGGCCCCTGCCGCATTTATACTTATATCATGTTCAGCACTGGTTAAACGTAAATTCGTTCTCTTAACACACATCCTGTATAACTGAGGTACATTTCAAGTTGTACAAACGGTCCATTATTCCATTGATACACGCAAAGCAGGAAAGCTAATAGCTTGAGTTATTCAACCACGTTCTTGTTTGAAGAATCTGAGTTGTTTAGCAGAACTTGATTTACTGAGCTGCATGCCGATCTTTTCAGATCTTGTCTTGTTTAATGTTAGTCAAAATAGCGTCTACAATACAACTAGCGTGTCAATCCCGAATACTAAATTAGTTCACAGTAGGACAGAATTTGACAGACTCGGTCATCACCTGAGGGCGAGTTGTTCTTCTCATCTTAGGAATACTTGCGCTTAACAACGAATGTGGTGAGATAAAAATTATTGAAAGCTAACCTTTGAAGCGCAACCATTTCCCCGTGCGATGGCAACGGCTGCACTTTTTCGACATTGAGCAGTCTATCTGAATGTCCTCCTCCAGTATTTAACTGAAATCAAATTTATTCTTCTTGAAGCAAAACAGCCAAAATGTCAAGAATTGTGCTCTCACAGCGAGGACACCGCGCGTTAAGAAACGAATTTATCCAAATTTGATATAGAGCATTTAGCACTGTAGCACTGCGAAATGAAAGAACACAATTTAAGAAAATATTGCACAAGTATTGTATAAATACAAGAATTCATATTTATTTTTCATTAATTTACATTTAGCCACATTTATTATTAAGGACAGGTATGCCTAAGTCGAGACTAACGAGGGTTCCATCAACATGTGGAACCACTCTTGGGAATCTACAAAGGGACTGCGTTACGCCAGTTGTATTGTAGTCACTTTACCTCTATTTAGAAGCATTCTAAACAAGCATCTTTTTTTTTCATTTCCCCAATCTAGGCAGCAAATGCCGACCAGCCTCGAAGGCCAGATCACGATGGAGAAGACGCCCAGCTACTTCATCACGAAGGAGGTCCCACCCCGGATACACGCCATGTCTCCGTCCGTCCGTCTGCTGGTGGTGGTCCGCGATCCCGTGACGCGGGCCATCTCCGACTACACCCAGTCCACCAGCAAGAAGAAGAAAGACACTCCCTCCTTCGAGGACATGGCCTTCCTCAACGCGAGCACGGGACTGGTGGACACATCCTGGAGCGCCATCAGAATAGGGGTCTACGCCAGGTTCCTAGAGTGGTGGACCAGGTACTTCAGCCTCGACAGGATTCTCTTCATCAGCGGGGAGAACCTGATACGGGACCCGGCGGGGGAGATGGGCCGGGTTCAGGACTTCCTGGACCTGAAGCAGGTCATATCGGACAAACACTTCTATTTCAATGAAACCAAAGGGTTCCCCTGCCTGAAGAAGTCGGAAGGCAGCGGGAACCCGCACTGCCTCGGCAAGACCAAAGGCAGAACCCATCCAGACATATCACTGTCCACCATCCAGAGGCTGAGAGATTTTTACCGGCCTTTCAATGTTAAGTTTTACCAGATGGTCGGGAGGAACTTCGGTTGGCCATGATACTTTTTTTACGCATTATGTACATAAAAGGAATGTTACAGTGTTTTTATTAAGAGGTTAAAGTTTTTATCGTTTTATTAAAGTGCTTTTAGTTGAAGCTCATTAGTAAAAAAAAATTATGAAATATTCACAACTATTGAAGTGTGACGTATTACCTTTTATTTTAAAGAATGAGATTTTTTAAAGACCTATAAGGTATTTGAAGAAAAAAATCGTTTAAGAAAGATATATTTGCTACACTGTTTAAGAGAAAGTGGAAACGAATTAAAAGATATTTTAAAAGATTTTTAATTCAGATTTTTAATTTTCTGCTTTCAAGATGCAGCAGTTGACAATATTTTTAGGTTATGATCTTGACGTAGTTGTTCTCAAATGCAAACGCATAATTTAAAAGTGTAATGAATTTAAAAATATATATCGTTATCCAACCAAAGATGTCTCAGCGTTAGTCAAAATTTTTACTGTAATTGTTATAATATTTATTTTTCTCTCAATGGAAACTGGAAGAAAATTTAATGGTTTAAGAAGATTTTCCTAAAAATATTATTTTATAAAAACGAGGATCCAAAATTTAACTTTTACTCCACTACAGTTTAGTTAAACGATGAATTACTGCACAACACAATTTGTCAGTTTTACCTTCCTCGTTATGCTGTAATAAAGAAGCCAGTGATAAGTAATCACATACATAACCTCAATGATATTATAAGACAACATAGTAGTATGAAGTAATAATATGAAGATTAAATTTACTTTTAATATACATGTAATGACTGTAAGCAGGTGTACTTATCAAAATAAGAAAAATGCATTTTTTGTTTCCTTCTAAAATGAAAAATAAATAAAATAATAAATCACATTAAAAAGGAAGCAGACACTTAATTATTAATAGATGACAGACAATATATAAAATTTTATATTTTTTAAGCTGAGCAATGCTTGTATCTTATAATTTTATTATATTAGAATTTTCTCATAAATTGAGTGCATGCGATTAGCCTTTGGTGATTCAAAAGCATTGTCATAACTTTTTAAAATTACAATCAAGATTACACTTACGGATACCGATTAATAGAAAAACTATTCGCATTATCGTAATAGAGTGGATTAGTTCTCAAAATATAGCTATTTAGATTTAGAAATAATTGGATAACAGTAGTAGCGATACCAGGATTTTTTTTAAAAATAGTATACCACGGTTCTTGCTCTTTTCTTGTTTATCACATCAACTAAGCCATTTTTTTATAGTTATAAAACTCTGTAATTTAGGTTAATGGGCGTTTAGTTAACAGAAGTTATAGCAATGATTCATTACAATCATTATGGTGATATGAAAATACTCCGTAATATCAGAGATGTAGAATATGTCCGATCCGGTGATTTAGATCGGGGGAAATTTTAGCCATTTTGAGAAGTTTTGCAGAAAAATATACAAGTGATTTAGATTTTAACAATGAATTACAAAATGCTCTGAGTTTTGTCAGAAATAGGTGGTAACGGGCTTTAATTATTTATCTATCAGCGATAAGCGGTTAGTGCAAAGTGAAAAAAGTTCAAAATAAGGTCGGAAATAAGACTCCGTTAAGAAAAAATTCCTCTCGTTAATTTTCATAAAGTTACACTTTTAAAATTTTTATACGACCCCCACCCAGTTAGTTAAATGTGACCCATACACTCATGAGGTGTCATGCAAAATTTGAGCATCATACTTTAAAAAAGGGTCAGAGATATGAAGATACATATAACTCTGACTTAAACCACTTTTCCATGGCCCTCGAAGGGAAAAAGTCACGTCGAATGATCACATTTTAAGGGTTGTACAGAAATTACAAAAGAAAGTCTCTTTTTCCACTCTAGTAATAAACGTTTATATTCATTCCCTGATCATCTTTCTTTAAAGATATCTCTGCGACGTTGTATGATGAAAGGCTCAAATTTGGTACATCACCTCATTAGTTTATGGAGCACATTTTACTAACTGGAAATGTTTTTGTACGGGGTCGTATACAAATTTAAAAACTGTAACTTTTTGTAAATGAACGAGAGGAATTTTTTTCTCAACGGAGTCGTATTTTCGACCTTATTTAGAACAATTATTCAATTTACACTGTCCTTTTATCTCTCATACATAAAGAAATAAAAAATCCTGTTTGGGACACCCTGTATACTATACATTTCATAAGATTGATTAAATGCAAAACCTTTCTCACATTGCATGACAAGTACAAAAAGTCATTTAAGTGGCTACTAATTATTACGCAAAACAATGTTAGATTTTAAAATATTATTTTTAAGTAAAGGGAACTGAATTGCAATAAAATTCTAACTTGTTTGTTAATCCATTCATAAAAAATGTATACTGAAAAAAACTATTAGACACGACTTTAGTTTTCTTTTATCACACATTTCTCTTATCTTTCTTGATTTAAAAGGAAAGTTGAAATATTTACTTCAAGTATTAAAGCTTATTCGAAGAAATATAGCATTCCTTATCGATAAGATGTATGAACTTCGGATGTTTTCCCTGCTAAAAAAATCAAATACGAACAAAATTTCTTGTAAAAGTTAGATAGTTTTGTACATAGAGTAGTCATATTATACTGAACTAATAAGTCATGTCTCCATGTTGAGAAAAAGAAAAGTCCAACATATCTTATATAACTCTGATGATTTTTATACGAAAATGAAATATTTGTAAATTATTGTTTTTGTTATCTAAATATTAAGCAACTGATATGTTGATGTAACATTTTGTTAAATATTTATTCTGTAAATGCTGTTAATGTATGTACATGTATTTATGTGCTTTATCCTGGAGTCAGTGGACAAAAATAACTTGAATGTTTTGTTGCGTTTATACGTTGACAAAAGTTTTAATACTGTATACTTACTATTGTTCGTCTCGTATCAATTCAATCGAAGTTTTATTCTTCTAAGTGAAAAGGTGAATTGGGATATTCCGACTGAACTTAAACTCAGGTTTTCATGTAAAAGTATGTACAATGTGACTACCACAGAAAAATTTGAAAGATTTATTGTAAACACAATCATACATCTGCTGTCACAGAAAATGCCACTCAATCGCAACAATTTAAGGGCTTTTTCAATTTTCCAACCCTTCACTTCACGATTTTTTTCTTTTCTTATATATATATACTTAATTTCGTACTTTAAAACAGCACTGAATATATAGGAAAAATAATGAACAATTTCAAGTTATTGACACATGAAACTGACTTTTATGGTATCTGTCACATGTGGCACAAAAGGCAGAATATTTCAATTTTAAATCTTAGAAAGGAACAAAGAAACGGAATGGGAAAAAAAATCACAGTATTCATGAAAAATGTATCGCAAGAGCAAATTTTATTTTAGATGTGTTTGAAAAACATATTTAGTACAGAATTCATCATATATGATTAGAAATTATTTTCACAGTGTTTTGTAAAAGTTTTGTTTTCGAGTGGTACAGCCGGAATCGTCACATTCCTGGGCTTTTGTTTAGATGTTACGCCCCACTTTGGTACAGAATGCATAAATGCACTTGAAATATTTTTGTTCTTGGTTCAGATAGTTATTTATATAATTTAAACATATATAGTATATATATATATATATATATATATATATATATATACAAATTGGCGTAACCTTTACTTAGCAACAGATATTGTGAATCGACACAGGTTTTTATGGGCTCCTGAATTTTTACTCTAGGGATAGAATAGAGGATAGTGGCGACGACAGCCCATTATTTGAATTAAAATTGTCAGGTTGATGGACATATGAAGTTTTGCACAAGTTAAGGGAAATCATAAACAAGTTTAAGGAAGCTGCAGAAGTTAATCCACAATTTAAGAGGAAAAAAAATTCTTTAAAAAAAGTTCTAAATTTCATGTTTTAATGCAGCAGGCCTCTGGAGCTTAAGAAGTAAAATTAAATGATTATATTTTTTAAAAATCTTTTAAACTACCTTATTCTTTGATTCATTTAAATGCCGTTGCATTCTGCATATTCAGATGTGGTATTCGCATTGTACAAAATATGGTTGAGAACCAGGGCTCAAAATAAGTTTCGACGACCACTGTAAATGGCGTGAGCTTAAATTACTGCAGGTACATAAAATTGAATGTTCATTTACTTCTGTTTCAAATACCAGTTATTAAAAAAATTAAAGAAAAAAAAAGATTAGAATTAAGTAGCATGTGACTTTTTGAACTTTACTTTTAATCTAGTAACTTTGTCGCCGAAAAGGGGGTGTACCTTGCATGAAATCCAGTCGCTCTGATTTTTTGCTGAGTTATTTTTAATGTTTACTTAATGAATATTCTAAGCTTTCGACCTCGGAAACCGAATTCTTGGTTAGAATTCATACATTGTATTGCTAAAAAACACAGAACTATTTGTAGAATGTTTTTGGAAATTTGTAAGGTTTTATCTTAAAAACTGTTTCCTTACAGTTATGATTCTGATATGAAATTGTGGCAATTTTGTCTACTTTAAAAATTTAACCAATAGTTGTCACGAAGAACCTGTTCTTAAGGGTCAAAATCGTCAAAAATTGGAAAAAGGTGTAAAATGTTGCTGTTTTTTGGGATATTTGAAAGTTTGCTTTCGGCTTCCGCGGGGGTCGAGAACGTGGAATATTCTTGGGGTCAACATCACAAACAACCCAGAAAAAAAATCAGAACTACCAGATTTGATGCGAGGTTCCATGTATAAAGTTACTGGACTATTTAGGATGCGTTAGTAATCATTGTCGTTAGCACCGTAAATAGTTAGGCAAACAAGCCATCATTTCTGCAAAATTTTTGCTTCTTTCTGGTGCTATTTTTGCTACTACTGTGCTGACAATTCGGTCTCATTCTTTTACATTCGAAGAGTCATATGACCTAAGGGGTGCAAAAATCTTACTAATCTAAGGTGTTCAAATGGTTATTTCGGACTAAGATGTTCACACCCCCTTGATCACACCACTCTTCGGGTGAAAAAGGAAAAGGCTAAAATGTCAGCATCTTAGCCTGTATAACTCGTCAGCCACGCAATTTTCTCTAGAATCGTAACCGACAAACGAAAATTTGATAATTATTAAACAAGCGTATCTTCAATACATTATTAGTGTGTTTCTTCCCATCTCAGTTGTGTTAGGGGGACTGGCAAGCAATATCTTTTCATGCGGCAATATTTCGCCTAGTCAAAATTTGCGTATGTGCAAGATTACACAGCATTTTATAAAATTCGTAACCTATCTGAAATATGAATCAAAAATGCTCTTTTACCATATCCTAGGTGATCTAAAAGGTATCCATAAAATAATTGCTACAGAATTGCCTTCATATATACTCATGATCACCTAAAAATCAATTTCAGGCTATGTTAAATTATTTCAGGCCATATTTTTTGAAAGACGAAAAAGTATATATATATATACATAGTACCTGTAACATTGCTGCTTAAAAATGTAACAAATATATTATAAATCCTAAATTCAGGTTCAGCTTGTTTGTAATAAGAAAACTTTTGAAAACTTAATTATTTAAATTTTAGATAAAAAATTAATTTCCGGTTTCCCAATTTTTTGGAGTTCCTTGTGAAATTGCAGAATGCTTACAAGAAAAGCGATAATTCATTCAACTATTTCAGATTTTAGTGAAAAAATTACAGCTATGATTAAAAATATTATTACGGAAACTTAAAAAAAGATGTTGCCACAGGTTCAATAATTTTGCAGCCACCTTATAAAAGTACTCATTTGCTCCTAGCTCCAAAATCTTATTTCGAGCTCTGGTATGAACAAACGCGCTTGAAAGATCAAACGAATACAGTCGAACTCTTTTATGACGAACACTGACTTAACGAAAACCCTGATTTAAGAAGAAAAATCGGAAATACTTGATGGGTATTCTGTTAACACTGTGGGAGCATAACGTGCTTTTCACGACTAAACTCTGGGTAAAGCAAGTGAGAAAGTTCTGTGATTCAAATATTTTTAATAATTTTCAGTTCAGTTAATCGTTTCTTGGAAAAGCTCCTCTAATATTCCAAAATAAATGAAAGCGACGAATCCAAAGAATTTCAACCCCAACATGGGGCCCTCTTCGTATATACCTATTCAGTTTATACAAAGTAGAAAGCCTGCAATTAAGGTTTACGTTCTCGGCCTTCTACTCTCGTGGATGCTTGGAAAGTTTTTGCAACTGACAAGATATGGTAATATTGACCAGACATTCAATGTTTTCCAGAAACATTATTCAAAATACTGTTCTTAAAAGATGAAATATAAAATTTTTTTGTAATAAAACACACTTAAAATGATACTTCTGTGTTGGGACGATCGTTTCAACCGAAAAATTGTCGGTCTTCGTCAGCCGCACTTAGATCTCACAAACAGTGGGAACTGTTCCCACTGTTTGTGACACCTAGGAGTCTGAGTGTGTTTTTATTTATTTTATTTATTATTTTGCTCAAAATTCTTTATTGAAACTTTTTGAATAGTTTAATGACATTTTTAGGGAATTCTTTAAGGAGACAAAAATTTTTTAGAAACGAAATATTTCTACAAAATACAGAAGGAACATTTCTCGATTTGGTGCCCCCCCCCTTACAATTGGGGCACGGGCAGCTGCCCCGACTGCCTCTGCCTTAGTCAGGCTCTGATCGACCGCTACCAGCATATTCAATGGCTTTTGAATACTCGAAAAGTTCAATTTTTTTCGAAGCCAGGGGGGCAAACGGCGATTTTTCTGGGGGCCTGAGTTTTCTCTAAAAGAAAATAACTGAAGAAAAAGAAAATAAGGCAGTTCAAACTAACTTATTTTTTACAGTACACATAAAAAAAATTGTGGGTAATGCAGTGCAATGAAACCTTGAAATGAAACCTACTAATTTATATAAATATATGAAGTCACCTGAATAAAACGTCACTCCGCATATTACATCATCTTTCTGAGATCCCGACCTTTTTAATATGACTTTTTAGATATTGAACTCCGCTTATTGCCTCGCTCATTTTTCAACTATTCCGCTTCAGACGTCACTTTTAACTTAACGCACAGTGTTCCCGCTCTGGGAACACCAAACTCTGACGTTTTGACTGTTGCCAGTCACGAAGAATAGATTTGATTTATAGAAAAATAGTTGCGGGTGACATAGCTCCACGAGAATCCTTTACTTTTTAGCACGTCATTTGCCGTAAAATAATTGTCACGACTATTTTTAACAGCACAGACATCTGCTGAAAAAAATGAAGAATGCAAGAACAGCTGGATACATTGCCCAATGCTGAAAAAAGGGCATCCGTTGCCATCGCTCCACTTAACTACCAGCAAGATGGCGGACGATCGAAACATTCATCGCCTGCTACAAATCTAGAGACACTTCTCTAGAACTGTGGCACGCGATGAACGTTTCGATCGTCCGCCATTTTGCTGGTAGTTAAGTCGAGCGATGTCAACGGCTGCCCTTTTTTCAGCATTGGGAAAGGGTTGCGCCTCAAAGGGTTAAGAGGACAATACACAAACTCGGTCCCATGTTTCCGTCAAGGATATCTACCAAAAGCACTTAATTTTTTTAGCACAACTATCAGCATTTTTCCTTACAAAGATTATTGCCTTATTAACAAATTTTAGGAATTCATCCAGAACTGTTCTTCGTTTCGATCACCGTACGATGGCAGATTATATGGCAGATTGCAGAGTTAAATTATAATTTCTTATTTATACTGTCTTTACTTATAATTTCCTTAATGTGTAATCCATTTCATTAAGTTAAGTTCACCTTCTACTAATTTATATAAATTTTAATGGTGTGTTAATTATGGGCACACTGGTACAGGATGGTTATAATTAAACTTCCCTACAAACAGCATTCTGCAGCTGTAACCGGTGAGCAGATTTCTACCAAATTTGGCATGCGGTCTGTACACCAGATGAGCTCAAGGGAATTTTTCAGAATATTCAGTTAAAAAAATGTCCACTAGATGGCACTTCAGTCGCATAGTGAAATCAGCTCAAATATTACCCAAATTAGGGAATAAATACTCCAAATGTATTGAATAAATGTTAAAATTGTTTGTATATTTCGAATTAAACTTTTCCATTCATTTTTTTTTTTTCTAACGGGCGGGTACTTTGCCGATTAGGCGTTGTCCCTGACAACGGCCCGAAGGTGTTGGCCACTTTATTATGGGGGCACCTAGTAGGTGGACCAACATCACCCCCTTTGAAGGGACGGACATGACAACCACGCCCAGTCGGGGATCGAACCCCGGCGCCGGGAGTTGAACCCGAAACCGGAGTACGGTGCTTTACCCACCATACAACTCGGTCAGCACCTTTTCCATCATTAAAATGCCGTTTTTCGGGCAAAACGACCCCTAGTGGACATTTTTTTAAACTGAACGTTCTGAAAAATTCTCTTGAGCGCGTTTGGTGTACAGTCCGCATACCAAATTTGGTAGATATCTGCTCACCAGTTACAGCCAGAATGCTGTCTGTAGGGGAAGTTCAATTATAACCACTCTGTACTTACTTACCGCCTTTTCTTATAATGTCCTTAATGTGTCGTCCATTTTATTAATTTAAGTTCATCTTCTAATAATTTATATAAATTATAATGTAAGTTAATTATGGGCACATTTATGTAATACACATTTCGCTTTGTATTTAACATAAACTCGCTTTGTATTTAACATCAACACTGAAGAAGTCACTCCTCTTTGTAAGTCATTTTTAAGTACGTCTGAGGGTGATGTACTAACGAGGTTTGAGTGTAGTATATCCCCGTTTATTAGGAGCCCTCGGTTATAACCAGTAAATATTGCTGTTCGTTCGCATTCGTTATAAATCAGAGTTCGACTGTATTAAGAATGTCTCTTAAAACTTACTCTTCCATAAGATATTTTTAAATAAATGTGATGTCTTACATAGCGACTTGTGTCATTTCGGGCTTCGCCACGTGAAGCCCGACCATCATGATAAACGGATGCACTCTTTGTTAAATAACTTGTTTTTATGAACTCTGTGACGTAATGTCGTGCGTGTGTAGTGTGAAACAAACTGTTTTTGTCTTGTGTAAATAATGAATATACGTCTCTTATACGATGTGCGATGGTGACTGGTAATAATAACTATGCTGTTTTGTACATTGTAATTTTGACTGTGACTGAAAAAGAAAAGCAATAGAAATTGTGAAAATTTTTTAAAATGTTTGTTTGAATATATGTTTATGAAGAAACTTATAGTTCATATTATGAAAATTATTCTGTGAAGATTAAATATCTTGTTCTTAACAAGTCGTGTTTTTCTTGTGGTCTCCTCCTTCAAAGAACTATCACATGAGCAATGAATTAATTTCTTTACTTATGTATTTTTCAACAAGACCATATCTAGAAGTTTTTGGTACTTTTCATGATTTTTTCAAAAAATACTTGTTTTTTTTGTGTGTTTCTGTTATGTTATGAAAAAACTACATAAGAACTATCCGCCAGGGCTGCGGGGGTGCCCCGGTCGGACTTTTTAAGGGGTTCTAACAAGTATTCACGTTACATCTGGAGAAAACTGACCAAAAATCCAGACCTTTAGATCGACAGCCGCGCGAGCGGTCCGGGGCTTTTATACTTCATCCGTCTACGATTTTGCACGCCTTATCCACTCGTCCATGATGGGGTCAAAAATACTTGAAGGGTATACAGGGTGATTTTGACATAATGCGCCAAACGAAAAAGGGGTGAAAGAACAGCCCATGTCGAGCATAAAACACCATAGAAACCAGGATCTCTCTTTAACCGTTTCCGTGTAATGGTAGATAGAAGGAAATTCTGTTTTTTGTTATACCGTGTGAAAAAAAACCCAAATTTGTGAGATTTCTCAAAGACCTACCTGCAAAATAAGCACATATTTAGAAAGAGCTGAAAAAATCCTATAGGGTGGCACCGTTTACATGAGGATATCTCTAATTAACGAGGAGCTACAAGCGCGGAAACATTTGCGAAGTTAAAAGTCGAATTCTAGCCAAAAGCTGTAACCGGCGATTCCGCAAACACCCTTCTAGCTACAATCAGTCAAATGTCCCAAAAACTGGTCCATTCCACAAGCTTTAGAATGAGCCCACAATAAAGCATATTGGTGATCTAGATCAGGAGCAATGTAATTTTTTGTTTGCAATACATCACCGAAATCGGCGTTCGTCGAATAAGGAGGCTCACGAGGTGCCATGGTCTTTCCTGTTTTTAATATCATGTCCGACTTGAACCTGCTATTTTGTCAGATGCAAAGAATAAAGCCAAACAAGAAAAGTAACATTTTATTAAGTTTAGGAATACAAAATTGGAAACAAACGAAATATGACGTCTTTCACAAAGGAATATACAAAGAAATTACCCAATCGTATCTCACATCTACTGGTATGTTGAAAACACATACTATGCTTTATGTAGTTAGTAACAGATTTCTATACCTTTAATTTACCCAACGTCTAGTATTCGTTTGGCGAATTTCGTCGAATACCTTATTAGAGAAATGCCGATTTCGGTGATGTATTACAAACAAAATATACTTCTCCTGCTCTAGAACACCAATTTATTTCATTGTGGCCTCATTTAAAAGCTTGTGAAATGGACCAATTTTTGGGACATTTGACTGCTTGTAGCTAGAAGAGTGTTTGCGAAATCGTCGGTTAATTTTTGGCTACAAATCGATTTTTAACTTCGCCAATGTTTCAGCGCTTGTAGCTCCTCGTAAAATAAAGATATCCTGATGTAAATGGTGCCACCCTATAGGATTTTTTTTCTTCTCTTTCTAAATATGTGCTGATTTTGCCGGTTGGTCTTTCTCACAAATTTGGGTTTTTTCAGACGGTACAACAAAAAACAGAATTTCCTTCTATCCACCAGTGTTTTATGCTCGGCATGGGCTGTTCTTTCAGCCCTTTTCATTTGGCAGATTATGTCGAATTCAGCCTGTAGATTTCATTCTTTTTATTCTAAACTTATTCAAACTGTCCTTATCCATAATGAAGGAACTATTTAAATGTACTAAGAATTAATATCTAATGAGAAATTATTGGAAAAATTGTACTTTAAAATTAGAAAAAGTTCCAAATAAGAAAACTTCCATTTTAACGTAAAATTTTACAGACTTATCCAAGTATTTTACAGTAGAAAATAGGTTCTACTTGCATCGAAATCTGTTAAAACACGAGAAATATGACTGCCAAATGCTCAAAATTAATACAAGATCGTTTCATACATTTAATTCTGTTGGGTGCTGCCATTTATATATCGTATTAGCCAGAATATAATGTGACCCCGAATTTTTCATCAAAATAATTAGAAAATTCCTATGTTTAGACTTCGAATTCATCGCAAGTCAGGTTTTTAACGGGAAATTATCAGTCAAAAAATATCACGTTATATTTGGGTATAATATCGTTGAAACAGTCCTCTCCGAACACAAATGAAAAAACCAACCCGACAGACCTTAAAGTAAACGGTGGCAGCGTCGAGTGAGCAGTGCTATCTATTCTGTACAGAATTCTCCTTTGATGTTACAAATGCCGCCAACGCGTTTTCCTAAAAAAATATCCGTTACTACCAAATAGTGCAGGAGAATTTTGGTCATGATTTCTCAAGCGCTTTAAAATGCGTTTTGAACGAAGTTTGTGCGATGAAAACTCGCGAGGTTTCAGTGACTGATTTTTCTTGATATAATAAAAATTGGATTTTGAGAGTAGACTGGTGATATACGAAAAACGGCCTTTTTGACACAGGTGGCTGTGTGGCGACCGCACAGCCAGCTGTGTCTACCGGTGGATGTATTGAAGTAGTCCCGTGGTCCCGAACTGCCCGTGGATATCTTAACGTAAAGATTACCTAACGTTTAATTAATTCTAACGCGGCCGTTGAAAAAAGATGAATATAACAGGCAATCTTAATTTAATTTACAAGAAATACTTGTTAAAAGGTTTGTTATGCTTTAATCCTTTTTATCGTGAAATAAACCATTTCTATTTCTATAAATACATAAACTATGTTGCAACTAAAAAAAATATAAAATTTAAAAATAAAAAATTATACACGAAAAGTAGCAACTAAGTAATAGTAAATATCATCTGTCTAAAAAAAAAAAAAAAATATCTGTCTAAAAATGCGGAATCTGAAATGCACAATTTAAATATTTAAATCCTCCATGGTTTAACAGAAGGAAATAATTTGTCTTAATCTCTCTTGAAAAAGTACATAATCCCGAGGAACTATTTAGAATCAACAAATTTTCGAATTCGTTTTGATACGACGTAAGTTTTGTGGCAAAGTTTATACATTTCTAATTTTCAATTTATGACGTCACGTTTTAGAATACGAGTTAAAAGAAAAGCCGAAAAGTTGAGTCAGTTCATATTTAGCACATAATTTCCCGTAAAAATTATCGATCTTTAGTAAAATTGATGTCAGAATTATTTTTATTAGTATCATCATCTGCTCAGAGCTGGAAAATATGATGAAGGTATCCACTGATACAGAAGAAAAACTAGATATAGACTGCCCAATGCCGAAAATATGCAGCCGTTACCATTGCTCGATTTAACTGTTTAAAACATGGCGGCTGATGGAATCGCCCATCACGCGGGCCTCAGAGCTAAAGAGCATTTTTGACACAGCTACTGTTCCGGCTTTCAAAGGGTTAAAAAATCATTAATACCTGCTGCTGCTAGAAAGTTTGTGTTCATTTAAAACAGCAACATTAAAGTGAAAAGAAAACAAGTATTTTTTCCCGCTTTATTACCTTTTATCTTATTCTTTGGGAGTGGAAGAGGGTTGAATTTTTGCAATACAAGGTATAAATACAATGTCTGAGATTCGGAAAATCTTCGTTGGACTATACACCAAGACTTTGAGTTATTGAAAGCAAGTTTCTATTTTTTATACCTTGAATGCACATTTATTCGGGAAAATGTGGAGCAATAACGTTATAAATGAGAAATAACCGTTATGGGGGAGGCATAAAAACCATGATTGCATTTTGGAAAGATTTACTACATGAAATGGTTCTGATTCATATCTTTAGAATCGAACGCTTCCAGTAATGCAGAAGTTTTACTTTTTTCTTTTGGCTGTAGAAGAAATAAAAAAAGGTATAACTATTACAACATGGGAATAAAAATAAATCACTTCTTAAAGCTTTTTTATGTATTATTTTAGTAGATAAAGCCAGTTTTTAAGGCAATTACAACGGGTGGCAGAAAAAATGTTTGACGGGAAAATTATACACTGTTGCCGAAAGCTCTTTTTTTTTCGGGTTCGTAGTTTAATCCTCTGAAGGGCAACCATTTACCAATGCTGAAAAAGTTCAGCCGTTGCCATCACTCCATTTAACTACCAGCAACATGGCGGTCACCGCACAGCCAGCAGTGCCGAAAATGGCTTCTCGATCTGTAGCACGCGAAAAGCAATTCGATCGACCGCCATGTTGCTGGTAGTTAAATCGAGTGATGACAACGGCCGCCCTCTTTCAGCATTGGGCAATCTATCCAGTTGTTCTTCTATATCAATGTATTTCCACCGTATTCTCCAGTTTTCAGCACATGCCAGTGCTGTTAAAAATAATTTTGGCACCTATTTTACAAATAATCGACAATTTTTACGGGATATTATATGATAAATAGAAAAGGATACTGGTGTAACTATGTCCTCTTTAATTAATTTATTGAAATCGAATTTATTCTTCGTGAATCAAAACAATGAAAATGTCACAGTTGGGTCCTCACGGCGAGGACACCGCGAGTTAACCTTTTAACGCGCAGTGTTCCCTCTCTGGGAACACCAAACTCTGATGTTTTGACTATTGCCAGTCACGAAGAATAGATTTGATTTCTATAAAAATAATTGGGTTGACATAGCTCCACGAAAATCCTTTACTTTTTAGCACGTCATTTACCGTAAAAAATTGTCACGATTATTTTTAACAGCACTGACATCTGCTGGAAATGGAAGAATGCGAGAACAGCTGGATAGATTGCCCAATGCTGAAAAAAGTGCAGCCATTGCCATCGCGCGAGAATCACAGCAAGATGGCGGACGATCGAAACTTTCATCGCGTGCCACAGATCTAGATACCCTTTTTTGACGCAGCTGGCTGTTCTGCACAGCCGCTTGTTTAAAAACCGCTGTGCCGCACAGCGGTTTACAAACAAGATTCCATCTGAAGATATAGAACCACGCCGACACTGCATGACATAACACATAATTTTTAATACAGGCATGGTTTGAACTATCCTTGGGCTGCTAACAAGTACAAAATCATAATTTAAAATTTTATATTTCTGCCTCATCTCCTTTAAAATTATTAATTTCAAGTGCATTTAAAAAATAAATTTAAAAACTACAGTAAAATGCAAATCCTTTCATAAACAATCTGCAAAATCTATTAACCAGTAATACAATTGTATGAACACTAGTCCAGCTGACAATTTAGCTATTTTGTAATATATTTACAAATACATTTAAATGAAACATCATAAATGTACCCATAGCAATTTATCGTAGATATCGCTAGTATATTTTCTGCACTCGGCATAATTGACACAAATGCGTTTTAAGTAAGTATGTTTCTTTCTTATCATGATAAATTGTTTTCTTATCTCAATGTCTTAAATCCATAGCTGCCGAATTTTACGGAACATAACTGACCACTTTTTCTAAACAATAATTTCAATGTTAGAATTTCTCTAAACTTTTTGATCAATGGAACATTAACAGTGGCAAATCAAACAAAGCCTTCCCATCACCATTTTAGAATTTCATGATGTTTTTTATGTTGACTGTCTAAGGAAAGAACGAATCTGAAATAATTTTCATTTATCTCTTTTAGTTTAGGAGTTATGGGGGGCGGGGTCAAAGTACCCCAGACGAGTGGCGTAGAATTAAATTAGGGCCATTTTTGCCACTTTATTGGCTCGACTGTAACTGGCCCAGAGGTGCTGCAGAGAATTTTTTCATTTTATCCTATAATATACCTTGGATATTAACATCTCAAATTGAAAATTTATTCGAAAATAGTCAGAGCTCCCAAATAGCCCCAATTTCATAAAAAATACAGTTTTAAAAATGCTTTAAATCTTGGCTCTGATGTGACACTGAAAAAATTTTTGGGCAGAGCAGTTATGCATCTTGATATAAAGTGAATCGAATATTAAAAATTTTTGAAGGGCCCCACGGTACGGGGCCCCAAACATGGTCCTTAGCGCTAATTTAAGCAATTTCGAAGCATTGGTACAGATGAAGCCGACTTCCCACAGGAGAACCATTGCCATAGAGATGTAATATCAACATTTTAGTTTCATATTATAAAAAAAAACATTTTTTGAAGGTACAACTGTTTCCAAGAAAAATCCCCAAAAGTACCTCCCTATTTGGGACATTCCACTGGCATGCATGGGGACATTTTGGCGTTACTTTTAGATGTTTAGTCGACTGTAGCGATATTGAAAATTAATTTATTCTGCTTATATCACAAATATATCCTCCATATATCACAAATAATTTTTTACAGGGGCACTCATAAGAATTGCATTACGCTGTATGCGGATCTCTGAGACTACTGAACCTATTCGAAAATTTTTTTCACTGATAGAATTCTACACTATTCCTGAATATTACAAGCTACCTTTCAGCATGCAGCATAACTAGTTCTTTTACAGGGATACTCAAAAGAATTCTAATATATTACGCTATACGAAGATCTCTGTAACTACTGAACCGATTCTAAAGATATTTTCACTGAAAGCTACACTATTCCTGAGTAACATAGGCATTCATTCATGCAGCATAATTTAGAGGAACACTTAAAATAATTCGTAAACACTGTCGTAACTTTTTTTTCGCATTTGGCGAATGGAGACAAACTGTCAAATTAATTAACTTTACACATACCATATCTTCATTTAAAATAGACAAAAAGTAAATAATATTGTGAATAAAAGAAATTGTCGAAATTCCATAACATTTATTTTTGACTTGTATACTATTTTACAACAAAATTCTAAAGGACAAATTATCTTATTTACTTAGTTTATTATAAATTCTAAGGGACGACAGCCCCAGGCCTGGCTAAAGGTCCAATCGCTTCTAGCTACAACAAAAAAAATATACAGTCTGTTGTATTGTTGTACTGCTGATTCTAGCAGACAAAATTATCTTATTTACTTAGTTTATTATAGAGTCTCTCTGGATCATTTGGGACGACAGCCCCAGGCCTGGCTAAAGGTCCCAATCGCTTCTAGCTACAACAAAAAAAAATATACAGTCTGTTGTATTGTTTATTGTGAGCTGCTTTGATACTTTTTATATTAGGGAAAGTTACCACACCATTATTTAATCACTCTCTTTAACATTTAAAAATTCCTTCTCTATAAGCGTGACGTAATAAGGGGATAACCACCAAAAAGATTAAATTTCGCTAATTTCTGAACGCAGTATAGATCAATCCAGGTAAAACTGTAGCTGTTAATTTCACGCGTTTAATTTCCATTTCACGATAATGAGATCACTATTTATTTTTTATCAACTCATAGTTGGTCGCCTAAAGCAGCGGTGCGCAAACCGGGGGTCGCGAGATAATTTTTGGGGGTCGGCAAATTCAAAGAGATTCAAATTTATGAAATATCTACAATTATTCATTTCAAAGAACTGAAATAATTCAATAGAAGAAACTGACAATTATTATTTTACGAGAGCGATATTCGCGATCGCTATCACGGTGCTTCAAAACCACGTTATCATGCATAGTGGTCTGCAAATTGATAATGCATAGTGATCTGCAAAATAATTTTCCGTTAAAACAAAACATCGATCTCGATTGGATCCAGAGGATGACTTGGGATTTCCAATACAGATCCGAACATGAAGCAATCATGAGCTCTTTGCAAGCACATATTTCACATTGACTTTTTATGATGTAAAGTTCTTTTAAGTATTTTTCATTAAACAATATTTATATCCACATGCATCAATAAAGCATTGTTTCATAAAGTTATGTGTTGATTCATTAACTGATTTTTATGATGTTACAACTTTTATAATATTTTTATGGTGGTTTATAAGTTTGGTGCACTAGTTTAAAAACGCGTTATTTCAATCGATGACGTCACGACACTCTTTTAAAACACCCTGTAAGAGCAACTCCCAGAAAGAATTTCAATGTAACTTCGTTTTGAATTAAACAAAATGTCTACTGTCTATCCAGGGGTCGCGACAAAATTTTACTCAAAATAGGGGGTCGCAACAAAATTTTACACAAATTAGGGGGTCGCAGATGAAAATAGTTTGCGCACCACTGGCCTAAAGTAAAGAGTTTTCCCTTGAAAAGAGTTTGACATGACATGAAGTTCGATTCTACAGGAGCACCTAACGTATGGTACGCTTATCTCCAGTGTGTAATGATAAATGAGAGTTTTGCGAAATCATGAAAAAAGCTCAAGAGACAGGGCCATAAGCATGTCAATGTCATTAAAGAACAATCTGTCAAACCTGCAAATGAGCCGTGGCAAGGCAAGGGTGCGGAAAACAGTGAAAGGAACAAGAAAGTTGGAAGATGATGGAGACTGACCCACTCTCCCCCCGTGTGTAAACACGGACTTCATAGGGCGGGTTGCTCAGTAAGACCATGAGTTTCATGAAATGCAGTACAGTGTGAGGATCAAAAATGAAAGCAGTGAGACAAATTAGAACCATGAAAACAGTGTAAAAATCAATATAGACAATGTATACAAAAACACAGGCGAATATAGTGAGAAAATGTATAAGATGTATAAGATGCAACAATGAGAGTAAGTACTAGACGAATGAAATTCAAATCAAAAATATCTATGTTCAAATATGTACAGGGACAATGTTCGAGCAAGGTAAAGTAAGAATCTAGGTGATGTCCGGGGATGCCAAGGCAGTCCGAGGGCTTTTGCGATGTTGTGGATCGCGGTAATCATAATCGGGGATTTCAGCCAGGATTTCATTTCGCAGTTTGTGTAAGTTGTCAAAGAAGTGCGTCGTAAGGTCTATGAGATGTTTTCTCATAGTTGGTATTTTCAGGTCATTTCTAATGTTGATGTTGGAGAGGAAATGATGTCCATGTCTGATCTTCCTGAGTGTAGAGCTTCGTTTTGACTCTAATGCGTTTATATTAGACTTGGCTGCAGACGCCCATACAGGCGCTGCATATGTAGCTGAAGGTCGGACAAATGTTTCGTATAGTAGTGTTTGATTAGGTATCCCAATCTTGGAGTGGTCTAAGTCATTAATTTTAATATTAAATTTCTGGTTAACTATTTCACTTACAGACACGGGATTTTTTAAATTAATTTTCTTTGACAAAGAGCATCATTTTTCTATATATAAGTGATAAGAAAAAAAGAACAGTATAAAAATTAAATTTCGTATTTAAATATGCATACAGCCCTAGTAAAAACTTGCCCTATCTGAGTTCCACTCTTAATTTGACGAACTTTTCTAACTGAAAGTACGTCTCTATAACTTAAGTTTTAAAAGATAATCGCTTTAACCTCTATTTTTAAACACCCGGGTATAAAATAAACTGGATATATATTCTGTCCTAGTTGTTCCCGAAAAAGTCGATGGATAGCTGTCGACTGGACAGAACCACTTGCTTGCATATCGGCTGCGCTAACTTCGGAGGTCATCGGGAGCTTGTTTAGCCAATCACAAGAACCCCTGGACGCTCCTCCTTAAGCCTCCACCTTGAGTGACCTCAATGCGGTGAAGTGTTAACAAACGACGATTATTAACAGCCGGGGGAGAATAGAGCTCCTGGATTGCTATCTTGGTAATAGAGTCTACATTCTGAGATTTCGAGACGTTCCTGGAGTAGCTAAAATCTTCTTGAAAAGAAATAAAAGAAGTGGCAGAGCGACGTGATTCCTGTAAACCATTTCGCTACTTTTATAGCCACTAATTTTGCACTTAGAAGATAATGAAGTAGACGCTTGCAAGAATGTGTCGTTTATAATATTATTTTTGGAAAATGCTCTTGTGAATTTTCGTTCGCTCTGTTCTGCTTCCTGGCTATTAGATATAAATTAAAATTCCTATTCTACGCATCAAATACGCTGCTCAAAGAAATTAGGGGAGCAAGCAAAGAAATTAAGAAAACTGTCCGAGACAGCCACGTATTGGCATAAAATGGATAGCACACGCGTATCAATGCGCAATACAAAAAAAAAGACGTAAAAAAAATGTAATTAAGCTTTAATTCTTTGAAAATATGGAAATAAACATGAAAAGATGATTTTGGGCAACAATTTGGTTACATGTAAATGATAACAAAAAAGTATTGTTTAGAAGTTATGCAAGATTTTTAATATGGTGTGTGGTCTCCTCGAACAGCTGAGGCGCTCCACACCTATTTTCCATGGATGCGATGATGTTTTCGGTAAGACTTCGATCGATAAGTTTTACCTGGATTGGGAAATCTGTTCCACTCCTCAAGAAGTACAATCTCCAAGTCTCGGAGAGTAAAAGGAGGCTTTGGCCTCGCAGCAATGCGTCGTCCGAGCATGTCCAAAACCTGCTCGATTGGATTCAGGTCAGGAGAGCACGCTGACCATTCCATACGCTGTGTTGTTCCCAGACAGCACAGCAAACTTGCATCAAACTTGCAGCAAGCTTGATTTATCAAGTCAATAAGCTTGGATTAAGCTTGAAAATTTCAAGCGTGTAAGCTTAATGCAAGCTTGAATCAAGTGTTCCAGTCTACACTTGCCCAGCTTGCATTAAGCTTGAATCAAGCTTGACATTTCAAGCTTAATTTCAAGCTTGAAAAATTTTCCTAAAAAAATTCCTAAATACACGGGGCGCCGGTCGGCGAACTCGCCCCACTTATTTTACTTTGCCACGCATTTTCCCCTCTACGCTGAAATTTCAATTTAATTTAATCTGTTTTCATCGAGTGTTCGTGGCTGGAATGAAACCCGGGACCTTTAAATTAGCAGTCGAGCACGCTATCCGTTCAGCCACTAAGCCTTGTGCTGCTGTGACTAAAGTTTGAAGTGACTTATCACGCTGTTTTCTCGCCAGATTAATAAGTGGGCGATGTGTTATTTGTTTCTTTTATTTTTCCATGGGATGCATCAAAATTAAAATAATGTTATGTGTGATTTAGAGACTCTACTAATAGGGAAATAAACATAAAAAAACTTAAGACCAGCACACAATTTAAAACTTTCAGTACCGCAACACTCATGAACAATACTGCTGGCCAAAATCGAGACAAACGATTGATTTTGAAATCAATTTCGTAGTACAATTCTATTTTATTTTGAAGAATTTTCATATTTGGAAATATAGAATGGGTTTACTTACTTAACACAAATTTTGTGTTAAGTAATCTGAAATCAAAGAAACAGATAGTTAAACGTTACTTTAAAATGCTATATCACAGTTGCTAACATGTATGGAATACAAACACTTTAGTCATTTTTGTAAAGTATTTCTTAAGGTAACAAATAATTGAAAAATTTTGCTATTTTTTAATGCTAAAAATTCTCTTTACCAATGTGGTTAGTTATTTTCCTACATATTGGTATGCTATATCGATATAGAGCATTTCGAAGAATTAAAAATAAGTTTAAATTAATTTATACAAATTTAAATTTGAATTAGTTTCATTATTCATACTTTATAATTAAAAAAATTATTTAACTTCTGATTTTTTTTTTATCATTTGTAATTTTATTTTAAAACTACAAAAGGGTAAGATGTAAGATTTTTGGGCCATAAAATCTGTAGGCCCTGGGCAGTTGCCCCGTTTGTCCTGCCAGTAATATGACACTGGTAATAAAATAAAACACATCTTTTACGAACTTTCAGAAAATTTGAGGACGCTAGACAATTAATGTCCATTCTCTTTCACAGATGGTGCCATTACTGCGCACATTGAAAGCTAAAATCAAGCTAGTATCACTTGTCAAGCTTAAATCAAGCTGTATTTAAGCTTGACAATTCAACTTGTCTCCTGCAAGCTTGCTGCCAGCTTAAAATGAATTGAACTGTCAAGCTTGCATTAATACGTCAAATTCAAGGAAATGTCAAGCTTGATTTAAGCTTATGTGCTATCTGGGTTTCAGCTTCAAGCATGTTCTTCACGAGATGAGCTGTATTCGGCCTGGCATTATCATGCTGGAAAATAAAGGAACATCCACAGGCTGCACCGTAAGGTATGACATGAGGTCTCAGTATCTCGTCTGCATACCTTTGGTCCGTCAAAGTACCATTCCGAATGATATGCAGGTCCGTACGTCCCCCAATGCTGATTCCGACCCGTACCATCCAACCAGCTATTGTGACCTTTTACGAACCTATGAGGGGTTATTTCTTGTGCCCCTTTCCCTCCATACCAAAACACTTCGGATGTTACACTCCAGGCTGAATCGCAACTCGTGTGTAAACAGCACTTGGCTCCAATCATGTTGCTCCCAATCTCGATGTTCCCATCTTCTTCGGGCCGCACACAGTGGAGACCACTAGCCTACGTGCATAGAGATCTCCCTGATGAAGCCTATTACGTACTATTTGGCTGGACACCCTTCATCCTGTTTCCAAGAGCAGAGTAGCATTGTCTGTTCTGTTTCGACGAGCTGTTAGCAGTATGTACCGGGTATATACTGCTGTACCCGGTCATCAGTTGCTGTAGTGGCGCGTGGCCGACCTTGCCCTGGTCGACGTCTAACATTCCCTGTTTCTTGGAATCGATTCCACAGCCTTGCAACGACACTTCTGACGACTCCAGCAGGGTCTGCGACACTACGCGGTGTTTGCCCGGATTACAGTCTGCCTAAAATACGCCATGCCATGGATTCCCGGTAAATCACGTTATTGAGACAATTTCACCTTTTCTCAAAATAATAATACTAAGCAACCGAATTTTACAAGTAAAGCAGTGAAACAGGCCGATTTCTGCCCTGATATTTTTTTTCTGGTTTTTGACGTCATGAACTTTGATTTGCAGATGAAGTTTTCCTCTTCTCTTTCCTGCTAGGCTTTACATTATGAATGATTTAGTTTATATTACTTATCGGTGTAAGTATTTGCATAATTTCGTTAAAACCAACTGCTCCTCTAATTGTTCTGAGTAGTGTAGTTAAATTTTGCATTTTGTTGCATCAAAATCGGTCAACTAGAACGCGAGATACGGAGTTTTGGGTTTCCATATTGGTTTCTATAGCGTTTTCTAGAAATCTTGAGAAATATTGGTCCTAGGCCTTCGCTAACCTCACTTTTGGGGACTTATTTTTGGCGCCAAATTCGTCGATATTTCTGTCATTTCGCGCGATTTTCCCAATGGGATCTGAAAGAAAATTTTTTTTTTCTACATTGGCCTCACATAATAGCCTAATATTACTTATTTCTCTTTATGACGTCACCAAAACGCGATTGTGTGTTCCAGGTCTTTCAACACATCCGGATTTTTCTAGAAAGTACGTTGGAGGGTATAAATAGATAGACAGGCCGGAGAATTCAAGTCAATTTCTCACCGAGTATTCGTTCAGTGTGTTCGCTGTATTACGCTGTGAATTGTATTGTGTTATAGAAGCGGTATTTTCGCTTTCCTTTTTTGAAGCCTTGTTTGAAAGTGTAAATTCTTCATTCTGAGTCTTGAGGGGCTGTCTAGGATATCCCTCCCATATTTCTACTGAATTTTTGCCTGTGGAAGTGTTTTATCTTGTGTGAGAAATACAGCATCTGTGAAGTTTCTGTACTAAGCGGACTGCTGAAAGCGCATTACTCTCTGATTTAGATTGTGAATTTTGTACAGCTGATTGTTTGTTGAAGTTCTAGGAGCAATAAAGTTCGTTTTCATCCTGACAAGTGGATTCCTTACTAGCAGTTCCTACACCAAGTGGACTTTAGATTGACGAACCCGGGAACAGCGCAAAAAAGGTTCCTAACTTCACGGGAAACTATTTAACTCCTCCCCCAGCCACCCATTACAATTAACGTTCGATCCGTTGGGTGACGACCAGTCCCTCAACCAACTCTTGCTTTAAAACTGCCTGACAGATTCGTCAGGTTTACTTGGACGGAAATTTTCTTCCAGAGCTATGTAGAGCAGTGGCAAAAAGTTTTATTTCTTGTATAAAAGCACTTTTTGAAATTACTAGTGTTGAAAAAAAAAATCATTGAAATATTTCAAATGTTAATGTGAGATACATATAATTGCTTTTAAAGTCAGTAACTGAATCGATTTATTTGAAGAGCCACTTATTTCCAGAACATAACATGTTTCTTTTGAATACGGTTAGTCTTGCTGTCACGCACTTCTAATTCATTTTATGCTGGCTGTCAAAAATACTTCCCAGACATAAATTGAGATGCATATGGGTTTTTTATTATTAGAAGGATGTGGCGGTGTCCTTACTTATGGCCACATGAAGCATTTTTAAAGATTCTCTTTTTTTGTAATACTGAAAAAAACACTGAAAGACTGGAAATAATATACTTATTTTAAAAAAAAAATGTTTGCAGAATAATTTTCAGCAACCAAAATTATTTTTAAGAAATACTTTTTTTCTTAATTGCACCGCTGACGCTGTTCTCGATCACGGACTGTTATTCCCATTAGTGAAGGTAATTTGAAGCGAAATTTTAAACACACTTTTTGGGTGTACATACGACAGAAAATGTGGTTACCGATTGCAGTTTGACGTACATGCACCTGTTGCTTGCAAACACAATACCATCTTAATACTACGATTAGCTAATGGTCGAACAACGGTCTTGGGCCTCCGTAAAAAATTATCCGGATCAATACGGATGACAAAGCTTTATTACGGATCGCAAACTGATGGTTTGATCGAAAATTGCGTCTTTTGCGTTTATAGTTGTTCTACAGGAGCATTCAAAAATGTTCAATGCATTACTGTCTATGGCAAGTAGAGACATTAATCCGTTTTAAGCCAGACATATTAATTATATAAACGTTTACAAATGTTTATTCTTTAGTTGAAATATGGAAATAAATTTTATAGATTTTTTTCAGGGTCTCGCAAAATTAAAGTAATTGCTATATAGCGCTATTTTAAAGAAAATGTTAGAATTTTTGCTGAAGTACAAGGTTATGTGTTTTGGTCCAACCCCGTAGATGCAACACCTTCAGGATATAGCAAGCCTAAATGCAGAAACGGAAAACCGCATCACAGTTCTATTTTCGGAAAATAAATCTACTTTAAATTACTGGTGAGTGCTACAAAAATTAGAAAATATGTTAGGTTTTTAATTTTAATTTTTAACTTTTCTGATACAAAATAAATAATTGTGAGCTATTTCTATATAATATTATATAATAAGTGATTGTTAAAAATGGCCATTTGTCCTAAAATTAATTTTCCTATCTTAAACCATTAAAATTCTTTATGCGTGAGAGCATTCACTACAAATTTAAATCAGTTTTACTTTTTGAAAATAAAACTGTCATGGCGTCCTATAAGATCTAGTAACGCCAGTTGTTAGGATTCCTATACTTAGAAATCGTTTATAGGTGTCAATCTGACTGTCAGAAGTTTAGTCGTTATTTTTCAGATGTAACAAGAAAACGCGTCAGAAACCCTTAAAAAGGACCTGCGCACAAGGAATCTTCCCATAGGTCATTAGTCATCGTACGCGTTGCCTTAACCATCAAACAAAAATTGCGCGAGACAAAGTACAATATACATCAACAAATTTAGGCGCAAAAATGTTGTATCAAGGATCAGAATTGAATCAGAAATTATTTTATAATTGATGCGTTTAGCGTGATTTATCTGTCTCTTTTATATATATGTATTTGTTTCGTTTGCAATCATGCTCGCCCATACAAATCTATTGGAAAGTTCTCTTGAAATTCCAGTGTAAAAGAAGAGAGGTTCGTCTCAGGTTTTCAAACACATTTATAATAAAATAAAATTTCAGCCTCTGTTAGAAAAATGTTCATTTTAACCTCAGCTGGAAAAATATTTGAGCATTCCCCCCCTTAATACCCTCGATGGAAGCAGGGCAGGCCCTAGCAACTGCGGAGCCCAGGGCAAATCTTCGGTGCGGTCTCTTAAGCCACGTAGGGTAAACACTCTGACGCCAGCTCGAAAATTGCTCACGATTGCAGTGGATAGGCACGATTGCAAGTCATGCCAATCCACTAAATGTCAGTAAAATTGCAAACAAATAAAGAAAAAAAAATGCTTTTCAAAGTTAAATACTGGTGTGTTAAAAGTTTTGAATATCTGTGAATTTAGAACAAAGGCAAGAGCTTTTTTCTTCCAATTTTAAAAATCTTTTGTGTGTGTGTGTGTGTGTGTGTGTGTGTGGTATCGCGAAATTTGTGCCAAGAAAAAGCAGATCATATTCATTGTTGAATATGAGACCAAAAGAGCACACACACACTTTTAAGTTTAAAAAAAAATGTCATGTTTAATATATTGCCAAACAGTGAAACAATGAAAGATATACAAACTCTTACGTACAAGAAATTGAATTTGCTACATTTCTTTTGAGAAAACTCGTCAAAAAGTTTGTCAAAATTTAGACGTGTAACAGTGTCGCATTCTATTGAAAGTGTTGCTGAGGAAGATAGACTTTCTTGTCGGCCTTAAATAGGTTTTAATAATTTCAAACTGATAAAGCTAATTTCAGCTTTTGAAACAGTAATAGGAACCGTTAACAAAATCCTGTACACAATTTGAATACTACGAAAATGGTTCTTGATGCCATTTAAATAGTTAAGTACTTTCACTGAACAGCCAATGTTATCTGGAATCATTTCTCGAAACACTTTAATTTCTGTTAACAGCTCAGAACCACTGATATCTTTGGACTGATACTCGTCTTCAGATACAGTTAACTCCTGTTTAAGCTGCAGACATTTTTCTTTTAACTCATTGTAATTTAGTTCATTCAACTCTTTTGGACAGAACAGGAAGCCGAAAATTCTGGAATAGGCTCAAACTGTGAAAATCTCTCGCCCACTCTTTCTAATATGGTGTCAATTATTGACTAGAAGTAATAAATTTTGTATTTTTCCTCTGCAGACTCCTCTTCATTCGTACAGACATCATCATCACCTTCATACTCTAATAGCTTTCTTTTCTTTCTGGAGGGTCTTTCATGAAACTTTGCATCTCAACTTTGCAAGCCCAAACAAACACATGTTTTTGCCTACGCATTTTCTGCCGGTGCTTGGCGAAGCTGTCACCTGAATAATGGTGGAACAATGATGATAGACGCCTGCCCAGCCAGAGTGGAAGGATTGAGTTGCAATTACTGCAAAAGCACATACATCCACATCGCCACCTTCCCCTCTGGCCTGGTTGGAAGCTGATGAGTACAATAGCGTTTAACTTGCAATGCCGTTTTACTAATATATAGAATTTTTTTAAACACTTAACAAATATATTCATTTCTTGACTTAAGCGGAATACTACTAACTCTGCAATTCAAATGAAATTTGATACTAGGTCCTTCCCCCGCTGCCACCTATGGTGCGTGACCTAGCAGTACGGAAGAAGACCATCAATGTTGACATCCTCCAACGTGCATTGTTCACAACATGTCTCACAAAGCCATCTGGTTTGGATTTTAAGTGATTACGATCTATAGTAGCTGACTGACTGATGACAGGTTCTTGTAGGAGTGCCCTGGGCACTAGGCCTTTAACTCCAGTATGTAAGATCTTTTCAGTCGGGTATTTTCAGTCTTCTAATAAATCTCCGTGTGGACAGGTCAGTAGCTGACAGGTAAACGTTTTAAATATTTAACAAAAATTCCTTTTAAAATTACTGGTGTAAAAAAAATCATTGAAATATTAAAAATGTTAATACATGATACGTGGAATTGCTTAAAATCAATGAGTTCATTTGTTTGAAGAGTCATTTATTTTCAGAACGTAAAAAATTTGTTTTGAATACAGTAACTATTTGCAATCTCACATTTTTAATCTGTTTTATGCTGTCTCACAAAAAGTACTTTTTTGTGAAATGTATGAAAATTTGCTTTTTCTTTCAAATCTAATAATAATAATTTTTTTTATAAAAATTAACTTGTATTTAGAATTTCCGATCAGCAATTTATAAAAAATATAAAGTTAAACAGTAGATAATTTCTCTACCTCTATCTTAATGAACTTAGAAAATTACCATTATATTAAATTGTTTAATATTCTTTTTAAAAAAAGGTTTCTCTATCGTCAAAGTTTTAGTCAAAAAGGATAGAAATCCTGTATTTTAATGCAGGGAATTCTTGCACGTGGGATCGGTAACTTGATACGAATGACATGAGGTCATTTCGGCAAGACACCCATGTTAAGGAACGCGCTTTTAAAAGCTATTCTATGCTATTCTAGGATGTGCTATCGTTTCTTACTTATACCCCTTCCAATTGGCGATCTGGGTCCTCCCAATAAATGAAGTCACAAAAATGGGAGGAAACTTTATCAATCAGTAAAATGAGATTTTTTGTGCACAGAAATACGGGCGAACCAGTTTGTTTGTAAACAGTTATGATAACCAGTGATGTAGCCAAGGAGGAGTTTTATAGTTCAGACCCCCCCCCCTCCGCCTTCCCCAAATTAGACAGACAGAAAAGCAAAAAGAGATCTTATCATAGTTTTTTAAAACTGATGGTGTCAGGGGCGTAGCCAAGGGTGGGGTTAGGGGGTCATAGCCCCTCCCCCACGAGGAATTTATATCCATACAAAATGTATATTCTTCACTCCCTTATCACACAGCCGTATGCATATATGTGAGTGTTGCAGAAGTCGTAATCCCCCCCCCCCCCCCGATGAAAAATTTCTGGCTATGCCACTGTTTACGGCCAGGGATGGGAAAACTACGGCCCGCCGATAGAATTTTAATTTGCCGGTCCGTCAGAAATTAAAAGAAAATATATATTTATATATTATACATCCATATTAAGAATTATGAAGATGGCTTGAAAAAACAGCATTTTGAGTTCGCACGCAGATTTCAAGTTTTCAGTGCCAATCAAACAGAATTGGATATTTTTACCATGTTTTTCAACGTAAATTGTGAAGCAGTGAGGTCAGATTAACAGCTTGAATTAATTGAGTTGCAATCTAACAGTCATCTCGAACAATTGTTTCTAAATATGCCAAAGTTTTACAAATCATTATCGAAAGTAAGTTTTCCGCCCAGAAAATCAATGCTATGTTTGCTACATCTTATATATGTGAATAAGTGTTTTCAATTATGAACCTTAGAAAGAATTCTTTCAGAAGTAGACTGAGAGATGAGCATTTAGCCTCGTTCCTTAGAATCAGTACATCTCACTTCGAACCTCAATATAAGGAACTTTTAAAAATGAAATCGCAATTTCATTCATCTCATTAACATATTAGTAAAGTTCCGTCGACATTATCAACAGATTATGTGATGATGAACTAACGAACGCACCAAACTCCATGGTAATAAAACTGGGAAATTTGACTTGAGCTGAAGTATAAAATATGTACTTGAGAATGAGGGCACGTTACAATAATGAGAGGTGCGAGGATTCTAAAGATTTAATTTAGTTTTATATAAAATTTTGTTGGGACTGTTTTTGTTTTGGACACCTGATAAAACTGGCGTTGGAATTGTATGATTGATGTTAGAGTAATAAAGGTTTTTATGTAAGTCCATAAATTGCTTTGCCTTTTGTTGAAAGGAAGCTAAAAAAACCCGTACTGGCGCAGCAGCGATAGGATCAGAACCTAGGAAGTGGAGAAGTTATTTAGTTGTGAGAATAGCCATGTCGTTTTTAAATAAGGGAAAGAAGGAAGATTTAATTAAGTTAGCGGAAGAGATCGGTGAAAATCCTTCACCTGGGTTGTTACTACCGGATCTAAAGAAAATGATTACCAGTAGCAATATTTATGAAGAAGATTTAGAATTGGTAAAGAAAATGCTTAGTTCATTTATTGAAGAAAGAAAACAACGGGAACAAAGAGAGATGGAAGAAAGAAAGCAACGGGAGCAAAGAGAATTTGAACGGGAACAAAGAGAATTTGAAGAAAGAAGAGAAAGAGAGCAGAGAAAATTTGAGGTAAGAAAATTGGAAATCGAGGCAAATAGTAGAATAGACTTGTCAACAAACGTTAGAGACGAAAATTTTAGAGACGCTGGGAAAGCTAGGTTAGAATTATTCAAGTACACACTTAAGTTTGACCCGCGCGAATCTGATATTACATGCTATTTAACGATGTTTGAAAATCATGCTAATAGATTGAAAGTAGATAACAATGAATGGGTCTTGTGTTTATTAAATTTATTACCAACGAAAATTGTTCAGTTGATTAATAGAGAACCGGTAGAGAATGCAGAAAACTATGAGTATATAAAATCGATTTTGTTAAGACGATTTAAATTAAGGCCTGAAAGTTTTAGGAGGAAATTTATGACCCATCAAAAAGTGCCAGAGAAAACGTGGAGAGATTTCTGTTTTGAAATAAATAACTATTTTGAAGAGTGGGTAAAAGGATTAGAAATCGAGGATTATGACGGGTTGAAGAAACTGATTATCGCTGACCAAATCAAGAGGAGAGTTCCACATGAAATACGTGAGCATTTTTTGGACCAGTGGTATAAGTTGATAATCCCGTCTGAGTTTGCAGATAAACTAGACGAATATGTTAACGTCCATGATTTAGCGAAGAGGTCGTGGGGAGGTGATTCGAAAAATAAAGGTAATGAGAGAACTTATGAGCGTACAATGGAACAAGGAGCTAGGATGACGTCGAAGTCTCCGTCTCAAACCATTTCTAAGTGGGTTCAGAAACGTCAAGATGAAACGTTGGTTAAACGCAGATTTAACCCCACATGCTTTAGTTGCGGTAAAAAGGGGCATATTTCTAAGTTCTGTGGGCAAGGACGACAATTTAAAAGTAATATGACGAATACTCAAAACAATACTGTTACTCGACAAATTTCACAACCGAAAATAAACACTGTAAGCGCTGAAACAGCCGAGAAAACAGATGTGTTGACAGCAAAGATCTCCGTTCCATTATCTGAATCAAGTAATCACAAAAAATTGGATGACCTAATTGAGGTTAAAATCAAATGTGGAAAATCAATTTTTAATGGTATAGTGGATTCTGGTGCACAGATATCTGTAATTCGCGAGGAATTAGTACATGATACGCCTTTTGAAGGAGAAGGACAAATAGAGTTATCGTCCGCGTTTGGCGATAATGAAACCGCTCCACTTCGGACATATGAGATGAAAATCCACGATGGTAAACATGGCGATACAGAATTATGTGTGTCGTTTCAAAGAAACTTACCAGTGATATGTTAATAAGTCGTTCAGCTTTTGAGATGCTAAATGAGAACATTGAACTTTATCATAATAAACAATTATGGCAAGAAACAGTTTCAAATGTGGAAGTAGAAACTGTAGGGAAAGCAGAGGAGGACGTAAATTTACAAATATCTTCGGATTTAAATTCCACTACGCCGAATGTGAATGTCTTGACAGCAAGTGAGTCTGCGAGTAGAAAGCTAGATGCCATTTCAGAGTTGGCGAAACTTCAAGGCGATGACGAGACACTCAAGAGATGCTTTGATTGGGCGGAAAGGCAAGAAAATTCGTATCTCATTGATCAGGGAATACTACAGCATAAGGATTATGTCTGTGGAGAAGAAATTCAGCAAATAGTAATTCCAAAAGAAAAAAGGAATTTTATTTTAAGAATGGCACATGAGATTCCGTTGGCAGGACATCTAGGGGAAAATAAGACTCTACAAAGAATCAGATATTCATTTTACTGGCCTAATATCAGGCAAGATGTAAAGTTATACTGTCAAAGTTGCAAAGAATGCCAATTGAGGAGAACTAGCACCTATCGGGATCATATTCCCATACAGCCTATCGTTAGGCCTGAAAATCCTTTTGAAGTCTGGAGCGTAGACTGTATAGGACCACTAGAGCCTGCATCGAGGAGAGGACATCGATATATTATTTGTGCCGTGGATTTATGTACTAAGTGGGCCGAGGCAATTCCAGTGAAAGAGATTAGTGCCAAGACAACGTGTGACGTTTTAATAAAGATTTTCACCCACACCGGTTTTCCAAAAGTGATATGCACCGACCAGGGTACGAATTTCGCTTCCAAGCTGACTCAATCATTTGAAAATCTATTAGGGGTAGCGCCACGGTTTTCGACACCCGTACATCCGGAAAGTATGGGGGCAGTAGAACGATGGAATAAAACTCTTAAGGAGATGATGAATAAAAACATACAAGAGTATGGGAGAGACTGGGATATATATATACCATATCTCATGTTCGCGTATCGTGAAGTGCCACACAGCACCACGGGGCTATCACCATTTCAATTGGTTTATGGGCGGTTACCACAAGGACCATTATCTTTATTGAAAAGTATTTGGACAGGAGAACGAACTATCCCAACGACCGCGTCCAGAGCAATTACTAAATATCTTGAAGATTTAGTTGAAAATATACGTAAAGCTAATGAGATCGCTTCCGAAAACACCGAGAAATCTCAAGGAGAATACGTTTCCAGGTATAATCTCCGTGCGAGAGAAAAACAGTTTGCCATTGGCGACAAAGTGTTGATATTACTCCCATCATCAACTCACAAACTTTTAAGCACTTGGATTGGACCGGCAACGGTAATTCAAATCACCAGACCGCATTCGGTAAGAGTTGAATTAGAGGATCGTAGTACTAGAGAGCTACACGTGAATAAAGTACGACCATATGTGCAGAGGCTAAATCACATTGGTGTTGTTTACGAAATGGATGAAGAATTTGGCGAAATCCATTACGCGCCTACTGATAAAACAAAGAAAGAGGTAGAGGACATCCGAAAACATTTGGAGAAAACTAGAAATCATAATTTAACTGAAGAGCAAACCCAAGAGTTATTTGATGTACTGAAGAGATAGATGGACATTTATAGTTCAAAGCCAGGACATGCCAAAGTCGACGGGCATTATGTTAAAGTTACGGAGAACTGCACGCCAAAGAGACTCAAACCGTATCGAGTACCCATCAGTTTACAAAAATAAGTTGATCGCCAAATCGAGGAGCTAATTGAAATGGACCTCATTGAACCAAGCGATAGCGAATGGGCACATCCTGTTGTTTGTGTTGCCAAAAAGGATGGAAGCGTTAGGTTATGTATTGATTTTAGACTATCGAATAGTTTCACGGTGCCTGATTCATATCCCATGAAAATCGCCAGGGATTTAATATTCAGAGTAGGACAAGCTGCATTTATAACCGTCATAGACTTAACGAAGGGATACTGGCAGATTCCCATGCATGAAGAATCCAAGCATTTCACCGCCTTCGTAACACATTCGGGGCATTATCAATGGAAAGTCTTACTTTTTGGGATGAAGAACGCCAGAGGGACATTCCAGAAATCAATGGATAAAGCATTATTCGTACATCGTGATTATTGCTGTGCATACATTGACGACGTAGCCATTTTCTCTAACAGTTGGGAAGAACATTTAAAGCATATAAGCCAAGTCTTTAAAACATTGAGGGAAGTAGGACTTACTGTGAATCTTGGAAAATGCGAGTTCGGGAGAACCCAGGTAAAATTTTTGGGCCATATTGTAGGTTCCGGTCGGCATACACCAGATCCAGAGAAGATTGAACCTTTAAAGAGGATATCAAGACCTACTACCAAGAAAGTGCTAAGAAGCTTAATCGGGATAGCAAGTTATTATAGGAGTTACGTACCACAATTCGCGCAAATAATTTTGCCACTAACAGATCTAACCAAGAAGAAAGTACCGATTACTATACTGTGGGGCTCCGCTGAGGACCAAGCGTTTACTCGATTGAAAGAGGAATTGATGAAGATACCTATCTTACACACTCCAGATCTTGACAAGCTGTTTCAGTTGTACAGTGACGCATCGGCTACAGCTATTGGCGCGTGTCTCTCACAAAAGGACGCCAAGGGAGAGGAAGTCCCTATTGCTTTTTTCAGCATGAAACTAAACCCCAGGCATACGAAATGGTCTACGATTGAGAGAGAAGCATATGGAGTTTTAGAAGCACTAAAAAAATTTGATACTTGGATATTTGGCGCGGAAATCCAGATCGTATCAGATCATAACCCTTTAACATATTTGACAGATGGCCTTCCACATAGCGCCAAATTAACAAGGTGGGCTTTAGCGTTGCAGCGATACAAATTGAAAATTACTTATCGAAGGGGCGTTCAACATGGAAATGCTGATGCATTATCCAGGCTCAAGTTAGATCCTTCTTAATAAAGTAGGATCAGGTTTATGTATTTTTATATTGAATCGTGTTATTGTAAATTGAATTATTGCTGTGTATTATGAGGATATAATTATTTATTTTTCGAACCTGTTTTAAAAAAAATTATTAATAATACAGTGATCCGGATAATCAGGTACAGGTCCAATGAAAGATCGTAAACAAAGATTTTCTTTCAGCAGCATCGTCACTCCTGTGACGGATGTGCTTTCCCCCATGGGAGTAGTAAAGTTCCGTCGATATTATCAACGGATTATGTGATGATGAACTAACGAACGCACCAAACTCCATGGTAATAAAACTGGGAAATTTGACTTGAGCTGAAGTATAAAGTATGTACTTGAGAATGAGGGCACGTTACAATAATGAGAGGTGCGAGGATTCTAAAGATTTAATTTAGTTTTATATAAAATTTTGTTGGGACTGTTTTTGTTTTGGACGCCTGATAAAACTGGCGTTGGAATTGTATGATTGATGTTAGAGTAATAAAGGTTTTTATGTAAGTCCCATAAATTGCTTTGCCTTTTGTTGAAAGGAAGCTAAAAAACCCGTACTGTATTCAACTTTTAATAATTGTATATTGTTTTTAAAATTTTAGAAAAATTTATTTTGGCCCGCCAAATTTTTTTTTTTTTTCGATTTTTTCCCGCGACCGAAAAAGTTTGCCCTTCCCTGGTTTACGGATATCTCTTTTTTCCTCTGATATATGAAGGTAAATGTGAAAAGAACGTTTTAGACCCTTACACCCATTTGGGTACTAATTCTAAACAACCCTGAAATCACTTTTTAGTGATTTGTGTTAGTTATATTTTAGAGCAAGAATTTTACGGCTGTCTTTTTTTTCCTCTGAGGACAGTCTGAAAAGAACGTTAAAGAATGTTCTTACCCTAACGCCTATTTGGGTGGAATTCTAAAAAACCCTGAAATTCGTTTTTATGTATTTGTGTTAGTTATATTTTACAGGAAGAATTATACGGCTATGTCTTTTTTCTTGTAAGATATGAAGGAAAATGTCAAAAGAATGTTAAAGAACGTTATGGCCCCTTACGGCCGTTTGGGGTCGAATTCTAAAAAATCCTGAAAAGTTTTTTGGGTATTTGTATCAGTTACATTTTAAAGCAAGAATTTTCCGGCTATCTCTTTTCCTCTCTGGCTTATGAAGGGGAAACGTGAAATGAGCGTTTTGGGCAGCTAGCCCAGTCGGGATTCGAATTTTAAAAAATCGCCTCTTAAATGACCCCTCGGGCTCACAAGTAATAAGCTCCTAAAATTTCATGTCTGTACGTAGGTTGCCTTTGATGATTTTACAAACAACCAATAGGAAGCGATACTGAAACTTGTCTTCAGGTTACTCGTAAAACTCACATTTTTTTTTTCTTTACCTTGGAATCAGTGGCATTATAGAAATTGCTTGGGTATTTTCTTTATACGAGTATTCTGTGTGTGAAAAAAATGGAAATAACTCGTGAAGGTTTCCGTTGGATGACTTTTTATGGTTTTAAGAAAGGCGTCGCTCGACAAGAATGCGTATAGTATCGCCTCGTCAAATTTTTGGTAATAAAGCAACACCTCCTAGATATAGAAAGCCTTGCAACTGCTATGTCACCAAGCTTTGACGTCATCATTTGGCCTACATTTAAAAGTTTGATTGTGACAAAATAAAGCTATTAAAAATTTCTGGTGGATTTACCCATGATTGGCAATATTTTAATAATTTGAAATAAAAAATATAATTTGACGACAAATGGCAGTTTTTAATCATAACTAATTAGATAATGTGATAAGAAAATAGATCATACTGAATAATTTTATATGAGACAGATATTTTAATTTTAATGCTTAATATAAGATATTTTCTAATAGTTAAAGTATTTACCAGAAATTTTTAATAGTTTTACTTTGTGAAACTGAAACTTTTAAATGTAGGCCAGATAATGGCGTCCAGAGCTGTTAACGTAAGAGTTGTAAGGCTTTCAATATGTAGGAGGCGTTGAATGAAGCACTATCAGAAAAGACTATTTACAACTGGTTTGCAGAATTTCGTCGTGGTCGTGCGTCCGTCAGTGATGAATCTCGTGAAGGGCGACCAAATTCGGCAGTGATTCCAGACAATATCGATGCTGTGCGCAAGATGATTGAAGATGATCGGCATGTCACATATCGTGAGATAATTGCATCCCTTGGGATATCACAGACTGCAATACATTAATTTTGCACGAAAATTTAGCTGTTAAAAAGATTTCTTCCAGATGGATTGCACACAATTCGACAGAAGCTAAAAAAGAGGCTCGTGCAAATTGGCGTAAGGAGATGCTAAAATAATTCAAACTAGGAACTGCAAAATTCGTATACAACATCATTACAGGCGATGAAACTTGTATATATTTCTATGAGCTGGAAACTAAATAACAATCCACTGTTTGGGTGTTTCCTTTAAGATGGGTGTTCCCTTTTCAGATGAACCGAATACTACGAAAGTTGTTCGTTCATCAAGTACTTCCAAGAAAATGCTCCCTTGTTTTTTCTGTATTACAGGGCATATCGCAACCATTGCTTTAGATGGTCGATAAACTGTTAACGCTAAATGGTAAACAGAATTTTGTTTGCCAAAAGTGATCAACGAAATCTGGAAAAACAGTAAAAATTGACTCACCGTTCTTCATCACGACAACGCCAGCTCCCACACAGTATGTGAAGCAATTGATTATTTGAAGAGTAAAATTATCAAATTAATGTCTCATTGCCCATGTTCTCCTGATTTGTCGCCTAACGACTTCTTCTTGTTCCCTTATGTCAAACAAAAAATGCGTGGGCAGCGATTTTCATCACCCCAAGAAGCTCTTACCTTCCAAAACCATGTTTCGAGTAATCAACTTCAGAGTGGAAAAACTATTTCAAGAATTGGTTTAAACGGGTGGAAAAGTTTATAAATTTTAAAGATTAATATTTTAAAAGGCAATAAAACAGTTTGTTTCCAAAAAATTCTTTTTCTTCCTATTTTTTGTAGAAACTTAAAAGGCAACCCACGTACCTCCGGTAGATTTGGCTGGGCGGTGATCGTCAGTCAGTCAGGACATCTTCCTTTATTCATATAGAGATTACAAATAACAAAACTGTCAGTTTTACTCACGCGCGCTTGAGATTTGTTCAATGCTTACATGGACCACCACACTAAATATTTTAAACCCTTCTGTCCACCTATCCCAAGTCTACTGGGAAGCTGGGGTGCAGACTTGACTTGAAAAAGTGTTCGGAAGTGCCTGGGCCCTAGAATGGCCCTCAACTTCCACTCATAAGCACCAAATTAAAGGGATCACTATGAATCTAACAGTTTCAGTCCAGGCAACATATATAACACTTGGGAGGGGGGGGGGGAGGAGGGAAATAGCATGCTAATGTTTACACTGAGGATAATAATGATTACTTGAGTTCCTTTACACATGATTAAAAGCTATCAGCACGAAAAATGAACTAACTCTACAGACGATTTTTTTGAGTTCCTGAAGAAAACCTGGATGGCGCTTAACGAGTTTTGCAATTGGACAACTCATATTTGAGTGCTAATATGATGCCGAGATAAAATATCATCCATGCGAAGGCAGAATAAGAACAAATAGATTAGGTAGTAAAACAGGAAAGGCACGCCGCTCAAAACTAACTCGTCCGACTTTGTCGCAAAGTACTCCACCTCTAATTTTTACTGAGTAGCTTCTGGATAATGACATACGACCTGACGAAATTTTATTACATACAACACTCTACAAGTTTTAAAAAAGTCCAAATTTTAATGTAAAATATAACTGTTAAAAGATTGTGGTTGAAAGTCTCCCAAGAAAATCGGCTTAGTGGCAGTTATGCAGTATTCTCTACTGACTTAAAAATAAATAAATAACAGATACCGCAAGCTGAAATTTAAAATTCAGAACAGTGGCAGATTAATGCAAGTTTGTCGGTGGGGTAAGTTAGTTAGAAGATTAACATATACATCCATCTTATGGAAGTAAGATAGGATCTTTTACATTAATTTCTTTATTCTCGGGGGGGGGGCGGTCGCCCCCCTTTTAATCCGCCTTGGTCCAAAAAGACTGCTGGACTGTGGTTATTTCGAAGTGCCCGCGACCTATTATCCTTAAAGTAGAATTGTCTGTATCGATATTCCTTATACTATGTTTTGTAACTCTTTTACATACGACTGATTCTATAGCCTGAAAAATATTTGAAAACAGTGCTCAAGATAGGTATTAATTAATTTCTATAGGCAAAATGATGAATAAAGATGTAAATCCTCAATAGGCAAAATGATGAATAAAGATGTAAATCCTCAATAATTCTACAAAATGAAATCAAATAAATGAACGTTTAGAAGCAGCATCATTCACCCAAGAGTCAATTCTGACTTTCAACATTTCAACTTCAAGAGCTTTAAGATCGTTAGAAAACTTGTGTTATTGTTGTTGTGGTGGTATTATGGCCAATTATCTGCACATGGGATCTAAGCCTAAGTATGCGGTGCCCACCATGGGAGTCTTTCTAAGGGGCCCTAATCGCATTTATGATAAGTAGAAAACATGAATTTTCCTTTTCTACAAATAGAAACTATTAAGTGTGGCAAAATTACAAACTTATTAGTCGAAAATTTTAAATTAAGACTATGGTATATTTTTAACACTTTCCAACAAGATTGAAAAGTAGTTGTGATTTCGGTTTGTCTGTCTGTCCGTCCGTGCTCGAACTCGCGCAAATATGCATCGATTTCTACGAAACTTTATATGTGTTATTCCTGTCTGCAGTACCATGTGTCCTATTGAAAATGATCTATGTAGCATTTATTGTTTTTCTACAGGAGCACTCAAAATATTCCCATTACATTGCGCTCTATGGGAAGTTATTCTTTAAAGCGTATCATCCTACTATGTAGTTACGCAGATCCCAGACTTCAAGATAATACTTTTTCCGCCGTTACTGCAAAAGGATTGCAAAGTCAAGGACAAAAAGCTTAATAACTTCTACACCGTTTGTACTATCCGCTTGAAATTTTACACAAATGAAAAAAAATATATATAAACAATCTGTGCTACTTTAAAAATCTGAAAATCCACCCGTTCCCTCATTTTTAAGTGATTTTTCGCTATTTTACGTACTATTTCATTTCCGAGAGTCAAAATAGTGAATCATTTGAGTGACAAAATTACCTATTTCTAGTGAAAATTACGTCATACAATTGGGATTCCAATACGCTTAAAATATTTTTTCCAGATTACACAGTTTATTATTATTTTTGTTTTGTTTTGTTTTTCACAAATAAATCGTCTGCTGGATATTTGAATGGCTGTGTACACAAAACGAAATCTTTCGACTGCAAAAAGTTTCCGCGCGTTCCAGAAGAGCATGAAATTCGATTTGGGTCTGTAATAAAAATTTAATATGAACTTATTTATTTTAGGTGGATGAAAGTTAAATATATTGAATGTAGACACATTTTAGTCAAATGTTTTTTCTAATGTCGGTTTTTTCTTTGTCTGTTTCGTTGTAATTGCCTCCACAACGGGCTTTGACTTCTAGTTTTAGAGATATTCTGCTATTTGAATTGAAACAAAATTGGATGTTATTAAGGATTACAAGATGAAGCTTTCCATCGAAAATAGTGTCTGTATAGTTAAAAGTTTTTCTATAGGAGCACTAAAAATAATTTCAGTATAATACCGTCCATGGCAGTTTAGAGACAGGCATCTATTTAAAGCATATAATACTATCCTACAATATGATTAGCTAATAATTCGACGACGATCGTGTGCCTCCCTCAAAAGTTGCGCCAAAAGTCGCCAATGTTGGCGACTTTTGCGATAAATTGCCAAAAGTGGTGTGACAAAAATGAACCGAACTTTACGATATTTTCATTACTTGGCGATAAATCGAAAAAGGTATTTACGTATTATCCCTGCGGTCATTAACGCCAAACTATTTTTTCCTCAAATTTGCTGCCAAACTGTTGCCAATCGTATCAGTACGAGTTTTCGCTATTTTTAGCTCTATTTTATTTCCGAGAGTTAAAAAAAAAAAAAAAAAAAAGCTTATCATTCGCAAGACAAAATTAGGTGTCGCAAGTAATATTGAAGTCACCGTTATCAGGCTTTGAAGGGAAAATTACGATTCCAATTAACTTAAAATAGTTCTTCTAGATAACCTGGTTTAACTTTTTTTTCACATATAAAATGATTCTCTCTGCATGATGCATTGATATATTAGAGCATGTTTCCACCAAGCAACGAAATCTTTCGAATGCAAAAAGTGTCAGCAGAGTATGCAATTCCGATTTCTATATGTAATAAAAATTGAATATGCAGTTATTTATTTAAGTGGGGAAAAATTAATTAAACTGAGTGTACACATATTTTTAGGAAAGGCTTTTTCTAGCACGCGTTGTAATTGCCTCCACAACGGGCTTTATCCTCTAGTAAATTTTACATCTGCAAAAGAATTTATTGGAGATATCTAACATATTGAGTAATATTGCATTTATAGGTATCGAAAAAATCCCTTATTTACTTTCAACCCATATCTTGCGCAAAATATGGGTGGATAGTCCTGTTACGCATTTTAGGATTATATTCGTAATCTGATGCACCAGGAGTTATTCCACGACAGCCACTGGAATAGAGCGGCTGACTTATTTAGCGAATACATATGTTAGGGGCACTTGCTGACTTAATTAGCGAATTCGTTGATTTTTAATAAATTAAGTTGATTTTGTTCATTTATATCAAATTA